>OU342744.1:267574832-268174832 GCA_910589775.1 Avena eriantha
ACAGACATGCAATGACACTTGGTATGGTTCATGAAAATAATAGACATGCAATGACACTGGGTGTGGTTCATGGAAAGAACAGACATGCAATGACACTGGGTGTGTTGCATGAAAAGAATAGACATGCAATGACACGGGGTGTGGATCATGAAAAGAACAGACATGCAATGACACCGGGTGTGGTTCATGAAAAGAACAGACATGCAATGACACGGGGTGTGGTTCATGAAAAGAAGAGACATGCAATGACACCGGGTGTGGTTCATGAAAATAACAGACATGCAATGACACCGGGTGTGGTTCATGAAAAGAACATACATGCAATGACACTAGTGGATCCTTATGTGGTTTGTTTAGAAGAACACACATGCAATGACACTAGGTGTGGTTCATGAAAAGAACAGACATGCAATGACACTGGTGGATCCTTATGTGGTTTGTTTAGAGGAACATACATGCAATTACACCGGTCGATCCATGTGTGGTTCATGAGAAGAACACACATCCAATGATAGTGGTGGATCCTGATGTGGTTCATGAAAAGAACTGACATGGAGTGACACTGGGTGTGGTTCATGAAAAGAACAGACATGCAATGACACTAGCTGTGGTTCATTAAAAGAACACACATGCAATGACACTGGGTGTGGTTCATGAAAAGAACACACATGCAATGACACTTGTAGATCCTTATGTGGTTTATTTAGAAGAACACACATGCAATGACACTGGGTGTGGTTCATGAAAAGAACAGACATGCAATGACATTGGTGGATCCTTATGTGGTTTGTTTAGAGGAATAGACATGCAGTGACACTGGTGGATGCATGTGTGGTTCATGAGAAGAACACACATACAATGACACTGGTGGATCCTTATGTGGTTCATGAAAAGAATTAACATGCAATGACACTGGGTGTGGTTCATGAGAAGAACAGACATGCAATGACTCTGGTGGACTCTAGCTGTGGTTCATGAAAAGAACAGACATGCAATGACACTTCTGGATCCATATGTGGTTTGTCTAGAGGAAAACACATGCAATGACACTGGGTGTGGTTAATGAAAATAACACACATGCAATGACACTGGTGGATCCATGTGTGGTTCATGAGAAGAACACACATACAATGACACTGGTGGATCCTTATGTGGTTCATGAAAAGAACTGACATGCAATGACACTGGGTCTGGTTCAAGAAAAGAACAGACATGCAATGACACTGGGTGTGGTTCAGGAAAAGAACAAACATGCAATGACACTGGTGGATCCTTATGTAGTCTGTGAGAAGAACAGACATGCAATGATACCGGTGTATCCTTATGTGGTTCATGAAAAGAACTGACATGCAATGACACTGGTGTGGTTCCTGAAAAGAACAGACATGCAATGGCTCTGGGTGTGGTTCATGAAAGAACAGACATGCAATGGCACATGGTGTGGTTCATGAAAAGAACATACATGCAATGACACTAGGTGTGGTTCATGAAAATAACAGACATGCAATGACGCCGGGTGACATGGGTATACCCTGCAGGTATTCGAGTTTGGTATATACGGTCTAAATACGTATAGGCCCACGGTGTCGCCAAGGCCCAGATGAAAGGACTCGAGTAACCTGCGGACTCTCGATTGCTTGAAGGATAAGAAGAAGCTAAAGATAGAAAGTTTGAAGGGGAAAACCCTAACTTGTAACCGACTCGACCTGGTGGATCCTTATGTGGTTTGTTTAGAGGAACAGACATGCAATGACACTGGTGGATCCTTATCTAATTTGTTTAGAGGAACAGACATGCAATGACACCGGTGGATCAATGTGTGGTTCATGATAAAACACACATCCAATGACACTGGTGGATCCTTATGTGGTTCATGAAAAGAACAGACATGCAGTGACACTGTGTGTGGTTCATGAGACGAACATACATGCAATGACTCTGGTGGACTCTAGCTATGGTTCATGAAAAGAACAGACATGCAGTGACACCGGTGGATCCTTATGTGGTTTGTCTAAAGGAACACACATGCAATGACACTGGGTGTGGTTCATGAAAATAACACACATGCAATGACACTGGTGGATCCATGTGTGGTTAATGAGAAGAACAGACATACAATGACACTTGTGGATCCTTATGTGGTTCATGAAAAGAACTGACATGCAATGACACTGGGTGTGGTTCATGAAAAGAACAGACATGCAATGACGCCGGGTGACATGGGTATACCCTGCAGGTATTCGAGTTTGGTATATACGGTCTAAATACATATAGGCCCATGGTGTCGCCAAGGCCCAGATGAAAGGACTCGAGTAACCTGCGGACTCTCGATTGCTTGAAGGATAAGAAGAAGCTAAAGATAGAAAGTTTGAAGGGGAAAACCCTAACTTGTAACCGACTCGACCTGGTGGATCCTTATGTGGTTTGTTTAGAGGAACAGACATGCAATGACACTGGTGGATCCTTATCTAATTTGTTTAGAGGAACAGACATGCAATGACACTGGTGGATCAATGTGTGGTTCATGATAAAAACACACATCCAATGACACTGGTGGATCCTTATGTGGTTCATGAAAAGAACAGACATGCAGTGACACTGGGTGTGGTTCATGAGACGAACATACATGCAATGACTCTGGTGGACTCTAGCTATGGTTCATGAAAAGAACAGACATGCAGTGACACCGGTGGATCCTTATGTGGTTTGTCTAAAGGAACACACATGCAATGACACTGGGTGTGGTTCATGAAAATAACACACATGCAATGACACTGGTGGATCCATGTGTGGTTCATGAGAAGAACAGACATACAATGACACTTGTGGATCCTTATGTGGTTCATGAAAAGAACTGACATACAATGACACTGGGTGTGGTTCATGAAAAGAACAGACATGCAATGACACTGGGTGTGGTTCATGAAAAGAACAAACATGCAATGACACTGGTGGATCCTTATGTGGTATGTGAGAAGAACAGACATGCAATGACACCGGTGGTTCCTTATGTGGTTCATGAAAAGAACGGACATGGAATGACACTAGGTGTGGTTCATGAAAAGAACAGACATGCAATGACACTGGGTGTGGTTCATGAAAAGAACAGACATGCAATGACACTCGGTATGGTTCATGAAAAGAACAGACATGCAATGACACTGGGTGTGGTTCATGAAAAGAACAGACATGCAATGACACTGGGTGTGGTTCATGAAAAGAACAGACATGCAATGACACTCGGTATGGTTCATGAAAAGAACAGACATGCAATGACACTGGGTGTGGTTCATGAAAAGAACAGACATGCAATGACACTGGGTGTGGTTCATGAAAAGAATAGACATGCCATGACACTCGGTATGGTTCATGAAAAGAACAGACATGCAATGACACTGGGTGTGGTTCATGAAAAGAACAGACATGCAATGACACTGGTGGACTCTAGCTATGGTTCATGAAAAGAACAGACATGCAGTGACACCGGTGGATCCTTATGTGGTTTGTCTAGGGGAACACACATGCAATGACACTGGGTGTGGTTCATGAAAATAACACACATGCAATGACACTGGTGGATCCATGTGTGGTTCATGAGAAGAACACACATACAATGACACTTGTGGATCCTTATGTGGTTCATGAAAAGAACTGTCATGCAATGACACTCGGTGTGGTTCATGAAAAGAACAGACATGCAATGACACTGGGTGTGGTTCATGAAAAGAACAAACATGCAATGACACTGGTGGATCCTTATGTGGTATGTGAGAAGAACAGACATGCAATGACACCGGTGGTTCCTTATGTGGTTCATGAAAAGAACGGACATGCAATGACACTAGGTGTGGTTCATGAAAAGAACAGACATGCAATGACACTGGTGTGATTCATGAAAATAACAGACATGCAATAACACATGGTGTCTTTCATGAAAAGAACATACATGCAATGACACATGGTGTGGTTCATGAAAAGAACAGACATGCAATGACACCGGGTGTGGTTCACGAAAAGAACACACATGCAATGACACTGGTGGATCCTTATGTGGTTTGTTTAGAAGAACACACATGGAATGATACTGGGTGTGGTGCATGAAAAGAACAGACATGCAATGACACTGGTGGATCCTTATGTGGTTTGTTTAGAAGAACACACATGGAATGATACTGGGTGTGGTGCATGAAAAGAACAGACATGCAATGACACTGGTGGATCCTTATGTGGTTTGTTTAGAGGAACAGACATGCAATGACACTGGTGGAATCATGTGTGGTTCATGAGAAGAACACACATCAAATGACACTGGTGGATCCTTATGTGGTTCATGAAAAGAACTGACATGCATTGACACTGGGTGTGGTTCATGAAAAGAATAGACATGCAATGACACTGGTGGATCCTTATGTGGTCTGTGAGAAGAACATACATGCAATGACACCGGTGGATCCTTATGCGTTTCATGAAAAGAACTGACATGCAATGACACTGGGTGTGGTTCATGAAAAGAACAGACATGCAATGACACTAGGTGTTGTTCATGAAAATAACAGACATGCAATGACACGGGGTGTGGTTCATGAAAAGAACAGACATGCAATGACACGGGGTGTGGTTCATGAAAAGAACAAACATGCAATGACACCGGCTGCGGTTCATGAAAAGAACAGACATGCAATGACACTAGTGGATCCTTATGTGGTTTGTTTAGAAGAACATACATGCAATGACACTGTGTGTGGTTCATGAAAAGAACAGACATGCAATGATACTGGTGCATCCTTATGTGGTTTCTTTAGAGGAACAGACATGCAATGACACCAGTGGATCCATTTGTGGTTCATGAGAAGAACACACATCCAATGACACGGGTGGATCCTTATGTGATTCATGAAAAGAACTGACATGCAGTGACACTGGGTGTGGTTCATGAAAAGAACAGAAATGCACTGACACTGGGTGTGGTTCATGAAAAGAATAGACATGCAATGACTCTAGCTGTGGTTCATGAAAATAACAAACATGCAATGACACTGGGTGTGGTTCATGAAAAGAACAGACATGCAGTGACACTGGGTGTGGTTCATGAGAAGAACATACATGCAATGACACTGGTGGACTCTAGCTGTGGTTCATGAAAAGAACAGACATATAGTGACACTGGTGGATCCTTATGTGGATTGTCTAGAGGAACACACATGCAATGACACTGGGTGTGGTTCATGAAAATAACACACATGCAATGACACTGGTGGATCCATGTGTGGTTTATGAGAAGAACACACATACAATGACACTGGTGGATCCTTATGTGGTTCATGAAAAGAACAGACATGCAATGACACATGGTGTGGTTCATGAAAAGAACAGACATGCAATGACACAAGTGGATCCATGTGTGGTTTATGGAAGTAACACACATGCAATGACTCTAGCTGTGGTTCATGAAAAGAACATACATGCAATGACACCGGGTGTGGTTCATGAAAAGAACATACATGCAATGACACTATTGGATCCATATGTGGTTTGTTTAGAAGAACACACATGCAATGGCACTGGGTGTGGTTCATGAAAAGAACAAACATGCAATGACACTGGTGAATCTATATGCGGTTTGTCTAGAGGAACACACATGCAATGACACTGGGTTTGGTTCATGAAAAGAACTTACATGCAATGACACTGGTGGATCCTTATGTGGTTTGTTTAGAGGAACAGACATGCAATGACACCGGTGGATCCATGTGTGGTTCATGAGATGAACACACATCAAATGACACTGGTGGATCCATATGTGGTTCATGAAAAGAACTGACATGCAGCGACTCTGGGTGTGGTTCATGAAAAGAACGGACATGCAATGACACTAGGTGTGGTTCATGAAAACAACAGACATGCAATGACTCTAGTTGTGGTTCATGAAAAGAACACACATGCAATGACACTGGGTGTGGTTCATGAAAAGAACACACATGCAATGACACTAGTGGATCCTTATGTGGCTTGTTTAGAAGAACACACATGCAATGGCACTAGGTGTGGTTCATGAAAAGAACAGACATGCAATGAAACTAGTGGATCCTCATGTCGTTTGTTTAGAGGAACATACATGCAATGACACCGGTGGATCCATGTGTGGTTCATGATAAGAACACACATCCAATGACACTGGTGGATCCTTAAGTGGTTCATGAAAAGAACAGACATGCAGTGACACCGGGTGTGGTTCATGAGAAGAACAGACATGCAATGACACTGGTGGACTCTAGCTGTGGTTCATGAAAAGAACATACATGAAGTGACACCGGTGGATCCTTATGTGGTTTGTCTAGAGGAACACACATGCAATGACACTGGGTGTGGTTCATGAAAATAACACACATGCAATGACACTGGTGGATCCATGTGTGGTTCCTGAGAAGAACACACATACAATGACACTGGTGGATGCTTATGTGGTTCATAAAAAGAACTGACATGCAATGACACTGGGTGTGGTTCATGAAAAGAACAGACATGCAATGACACTGGGTGTGGTTCATGAAAAGAATAGACATGCAATGACACTGGTGGATCCATGTGTGGTTTATGGAAGTAATAGACATGCAATGACTCTAGTTGTGGTTCATGAAAAGAACAGACATGCAATGACACCGGGTGTGGTCCATGAAAAGAACAGACATGCAGTGACACTGGTGGATCCTTATGTGGTTTGTTTAGAAGAACACACATGCAATGACACTGGGTGTGGTTCATGAAAAGTTTCGTCGAAATGATAAAAAGTACGCCATGAGGGGGTCCTCGAGGCGTGCGGAAGAGAGGGGTGTGAGACGTACGGTGTTCCGGGATGGTGAGCACACAAGTTTACCCATGTTCGAATCTGCCGGCTTTGGATGGATCCTATTCCTGCTAGCAATCCAGTAATACGGCAGAGCCGGAATATGGGTTACAAGGGTTTCGCCTGTGCGAGTTGAGATTGTAGACTATTGAGGTGTGCCCTAAAGGCTCTCCCTAGGACGGCTTATATAGATATCCGGTCTAGGGTTTACAGGAGAGATCTATCTGGCTACGACTATGAGTCGGTTACAAAGTGCATCTTGAACTACAAGTAACACTATGGGCCTAAGTCGGTAAGTCTTCTGGGCCTTCCCATAGACGGATTGGACTCTGTCTTTTCTCCCTGACTGGGTCGGATGTGAAGCAAAGCTCTAACCCGAAGTGGGCCACCCTGGCCAGTGAGGAACGTTGAGGATACCCAGAAAGTATATCCCCAACAATAGCCCCCAGAATTCTCCAAGATCCAAAGTCGGATTTATCATCGTCTAGCTTGATATTCGGCTTGCAGAATCTTGAAGGGTTCCTAAAACTTCACAACAAAAAATACGATCCGGGTCTTAAAAAATAAGTTGGACCTATCAACATGTTACTCGCATTTTCTAGCTTGATTTCAAACTAAGACGGAACTTGGTCTCTAATGTCACCTGACACTAGTCATGGTCAAGTCACGTCATCTGACAGACATCCTGTTAGCATGACCGTTGGTGGGTCCGCAGTTCGCGGAACCGAGGTGCCGTTTCAATGCGTACACGGAGATCGAGGCAACATAATCATCGCGTGGGTCCTTCCTAGTTCCTTCCACGACGCGTGGCGGTTATACAGTGTCATTTGCATGAATCTTTGCGCGGTTAGGTGGATATAAGGGATGAGGATTCTCCTCCTCCTTTCTTCACTTGTTCCTTTGCCGTTTCTACTCCTCCAAATCTCCCCCGCGCACAGAGCTCCTCTGCTTTCCCCAAAAACTCCCAGCGCCACCCATCTTAGGTCATCGGCACACCGGAGAAATGGCTTCCTCTTCCTCTTCCAGTTTGGCGGCGGCAGCAGCGACGGAGGCGGAAGCAGAAAAGGAAAGCTTTCGCGGGGTTTGGATCCCCTATGTGCTTGACGACGAGAAGCTCCGCGGCGTGGATACAGAAGGGCTCCTCCGCGCCGGCGACTGGCGGAGCGGCATCGGGGAGACTGTCCCCAACCCGTGCGTCGGCGAGCGGGTACACTTCGGCACCCACCTCGCCAGAGGTTTGTCGTTTCCTCCCTCGGAATTCTTTTCCGAGGTGATAGATCACTATAGTGTTCAACTCCACCATCTTCCTCCCAACTCCCTCCTAGAGATGAGCGCCTATGCGGCTTTGTGCGAGGGATTTCTCGGCATTAGGCCGAGTCTTACCTTATTCCGGTACTACTTCCATGTCCGGAGAAATTCTATCACCGCCGGTGTTCCTTATATCACCGGTACAATTAGCTTTTCACTTAGACGTGAGCGCGCCTATCCTAAGATTCTAGCCAGTGACTCGGTCAAACAATGGCCAGCCACCTTCTTTTATCATAAGGATGTTCCGTCTCTCGACAAAGCCACTGCTTTGCCGGCTTTCATCGACGGAGCTGCCATGGCCTAATCGTCTTGGGACGAGGCTCCTCCGGCTCTCAGTGACGATCTGATCCTCACTAAGAGGCGGATCGAATATCTAATCAAACACAAAGGACTGAAGGGATCCGACTTGGTCCAATGTTGGGTGTCATGCCGGATCCAACCCCTTTTGTACCACGGAGACCGACTGATGCACTCCATCACGTCGTCCAAAAAGGATTCCCTCCGCATCAGCCCCAGAGCCTATACCACACAAGGTTATATAAGCCAGATAAAATGGCTGATAAGGGAGCGGATCGAGAGGAGGGTCCCAGAGGTTTCTCTGGATATGCACACAGCGGAAAACCTCGTAGTGCTGGTAAGCTTCTAACAATAAACCTTTTTATGTGTTTCAATCTTTAAGTTATCGCAATACTAATATGTTTTCTTCTTTTCAGCTTGCTGACCTCCCCGAGTCAGAATTTGGTCCTCTCGAGGGATATCCTCCAGAGTTTTCTCAGGAGGCGGAATTGGTCCCATTGTCGGACATTGTGCCCAAGAAGCGCAAGGCTCCGATAGTGGTTGTTGGCACAAAGGAGGTGCCTGTCGTGAAGAGGTAACTTTCAACGCAACTTCCTCCTTTGTACCTTACTCGTATTTTCTTCCGAGATGTAATCTTTTCCATTCTATTACATTCTCAGAGCTAAGCAGCTCTTCAAGGGAAAGGGGAAGGGAACCTCTTCGAAGCCCCTGCGACAGACGAAGCTTACCATAGCTTCTCCTGCCATGGCTCCTCCGACTCCTTCCCCTCAACCTTCCGCAACGCCGACGATCACTCATTCTCCGGCTGTCGCAGAAGATCCGGATCCTTCAACGGAGCCTGCGATCCTTGAATCGCAAACTGATGTCACCATGAGTGAGTCAGGTATAGATAAGGGTGAACCCTCTTCGGGTAATGATCCCTCGGCAGAAACCTTTGCCGAAAACCTTCTCAGCAATTCGGGACTTGCCAAGTTTGGCCTATCTCGGAAATCTGCAGAAGAGATCCAGCGGCTGGCCAGGAAGTGCCTAGAGAAAGGAAATCTATCTGCCGAAGAAGAAGCGCAAGAGGCAGAGGACATCAAGAACTCTGACCTTCTTGAACAAGTGCATCTTCGCAACGAGAGGATAAGGTCCGGTGAGCTTCCAACTGCTCCAGTGACTCCTCTCACTCTCACCGAGAAGGTTGCTGTTGAAGTGAATGCGAGTTTGGATAAACTTACTCGCGAACAATATGTAAGTCGGAATTCTAACTCTTGTTTTTCCTTTATTTCATATCATATCCTCTAGACCCAAGCATGAAGTAGGATATATAATCCAGGTTTATGCTTCCTTAGGATGCCAAAGAATGAACTAGTGTAGCCCCCAAGGCTCGTGCTGATATTAGTAAAAATATTAGCCCGAGTCTTTAGTAGACTTCTGACTTTGGGTATTCTGACTTATAGAAAGTATATTCCTATAACCAGGATTTGTTGAAAAATGTCTGCAACAAGCGGAAAGAGATCAAAGCTCTCCGACTTAAGAATTCTTTACTTAAGGTTGCCAAGGATGAGGCCGAAGGTAAACATTCTGAGACTCAAACCTTGTCTTTCATGTTTTCATTGTCGAATTTTTATTGAACTGTTGTTCTTTCTGACTTACAGCGCTGGTGAAACAGTCCTGCGCTATGATTGAAGAGGCCGAGAACCTCAAAACCTTGGTGGTGGAGAACAAAGAACTTCGCCAAGAGCTGGATAAGCTTAAGGCGGATCATGAGAAGAGCATAGCTCAAGTTCTCGAGTCCTCCTCCATGGCCACTGACGAGCGTGATCGTAAGATTGCTGCTCAGGATCAGAAAATCTCGGACCTCAATAATGAGCTGTGCAGAGAGAAGGACCTTTCCAAGGTGCTCCGGGCTGAACTCCGGAGTCTTCGGGAAGAGAAGACCAAAGTTGACGACGTCATCTTCGGTATGTTCCATCTATCTAATTTGTCTATTTTCTTCGACTTCTTTCAATGTTGGATTTTCTTAACTGTTTTGTGTATAGGTCCTCTGAACTTGACGGACTCCACCTCTGCCGAGCCCCGCACCCACCGGGTTACCCAAGTCGGTGACCTGCTTCATGACTTCCGCCAATCCCTTGAGGATATTGGCGAAGCTCTCAAGATTCCGGATGTGCATAGCATGTCGGATTTTCAGGTGCGGGACAAGGCGAAGGAGATGCCGCAACTTGTCTAGGATTGGAACATGTCCTACGCGTGGTCCGCAGCACAGAACGCTCTCACCATGGTCATGAGCCACCATGGAAACATGGAAATATGGCAAGTGACCAGAGGGTACTGCAAGGTGGATGAAGACGGCTAGGAGCAGGACATCAAGGCCATTATGGACTCCTGTGCCAGATATGGGTGTCACGTGGCTGATTTGACCATCTACGAAACTCCTTTCTTCACCCGCGTGGACACTCTGCCTCCGCCTCCAGAAGAATCAGAAGAAGTTTCCGATGATGACCACACCATTTTGGATGTGGACATCTCGGAATGATATCAAGGCGATGTATCCAGCGAGCCTGCAGCTTCTTCCTCTCCTCTTGCATCATAGATTGCCAGAAATATTTGTATTATTCTGAAAAACATGATGGGTTTGTAAATATACAGTACTATAATTTTGCTAGTGCTAAGCTTTTGATCTACTGAGCACTTTTGGCTTTAAATTTGTGTGCCTGAAATATTTACATAAGCACTTGTATTTTTTCGCCTATACTTATCGTTTATCTGGCTTTCCACCTCGTCCCTTTCGAGAGCCGGCTAAACCTTCTGCTCGGAAACTTTGCCGAGCAACGGAGCTCAATTGCTAAACCAGTTTAAACTCGGAAACAAAGCCAGCTTCCAGTACCAACAATTCACTACTCGGAAAATGCCCGCATCCGGCAATCAGACAAATAACCAAAGTAAAGACTAGAAAGTTTTAGAGTTATACCCGAGGGTAGCAATTTTAGAATCAGAAATCTAAACCAGAACGAACATGAGCATAAAGTACTTTCAAGCATTCTAGGATTTTCGACTATGACATGATCATTCGGAAATAAGATGGTAAAAACTTCTCAAAAAAACTTGAGGCAAACAAAACTTTTATTTCTCACAGAACATGTACATATATATGATTACAAAGAAGGATAAACTAAGAATAGAAGGGACGTAGCTAAGCAATATTCCGTGGTCTGTCTAATTCATCCGAATTTGTACTGCTTCCAGCTCTCTTTCTCTTCTTAGTAGCATGTCTTTCTGACTCTCTGGCTATGATACTTGCGTAACTTCTGCTGATAGGCTATTGATCTCATTTCAGCAACGACGCGAACTTCTTCGACTAAGTCGAGATCATTTTGTCGAGAAATCTCGGCATCCTCTTCAATATACGTGGCCACTCTAGGAGAAGTATGAATTAAATCACTAGGAAGAACTGCCTCTGCACCATAGACCAAGAAGAAAGGTGTGTATCCGGTTGACCTGTTCGGAGTCATTCGTAAACTCCATATTACAGAGGGTAATTCCTCTGCCCAATCCCCCACAGCACGTCGTAATGGTGCTTCGAGTCTCGGTTTTAGGCCTTGTAGGATTAAACCATTTGCTCTTTCGACTTGTCTGTTAGCCTGTGGATGTGCGACTGGCGCAATGTCAAGCCGTATATTTTGCTCGTTGCAGAATTTGGCCAATTCTCCCATAGAGAAATTACTCCCGTTTTCCGTGATAATGCTATGCGGATAACCATCCGGATTATAACATCCTCGACAAATCTTTTGGCTGTTGCTCCATCATAACTAGTGACAGGTTTAGCCTCAATCCATTTGGTGAATTTATCCACCATCACTAAGAGGTGAGTAAATCCACTTGGAGCTCGTTTAAACGGTCCAACCATATCAAGCCCCCAGACCGCAAAAGGCCATATTATAGGTATTTTTCGCAGCTGATCAACCGGAACATGAGCTTGTTTGGTGTACTTTTGGCAGCCTTTTGCACATCTTGACTAATCGTTCGGCATCTTCCTGAGCTGTAAGCCAGAAAAATCCATGTCTAAAAGCTTTTGCCACTAAAGATTTGGCTGCAACCTGGTGACCACAATCGCCTTCATGGATTTCTCTTAAGATTTCCACTCCTTCTTCCGGAGATACGTAGCGCTGAAAAACCCCAGAAACACTCCTCTTATAGAGCTCACCTTTAACTATAGTATAAGCTTTTGCTCGTCAGACGATCTGCTGGCTCAGAACCTCATCTTTGGGTAATTTTCCATCTACCAGATAATCTAGGTAGGGTTGAGTCCAGCTGGGAATTACAGCTAGAACTGCTATTAGAGGTGAGTCGGATTTGGTCGGATATTCCTCATCTACTCCCTTTATCGAGGGAACTTTGAGGTGCTCTAAAAAAGAACCATCCGAGACCTCTTTCCGTGTAGAGCCTATCCGAGATAATGCATTTGCTTCCTCGTTTTCTGCTCGAGGGATGTGTTGAACCTCAAACCCTTCGAACGATTTAGATAAATCATCCACGACAACTTTATATGTTGCCATGTGTTTATTTGCATTACAAATATCCAACACTTGTTGAGCAACAAGATCTGAATCTCCGTAACACATCAAACGTCGGATGCCAATATCCTTAGCAATCCGGATTCCATGCAGCAGTGCTTCATACTCGGCAATATTATTTGTCGTTGTGAAGTGGATCTGCAACACGTATAGAAGTTTATCTCCTTGGGGTGATTTGAGCACCACGCCAGCCCCCGAGCCCCTTCGAGCCTTAGACCCATCAAAGTAGAGGGTCCAGTATTCCGACTCAGGGAGGGTCATATTCTCCTTTGTCTCTGTCCAATCAGCGACAAATTTAGCAAGGATCTGGGATTTGATTGCTGTCCGAGGTTTATACTGAATATCAAAAGCTGAAAGCTCTATGCCCCATTTGGCGACGCGTCCTGTGGCATCACTGTTGTTGATTATATCTCTCATGGGAGCTGTGCTCACCACGGTAATTGGATGCTCCTGAAAATAATGTCATAGCTTACGTGATGCTAGAAAAACACCGTAAGCCAACTTTTGATAGTGCGGATATCGCTGTTTTGATTCTGTCAGGACCTCACTGACAAAATAAGTCGGACCCTACACCAAGTGTTCCTGATTTTCCTCCGGTCTCTCCACCACCATGACGATACTAACGACCTTGTCTGTCATAGCAAGATAGAGCAACATCGGTTCCTGTGGTTCTGGCGCAGCAAGGATAGGAGCAGATGAGAGTACTTTCTTCAGGTCTTGTAGTGCAGCTTCAGCTTCGTCGGTCCAAACAAAATCCTTGGTCTTTTTCAGGAGTTTGTATAATGGTGCGGCTCTTTCACCAAGCCGGCTTACAAATCGACTGACTGCAGCAATGCAGCCAGTTAGTCTTTGTACGTCCTTCAGGCGAGTTGGCCTGGAAATATTGAGTATAGCCTTGATTTTGTCCCGGTTCACCTCTATGCCTCTTTGAGACATGATGAAACCTAACAATTTTCTGGCTGGTATTCCAAAGAAACATTTCTTTGGGTTAAGCATGATGTTGTATTTTCGTAGATTAGCGAATGTTTCCTCCAAGTCGGAAATCAGCGTTTCCTTCTTTTTGGACATCACCGCAATATCATACACATATGCATGTACATTGCATCCGAGTTGGTCATGGAGGCAACGTTGCATCGTGCGCTGGTAGGTAGCTCCTGCGTTTTTCAGCCCAAAGGGCATCGTAACAAAACAGAAGGTTCCGAAGGGGGTTATGAATGAAGTTTTGACTTTGTTAGATTCCTTCATCCGGATTTGGTGATAACCGGAGTATGCGTCAAGAAAACAGAGGAGTTCCGAGCCTGCCATAGAATCGATAACTTGATCAATCCTAGGTAGAGCGAATAGATCTTTTGGACAAGCCTTGTTCAAGGCAGTATAATCAACACACATCCTTAAATAAGTGGTGTCCTTTTTAGGGACCATTATAGGATTGGCCGGCCACTCAGTGTGGATGACCTCTTCTATGAATCCGGCTAACTCGAGTCTTGCTAGTTCCTTAGCTATTGCCTTACGATTTTCATCGCCGAAACATCGTAAGGACTATTTGACGGGTTTAGCGTTCGGGTTTATATTTAAAGAGTGCTCGGCAAGTTCCCTAGGTACTCCGGTCATGTCAGATGGCTGCCATGCGAAGATATCTTGATTTGCTTGGAGGAACTTGACGAGCGCGCTTTCCTATGCACTATCTAGGCCTACGCCTATCTGGGTCACCTTGGAGGGGTCATCGTCCTTCAA
Organism: Avena eriantha; assembly: GCA_910589775.1. Classification (NCBI taxonomy): domain Eukaryota; kingdom Viridiplantae; phylum Streptophyta; class Magnoliopsida; order Poales; family Poaceae; genus Avena; species Avena eriantha. Next base: position 267,589,575 of record OU342744.1, read on the forward strand.
CAGCGTCTTCTTCGTCTCTTCTGATGCCTTGAACTCCGGATTTGGCTTTGTCACCTCCTTCTTCGTTACGGTCATCTCGGACGGATCTATGCTCTTCTTGATCTCCTAGTACTCCTGGGCGTGCAGCACGGCTTCAGCAAAGGCGGCATTTCCATGCTCGCACTCTCGCGCTTTCTTCGGGTCTCCCTGATGGTGATTACGCCGTTGGGACCTGGAATTTTCATCATATTATAAATGTAACACGGACGAGCCATAAAAGCCCAGTAAGCCGGACGTCCGAATATAGCGTGGTACGCGCTCTTGAACGGGACCACTTCGAAGGAAAGTGCCTCCGTCCAATAATTCTTTGGTGTTCCAAAGGTAACATCCCAAGTGATTTCTCCCGGGGAATTGGCTTGCCTTCCTGGGACAACTCTGTGAAAGATCACAGAGCTATGGTTCAGATGGGTCTCCGAGATCTTCATCCGGCGTGGCGTTTCGACATAAAGAATATTGATACTGTTGCCACTGTCCATGAGGGTCTTGGAGAAACCATAACCGTCAATAAGTGGATTGACGATTAAGGCGTATTTTCCTCGCCTGTGCAACTTAGGCGGATGATCAGCGCGGTCAAATGTGATTGCCACTTCCGACCATTCCAAAAATTGGGGGACAGCCGGAACTGTTGCATTGAGCTCATGTAGAACTGATTTCTTAACCTTTGCTGGTTGAAATTCGAGGAAGGTGACATAAGTGTCTTTCTTGGTCGGAAATTTTTTCTTCCCTTCCGGCTTGGGATTTGAAGCATCAGCTTCCTCCATGTCGGAATCTTCCTTGGTCTCTTTATCTTTTTCCAGATTCTTCTTTCCCTTCTTCCACTTAGCTTTGTAGCCCGCGGTGTCATCTCTTTTGATATCGTCATTGAAACGACATTCGGCGTTGGTGTGGGATGAGCCCCCATTGGCATCTAAGTGATGCACGCATGGGTTGTTGGCAATGTCGGCCCAAGAGTAGGTTTTGCCCGGTTGTTGGTCTCCTCTGCCTTGGACTCTTGAAGTTCCACGGCCACGCCCGCGGCCTCCACCGTGTCCTCCTCGTCCTCCACACCCGAAAGTAGCAGTGACCACTGCCGTTTCTGCGTTGGGTTTCTCTTCCGAGGTATTTTTGCGCTTCTGAGCTTGTTGCTTTGGTCGCTTTGCCGACTGTGGCACAACCAGGGCATTGAGTAATCCCTCTGCATCGTCGTCGGCATCTGCATACTTCTCGCTATTTCTATCATCTCTCCCAAATCAGTGACTTTGTCACACTTCAAGCGATGACGCAGTAGACCAATTGGGAGACCTGCGATGAAAGCCTCAATCGCAGTTTGATCATTTACTCCTTCACAGGAGTTCTTGGTGTCGATCCATCATCCGAGGTAATCCCGGCAAGTTTCTCCGGCCTTCTGGGTGCAACGTTGTAGATCTCCGACCATACAGGGCCTCCGGTATGTGCCTTCGAAATTCTGAAAGAACACACTTTGCATGTCATACCAGTTGTGGATGGTGTTCTCCGGAAGTTCATTAAGCCATGATCGTGCCGTCTTCCGAAACATAAGTGGGAGATATCGGGTTGCGACCAGGCTGTTTCCGCCTTTGGCGATGCAGCAAGCTTGGAAAAAATCCAGTAGCCAGGTATTTGGCCGAGAAATGCCGTCGTAGGCTTGGATATGTCTTGAGATAGCAAATCCTTCCAGGAATCTTATAGCTCTGATGCGTGGTCCGAAGCACTTTGGGCCCACGTAGATATCATCGTTTTTGTAGAGCCGCGTCTCTATGTTGGAGTTGATCATGTGCCTTGCATCGTTCGGGGATAGAGATCTTACCGAATGTCGGCTATGGCTATGGTGCCTTGGAGCCGGACTTCGGCTTCTGCCACCACCTCCTCCGCCACGTCGTCCTCCTTGAGAGCCGTTGTGATGACTACTTGGTGGAGAGGGTGGGGCAGTTGGATTGTTTCCGGCTGTTCGCCGGCCTCCGTCCGGAGCGTCATTATTCCGGTTCTGGGGAGGGTCTTCACTATGATGAGCCCCCTGCCGGCTTGTCCCGGCATGGTTTCCGTCGTTCCTTCTGTTGGGTCCGCAACATAGAAAACAAAAATTTCCTATGATGAGAACTACACGCCAAGATCTATCTACTAGGTACAAAGGAACGGGTGGACATGCATCCAACGAGAACTTACCCTCGAAGACAACGAGTTTTGTTAACGAGTAGGAACTCGTGGTTGATGTAGTTGTACACTTACCGATCTCAAGATCGTGAGGAAGTCCGAGCGCCGCAACTCAGCAGCGCATCCGTACTCGCACACACGTTCAAGCCACCGGACAACCTCCACCTCCTCGCTCCAGCGATCCAGTGGAAGTAGCAACTCCTTCCAGACGAAATGCCACCGGGAACATGTATCTCGCTAATCCGAGACCATGGGGGAATAATTCTAGAGGGGGAGAGAGATCCTTCACAAGGAGGTGTGAGGAAGAAGGAGGAAGAGGGTGGCATTTTATAGGAGGAGGGGGGTGCCCCTCCTTCATGGCCGGCGCATGGGGGGTGACTCCTCACCTCCCCCATTCATGTGGTGGTAACCCATCCACATTAAAATGCCTCTTCACATTCCCCTTTAAAGTCCCTACTTTAAATGCATTAAAATTCTCCAAGTTTAATCCTCTCTCATTTAATAAAACTCTTTTATTAAATTTATTCAGAATTTTGTTAATTACTTTAATTAACAAACATTCACATTTAACCCGTTGCAATAGTTCAATATCACATGCAGAACCACTTTCTGCAATTTCACCCAAAACAATTTCCGGTTTCTATCGAAACAATTCCTGCGCTTTGCAATTCTTTCGTCTGAAACATATGTGCTCCAAAATGGTGTCCTGTAACTCTTAAGTGTGTCACCCTATGGTTCACGAATAATGCAGACATGATTGAGACTCCTCTCAGATCAATAATCAGAAGCGGGACCTGGAGATCCATACTGACTCCTACACATTCAACGATGACTTCTGTGATCGTGAGAACCTTTAATGCTAGTAACTAAATCCCTTTGTCTCGCGATATATAACATGTCCGAGATTCGATCATCGGTATCTCCATACCTAGTTTGATCTCGTTACCGACATGCACACTTTTCTCGTTCCCGTGATATAACATTCTAGTGATCACATCACTTGCTTGCAAGCTATCTTAATGTGATATCACCGAGAGGGCCCAGAGTATATCTTCTGTCATCGGGATTGACAAATTCCACTCTTGATCCATGAGCCTCAACATAACACATTCGTAGCACTGAACTCATCTTTATAGTCACCCTGTTACGGTGTGACGTTTGATGTTATCAAGATACTCTTCCAGTGTTAGCAATTAACATGATCTCATGGTCTAAGGATAAAGATTACTTCGTATAGTGTTATAGGAATATAAACATAATGACTTTGATCGTAATGCTATGCTTCGGATGAATGTTCATCACATCATTCCACCAATGTTGTGACCTTGTTATTAACAACATCCAATGTCCATGATCAGGAAACCTTGATCATCTTGTTAATCAACAAGCTAGTCTATAAGAGAGGCATAACTAGGAACCCTTTTTTTTTATTAAACACACATGTATTAACGTTTCCGATCAATACAATTATAGCATGCAAAAAAACATTTATCATAAACATGGAATAAGATAATAACCACTTTATTATTGCCTCTCGGGCATATTCCCTTCAGTCTCCCACTTGCACTAGAGTCAATAATCTAGTTTGAAAAACTTTGCGTATTGAACACCACTTTAATTTGTATCTTGTGTTAAAACTAGTATCAATGTAACACATCATCCAATGATCATCTTATGAATCATTATGGTATGTGCTCATAACATTTAGAGCATAGGACATTCTGTATATATACATATCATGGTATAATCGATCAAAATCTTCATGTGATTTTACTCACCAAGTGTTGAAATAGTTGAATCTTTATACAATCCTTTCCATGCAGCAAGAACCTTTCTTGATGTTTCCATATTGAACCCTTTTAATATCTCATATATGTATGTCTGGCACAACAATATTATCGCCTCAATCTATCCATATAGATATTGATGTCAAATATTCCGGGTTTGCCCAAGTCTTTCATCAAAATCTCATTTAAATGAAATTCTTAACTTGTGTCAATACAAGATACATCATTAACAATCAACAATATGTCCTCTACATAATGTATTAGAAATATGTCTCAGCGCTCCCACTTAATTTCTTGCAAATGCAAGCATCTTCATCATATCTGATGAATTTAAACTCTTTTAACAGTTTCATCATGGTGAAGATTCCAACTCCGCTATGCTTACTTCAACTATTGAACTTTGCATGCCCTTTTAGTACCCTTTGAATTAACAAAACCTTTCGGACCGTGTCATGTACACGTCCTAGGTAACCATTCTATTAGAAGAACCTTGTTTTGTTTATTCAACTACCATATACCAAATTATATGTAGTGGTTGCTACATTAATCCGTCAAGACAAAATATCGCTATGAAAGATCCAATCTTGTCATGGTCAACTCCTTGAACATTGCCGTAAACTTCTTTCCGACATGTCGACTATTTCATAGATGTTAAACATCCATGTCTATTTCTTTATAGATCCAAACACAACCGATAGGCTTCATGCCTTTCTGGAGGGTCTTCCAAGTTCAGAAACTTGATTTCTCGTGTATGGATACTATCACGGATTCTATGACTTCTAGTCATTTTATGGAGTCAGGGCCCATCATCGCTTCTTTGCATGTAGTCGGTTCATCATTGTCAAAATAATAACGACTTGCTTATCAAATCACACTATTTGATTCTTACCGACCCACACGGTTCAATAGGAACTCTAATCTCCGAGATCACACCCTTTGTAATCACGGGAGCCATATGCATTGTGGCCGCCACCAGGACACTTTCCGGTGCTGTGCTACTTAGCACATATAGCTAAGGTTCAACAACCTTATCAAAGTTCTATTGTCCTCCCACTTAACTTTTCACGAAAAATTCCTTCTCAAGAAACTTGACGTTCCAAGTAATAAACTCTTTTGTCCGTGGTGTTATGGAGAAATTCCCAACAAATTCTTGGGGATAACCTACAAAGACGTGCTTATCGTACTTTGGTTGTAAACATTTTACTTATGCTTAGCATACCAAAATTTAAGAAAAGACATTTTGGGTTTTATCCCAAACCATAACTTATATGATGTCATTTCAACGGATCACGATGGTGCTCTTTTCAGTGTAAAAGCGGTAGTCTCTAAAGCTTGAATCCTTAAAACATAATGGCAGTTTTATAAATGACACCTTTGATCTTACCATGTCAAACATGGTTTGATTTCATCTCTCGAATATGCCATACTCCTATGGTTTATCGGGAAAACACAAATCATGGAACAATTCCTCAAATCTTAGGTGTTTTGCTAAACATGTAACTCAAATATCTTCTTTTATGATTGAATCATAAACTCTTTATTTTCTTGTTACAATGATTTTTCACTTCATCTGGAAAGTCTTTGAACATTTTTCTAATGTTTCATACTTCTTCCTTATTAAGTAAATATATAGATATATTCACTTAAATTTTTGGAGAAAGCATATGAAGCAAAAATATCCATCGCATATGGCTATACATAATGGATTATATACATCAACATGCATAATATCCAATAATTTAGTCATCCGTTCCTCTTTGGCCTATGAACGAAGTTTCAATCATCTCGAGGAAAGTCTCACATGCGTCAATTGATCAAAATCAAAGACTCCAAAAATCCATCAACATGGAGTTTCTCATGTTTTCTTTCAAATATAATTTAAACAGCGATGTCACTTCATAAGTGATCTTTCAATCATTTGTCTTGCGACATTTTAGCAATAGTGTTTATGGATGTGATTTCTCCCACTAGACTTGTAAAAGTTCATCCATCCTTTATGGAATACGGTAATTATTTGAACAACCATTGTTCTTGCAATACCGGAACAAAATAACAATTATTAAAACAAATCTTGAAGGCTAGGTTTGACGACAATGAAAAACACAATAGCACTTTATTTGTTTTCGATGAACATCATCACTTATTTTCTTGCCAGTTTCTTAGGCCATTGCAGTTCATGAATTGCGTTGTCCTGTATGACACTTCATACCAACCAATTCGGTATCCAATACCTAAGAACCACATTGTTTAAAAAGCAAGGAATACAACCATAACATGCATATCTTCTATATACCTAAGCTGGACATTTCCAACTTTTTCTTTTCTACCAAATATTTTATAGATTATCTTTCAGCAATTCCTTTTCCTTTTAAAAGAATCTATCAACATCAATTGTGGTGTCATTCACATGACACATAATACAAAGCGTATATAGTCAAATACTAATACCATTGGACTTGCACTCTGAAGTGGATCACCATCATCAAATGTTTGGTGTTCTTTCAAAAATCCATTCTTGAGTAATCTATTAGTGTAGTAAAAATTTTACTTACATCTTCTATTCATCCTTATCATGACAACTTTCATGATCAAGCTACTATAGCCTATAAGGATGAATCGTGAGTATAATATCAGTTCCCAAAACCTTTTTGGTAGATTAGGACGCCTAGCGTCTCCAACCATCACAAATTCTTATACAATATGAGAACATGTATTTTGCTCAATTATACTCTATCATAATGCAACCAAAAACATTGTTCAGATATCACAATATCTTCCACACATGATGGTTTCTGAAACAATTTTCAGCTCCTAGATAATCTTGATATTAAAACAACTTTTGAATATCAATAATCATGGAGGCAACCATGATACTTTAGATACTAACACTGGAATTCTTACTCTTGATTTAATACTACTTATTAACCTTCATGGAGTAAATAGAGTTTGCTGAAAGTTTGCAATAGGACTTATAAACTTTAAATTGACATTCAAAACAATACGATACCAGTTCGTAAAGTAAATATCCAGAATTCTATAGTTCTATTATCTCAATTAAAACTAAGCATAAGGTAGTAAACAAACGCCAATGACTACAAAAAATTATGCAAATTCACTTTGATTTAGTTTTATGACAAAATTGAGTTCGACTAATCCAAATTAGAAATGAACTCCCACTCAAAAACGACATCCCTCGTGCCTTTTTGGTGATTACATGAACCAAATCCACTACACCAAGTCCGATCATGACGTGAGTCGGTGTAGCTTCAAAGAAGAGCATCAATATGGGCATCATATCAACTATATGACTCATGCTTAACCTTTCGGTCCGTGTTCCGGGGCCATGCCTATACATGCTAGGCTCGCCAAGTAAGAACCTTAGTACTCACGTGTGTAAAACTGTCTTACACCCGTTGTATGAAAGCGTAGAGTCGAGTACACCCGATCATCACGTAATGTCTCGAAACACGATCCATAGAACGGTGCATACTTAAGGAAGAACACATTTTTATCTTGATATCTAAATGAGGGATCATCTTACAATGCTACAGAAAGCGCCAAACTAGCAGTATAAGATGCTAACATCTAATGTGTAAAGTGAGATGATATGGTCCATGCATTTGATCTCTATCATTTGCATCGTGGTATGATCTCTATCATTCCTTTGTGTGTAAGGCCAAGGTCTATGGAACTTACACGTTGAGTGTGTTGTAAGAGTATCTATCATACATCTACTTACAACAATACCATATCAAGACACTAGCCTAGCAATGATCTAAACTAGACGCCTCTAATTCATCAATTGCAAGTTTTACGTGGCTTAGGGCTTTAGGAGATAGAACCGTTCTTACCTACGAACATGAACCACAACGAGGATAATCAAGTTATTAGCAACTCGTTGTAAATCAGATATTGACAATAGTAGGAGAGACAGACACCCGCCAGCGACTTATGCAAAACAAGTTGCATGTCAATTGTGGAACCGGTCTCATGTACGATGACATGTAAGGTTGGTCTGGGCCGCTTCATCCCACTATGCCACCAATATCCAAAATACATAGAAGATGCAATAACATGATCATCATCGCCCACATATAAACATATGTGTACTACCCGTGCAAAGCACCTACGCATAGATCAGGCTCTGATACCACTGTTGGGTCCGCAGCATAGAAAACAAAAAATTTCCTATGATGAGAACTACACGCCAAGATCTATCTACTAGGTACAAAGCAACGGATGGACATCCATCCAACGAGAACTTACCCTCATAGACAACGAGTTTTGTTAACGAGTAGGAACTCGTGGTTGATGTAGTCGTACACTTGCCGATCTCAAGATCGTGAGGAAGTCCGAGCGCCGCAACTCAGCAGCGCATCCGTAGTCGCACACACGTTCAAGCCACCGGACAACCTCCACCTCCTCGCTCCAGCGATCCAGCGGAAGCAACAACTCCTTCCAGACAAAATGCCACCGGGAACATGTATCTCGCTAATCCGAGACCATGGGGAATAATTCTAGAGGGGGAGAGAGATCCTTCACAAGGAGGTGTGAGGAAGAAGGAGGAAGAGGGTGGCATTTATAGGAGGAGGGGGGTGCCCCTCCTTCATGGCCGGCGCATGGGGGGTGACTCCTCACCTCCCCCATTCATGTGGTGGTAACCCCTCTAAAAGGATTATTTTTTCTCCTTATGTTTTTGGTGTTGATGACAACTCCTTTTGTGGTTTAACCATTTGTCCAAGTTTCAGGTTTTATCTTCGGACGTGTTCGTGGATGTTGTCTCTCAAGGAAGAGCTTGTAGTCGATAGCTTTTATTTTTCACTTTCTCTTGTTTACTTTTTAGGCTACCGTACTATCAAGAGGGGGTCCATCTAGGAAGGTTGTGGGAAATCAATATTTCATGCACAGACCATATATGCACCTCCACAGCCATCCCAGTTTTCGAGTGAGGGAGTGTTTCCTGAGCTGTTGAAGGGGTTTCTTCCTGACCGGTAGTACCGGCCAGGCAGCGGTAGTACCGCCCAGGGGTTTTCCTAGGGCTGTTCGAGCGGTACTTCCGGCAGAAGATCCGGTCCTATTTCCGATGAAGAGTTTTTGGGCTCAATAAGACTTATGTCTAACTTTGGCTATTTGTCGGAAATAGCGTCGGATCTTGGACCGGTAGTACCGGCTAGACCAGCTCCTGCCCCCTTGAGCGGTAGTACCGCCCCCTCACCGGTAGTACCGGCCATCATCGGGGACCGGTAGTTCCGGGTCCAGTTCCGGTCATATTTCCGACGCTGGGCAGTGCGGGTCAGATAACCTTCTGCCTCGCACTACCTATTTGGCGGAAATAAGGGTGGAATTTGGACTGGTACTACCGGCCAGCCCGTTTTGGTTCCACCGATAGTCGTATGACCGTTACGTGGCCTAGGCTAGACCGGTAATGGCTCGCTCGCCGGTACTACCGGTCAGTCACCGGTAGTACCGACGGTGTCAGGCCTGGGCAAATTCTGCCCGTTTGAAGGGGTGCTATTTAAGCCCCCTTCTTCCTCCTCCCACCTTATCTCTTGGTTCTCTCTCTCTCCACCATTTTCACAAGAGCTTGACTTTGCTAGATCTCTCCCCACCCACTCAAATCTCTTGATCTTTTGAGGATTGGGAGAGGTGACCTAGATCTACACCTCCACCAAAAGAATTTTGATTTCCCCCACTCATCCTTCGTGGATTTCGTTTCTTGGGTTCTTGGAACCCTAGACGGTGTAGGGCATCCTCGGAGCTGGGGCATTTGTTTTAAAGCTCTGTGGTGTCGTTGAGGGCCTTCAATTAAGTTGTGAAGCCTCCCCTCAACCTCATTGTAAAGGTTTTCGGTTGGCGCCTTCAAGGTCACCGGTTAGTGGATTGTGAGGCCACCTTTGTGGTGGTGCTCACCGGAGAAGGTGAGGCCTTTGTGGCGCTCGGTTGACCTTGTGTGGCCCCGACACCTCTCCAACGTAGACGTAGCTTCTTTGGAAGTGAACTACGGGAATTACATCTTCGTGTCCCCTCGCCGGTTCTTTCACTCCGCTCCTTTACTTCTTGCATTTACTGTCTTGTTTACCTTTGTGTTACTTGTCATTTAGGGTGTTCACGTAATTGCATCTCTAGTGAACCTTACTTTGTGCTAAGCCTTAAAAGTGGGATAAAAGTTTAAAAATTGGTAGTCTCCTATTCACCCCCCCCCCTCTAGTCAACCTAAGTTGGGCCTTTCAATTGGTATCAGAGCCTCGACTCTTACTTCGGGCTTAACCGCCTAAGAGACTATGGCCGACGAAGAGGGAAGTGTGGGTGCAGCCACCAAGAACTTGGCCTCCATGGATGACCTCAATCTTTTGGAGACATCCATGATGACTAAGTTTGATGAAATGATGACTCTTTTGCAATCCCTTAAGCCTACCCCCATGCTAGAAACCCCTCATGATGCATCCCTTGGGGCCGAAGCCCCCTCCGCTCCCATGCAAGTGGTTTCCCCCGGGGTGATTCCCGCGACAGCCCCAAAACACTTGGGTCTAGGCTTGGTGGCTCAAACCACCAAGCTCCCAAGCGAGAGCACCGAGGGGCTAGGTGACTCCTCCTCCAAAGAGGGAGATAGGGGTAAGGATTACTCGGCGGTTCCACCACCGTTCAAGTATACGCCGGACCCTCCCATTCCCATGCCACACATCATACCTCAAGGAGCACCTCCCATACTAGATACTTCTAACTTCGCCAATTGGCAATATCTAATGCAATCTCATATTTACAGCTCTTCGATTGAATTGATGAGGATTGTGGAGGAAGTTTTCTCTCCAAATGATGCTAAGAAATTGACTCGGGCTGAGGTCATGGACAAGCAACTCAATGTCACCGCCTTGGGTATGATTCAAAAGGCGTTGACCCCCAAGGACTTTGCTCACATTCGCCAATTCTCCACTGCCAAAGAAGCTTGGGATCATCTCACCGAGTTGTATATTGGGAATGCGAGTATTCAAAGCTCCAAGTTTGATGAAGCCAACAATGAGTCCGATGGCTTTGCAATGCAAGATGATGAGACACCCGAAGACATGTATCGTCGGCTCAAGGTTCTTTGTTGTACCTTGAGGGACCTTGGAGCTACCTATGTTGACGACAAGTTCATGAAGAGGAAGTTTGTTCAAGCTCTTCTTACCTTCGAGGAACAAAAACTCAACTCTATCAAGGGGAGAAGCAACTACCATACCATGTCCTCTCAAGAGGTGCTGAGTGAAGTTATTGCCATGACCATTGCTAAGAAGAATGTGGAGTCAGCTCGTGCTCGTGCTTATGGGTCTCAAAAGTTGAACCTTGCCTTGAAAGCACAAGTGGTGGAAGTTGATGAAGACGACAACTCAAGTGAGTGGTCTCAAGAGGACATCAAATATGCTTTCAATGAGCACTTGGCTCTAGCATCAAGGGTGTTTTGGAACAAACCGGGCATGAAGTCAAGGTCAAGGGACAACCCAAGATTCAACTCAACCATGAAGACTCCAAAGACTAGATCTTGTTACAATTACAACGACAAGAGTCACTTTGTAGCTCAATGCCCCTTAGAGAATAGAGAAGACAATGGAGGTCGCCTCATTCACAAGAACAAGCCAAGACCTCCTCATCCTTTGAACAAGAACTTCCACAACAAGAACTTACCTAACAAGGAAAGGGCGATGGTGGTCCATGAAGAGTACTTTTCGGGCGATGATGATGATGTTGAGAATGAAGGTCAAGGTGGAGAGATCGTGGGGGTTGCCGCTATTGCTACTTCATCTACTCCACGAGTGTCTCTCTTCGACTCCCCAAACGAGAACATCACCAACCGCAACCAAAAGTGTCTCATGGCTAAGGCCACCGAGGTAACTCCCGCTTCCAAGCCCTCCTCAAATGAACTTCCCTTGCATGATCTAGATGGTTTAGAGGTTAAGAAAGAGATGGTAAGCATGTGTGAATCCATGGAGCATCTAGATGATGATACTAGGATGTGCTTTGAAACACTTATAAACCAACTTGACCATGCTAGGGAAATGCTAGATGTGAAAGAAAAAGTTATTAACATGTTAGGTGAAAATGAGAGAGAGGCCGCCGATGAGATTGCCTCTCTATCCCAATCTCTTGAAGATGAACATAACATGAGAATAACTCTTGAGGAAAGTGTGGCTAAACTTGTTGATGACCATAATGCCTTTATATCGCAACTTGTTAAAGAACGAGATCATGCTATTGCTTCTTTGAATGTCCTTAAAAATGAAAAGGTTGAGTTTGGTGTTGGTCATGAATGCCTCAAGGATTTTTAGAAACTCAAGGAGGAACATCATGCCTTGGAGAGTAAATTCTCAAGCATCTTTGAGGCTCATAAGCAACTCCAAACGCAACTAGATAATGAACATTCAAAGTCTTCCGCTACGCCTATTGTGCATTTGTCTTGTTCGTCTAACCCTTGTTGCAAGCATGAGAATCTTGTTAAGGAGAACAATACATTGAAAGATCAACTTGCAAAAGGGGAAGCCACTATCAAGAGGAAGAACAAGAGAAGGAACAAGAAGAGCAAGAACCTTGCTCTAGTATCCTCTCATGATTCTATCTTTGTGCACAGTGATAACTTTGTCGGGAAGAATAATCCCTCCTACATTCTTTGCAAATCTTTTGATGGTTATGCTAAGTACATTGGAACATCTTACACTCATGATTATCATTGGAACATTTGGGTACCTAAGACCCTTGTGACTAACAAAAGGGGACCCATTGCAAAATGGGTACCTAAAACCAAAGCTTGATTTTCTTGTAGGACTTTGCTTCCGGAGGTGCAAAATGGGTGCTTGATAGTGGATCTACAAGCCATATGACCGGAAGCAAGTCTATCATGTCGGAGATTAGGCCAAATTTTGCCAATACTTTAGTCTCCTATGGTCATAAAACAAGCTCTCAGGTATTGGGTTTTGGTAAGGTGGTAGTTGCCCCGGATGTATCCTTGGTAAATGTCATGCTTGTAAAAACCCTTGGCTACAATCTCCTTTCCGTTCGTGCTCTTGTTATCATGGGTCTTTCATCTTTCTTTAGTGAGCATTCTGTGGTCCTCATGTGGAGCAAGTCTCTCATGGTGGCTTTCGTTGGATACGTAGAGCATGATATATGTAGTGGATTTCTCCGGAAAGCCATCTACACATGCTATATGTCTCTATGCGAAAGCCGATGTGGGTTGGTTGTGGCATCCCCGCCTAGCCCACGTTAACATGAAGGCTTTGCAAAGTCTCTACACGGGGGGCCATGTCCTTGGACTAACAGACATTTCCTTTGCCAAAGATCGTGTATGCAGGGCATGTATAGAAGGGAAGATGCATGAGAAGCCCCACAAGATTCTCAATCAAATCACCACTGAACGGTGCCTGGAGCTTCTTCACATGGATCTCTTTGGGCCTCCATCTCATGATAGTCTTGGTGGGAAGAAGTATTGTTTGGTGATTGTTGACGACTTTTCACGTTACACTTGGGTCTACTTCTTCAAGTTCAAGAGTGAGACTCAACAAACCGTCATCGACTTTGCAAATCAAGTGCAACAACAACTCAATTCCACCATCCTCACCATTAGAAGTGACAATGGCACCAAATTCAAGAACTACACTTTGGATGAGTTTCTTAGTGATGAGGGGATCAAACATCAATACTCTACCCCTATACCCCTCAACAAAATGGTGTTGCTGAAAGGAAGAACCGTACCTTGATGGATGCGGCCCTTACCATGATGGCGGAATTCAAGTCTCCATATAACTTTTGGGCCGAAGCCATTTCTACCGCCTGTCATGCAACCAATCGCCTCTATCTACGCAAGAAGAAGAACAAGACTCCATATGAGCTTTTCACCGGTCACAAGCCAAATGTCAAGTACTTCCGGGTGTTTGGGTGTAGATGCTTCCTCCTTAAGAAATGTGTCCGCTTGTCAAAGTTTGAATCTAGGGCTCAAGAAGGGATCTTTGTTGGGTACTCAAATCAGTCACATGCCTATTGAGTCTACAACAAAGCAACGGGAAGGGTTGAAGAATCTAGCAATGTCGAGTTTGATGAAGATCATGAGTCTCTTGTGCGGCAAGATGGTATTCATGATCCAAGTGATGAAATTCCTCCCCAAGCCATAAGAAGAATGGGTGTGGGTTTCTTCCACCCCATTGAGGATCCCCTTGTGGCCGAAGGAGAATGACCATGCTCCACTCAAGCGGAGCCTTCACTCTCACAAGACCTTCTTGCTCCTCAAGGTCAACTTATTGCTTCTCAAGCTTCGACGAGCTCCTCTCAAGATCTTCATGTTCATGACTCTTCAAGTCCAAGTCTACCTCTAGTTGATCAAGCTCCTCCCCTCCAAGTTGTTGAAGCTCCTCATGTCAATGACTCTCAAGGTCAAGTTGAAGATTGTCAAGGTGACAATGACCAAGGCCAAGAAAGTGTCTCTCCGCCAAATGATGATGTCTCTCCCTCGGTTGATGTTGATGAAGATAGTGATCAAGTTCGTTCATATAGTCGAGGAGGGCTCTCGAATCGTGGTGATGATCAAGTGGTTGCTCAAGAATCTCGTCTTGAGACCCAAGCTCGTCGTTAAGCATACCGTCTCGTGAAGCTCATCAAATATGGACATATCCTTGATAATGTTTATGGAGATTTCAATAGGGGCTCCACTACTAGAAGACAACTAACCTCTTTTAGTTCTCATCATGCCTTTATTTCTCATGTTGAGCCCCAAAAGGTCTTCGAAGCTCTTGAAGATGATGATTGGGTCGATGCTATGAACGAAGAACTCCACAACTTCAAGAGGAACAAGGTGTGGACTCTTGTGAAGAGACCCAAAGATTGTCAAAATGTGATTGGGACCAAGTGGATCTTCAAGAACAAGAAGGATGCAAATGGTATAGTCGTCCGCAACAAAGCAAGGTTAGTTGCCCAAGGATACTCTCAAGTTGAGGGCATAGACTATGGTGAAACTTATGCTCCCGTTGCTCTTCTAGAATCCATTCGCATGCTTCTTGCCTATGCTACCCATCATAACTTCAAGTTGCCACAAATGGATGTCAAGAGTTCTTTTCTTAATGGTCCTTTAAAAGAATTGGTGTATGTCAAGCAACCTCCGGGCTTTGAGGACCCCCTCTTCCCGGACCATGTCTACAAACTCGATAAGGCACTATATGGTCTCAAGCAAGCCCCTCGTGCTTGGTATGAGTGCCTTAGAGAGCTCTTGTTAGACCGTGGTTTCGAAGTAGGCCTCATTGATCCCACTCTTTTTACTAAGAAAGTTGGAGGAAACTTGTTCATATGCCAAATCTATGTTGATGACATTATTTTTGGGTCTACTAACAAAGCTTTCAATGAGGATTTTGCTAAGATCATGACCGACCGCTTTGAGATGTCCATGATGGGGGAGTTGGAATTCATTCTTGGCTTTGAAGTCAAACAATTGAGGAAAGGGACTTTCATAAACCAAGCCAAATATGTCCAAGATATGCTCAAGAAGTTCAACCTTGATCAAGTAAATGGAGTCAAAACTCCCATGCGCACAAAGGTTAATCTTGATCTTGATCCCAAGGGTAAGGATGTGGATCAAAAGCTTTATCGCTCGATGATTGGTTCTCTACTCTATCTTTGTGCGTCTCGACCGGATATTATGTTGAGTGTGGGTATGTGTGCAAGATTTCAAGCCGTGCCAAAGGAAATCCACATGGTGGCGGTCAATAGAATCTTTTGATATTTGGTTCATACCCCTAACTTTGGGCTGTGGTACCCAAAGGGGGCCAGCTTTGATCTCATTGGTTACACTGATTCGGATGGGCAGGAGACAAAGTGGAGAGAAAATCTACTTCCGGTGCTTGTCAATTTCTTGGGATGTCCTTGGTGTGTTGGTCCTCGAAGAAGCAAAACTGCGTGTCTTTGTCCACTGCCGAAGCTGAGTACATCTCCGCCGCGAGTTGTTGTGCTCAATTACTATGGATGAAGCAAACCTTGAAGGATCTTGGACTCTCTTTTGACAAGGTGCCACTCTTGTGTGACATTGAGAGTGCTATTGCTATTGCTCACAACGCAGTTCAACACAACAAGACCAAGCACATTGAGATTCGTCATCATTTCATTCGGGATCGTGTTGCTAGAGGATACATTTCTTTGGAGTATGTTCCTACCAAGGCCAATCTTGCGGATCTTTTCACGAAGCCACTTGATGAAGCAAGGTTCTGGGAGTTGAGGCATGAACTAAATATCATTGATTCAAGCAACGTGGCTTAAGTATCTTGCGCACATACCCGGGTCTCAACGGATATCTTGTTTGGAGGTACGCATGGTTTTAGGGGGAGTGTGGTTCCTCCAATGAACCATCACTCGTCCTATTATGCACACATTAATGTATTCATTCTCTATGGTCTCTCAAGGAGACAAATTGAGCTTAAATGATGAGTTTTGGTAATGAACCCAAGATACATATTCGCGGTTTCAAGCCAAGTATACTCATATATGGTGGCCTAGGCCACCGACTTTCTGCTATTTGACTCGCATACGTTGTTTTGAGTTTATTCTTTCGGGTGGTTCTGGTTCTTTTCAGTTTCTGCACAAGGTCGTTTGTCCTTGCCAATTATAATCTGGAGTTTGCTTTCTGGGAATCGTCGGTAGTTCCGGTCGGAACCGGTACTACCGGTCAGGGCTAAAATTTCTCTCAGAAATTCTGCCTTGATTGGAAGTATCTTCTCCCAGAACTACCGGTGTCGTCGGTAGTTCCGGCCTCTAGCCGGTACTACCGGTGAAAGGGGCCCCCGTTAAGTGACGGGCCATGGGGGGCACGGGGTCATCTTCCCCATTTGCCTCCCCTTGACCCCATCTTACCACCCCTAGTTCTCAAGGAGCACTCCACGGTGACGCCGCCGGCCACACCGATTCCAGCCGTCCCTCCTCAGATCGGCTCTGTGGGATTCTTCCTGTCCTCGATTCCCCGCCATGGACCCTAGTATTTGCTCCTCTCGTGCTCCAATCATGGAGATCTAGTCATTTTTGTGCTTGAGTAGGACATGCCATGTCTAGGGCCCTTCCTTGGCTAGAACTACTATGGGGAGTCTTGGTAGGGATAGGATTCTACTTTAGATTGTTTTGCCTTAGTACATAGTCTAGATGTCATCGATTTGTGCATCAAGTTTCATCGAATCTAGGATTTGGACCCAGTTTCGAACTGCCCTGTTCGTGCCCTGACCGGTACTACCGGTGTTGATCCGCCGGTACTACCGGCGTGGTCCTCTCACCGGTACTACCGGTGAGGCAGCGGTAGTACCGCCCAGGGGCAGGGCATGACCGGAACTTCTGGTGCGTCCCATGCGACCGGTAGTTCCGGCCGCCAGGCGGAACTTCTGATGCACCAATTTCTGATATATGTCTCTGTACCGTGTCAATTCAGTTTAGTTGCTTTCGTTTTTCTTCGACCTTGTGCACTTATCCTCTAGTTCCTCCTTTCTATTTGCTTTTCTCTCAGGGAAAGGGGGTTCCCGTGGCAGATCCAAGCGGTCTCCTGCTCTCTCTCGTGGACCGTCAGAGATTGATGAGGATGATCTTGAGGTTGTGCGCCCTCCCAGTCAGACTACTCGTTAGAGGGCTGCAGCTGAGCGTCGTTCTGGCAAGTCAAAAGAAGACCACTTCTGGACCGGATTCTAGCAAGAAGAAGATTTCCTCTTGGCCGCAGCTTGCCTATGAGGAGTTTCACAAGATTGATCCCTACGTTGTTCCTCGTGACCGCCTGGCTCAGGATCCTTTCTTCCACACCGTGCGTCAACAGGAGATCTGTTCTGAGGTGTATGCCACTAAGAAGAAAAATGTGTGTGCTCCTCAGAAGTACATCAACATTGCAAACATGGAGAGCAACCCTGAATACTTTGGTGAAGCTCTTGATATGTGCAGGAGGTTTGGGCTCATAAAGCTGATGCAACACCGTGAGAACTTTGATGAGAGGGCCATTGCTTAGTTCTACTCAACTCTCTACTTTGACACTGACCCTGATGATCGAACCATGAAGTGGATGACTCAAAACAAGTATCTGACTGCTAAATGGTCTGAGTTTGCCACCCTTCTTGGCTACCCTATTCAGGAAGGCGGCCGTCGTGCCAATGGGTGGTGGGTGCATAGGGGGAGGGCCTTCGAGCCGGAAGTTCTGGAGCCTCTTTACACTGAGGGCCGAGGCGTTGCTGGTAACGTTGCCCATCTCCTTCCCTCCTATGACATCATGCGCAAGGTCTATCAGAACACTATTGCTCCCAAGGCCGGTAACTTTGATCAGCTTCATGCCTTCCAGATTGATCTCATGTTTCAGACTTACCGCCACAGAAACTCTCAGGAGCCCCTTGATGTTATGGATTATATCTTTGAAGAAATCTGGTCCGCTATGATTGGGAAGAGGTCTTGTCCATATGCTCCTTACATCCAGACTATTATCAATGCCAAATGGAGGGAGGCAACTGGCTCTATCTACCCTCAGGATGTTCTCACTATTCATGAGGAAAAGACTCTCCGTGTGATGAAGCACAAGTTACCTCGCTCTCAGGCTGAAGAAGAAACTGCTGCTGGAAGGACTGCTTCAGATGCTAGTGATGGGGACCGTGCTGAGGCTTCTCCTCCACCCCGACTTGTGAGGCAGCCCTCTTGGGCTAAAAAGCTGCTGAAGAAGGTGAAGAAGACTTTCTGCTTCATTCAGGACCGTGAGTATCATTCCTATGTTGCTCAGAGGCACAGTGTTCGCCGGGAGAAGGCCATCATGAGGAAGCTTGATATTGATGTGTCACCTGAGTCTAGCTCTGTCACCGCGCCCAAGGATGAGTGGATCAACTCACATTGCAAGTGGACTGATAGTGATGACGAGCCAGAGATCTCCAGTCAGTTCCCGCCCGCTTGGAACAATGCCTCTTGGGACCCCGAGTCGCCTCCTCCATTCATTGGTGGGTGGGGCGCGTAGTTTGGCTTCTTTATCCCTTTTTGGCGTCTTGATGCCAAAGGGGGAGAAAGTGCTCCATTAGGATCTCGAGATTTGCATGGGTTGTGTCACGAGCTTGCTTTTTCTTTGATCCTTTTATGCTCGTGCACACTTTATTCCGTTATGTAATGGTTGTGGACCTCCGTTATTGTCTGTGGACCTCTTGTATGGTTGCTACCTTGTTGGTGAATCTATGTGGTAAGGTATCTCTGTGGTATTCTCCTAAGGATTTGTGGTGGACTATTCTTGATTGTCAAATCTTTGTCTCACCACAATTGTGTTGGTGCAAGGTATGAGCTCCACTCTTTTCTCGGTTGGGAGAGCTCTCTCCCGTGTCTTCAAGGGGAGCCTCTCTCACCTTTAGTTTTATGTGCAAATCTTGTGGGGTTGTCATCAAGCACCAAAAAGGGGGAGATTGAAAGGATTATTTTTTCTCCTTCTGTTTTTGGTGTTGATGACAACTCCTTTTGTGGTTTAACCGTTTGTCCAAGTTTCAGGTTTTATCTTCGGACGTGTTCGTGGATGTTGTCTCTCAAGGAAGAGCTTGTAGTCGATAGCTTTTATTTTTCACTTTCTCTTGTTTACTTTTTAGGCTACCGTACTATCAAGAGGGGGTCCATCTAGGAAGGTTGTGGGAAATCAATATTTCATGCACAGACCATATATGCACCTCCACAGCCATCCCAGTTTTCGAGTGAGGGAGTGTTTCCTGAGCTATTGAAGGGGTTTCTGCCCTGACCGGTAGTACCGGCCAGGCAGCGGTAGTACCGCCCAGGGGTTTTCCCAGGGCTATTCGAGCGGTACTTCCGGCAGAAGATCCGGTCCTATCTCCGATGAAGAGTTTTTGGGCTCAGTAAGACTTCTGTCTAACTTTGGCTATTTGTCGGAAATAGTGTCGGATCTTGGACCGGTAGTACCGGCCAGACCAGCTCCTGCCCCCTTGAGCGGTAGTACCGCTCCCTCACTGGTAGTACCGGCCATCATCGGGGACCGGTAGTTCTGGGTCCAGTTCCGGTCATATTTCCGACGCTGGGAAGTGTGGTCAGATAACCTTCTGCCTCGCACTGCCTATTTGGCGGAAATAAGGGCAGAATTTGGACCGGTACTACCGGCCAGCCCGTTTTGGGTCCACCGACAGTCGTATGACCGTTACGTGGCCTGGGCTGGACCGGTGATGCCTCGCTCACCGGTACTACCGGTCAGTCACCGGTAGTACCAACGGCGTCGGGCCTGGGCAGATTCTGCCCGTTTGAAGGGGTGCTATTTAAGCCCCCTTCTTCCTCCTCCCACCTTATCTCTTGGTTCTCTCTCTCTCCACCATTTTCACAAGAGCTTGACTTTGCTAGATCTCTCTCCCCACCCACTCAAATCTCTTGATTTTTGAGGATTGGGAGAGGTGACCTAGATCTACACCTCCACCAAAGGAATTTTGATTTCCCCCACTCATCCTTCGTGGATTTCGTTTCTTGGGTTCTTGGAACCCTAGACGGTGTAGGGCATCCTCGGAGCTAGGGCATTTGTTGTAAAGCTCCGTGGTGTCGTTGAGGGCCTTCAATTAAGTTGTGAAGCCTCCCCTCAACCTCATTGTAAAGGTTTTCGGTTGGCGCCTTCAAGGTCACCGGTTAGTGGATTGTGAGGCCACCTTTGTGGTGGTGCTCACCGGAGAACAAGGTGAGGCCTTTGTGGCGCTCGGGTGACCTTGTGTGGCCCCGACACCTCTCCAACGTAGACGTAGCTTCTTTGGAAGTGAACTACGGGAATTACATCTCCGTGTCCCCTCGCCGGTTCTTTCGCTCCGCTCCTTTACTTCTTGCATTTACTCTCTTGTTTACCTTTGTGTTACTTGTCATTTAGGGTGTTCACGTAATTGCATCTGTAGTGAACCTTACTTTGTGCTAAGCCTTAAAAGTGGGATAAAAGTTTAAAAATTGGTAGTCTCCTATTCACCCCCCTCTAGTCGACCTAAGTTGGGCCTTTCACCCTCCACATTAAAATGCCTCTTCACATTCCCCTTTAAAGTCCCTACATTAAATGCATTAAAATTCTCCAAGTTTAATGCTCTCTCATTTAATAAAACTCTTTTATTAAATTTATTTAGAATTTTGTTAATTACTTTAATTAACAAACATTCACATATAACCCCTTGCAATATTTCAATATCACATGCAGAACCACTTTCTGCAATTTCACCCGAAACAATTTCCGGTTTATATCGAAACAATTCCTGCGCTTTGCAATTCTTTCGTCTGAAACATATGTGCTCCAAAATGGTGTCCGGTAACTATTAAGTGTGTCACCCTACGGTTCGCGAATAATGCAGACATGATTGAGACTCCTCTCAGATCAATAATCAGAAGCGGGACCTGAAGATCCATACTGACTCCTACACATTCAACGATGACTTCTGTGATCGTGAGAACCTTTAATGCTAGTAACTAAATCCCTTTGTCTCGCGATATATAACATGTCCGAGATTCGATCATCGGTATCTCCATACCTAGTTTGATCTCATTACCGACATGCACTCTTTTCTCGTTCTCGTGATATAACATTCTAGTGATCACATCACTTGCTTGCAAGCTATCTTAATGTGATATCACCGAGAGGGCCTAGAGTATATATGTCTATCATCGGGATTGACAAATTTCACTCTTGATCCATGAGCCTCAACATAACACCTTCGTAGCACTGAACCCATCTTTATAGTCACCCTGTTATGGTGTGACGTTTGATGTTATCAAGATACTCTTCCGGTGTTAGCAATTAACATGATCTCATGGTGTAAGGATAAGATTACTTCGTATAGTGTTATGGCAATATAAACATAATGACTTTGATCGTAATGCTATACTTCGGATGAATGTTCATCACATCATTCCACCAATGTTGTGACCTTGTTATTAACAACATCCAATGACCATGATCAGGAAACCTTGATCATCTTGTTAATAACCAAGCTAGTCTATAAGAGAGGCATAACTAGGAACCCTTTTTGTTTATTAAACACACATGTATTAACGTTTCCGATCAATACAATTATAGCATGCAAAATAAACATTTATCATAAACATGGAATAAGATAATAACCACTTTATTATTGCCTCTCGGGCATATTCCCTTCACCTTCGTCCGTCGTTCCCACTACGGTGAGGCTCAGCCAGACGGCTTGCATGTCTAGGAGGTGGCATTTTTTGACGATCCTCCTCCCGAGGTTTCTCTTTATCTTCTCCCCTTGATCGTTCGACTCTCGTCGGGGAGGATTCCTCGGATACAGTGCAGCAATGGCCTCTTGCTCGGCCGCTGGAGCGACGTTGCTCCAGTCACGTGCAGTTCTGTGATGTTGTCCTGATGATCCGGTTCTGGAGTATTTGTCTTCCCGTCGGTTAGAACGGTGACACTGTTCCGGAATACGCTGGGGCCTTATATCATTCTAGGCTGAGTCCATGTGACATTGGTCGGATTTGGAGACCAGTTTTCCACTTCCGGATTTCGCAGCCATCTATTTCTCTAGACCCTTGGTGAGTAGCTTGATGCCCAATCGAACCTGTTCTGGGCCTGGGTTATTTGACAGGATATCTCGATCTACGACAGTGTTCTGTACCAGTGTTGGGTACACCAGATCTCCTTTGCTGTCGAGACAAGGCATCCCTGGATCTCCTTCAAAGAGGACCATGTTCACTTCTGGAAATTGACCGTCACGTGTGTAACGTTTCCGTGTCTTTTGATGCAACCAAGACATGTAATCCTTAGTTGCCATGCGTTTCTTTTCCTCCTCGATGTTTTTGGCTTCATCCAAGAGTTGTTGACGACGCGCTTCTAGGGCTTGGGCCCTTTTGTCCAGCTCTTCAGCAGTAAGTTCTGCAGCTGTAGGGATAGGTGTGGTTAATGCAGCATCGATGAGTTTACACGCACCTTCGGTGATCACGTGTCCATCCACCGATTCTTCTTTTTTCGGCTCTTCTGGGATAAGTGCTCCATCCGAGTCTTCCTCATATTCCTCGGCAATCACCTCTGTCAGAGGGTCTTTTGCTGGGGTCTTATTCTTCTTCTTTGCCTTCTTGGCAGCGCCGGTAGCAAAGATGGCTTTGGGTCCGTTTCCTAGAGTCAAGCTCTGATCGGTACTTTCGGACATCTGGACTTCGGGATTATCTCCGACTTACATGTCATCCTTGTCGTGGTGGTGTCACAGCAGATGCCACAGATAGGCTAAAGGTGGGGACTAAATGCACTAGGGGAATCTAGGGAGGGATAGTGTGGTGATTCCACACACAGTTGCTTTGTATTCGATTCACTTCCAAGGTTTACAAGTGCTCCTTGAGCTGTATTGGGGAGAGGAGGAAGAAGAACTCTCTTACTCTCACCACTAGCAAAACACAACTCTCTAGGAGACAACAAAGCTAAGACCATCAACCAAACTAAGACCAGCCAACTCCTTCTACAGAGGCCCTAGCCCTCCTTATATAGGGGTAGCTAGGTCTCCACTTAGGGCATACGTGGAGGCATATTCCAGGGAATATGCCCCTTCCCAAAATAGTAAGCCGACCGGGTCACTTTAGCCCCGCGTCATCCATGCAGAGGCTACGTGAGCCTCTGTGGCGCCTGCGTCATCTGACATAGGCATCGTCACCTTTGTCGGCCATGCCTCGGTGGTCCTGTCCTCTGTCCGCTTCGCTCACGCTCTGCGTACAGTGGTCACCTTTGACCTGCGAGATACCTTCCTTCTCTTACAAGCTTGATATAACCCGGATCCTACATAGTTGATCCGGCCACACCTGTTCCTGCATACAAGTTAGATACATCTTACCGACATACGGCATAAGTCGGTTGAGACCTAGTTAGGTGGACGTCCCCTGGTCCAGGTTACTCCGTGATTCGGCCTGCCTTAAGGTGACTCGGCCAGCACTTGCTTTGACCTTGCCGTACCTCGGCTAACTAGGCCTTTATACCCCGGCGTGACCCTTCCCGGGGGTATCCCCCCAACATTAGTCCCCGAAGCTGGTGTGGTCTTAGCTGCCTTAGCCGCTAAGGCCACAGCAGGTTCAATTTTACTGAGCCTCTTGCTCCTTCTCCGAGTTACCTCATAATCCGGATTCCATAGGTTTATTTTCCCTTGGCACATTCCAAGTTTTTACTTGCTGGCCGGGTCACTTCATGCTCATCCGGGTCATTCTTCCTTCTCTCGTACGCTTCCCCATGTGGAGGCTAATCATTATTTTGCCTCATTTTAAGGGCCTGCGATAGTAACCGCCTCAGTTATTGTCAAAAGTTACTGTAGCGCACGTCACGTCGTGCCTGCCTCCTTGTTAACTATATCATAACGTCGCGACGTGGGATCCGCTGCGCTCTGTGGTCCTTCCTGTGGCTCGTCGCTAATTGGTCGATCTGGGTCATACACGGCCACACCGTGTGGCCCGGCCACACAACGCGATCCCACTACCCTTCAAGGGAGTGGTTAAATAGGGGAGGGGCGCGCCCCTTGGGTCCTTTCCCCACTTCCGCGCGCCTCTGCCTCTGCTTCTTCCTTTTCTTCTCTAGCGACAGCGCCGCTGCCACTGCATCTGAGTAGCTGCGCCGCTGCCGCACTGCTTCCATGCGCATCAACGTCGCTGCCACCTCCACGCATCTCCTCCGCCACGGGTCCTCGCCAGTCCAGGCCACTACCTCCCAGCGGTGCTAGCGCTAGTGAGGATAGTGATCTAGAAATGACAGAGGAGGAGCTCACCGTCGCTGAGCAGAAGATGGAGGAAGACGCGGCGAACGCCGACCACGGCGCGCGGGCCAGATCCTGGGTTTTCCAGGATGACCTGGATTGGCTGTACCGCACCAGGCGCATCCTGGAGGGCGTCACCGCATGCCTCGCTTCCGCCGAGCTTGCCCCCTCACCCAATCCGGGTGAGCATGTGGTGTTTCTATCCCACTTCCAATGCGGGTTTGGTCTCCCAGTTAGTGATTTTTTCCACGACTGGCTCAATATGTATGAGCTTCAGCCGCACCATCTTCTGGCTAATGCCATCACGTCTCTCTCCGCCTTTGCCTCCACCATCGAGGGTTACGCCGGACTATGGCCAACGAAGGAGCTCAGATTCGGTTCTTTGTCCTTCGCCGGAACGTGATTCCGAACATACAACTTGATCTAGAGGACAAACAGCTCACGCAGTTCGGCGTTGCGTCTATCTATCCCTAGAAACAGTCCGTCTTCCCCCGACTCACGGGACTTGACTCTTGTAAGGGATGGGCCCAGACCTTCTTCTTTGTCCGGAACAGCACATCTGAAGATTTGATTCGGCTGCGCCCCTACGCTCCGGGTCCTCCTAACCCGTATTTATGGGACAAGGTCCCCAAGAAGCCCACCGTCCTGGCGAACCAAGTCAACAAGAGGTTCCAGGAGCTGAAGGATCAGGGATTGCGCAATGAAGATGCAATGATCACGTTTGTTTGCAACTGGATCTCCCCCCCTCCAAAAACACACACATAAACTCTGTCGTATGAGCTAGGGCTGCGACCCCAATCGGACCTCCTCGATCGAGTAAAGCAACACAGAGATCTACCGCCAGGTCAAGGCCCTCTTCACCACCCACAAGGACTTCTCTTCTGAGTGGACGTGGGGGCTTGAACACTTCTGCCGAGATAGGCTTCCTCCTGCGGTAAGTCTCGTGCCCCAAACTCTTTCCGAATTAAATCATATGCCGGTCTTTGTTGTAGGTTTAATCTTGTTGCCTTTTCTTTCCTTAGATGTTTCTTCAGCAAACCATCGAGGATGGCACCGAGCCTTCTCTCAAATGGGCGCCCGATCGCGATACCTCAGACGAGGAGGAACTGGATCAGGAGATGTTCCTGCCTATGGCAGATGCGACCAAGCGACCCACCGGTAAACTCTCTTCCATTAGAGATTGGCCCGACGATGAGGATGATTCAGACGTTGAGGTGATGGAGGCATTTGACGCTGTCCCCCTTTCTTATGCTTTTCTGGCATCAGCTAACCCCGGTGGGCAGATCCATGAAGATCCTCTCCTTGCCGTGGGTGAGCCTATCCCGGCCGCACCGAAGAAGGAGAGGGGAGCTGCATCTGCATCTTCCTCCGGACCTTCTCAGCTAGCTAAAAGGCGAAAGAAGTCTGGGGACAAAACTGCCACTAAGCCTGCAACCAAGGCCATAGCCCGGAGGGCCTAGAAGCCAAAAGAGCATCTGACCTCGGATGAGTAAGCCACTTCACCCTTTGCTATTTATTTGTTCTTCCTTTGTTATAGTTTCTCATCATTCATGATTTGATTCGGCAGGGCCGTTGTAGAAGTTCCCCAGAGTGGATCTGGTATTGCTTCACCGCTCCGACATAGCCCTTCTCTCCCTCGTGGTGACGTTTCACGCCCGTTGAGCCCCATTCAGGAGGGTCCAGTGGCTGCTCCGGGTTCCAGCCCACCTCGTCAAGAGGAGGGCAACCTCGAAGCGGGGGAAACTGGCTCTGCCGCGGCAGCAGCAACCATCACTTCGGCTCCACCGCAAACAACTTCATCCGAGTTTCCCATAGTACCTCCGCCAAAACAAAAATCAGCACTAGCATCATCATCGGCTCTAGCACCAGCAACAACAACAAAGGCACCAAGCCCCTCCGCCTCGTCCGAGTCTTCCAAGGCTCGGCGAGAAGACACTAGCAGCACCAAGGGAAGCACCAAGGCAGCTCCCAAGGGCAAATCTGCTACAGCCACTTCCACCTCACAGCAGCAACCCAAGGGCAAGAAGGCTCCTGACGCCGCGAGGGCAACGTCCATTGATACTGGACAACACACACTTGTGTCCATGCTCACAAAAAAGACTCCACCGCCGAAGGACGCCCCTACCGAGCCAGCTGATACGCAACTTGTTTTGCACAACAGTCCAGCCCTTGCCCAGGTTGAGAGGAGGGGATCTCATGCTAAGGGTCTAGTTGCACCCCACATGCTCAGCAGCGAACGATATCCTCTGACCTTGATCGAGTTTGTGAACAACTGGAACAAGGAGGAGTTCGTCCACAATGACGATCTCCCAGAGAAGTTTGGTCCCGCCGAATTTGCTGCCCAGATGAATACCGCTGCCAAGGCAATTAACCTTGCAGGTCGGATGATGGAGGTGCGTTATTTCGCCTTTTCCTTAGCATGCAGAAGATATTAGTGATATAACCATTAGTCCCCGAGCCTCTAGGGGAGTAACTTGTTACTCGGCCGGATGCTCCTTAGAGAATTAACGTAGCTCCTTAATAACTTCGAATATGCACACACCTAGAGCCGGGTTAAGTTCCACTTGGCCCGGATTTTGTACACTTCGAATATGCAGACACCTAGAGCCAGGTTAAGTTCCACTTGGCCCGGATCTTGTACACTTCGAATATGCACACACCTAGAGCCAGGTTAAGTTCCACTTGTCCCGGATCTTGTACACTTCGAATATGCACACACCTAGAGCCGGGTTAAGTTCCACTTGGCCCGGATCTTGTACACTTCGAATATGCACACACCTAGAGCCAGGTTAAGTTCCACTTGGCCCGGATCTTGTACACTTCGAATATAAACACACCTAGAGCCGGGTTAAGTTCCACTTGGCCCGGATCTTGTACACCTCGAATATGCACACACCTAGAGCTGGGTTAAGTTCCACTTGGCCCGGATCTTGTACACTTCGAATATGCACACACCTAGAGCCGGGTTAAGTTCCACTTGGCCCGGATTTTGTACACTTCGAATATGCACAAGACTAAGCTGTCCATCTTTGCTCTTTCAGGTGACCACCAATCGTCGGAGCGCTGAGTTTCAGCGTCTCCTGGATACTCATAATATGTTGCATGCAAAGCATAGTGCTCTTCTCGCCGAACACGATAAAAGGGGTAAGTTTTCTCCTTGGCAATTTTCCATTTCTCTTCATCTTTTTCCGCCGAATTAATCCCTCATTCGGATTTCGCAGCTGGTGTGGAGGCTGAGAATATCCTTATGAGGAAAAATTTGGACCAGATAAAGGGTAAGTTAATCTTGCTCCACCTAGTTGTGCTTTCTATCTCCTTTTCTCCTTGGCTCGGCAAATATTCATACCTCGGCTTTGCCGGGTCAACAAACTATTTGAGCCTCTCTTGAAGATAGTGTGCCCGTGCCTGACATGATGCTGCATTTTCTCGAACAAGCAGGGCAGCACCAAGCTGAACTTAAGATGAAAGACGACGAGCTTGCCCTCCTTCAACCAAAGATGAAGAAATTTCCCAGCTTAAGGCAGATATGAAGAAGCTTAAGGCACAACACTAATCCGAGCTGGGGAAGGCAGGCCAAGACTTTACTAAAGAAAGAGAGCGCCTCAATCTCCAGATCGCTAAGGACCAGGAACTTCTCAAGGAGGCCGACGTCAAGCTTGAGTCGGCGGATGCTGAACTTGTGCAACTTCAGAAAAGGCGTGATGACTGTACCAAGGAGTTGACCCGGATCCACAGCCATATTTTACGTAAGTTCTTTTCCTTCATTCGGCATACTTCTCCGGGTTGCTTCACATGTCTTTTCCTTACTTGTTTCACTTGTCTTGTTTTCAAGCAAATTTCTAGAGGGCAATGCCATTGCGACCACTGTTGTTGCCAAGTTCCGCCAGGAGAGGGGTACCCCCATTGCTCCTGACGCCGGTGAAATTCCTTATGACATGGAGGACCTTCTAGTCAGTTTGTCTTCTCGCGTGGAAATTGTGAAGAACTATGGCAAGGATATCCTTGATGTGGCAATCCGGATCTTCAACGCCTTTTGGCCTGATGAAGATACTCCGAAGGGGACCGCAGTTCTCGTCGACAAGTTCATGGAATGCGAGACCCAGCTCGACCTTTGGAGGGAATCCGCTGGACATGCTGGAGCTGATATCGTTCTCCACTACGTTCTCACGTGGTATGAGAAAATCAACCTCAACCTCCTAGCGCGCATGCGCACCGGATCTAGAGGGTCCAGCGACCCGAAGTGGATTGCTCGGTGCAAGGCTTGCACCCATAGCCTCATTGAATATGCCCCCATTCATCAATGGCATGAGGGTCCAAGCTTCCTTGGCACCGCCGACGACGAAAATGCCAAAGATGGTTCGGGTGAAGACGAAGGAGACGACGCCTCGGATGTCGAGGAAAGTGAAGATGATACTGACGCCGAAGCTGGAGCTGCACCTGCTGGCGCTGAATTACCTCCTCCTGCTGCTCCTTGAGCGTAAAAACCTTTAAATTTTATCAGATCCCCGGTATGCCGGGTGCAATTGTATTAAGTACATTAGTTATATTTTGCTACTAAGTTTTTATGCTGGATTAACTTGGGCGTAGTCCCCGAGTTTCATTTTCTTGTTCCTTCAATTTCTTGGCTCGGCTCGTGTCCACCTTGGTTCGGTTTTATGACTTACGAGTCCGAGTTTTAAAAATTGACTTAACAATACTTGGAAACTTTAGGATTAGCTCAAAATAATTCAGCGTAATAAATTTAAAGTAAGCACAAGGTTAGTCCGAAAAACAAACGTCGACTCGATTAAGTTTCTTTCCTTAGTCATTTTTCATGTGCTACGCAATTCCAAACTTGTTCTCTTGCTTGTCATGAAGCCAAATCACACTACTAATCCGGCTTAACTAGAAGCAACTTACGCCAACCGACATATAAATAATAGATACAGAAGTCAACCAATATTATTAAGGCAGTCCCCGAGTTACTGCTCGAGGTGCCAAGGTTTCATTGATAAGCTCATTGCCGGCATACATACCGACATACGAGAGACTCGGATACATACACTTCTCTGCTAAGTGTAGAAAGGACAAAGTAGAGCTACATTCCATGGACGCTTTGATTCCTCGCCGGACCTGTCCGCCTTGTTCTTCTCTTGTGGTTTGGCATCGATAAGATAATAAGAGTCATTGTGCAATGCTTTGCTCACAATGAATGGCCCTTCCCATGGGGGGATAATTTATGCATGCCAGCAGTACGTTGTACTAACCGGAGTACCATATCACCTTCCCGGAAAATTCGGGGGTTTACTTTCCGGCTATGATAGCGTCGGAGATTTTGCTGATATATGGCGGATCTGGACAATGCTAATTCTCTCGCTTCTTCCAGTAGATCAACATCATTTTGCCGGGCCTCTTGCACTTCGGCTTCTATGTATTGGGTGACCCTAGGCGAGTCATGCTCTATGTCGTCTAGTAATACATCTTTTACCCCATATACCAGAAAGAATGGCGTATAACCCGTTGATTGATTCGGAGTTGTTCTTAAACTCCACATTACCGCTGGTAGTTCTTCTATCTAGCACGCCGCTGATCTTTGCAGTGGCTCAATGAGCCAGGGTTTTATCCCGGATAGCACTAATCAGTTGGATCTCTCCACTTGCCCGTTCGATGCGGGGTGGGCTACCGAGGCAACATCCAGCCGGATCTTCTTATCTTGGCAAAAACGCGCAAATGCTCCTTCAGCAAAATTTGTGCCATTATCCGTTATGATACTGTGAGGATAACCGTATCTCCAAATGATGTCTTTGAGGAATGTTAGCTCCATCACATTTTCTTATTGGTTTTACTTCAATCCATTTCGTAAATTTGTCAACCATGACCAAGATGTGGGTCATGTTCCCTCTTGCTGGTTTAAACGGGCCAACCATATCCAAGCGCCATACGACAAATGGCCATGTAATTGGTATGGTCTTGAGCTTCGACGTTGGCATATGTGTCTTTGTCGCATATCTCTGACAGCCATTGCATTTTCTCACCAGATCTTCTGCTTGTTCCAAGGCACTTGGCCAGTAAAACCCATGGCAGAAAGCTTTTGCTACCAAGGCTCTAGACAAGGCATGATGCCCACATTCCCCTTGATGTATATCTCGGAGGATGTCAAGTCCTTCTTCCGGGTCAACACATTGCTGGAGGACATTAGTCACACTCCTTTTGTATAGCTTGGAATTGATGATCGTGTATGCTTTTGCTCTCCTCTTAGTTTTCCTAGAAAGCACCTCCTTAGCGGGTAAAGTACCATCTTTTAGGAATTGGAATATGGGCAGTGCCCAAGCTGGTACAGCTCGCACTAGGAACACATCCTCATCAATTTCCATCTGATCCACCAGCATAACTTCAACCGGATCATGCTGTGCAGTCCCCGGGTTTGCCAAGGAAGTCCCCGGGTTTGCCAAGGCAGTCCCCGGGTTTCGCGAACCACTTCCCACATCAATGTCCATGGGCACAGCCTCCGATTCCGGATTTGCCGGGATAAAAATTGAGTCGGACTCTGGGGATGGCCTGATAGATGGTTTTCTAAGGTGCTCTAATGCTACACCCGGTGGAATTGCTTGTCGGGTTGATCCGAGCTTCGACAATACGTCGGCAGCCTCATTTTCCACCCGGGGTATATGGTGAAATTCGCATCCCTCAAAGTAACCAGATATTTTCTGCACATGAAATCTGTATAATGCCATGTTTGCATCCAAAGCATCCCATTGTCCGGAGACTTGCTGGACTACCAGGTCCGAGTCACCAAAGCATTGGATCCGACGTATTCCAATCTCCTTTGCCACTTTGAGCCCATGTACAAGTGCCTCATGTTCTGCAGCATTGTTTGATGCAGCGAAGTGGATTTGCAGCACATATTTCAGCTGGTCCTTCTTTGGCGAGGTAAGCACAACCCCGGCACCTAACCCGGTTTTTGTTTTTGACCCGTCAAAGTACATTCTCCAGTAGTTCGGATCTGGTAATGGTGGCTCATATTGCACCTCGGCCCAATCCACAAAAAAGTCTGCCACAGCCTGAGATTTGATCGCTTCTCTTCTGTCATATTGTGGCGCATAAGGAGCTAGCTCAATTGCCCACTTTGCAATCCTGCCACTTGCATCCTTGTTGCTCATTATCTCGGATATGGGGGCTTCACATATTACCTTGATTGGGTCCTCCTCAAAATAGTGCATTAGCTTCTTAGCTGCCATATATACACCATATGCCACCTTCTGATAATGAGGATAGTTCTGCTTTGATGCAGATAATACCTCGCTTAGGTAATACACTGGCCTTTGCACTGACTTACCCTCTTCGTCGCGCTCTACCACAATTACTGCACTTACAACTTGGTTGGTTGCGGCTATATAGAGCAACATTGGCTCCTTTGATAGTGGAGAGGCTAACACTGGTGCAGTGGCTAACATCTTCTTTAGTTGGATAAAGGCTTCATTGGCCTGCGGCGTCCAAATGAACTTGTCCGACTTTCTCATGAGTTGATAGAGAGGCAGTGCCTTTTCTCCCAACCGACATACAAACCGACTTAAGGATGCCAGGCAACCAGTGAACTTCTGGACATCGTTAAGACACTTCGGCAGTTACATTCGCTCTATGGCCCGGATTTTAGTTGGATTAACTTCGATGCCTCGGCTGGAGACAAGAAATCCGAGTAATTTTCCAGCCGAGACACCGAAGGTGCATTTATCCGGATTAAGCTTCATTCAGAACCTCCTCAGGTTCGCGAATGTCTGCCTGATATCGTCAAGGAGTGTTTTGCTTTCCTTGGTCTTTATCACAACATCATCCACATACACCTACACATTTTGACCAATTTGGTCATGCAAACATTTTTGCATACATCTTTGGTATGTTGCCCCTGCATTACGTAAACCAAAAGGCATGGTGTGATAGCAATAAGCCCCATACGGGGTGATAAACGCAGTCTTTATTTGATCACTTGGGTTCAGAGGTATCTGGTGGAAACCAGAATATGCATCAATGAACGACAACAACTCACACCCAGCAGTAGAATCTATGACTTGGTCTATCCTTAGCAGGGGGAATGGATCTTTTGGACACGTCTTATTCAGGTTCGTGTAATCGATACACATACGCCAAACCACTGCCACGTTCGGATCATCCTTCTTCTTCTACACCAGCACCGGATTAGATAGCCAATCCGGGTAAAGCACTTCCATGATAAATCCTGCAGCCAACAACCGAGCTATCTCATCTCCTATGACCTTTATCCTGTCTTCAGCGAAGCGGCGGAGAGGTTGCTTCACCGGCTTTGCTCCGGGTCTGACATTCAAAGAGTGCTCGGCCAACTCCCTCGGAACACCTTGCAAGTCCTGTGTGGACCAAGCAAAAATATCCCGATTCTCATGGAGGAAGTTGATGAGCTCGCTTTCCTATTTGTCATTTAACCCGGCACCAATTGTTACGGTACGCTCAGGGAACATATCATCAACAGGCACCTTCTTGGTATCCTTTGTCGCTTGGAATGAGACACTACCATGCGGGTTACTCAGCGCCGGCATATACTGCTGCGCGGACTGAGCCAATGCCGCCACCTCTTGGATCTTTCTCTTTTCTTGCGCAATCACAAGTGACTCGGCCAAGTTAGACCCGGCAGACACGCACCCAGTGGAACGTCGGAAATCTCTAGTGATGGTAATCACAGCATTTGGCCCGGGCAGCTTCATCTTCAAGTAACTGATGTGACAACTTGCCATGAATTTGTTTAGAGCTGGCCTGCCGAGCAACGCGTGATATGTGATCTCCAAATTTACAACCTCGAACTCCAAATTCTCAGTCCGGCAGTTATCTCTTGTGCCGAACAATACGTCAACCCGGACCTTGCCTATGGGCTCACAAGAAATGCCTAGCACAATGCCATGGAAAGTTGTCCTTGTAGCTTGGAGCATATTCTCCGAGATACCCAACTTGCGCATCGTGTCCACATACATGATGTTGATGCTACTGCCATTATCAGTTAACACCTTTGAGAACCTCACATTGATGTTAGGCCCAATGAATGTTGGATCCAACACCAGTGCGTATGAACCAGGACTTGGCATAAGCTTCGGATGATCTTTGATGCTCCAGGTTATCTCCTGATCCAACCAAGGCATATACCTTGTCACGGCCGGCATTACTGCATTGACCTCCATATGTCGGCGCTGCAAGCTCTTTCTGTCTGTCTCTTCCGTAGTGAACACACAATAACTCTGATGATGCTCTCTGTACTCATTCCTTCCCTCGTTTCCGGGGTACCTCTCATCTTGTTGGTTTTGGTTCTCCACCTGATGCACTGCATCCCTTCTCTCATGGTTGTCATACCTCGGCGGAGGGGGAGGCAACATTAGCTGTTGCATGTTCGCTCCGGAGAGCAATTGCTGCCGAGGTAACTCCTGATGAGGTTGATCATTCCGAGGTGCCTGAGCATTCCCCGAACCACTTTGTTCCATCTTTCGCATCCATTCGCATTGCCTGGTTGTGTGACCTGCTGGGTTACTCGGATTTGGCGTGTGAAATTTACACGGCTGATCCAGCATTGCCTCATAGGTGTACCTCGGACGGTCCATCTTTTCTTGCCACTGTTTCTTCTGCTCTGGCGTCCAAGTTTTCTTGCCATCATTTCTTAGAGTCCATTGCTGTCCTCCAGTTTTCTGACGTTGACTGCTTCCTGCTCCGAGTTGATCCTGATTCACAGCTGCAACTTGTTGCGAACTGCACCGATAATCCGATCTTTCATCCCTTCTTTTACCTCGGTAATCATTTCTCCGGGATGACCTGGCCCCATCTCATTGACAATACTCCTCGCTTGACTCGTTTGACGTGAGCCTATGTTGCGCCAGATCACCCAAGGCTATGAATCAGCAATTCAGATTGTTTCTGCCAAGGTGGTTGGCATATCTCTTTGCAACCTTTGCCATAGCATGCTTGCATATCTGCATCCTTGCGCAAACCAAGCTATGGCCTGTGACTCAATCACACCCTCACATGAGTTTCGCACAGTGCACCCACGGGTTAAAAACTCCTGGTCAGTCTCATTCGGTCTCTGCCTGCACATTGCTAGGGTCTGTGGCCTGTTGGGCCTCTGATACGTACTTGAGAAATTGCTAACAAACATCTCCTCAAAATCGATCCAATAGTTAATACTTCCGGGTGGTAAATTGTTTAGCCATACCCTCGCAGGCCCCTCCAGCATCTGGGGTACATATCTCACAGCCCAT
The DNA here is from genome assembly GCA_910589775.1 of Avena eriantha. Taxonomy (NCBI): domain Eukaryota; kingdom Viridiplantae; phylum Streptophyta; class Magnoliopsida; order Poales; family Poaceae; genus Avena; species Avena eriantha. Next base: position 267,624,483 of record OU342744.1, read on the forward strand.
CTCAAGTTGCCTATGCTAATTTTCACAGCAGTTGCATAGTTAATCAACCAATCCTCCGGCTTAGTGCTGCCATCATACGTCTTTGTGCCTCTACATAACTGGAAGTTGGGTACCAGAGGTTCCTTCATGATCCGGGGCCCAAAACAAGCTAGACCCAGGGGACCTTGACACTCAATTTGCTCCGACCTATACAACCGATCCAGTTTTAACCTAGCATCACCAGGCATCAAGTTCCTGCCTCCCAATCTTGACCCTATCACGTGATAGTCCGGTCTGGGATAGCCAGCGTTCACCATCTCCGAATCACCATCATTGTATCTATCTTGCTCCCATGGAGCTTCTCTCTGTTGCATCCCTTGGCCAGCACTACGCTCTTGCCGTGGTATATTCCGCTGCTGCGGTTGACCTGTACCTACCGAATTACGCTGTCCGGCATTGCCGTTTACAGCATTCCCTTGACCGGCATTGCCTTGGTCACGGTTACCTCTGCCAGCTTCACCTCGGCTCACACTCCTTCGATCCTCATTTCTCTGTACTTCTTTTCCTTTCCCTGCCCTTGCTGGGTCATATGGGACTATCTGCTTATTCCTCCTGGCCGAAGTTACTACCTCTTCTCTCCTAGGACCACCATGAGGAGACTATGCGGCTCCAGCAGATTTCTCCAGGTTACCCACCGCCGAATGAACGATCTTGGAGGCCCCAGCTCTCTCCGGGTTTGCCCTGAGCAACTCCTCGTTTTGCCTGTTCGCGATCCGAACCAACTCATTGACTCTATCCTGCTGTCTTTGACGGGCTTCACCCATCAGACCTTCTAACTTGGAGGCAGCTGCATCTGCTGCCCTGAGGTTCTTTGCCGGGGTACTATACTTCGCCAGCCCCACAGACAAATAGTTTTATGATTCCTCAATCCTAGTATCACCCTCTCTGTTTATTTCAGCCATGAGGTTTCTCCCCTTCACTTTTACAGCATCTACCTTATTTGCCTTTGCGTACTCACGCAGTGTCATGTTCAACGACTGCTGAGCCGCGGCTATCTTTTTCGCACCTTCTAGTATTTTTTGCCTAGTCTCCTCTAGCTCGGCCTGTGCTTGAGCCGGATCTACTACTGCTGCTACTGGGTTTGCCAAGCTATCCATCGCCTGATGCAGCACATTCTCTGGCCTCTCTAGCGGAGGACCTCTACTTTTCCTCGGTGCCTTAGGTGTTACCTCCGGATCTGGTGCCGGTTCCTTGCTCGCGCCAGCGCAAGGCGCGGTCATCATTACCTCAGCGTGGTCTGGGGAGCGAGTGATACGCGCCCCACCAACCACACTAAGGGGTGGCTCGCCTCCTTCGATGACGTGCCGGGGATGAACGCATGACACATCGACAGCAACGTAGATCTTGTGCGTGCCGAGCCTAACGAAGAGGCCGTTGCGCTGGAGAGGACGCTTGCCGAAGCAGCCAGCATTGTCGCTGATGAAATCCAGCGCTCTGAAGCGCTGAACAAGCCCAGAGACGATACGTTCGCCGGTGCCGATGGAGTTTCCCGTCCGGATCTTCACCCCTGCTAGCGCTGCTAGCCCCACGGTGGGCGCCAACTATCATGGTGGTGTCATGGCAGATGCCATGGATAGGCTAAAGGTGGGGACAAAATGCACTAGGGGAATCCAGGGAGGGATAGTGTTGTGATTCCACACACAGTTGCTTTGTATGATTCACTTCCAAGGTTTACAAGTGCTCCTTGAGCTGTATTGGGGAGAGGAGGAAGAAGAACTCTCTTACTCACACCACTAGCAAAACACAACTCTCTAGGAGACAACAAAGCCAAGCCCAATCAACCAAACTAAGACCAGCCAACCCCTTCTACAGAGGCCCTAGCCCTCCTTATATAGGGGTAGCTAGGTCTCCACTTAGGGAATACGTGGAATATGCCTCTTCCCAAAATAGTAAGCCGACCAGGTCACTTTAGCCCCGCGTCATCCATGCAGAGGCTACGTGAGCCTCTGCGGCGCCTGCGTCATCCGACATAGGCATCGTCACCTTTGTCGGCCACGCCTCGGTGGTCCTGTCCTCTGTCCGATTCGCTCACGCTCTACATACAGTGGTCACCTTTGACCAGCGAGATACCTTCCTTCTCTTACAAGCTTGATATAACCCGAATCCTACATAGTTGATTCGGCCACACCTGTTCCTGCATACAAGTTAGATACATCTTACCGACATACGGCATAAGTCGGTTGAGACCTAGTTAGGTGGATGTCCCCTGGTCTGGGTTACTCCGTGATTCGGCCTGCCTTGAGGTGACTCGACCAGCACTTGCTTTGACCTTGCCCTACCTCGGCTAACTAGGCCTTTATACCCCGGCGTGACCCTACCAGGGGGTATCCCCCCAACATTAGTCCCCGAAGCTGGTGTGGTCTTAGCTGCCTTAGCCGCTAAGGCCACAGCAGGTTCAATTTTACTGAGCCTCTTCCTCCTTCTCCGAGTTACCTCATAATCCGGATTCCATAGGTTTATTTTCCCTTGGCACATTCCAAGTTTTTACTTGCTGGCCGGGTCACTTCATGCTCATCCGGGTCATTCTTCCTTCTCTTGTACGCTTCCCCACGTGGAGGCTAATCATTACTTTGCCTCATTTTAAGGGCCTGCGACAGTAACCGCCGCAGTTATTGTCAGAAGTTACTGTAGCGCACGTCACGTCGTGCCTGCCTCCTCGTTAACTATATCATAACGTTGCATCGTGGGATCCGCTGTGCTCTGTGGTCCTTCCTATGGCTTGTCGCTGATTGGTCGATCTGGGTCATACACGGCCACACCGTGTGGCCCGGCCGCACAACGCGATCCCACTACCCTTCAAGGGAGTGGTTAAATAGGGGAGGGGCGCGCCCCTTGGGTCCTTTCCCCACTTACGTGCCCCTCTGCCTCTGCTTCTTCCTTTTCTTCTCCAGCGACAGCACCGCTGCCACTGCATCTGGGTAGCTACGCTGCTGCCGCACTGCTTCCACGCGCATCAACGTCGCCGCCGCCTCCACGCATCTCCTCCGCCACGGGTCCTCGCCAGTCCAGGCCACTACCTCCCACCGGTGCTAGCGCTAGTGAGGATAGTGATCTAGAAATGACAGAGGAGGAGCTCACCATCGCTGAGCAGCAGATGGAGGAAGACGCGGCGAACACCGACCGTGGCGCGTGGGCCGGATCCTGGGTTTGCCAGGATGACTTGGATTAGCTGTACCGCACCAGGCGCATCCCGGAGGGCGTCACCGCACGCCTCGCTTCCACCGAGCTTGCCCCCTCACCCAATCCGGGTGAGCATGTGGTGTTTCTATCCCACTTCCAATGCGGGTTTGGTCTCCTAGTTAGTGATTTTTCCACGACTGGCTCAATACGTATGAGCTTCAGCAGCACCATCTTCCGGCTAATGCCATCACGTCTCTCTCTGCCTTTGCCTCCACCATCGAGGGTTACACCAGACTATGGCCCATGAAGGAGCTCTAGATCCGGTTCTTTCGCCTTCGCCGGAACGTGATTCCGAACATACAACTTGATCCGGAGGAGAAACAGCTCACGCAGTTCGGCGCTGCGTCTATCTTCCCCGGAAACAGTCCGTCTTCCCCCGAGTCATGGGACTTGACTCTTGTAAGGGATGGGCCCGGACCTTCTTCTATGTCCGGAACAGCGCATCTGAAGATTTGATCCGGCTGCGCCCCTACGCTCCGGGTCCTCCTAACCCAGATTTATGGGACAAGGTCCCCAAGAAGCCCACCGTCCTGGCGAACCAAGTCAACAAGAGGTTCCAGGAGCTGAAGGATCAGGGATTGCGCAATGAAGACGCAATGATCACGTTTGTTTGCAACCGGATCTCCCCCCCTCCAAAAACGCACACATAAACTCTGTCGTATGAGCTGGGGCCATGACCCCAATCGGACCTCCTCGATCGAGTTAAGCAAGACAGAGATCTACCGCCAGGTCAAGGCCCTCTTCACCACCCACAAGGACTTCTCTTCTGAGTGGACATGGGGGCTTGAACACTTCTGCCAAGATAGGCTTCCGCCTACGGTAAGTCTCGTGCCCCAAACTCTTTCCGAATTAAATCATATGTCGGTCTTTGTTGTAGGTTTAATCTTGTTGCCTTTTCTTTGCCTTAGATGTTTCTTCAGCAAACCATCGAGGATGGCAACGAGCCTTCTCTCAAATGGGTGCCCGATCGCGATACCTTGGACGAGGAGGAACCGGATCAGGAGATGTTCCTTCCTATGGCAGATGCGACCAAGCGACCCACTGGTAAACTCTCTTCCATTAGAGAGTGGCCCAACGATGAGGATGATTCGGACGTTGAGGTGATGGAGGCATTTGACGTTGTCCCACTTTCTTATGCTTTTCCGGCATCAGCTAACCCCGGTGGGAAGATCCATGAAGATCCTCCCCTTGCCGTGGGTGAGCCTATCCCGGTCGCATCGAAGAAGAGGGGAGCTGCATCTGCATCTTCCTCCGGACCTTCTCAGCCAGCTAAAAGGCGAAATAAGTCCGGGGACAAAACTGCCACCAAGGCTGCAACCAAGGCCACAGCCCGGAGGGCCTGGAAGCCAAAAGAGCCTCTGACCTCGGATGAGTAAGCCACTTCACCCTTTGCTATTTATTTGTTCTTCCTTTGTTATAGTTTCTCATCATTCATGATTTGATTCGGCAGGGCCGCGGTAGAAGTTCCCTAGAGTGGATATGGTATTGCTTTACCGCTCCGACATAGCCCTTCTCCCCCTCGTGGCAACGATTCACGCCCGTTGAGCCCCATTCAGGAGGGTCCAGCGGTTGCTCCAGGTTCCAGCCCGCCTCATCAAGAGGAGGGCAACCTCGGAACGTGGGAAATTGGCTCTGCCGAGGCAGCAGCAACCATCACTTCGGCTCCCACAGCATCTGATGGTGTTGTTTTCTTAGGGATGGTTAGTGAACGTGAGGCAGCAATGCACATAAACAATATAGGTTGTGTTGTTGGTATTTTGGTTCTCCGACTCCATTGCTGAAAAAAATGAGGCCCTAATTTTTCTCTCATATGGAACCTAAATATATAATCTTTGTATTGTTTCTGATCTATGAATGTGTTGTATGATGCATTTGTATATCCCTGAATATTGTTTTGTACGATTACATTTCAATTTCTTATTGTGGCAAATGATTCAAATTTGCCCCAAAGATAGGCAGACACATTGGTGGCAAAATTTTTCAGGGATGAGTGAGCAAACCTAGGGCCATGTACAAGATTCATATAAGCTATGCAATTGTTACTTGGTTCTCTTACGCCATCTCTGTAAAAACTTATGAGGCTGCAATCTTTATTCTACATTCATAGTGTATAAGAATTACATTTTAGTTTGTCACCGAGGCCAATGATTGAAATTTGCCCTAAAAGAGTTACAAGGGGAGACACGTATGATGGTGTCGTGTTTTAGGGATGGATTGGTACTTTGGTTCTCCAACTCCATCTCTGAAACAAATTATGAGGCCCTTGATTTATTCTCATATGGAACTACATATATAATCCTTGAATTGTTTCTGAGTTTTTAATGATTGGTATGATGCATATGTATATGAATGGTTTTGATCATAAGTATTTTTTAACATGTACCTGAAGATTAATTGTTTGGTTTTTTATTGATAATTACAATATTTAGGCTTGTTTTTGTACCTGACTATGTATATCCCTGAATATTGTTTTGTACGATTACATTTCAATTTCTTATTGTGACCAATGATACAAATTTGCCCCAAAGAGAGGCAGACACATTGGTGTCAGAACTTTTCAAGGACAAGTTAGTGAACCTGGGGCGATGTACAAGAACAATATAGGCTGTGCAATTTTTACTTGGTTCACTTACGTCGTCCCTGTAGAAAGTTATGAGGCCTTAATCTTTATTCTACATTCATAGAACTATGATATTCGATTTACCTATTCCATTTATTCAGTGTATAAGAATTACATTTTAGTTTGTCACCGAGGCCGATGATTGAAATTTGCCCCAAAAGAGTTACAAGGGGAGACACATATGATGGTGTCGTGTTTTAGGGATGGGTTGGTGAACCTGAGGCAGCAATGCACACAAACAATATAGGTTGTGTTGTTGGTACTTTGGTTCGCCAAATCCATCTCTGAAACAAATTATGAGGCCCTAGATTTATTCTCATATGGAACTACATATATGATCCTTGAATTGTTTCTGATCGTTTAATGATTGGTATGATGCATATGTATATGAATGGTTTTGATCATAAGTATTTTTAACATGCACCTGAAGATTAATTGTTTGCTTTTTTATTTATAATTACAATATTTAGGCTTGTTTTTGTACCTGACTATGTATATCCCTGAATAATGTTTTGTATGATTACATTTCAATTTCTTATTGTGGCCAATGATTCAAATTTGTCCCAAAAGAGAGGCAGACACATTGGTGTCAGATTTTTTCAGGGATGAGTTAGTGAACCTGGGGCGATGTACAACATTACAGGTTGTGCAATTGTTACTTGGTTCACCTACTCCATCCCTATAGAAACTTATGAGGCCCCTAGATTTATCCTACATTCACTCTGATGCAATTATTTGTCATTGTGTTGAGATGAACTGATATATGAACCGATCAAACTATTGCTGAGATGCTTTATCTTTGATATCCATGGATATATTGTCTTACATATACATGTTGTCAATTCTTGAGTTGTACTACAATTCAATCATATGTATGAGTTAGTTATGTTCTTAAAAATCAACAGGAGGAGGATGATGACGTGGACGATAGCAAGGAATCCAGGGACAATAAGAGTCGCTACGTGCTGAGGCGGTTACGGTGTGGGCTAATCCGTTTCCACCGTAGGGGGAAACTATTTTTCCCATTCTGTGGCAGAGCAATCAACGTTGACCTCGACAGCATGATCCAGCACACGGATGGCATTGCCACAGGGGGAGGCAGAAGCCATAGGCCGATCACCTTGGCGCGGCACGTAGCCTACGATAAATTCCTCCGGGAGTATGTCAGGACTGGCCTGTATCCCATCGACTAGGCTGTCACTGCCTCCTGCTAATAAACCCATGCCCTGCTAGGCGTCTCCGTGTCCCGGCTTCCTGCTGCAGCCCCTGCTTTTATTTTGTTCTAGTTAATTATTACCTGTGTGTGGCATGTAAGACAATATATTTGTGGTCTCTCTGGTGAACTTTCTATATTAATCTACTCCTTTATATAGAGTGCCTTAAAGTTTCTAGTGTTCAATTATATTTACTGATCATGCTCATACACACTACAAAATATTTCTAGTGCTCGATTTTATTATAATTGTCAAGAAATACATCAACAAGTTAAATTGGTCGAAATTTTGTATTGAAGTAACTAAATGTATCACACAATAATAAACTAGAAACTAAAATCTTGTTCAAACACATAATGTATCACCACCACTTGTTGTCGTCCTTGACTTGCTTCCCCTTCAACCGCTTGATGTCGCCACCATCCCAAGATCCCTGCTCATCCTGAAACCGCTTTCTGTCCTCCTCGCGCTTCTTCTCCTGGGCTAGCTTGCAACCAGGGCATAGCTCTCTCGCGAAAAACCCTGCCTTAACCATTCCATCTTTCATGGTAATGAGCTTACTGTACAACTCGTACGCCATATAGGCGTCTCTGGCTGCATACTCGAGGTGCACCTGGCTCATCGGCTTCCACTCCCAGTAGTCGTGATCGAGTCGCTTCAATTTATTTAGTTTTTCATAGGATTTATCGATGATTTCCGCTGCCAGATCACCCATGCCATCCTTCGCTGGGTATGATTTGATCTTGTACAGACTTTGGATGTCGATGTGGTGCCCCTCTGGGATTTTTATCAACACACGAGAAAGCATAATTGTGTCATTTGTGATATCCACGCTAGTGAAAGTTATCCCTTTCCTACACAAGAACTCGACCAGAGCCGGACAATGCATCTCAGTTGATTTACTCCTGCACTTAGATGGTTCTAGGGATGTAAGGGAACAAGGGATGCAGAAGTGGTGATCTCAAATTTAAATTTCACATACCTGCAGAAGTGGTAAACGAGGACCTCCTCATGTATGGCGATTTGCACGACAGCGATCTCTTGTGGAGGATTTTTTTGCTTATTTGCACGGGTGTACTCCAAGTCTAGCCCCACAAACTTGTGCTTCTCTTTCTCAAGCAATTGCTCAAACCTGGCGAGAGTTGTCTCCACAGTCGCTTCATCATTTGTGTACACCACTGTCAAAGTCGTGGTGCCATGGGCAGGGACCAAGTGGGTCTCTGTTGTGCGTTTCCCATCGTCCATGCCTGCAAGGAAATGGGTGAAAGGAAATGCCTGCAAGGAACTGCCTGCAAGAGGAAGAAGAAGATGAACCGATGGTTCCAGAACAGAGGAAGAAGAAGCGCCCAGGAAAAACTGTAGATGAATGACTGCGGAAGAGAAATGACTGCAGAAGAAACGTGGTAACTGCAACTTTCGGTTTGAGAACTCACCGTGGTTACGTGGATATCGTGGCAGTGTCGCCGGTTCAACAAGTGGGGCCAGTTCCTGTGAGAATATGAAATTAGTTGTGCATTTTTCTATGGGAGAAATTGAGAGAAATCATTTATATTTTGTCTTTCATAATTAAACACAATGAAGTTGGTACAACCCAAGAGATTTGAACAAAAGAGATTTGCTAGTGTAACATACAACAACACTTACATGCCCAACATGGCAGAACTTGGAGAGCCCCAGAACTTGAGCTACCACAGAGACCTCGGCATATGTGGCAGAATTGGTGCGGGTGCAACCACGACGACAGCGAGCTCAGATTCTAGAGGAGGAAAATAGAACCGAGCATGATTGACAAGGTGATAGATCTCACCGGGAACCAGTTCTCGTCCCGGCACCATGCCATGGGTGTGTCCACGGTGAGGGCGAGCTCCGACTCGGGATGGGGAGGAGAGCGGGGCCGATCAGCTTCGTCACGTCCCTGCTCTGCGCCATGGCCGCGACCACAGATTGCCGCTCTGGGGAAGAAGACACGTAATGGATGCAGGCGCCAATGCTGCAAGCCTACAGGATGGAGAGCTGGGCCGAGCAGGTTCGTCCATGTCCCAGCTTCGCGCCATGGTTGCGGTGCCCCACAGATTGCCGCTCCGGGGAAGAAGAAGATGTGTAATAGATGGAGGCACCAACGCTGCAAGCCTAATTTACACCTAAGCGACGGGAGCGACATGAGCGACATAATGGCGAGAACTGCCAGGGGGCCCAACTTGACGGCCGTTAGCCTGATTTTTTTATATTGAAACGTAAAGTTGAATTCGTGCCAAACAAGACCCTCTGAGTATTTGGCACACCAACTATAGTCATCGCGGATGATTTCAGGGAACTTGGGTACCGCGTTGCCTGGACATCCCAACTTTCAGGCCGCAAAATAATATTCTCGGTGTGGCCGCCCTGGTGCCCCTCTTCGGCTCCCCTCCGGACTCTGTGTTGCTTCGGGTAAAATATTGACTTTGGCTTTTGTCCGGTCCAATTCCGAGAATATTTCCTTACTAGCTTTTCTCAAACCAAAAACAACAGAAAACAGGCAACTGATACTGTGGCATCTTGTTAATAGGTTAGTTCCAGAAAAATGTATAAAAATACTCCAAAGTGTGGACAAAACATAAGAAAGTAGATATAAAACAAGCATGGAACATCAAAAATTATAGATACGTTTAAAATGTATCATTGATGTATATTGTTCATTATTTGTAGTCGTGAGCGATGGATTTAAACTTTATATGCTTTCTCCAAAATTTGAGTAAATACATGTGTATATTTACTTAATAAGGGAGATGTATGAAACATTTGAAAATGTTCAAATGATTTCAGGATGAAGTGGAAAATCATTGTAACAAAAAAATAAATAATTTATGATTAGGTCATAAAGAAAGATACTTGAGTTAAAAGTTTAGCAAAACACCTAATATTTGTGGAATCATTCCGTTTTATTTATATTTTCTTGATAAACCATAGGCGTATGAAGTATTCGCGAAATGTAATAAAACCTTGCTTGACATGGTAGGATCAATGGTGTTATTTATAAAACTAGCACAGTGACCCGCGCATTCGCGCAGGCAACATCTTTATTGGTATTTTTGACTAAAAATGCAAATTAGACTCAAATTGGAGTTCATGAAATCTGTTTGTTGCATTTTAATTGTATTAACATATATATAGTTCCGTCGCAAATTGAGCAAATGATTTACCCTATCAAACTAAAGTATATTGTTATGTAAATTTGTAAACATTCATATGAACTTTTTTTAATGTTGCACATGCGCGGTCAACGTTTTTATTGTCCTTATGTTTCTTTGAAAATATACTAATAAAGTTTCTTATTGTATTAAAAACATGCCATGTATACAACTGTACTTTCCAGGAATAGCACATCTTTAGGTATCGTAGAAACACAATCAATAGGTTATATTGAAACATGAAATCAGTAATGTGCCAAAAGATCACAGAATATTTTGATATTGATTTCAGTCTAAATCTAAATCGGTAAGTATCAGTCACACAAGGCTAACATATCTCTGTATACACAATTTGATACTCATATGTACACAAAATAATAAATGTTCAACACGACAAGTTCTGCTTTCTTACAACATCATAACTAGATGAACTAAACTTGTTCAGATGAGTCATATATATATATTGAAAACAAATTACATTGAAATTTGGACAACATCGAAGACTGGACTTAAATTGGATAGATACATAGTCAGTTTGGCTGCATGTGAGACTGCTCTCAATTTTTGCATGAAAATCAGTGGTGCAGATTAATTAGAAGATAAGCCTAGCTTTATATAAGTAGAAGCTAAAATGTCTCTGAAATCGAGAGATCATGATGTTCACAATCTTTCTAAACCCCAGCTCATACCTCAAGTGTCATATATTTTTGTGCCTCCTTAACCCTTTTTGTATCTGAAATGCGGAGATCGTAAGCATTAATGGTTGAAACCAATTCAATGGAATTTTTCTCCTTCGGTTCCTCTGAATAACAAAGTATAATGTGTGTAGATTAGAGCAATTAAATGTCCAGGCCAATTGTAAAAAAAACTCTGATATGTATGCACTAAGTTACTATGGTTTTGTTTTATCATAAAACTCTGATGTTTTTGTCGCTGTGTGGGTATTTGATAGATCTAAGAAACAGAATTGGAACTTACAATTGCTAAAACATACGCTATTATAATCTATATACATATGTACAGTCTACCTTTTACATGTACCAAGTGAAAGAGGTAAACATTTATTGTGAAGTACCGTGACCATCTGTGCAAGTAAGGTATCTTATGACTCACACTGGGTCAAAGGAATTTTTGCAGTAATTATTTTTAAAACTTAACTGTACATTTTTAGAAAATCTATAGGTTAACTATGGATTTTTTAAAAATTAACTATAGGCTAACCAAATATTCTATTGTCGATGAAAAGGAATTACTAACAACAAAAATCGACTCTTTTTCTTCTATAAATCACAATCACGTGAGACATTTGGTATCTTTCATATTATAATGTCTCAAGAAAACAAAATTAAGTTGTAGCTGGCACCTCAGTGATGTCACTGTATGGCTCTCTCTGCAATGTGAAGAATCGGTTAAATTGATGCCCAAGTGCGAACAAATTAGTTTGCCATTGCTGAACTAACTACTCAGCATCATCCTGCAGGTATTAACATTAGGAATACAAATATTCTTTAAATAAAACATATAAAAATAATTTGAATAACCGAGGAATCTAATGCCATATATAGGATAGCCAACAGAAGATCTTAATCCATAGCAATAATGAGGTACGTCCTGACCTGTTAGTTCTGTTTACCTTGTGTGCCACTGAGACGTTTCCTCGACTGCGGCTGAATAACATCTGATGGTGCATACTTTGCGTGACGTGAAGTGGTGTTCTCCTATCAAGAACGACAGATAGCGCTTGCCGCCTGCACCGGATTGCTCAGTCCCACAGCTCTTGTTTCATATTCAATCTTAATATAAATAAAGTACATTCATAAACAAATCATATCTTGGCATATAAGGCTAACACCTGACTCGCACCTTGCCCAAGATAAGTTCTGTGAGAACATTAATTTATATAATAACTATAGGTCAACATATTTATCTAGGGTCGACAAAAACACGATTACTAACAACAAACTATTATTTTATGAAACAAATAATTCATCCATTACTAATTTCTCATGTATTTCTCAATTGTGTGAGACATTTGGTATTGTGATATCATAAGAAGCATACTACACACATGCAAGAAGGATGTGCCCGGAATAGCTAATAATGGCATACCTGCGATAAATCAAGTAATCTTTTGCACAGAAGGGCTATTCTCATGAATTTCGAGTATATGTGTGATTCGTGTAAATTTCAAGAGTACCAGTTATTTTCCTCCTACCCGCTAGCCGTTTAGGAAAGTCTGGACCATGAGGCCATGTCTCTTTTTTAACAAAAAAATAATTACAATTCAGGATGATATGCTACAGAGCTGAAATTTCGTGATAGAGCAATTTGAGATGCAATATTTTCCCTACATACTGATAGATACACACCTCTTGCTATACATTATGGATGCCGATGTCGACGCTGATGCTAGGAAAGTCCCAAAGATTGAGACATGTCGAGTATATGTTACAAACCTGAAAATAGGAAAGTCTGTACCATGAGGCCATGTCTCTTTTTTAACAAAAAAATAAGTACAATTCAGGCTGATATGCTACAAAGCTGAAATTTCGTGACAGAGCAATTTGAGATGCAATATTTTTCCTGTATACTGATAGATACGCACCTCTTGCTATACATTATGGATTCCGATGTCGACGCCGATGCTAGGGAAGTCCCAAAGATCGAGATTTGTCGAGTATATGTTGCAAACCTGAAAATTCGCACCTTAAATTTTTTCTGAAACTTTACCACAGTAAATATAATTTGTATTTTAAACAAAATAGATTTCCTTGTCAAAGAAAACTTTACCATCATTGGCCGTCTAGCTCTGTGCATGAGGCTAATCTTAATTTCATCCATTGATGTTCAAAATTGAAACCTAAAAACGTTAAACCATGTGCATGCAGAGGATAGTTGGCCGGCGAAGTGCACCGACGCAAATGTGGCGGATCCATCTTGTATGGCGACATGTCAAAATTTGAAACCTGACTATCACGACATGGATCCATGTGCATGCTCAAGAGGAATCCACGACATGTGTGCACCATAGAGAACTACTTGATGAGGATCTGAATACGATGACGATCAGTGCATTAGAGTTCATGAGGACAAACATTACCCTAGCTGATTTGTTTTGACGGCGGCGTTGATAATGATCTGAATATCCTTTCCTTCTCTATAGTATAGTGCTTAATAACATACCTAATCCTCTTAATGTGTAGAGACAGCTCCCATCTTCAGCTCCATGGCCGTCATCTGCTATGTCTCCATTGATGTGAACACCAATCAGGCCCACCTAGAAACCTTGGAGATCCATCATAATATACCTTTGGGCTGTTTGTATGAGGCAACCATCCGAACAACCTTGCAGACCTGCGTGTGCACCGATCTGGTGCATGCATCGGCAAAGAAGATCACAATCTTAGCAACTGATCACACACACTTGGAGGAGATCAGCCGGCCGAAGGAATAAATGAGAATACGGCCACGGCGGCACGCATGGTAATCTGGTGATTGAAATCTTAGGCTGTGATTGATGCACTAACTTGGAGGAGGTTGGCCGGCCCGGCGACCGAAGGTAGAATCGCGAATACATCTGCGGTGGCACAGGCGTGAGGATTCTTGGAGCATTCGTAGTGTGGCGGCACAGGCGTGAGGACTCATGGAGCATCCGTAGATTAGGTTTTCCTTTTCTATTACAGAAGACGTAACATTTTTAGCTAGAATATTAAATGGAGGCATTGGTGGGTAATTTTGTGCAACTTAGATCCATCGGTTGTCATTACCTAATTAAGAAAATTGATGGTCGGATGTTTCTAATTATTGTGAGAATTTCTAGAGTATTTCTAATTTTCCGGTGAGCCCGTAACTTACTTTTAATATATAATAGATTGCCATTATATTTTAAAGATTTAGCTTTAGTGATTACCGCTTTTACACTGAAAAGATCTCCATCATGATCCATTGAAATGCACCATATGAGTTATGGATTGGGATAAAACCCAAGTTGTCTTTTTCTTAAATTTTGGTATGCCAGGCATAAGTAAAATGTTTACAACCAAAAACGTATGAGCATGTCTTTGTAGGTTATCCCAATACAATAGTTGGGTGTTCCTCCATAGCACCGAAGATAAAAGTGTTTGTTGCTTAGAACGTCAAGTTTCTTGAGAAGGAATTTTTCGTGAAAAGTTAAGTGGGAGGACAATAGAACTTTGATAAGGTTATTGAACCTAAGATATGTGTGTTGAGTTGCGCAGCACTGAAAAGTGTCCTGGAGGCAGCCATAATGCTCGTAGCTCTCGTGCCTCAAAAGTTGTGGTCACGGAGATCTAAGTTCCTATTGAGCCGCATAGGTGAGATAAACAATCAAATACTAAGATTTGAGATTAAATCATTATTGTTTGACAATTATGAACCGACTACATGCAAATAAGCGATGATGGGCCCTGACTCCATCAAATGGCTTGAAGCCATAAAATCCTTGATAGTTCTATATACGAGAAACCAAGTTACTACACTTGGAAGACCCCCTGGAAGGCATGAAGCCTATCAGTCGTATTTGGATCTATAAAGAATTAAACATGGATGTTTCACATATATGAAATAGTCGACATGTTGGTTAAGAGTTTACGACAATGTTCAAGGAGTTGAATACGACAAGATTCGATCTTTCAAGACGATATTTAGTCTGGACGAATTAGTGTAGCAACCACTACATATGTCAATTGTTGTATATGCTAGTTGAACAAACAAAACAACATTCTTCTAATAGAATGGTTACCTAGGATGTGTACATGACACAATCCGAGGGGTTTTATTAAATAAAAGGATGCTAAAAATGCATGCAAACTTCAGTAGTTGAAATAAGCATCGCGAAGTTGGAATCTTCACCATGATGAAATTATTAAAAATTTTAATTTCACTAGAGATGATGAACATGATTGCATTTGCAAGAAATTAAGTGGGATTGTGTATAAGACATATTGTTGATTGGAAATGATGTATCTTTTATTTGACACGGGTTAAGAATTTCATTGAAATTAGATTTGGATGAAAAACTTAGAAAAACCCTGAATATTAGGCATCAATGTATATATGGATAGATTGAGACGCTAATATGGTTATGCCAAATGTACATAGATAAAATATTGAATGAGTTCAATATGGAAACGACGAGAAAAATTCTTGCCTCATGTATACAGTTGAATAAAGATTTAAGTGCTTTGACACTTGTTGAGTAAAATCACATGTATCTTGATAATCAACATTCGAGTGTTTTAACACTTGGTGAGTAAAATCACATGGATATCTTGATAAACGAGATTCAAGTGTTTTGACACTTGGTGAGTGAAATCACATGAATATCTTAATCAATCATTCCGTGATATGTACATATCTAGATATGTCATATGCTCCAAATGTTATGAGCATATACTAGGGTGACTCATAAGATGATCATTGGACGATAGTAAGGATATTCTTATGATCCTTGGAAGAACTAAGAATACATTTTGTATGTAGAAGTGATAGATAGTTCATTGTAAGGTGTTACATTGACACTATACAGATATTTTATTGTAAGGTGTTACATTGACACTATACAAATAGTTCATTGTAAGGTTTTAGATTGGCACTATACAAATAGTTCATTGTAAAGTGTTACATTGGTTATAGTTTCGTCGCAAGATACAAATTAAGTTTATCTCAATTTAGGCTATAGGTTATGGTAGCACAATGTAATGAAAGTAAGTTCCATGATGGATTTGGATGAGTTCCAAAGTTATAGAAATTATGACGGATACTACAATGAAAGGCTAAGTATAAGACTACTATGGTAGCAACAAAGGAATTATGTGTGGTTCGATGGGCTAGTACCATGAAGATATATTGTATGACAATAATCAACATGTTTTGAACCCCAAGGAACTAAGGTCTCACCAAATTTATACAAAGCTGCCTCATTTGAGAATGAGTGATGCGTAGGGATGCAAAGACATGCAAATACACATAGACCTGAAAGTATCAGATCTGGGGATTATGTTTACCACTAGCAAACGCGTATATACAACACCAAAGTGCCATAGGTGTTGAATGCACAAGTTTTTCAAACTAGATTATTGACTCTAGTGCAAGTGGGAGACTGAAAGGAATATGTCAAAGAGGCAATAATAAAGTGGTTATTATCTTATTCCATGTTTATGATAAATGTTTATATCTCATGCTACAATTGTGTTAATAATAAACACTAATACATGTGTGATTTATAAATAAAATAAAAGATTCCTAGCAATGCCTCTCTTAATACTAGCTTGTTGATTAACTGATGATCACAGGTTTCCTAATCATGAACATCAGATGTTGTTAATAACAGGGTCATATCATTAGACAATGATATGATGAATAGTTACCCAATGTAGATGTAACAATACGGTCATGTCCTCAAGTTTATTTTGTTATCACATTCGTAGTAACTCAATATCCTTAGACCATAAGATCACATCAATCACTTTCACCGAAAAGGTACTTTGATTTCATCAAACGACACATCATAACAGGGTGATTATAAAGGTGTCGTTAGGTACTTGGAAAGTGTTAGTTGAGGCTCATGGATCAAGGGTGGGATTTGTAGATCCATATGACGGAGAGATATACTCAAGGCCCTCTTAGTGATATCACATTGACATAGCTTGCAAGCAAGTGATTTAATCATTAGAATGTTATATCATAGAAACGATAAAAAGAGTACATGTTGGGAATGATATGGATGATACCGAGTGATCGTATCTTGGACAAGTAAAATATCACAAGACAAAAGGAATTTGATTACAGAGAAAAAGGGTCAGACTATCATTGGGTTTTCCTGGAACTAGTGGGAGTCATTATGGATCTCCAGATCCCATTAATGATTATTGATCGGAGAAAGTCTCAGTCATGTCTATATAGCTCTCTAACCAGTAGGGAGACACACTTAAGGCTATTCGATGCAATTGAGTGGATAGGGAACGCAGGAGAAGATAATAGACATCGTAGGAATTTGTTCTG
This sequence comes from Avena eriantha, assembly GCA_910589775.1. Lineage (NCBI taxonomy): Eukaryota > Viridiplantae > Streptophyta > Magnoliopsida > Poales > Poaceae > Avena > Avena eriantha. The sequence continues at coordinate 267,641,726 of OU342744.1, forward strand.
TCGAATCTGCCAAAATAGTTTTGGGATATCGAAATAAAGCAAGGGATCAAAATGTTAATGTGTTCATTAAATGAAGTAATCATTAAATGAAGTGTTCATTAAATTGAGTTGCATTAAAACAAGAGAATTAAAGTGCTTTAATTGGAAATTAAATGGAATATGAGTGGAGCTATATTGATGTGAGTGGCACATAATTGGGGAAGAGGTGGGGGCAGCCATATGGCTATGCGCCATGCCCACTTGGGCTTCCCCCTCACCTATAAAAGGCCCCCTCCTCCTCCTATCATATCACTTATTCACTATTCCTCTCATATGCCCTTTGGGTGACATCTTCCCCCCTTGCTAGCTTTGTCCATTGCCAAGATAAAGGTCCTTAGGCGAAGCCCTACTCGAGATCTTCCCATCCACCACCTTTACCATGATGTAGTGTTGCTGGAGTTCTCGGGATCCACTACTTCTACTGCCCAACATGGAGCAAGGGACGAGAGTCGTCGGCACACCGTATGTGTGTCCGATTACAGAGGTGATGCCCTCTTGTGGCACTGATCGTCTGGACATCCTTGAGGGCGGTCGTGTACACTCTACAATAGCCACGTTTGTTTGCGGGAACATTATCCCGCTTTACGGTCTACGAGGGTGAGTCCATCTGAAACCGTTACAAGTATCGCCTAGATATGATATTGGTGGTTGCAATCGTAGGAATTTTTTTGTTTTATATGCAACGAATCCCATCAGTACCTACCTTCCACCTATATAGAGAGGGGCACCCCTCTCCCCAAATCCATCCCATCAATTGGCCTTTGCCTTTGTCTCTCCATCTCTCCCTCTCCCTCATGTGTGGTTCCCAAGATTGGAATTGCATATGGGGATTGGGGTTTCTCCACCATACGCATGTTGTCATCTTGCTGGACTCGGTCCAGATCAATTTTCTTTCGTTGCTTTGCTGGATCCGAGCCCGAGAGACGTCTCTACATCATATGTGTGTAAGGCCACGAGGCACCACCACTTGTGGTGCTTTTGCTTGGAGCTTGGATCTTGGACGTCGACACGACCATGAGGTTGGCTACATCGTACAAGGAGCAAGGGGTGACTTGCGAGGAGCTTCGTGACCTTGAGGTCGGCTACGAGTACGACTATGTCATACATGTTCCCCTCGGAACATTAACCCTTTCGGTCTTCAAAGGTATGAACACCGAATCCCCGCTCGTTACTTTGTGTTTGCATAGATAGATCTTGGCTAGGTGTGTTCGCACCTTAGGAACTTTTCTGTTTTCTGCCACAAAATCCTTCAGTGGTATTAGAGCCAGTCTAGATGTGTGGGCATTGATTCTCTAGTTTCTACCATCCCACATGTACTTGTCCATATCGTGGTAATGTCGGATGAAGCGGCTCGGACCGACCTTACGTGTAAGCTTACGTGAGACTGATTCCACGACTAACATATGGCTTGTACCATATAAGTGGCCAGCGGGTGCCTATCTCTTTGACATTAGTTGATATGGAATTTATAAAGGACGGCCATGGGAAGGGACTTAAAGCGGAAACTAGTCAATCCATGTTATGGTTGGAAGATCGTAGGTAGAAATGGTTATCTTACGAACTCCCAAACAACCACGTAAAACATGCAACGATAAAGTAGAGGCGTCTAACTTTATTTTGCAGGGGCTTGTGATTTGTATGGTTAAGGTAAGTATTTATGAAATATACTGCCAACGCGTGGGTACATGATGTAGCTGGTGCAATGGCAACACACTCGATGGAGATCAAGGCGCAACAACCGTATCATATCACATAAATGGTTTACATTTGATGTTCATTGTTTGTGCATCTTATTATGCTAGTATTAGACTGTGATGGTAGCATTATAAGATGATCCCTCAACATAATACCAATGTTCATGCTCTCCCATTAGTGTGCACCACCAAGAGAGTCCCTCGTTGTGGAGCAGGCCATGATGATCAGGTGCAAACACATTGACGTTCGCATACGGTGGGTGTAAGCCATGTATGCACTTCAATAAACTATGGTTAAAGTTGGCGAGCCTAGCATGTACAGACATGGCCTCAGAACACAGATGACCGAAAGGTTAAGCATGAGTCACATGGTGATGTGATCAATATGTTGATATCTACCTTGACAGCTGTATCAAAGGCCATGATGATCAGGGATGATACGGTGTAAAGGGGTCGTGTAATTACTAAACAAACATCGAGGGACGTTTGTTTGAGTGGGATTTGTGGTAATGAACTCCTATTATGAACTAAACAATCTAAGTGAATTTGCATAGTTGTTGTAGTTCGCATCCGTTATATACTACCTTGGTTGTAATTGAGATAATAATACTATAATATTCTAGATACTTACTTTACAGACTAGTACCGTATTGTTCGAGTATCAAATTATAGATAAAAGTCCCAAAGCAGACTTTCAAGTAAACCTCACTTACTCCATAAGGATTAATAGTGTATTAATCCCAGAGTAACAGATTTTGAAATTAGTGACTAAAAGATCATGCTTGCCTCCATGATACTTGATATTATAAAGAAAGATCTTTGTATCAAGATTATCTGGGATCTAAAAGATTCGTTTCAAAAATCATCTTGTGTTAACAGATATTCTAATATCTGAAACACTATTTGATTGCAACATGATAAAGCATAATTTAGTCAAAACATATTCTCATATTGGATGAGCATCTGCGAATGATGGGGACACTAGGCACTACCCATCACCCAGTAGCTTGGGAAATAAAGTTATACAAACATTCGTCTTGATGAACTATATAGTTCATTCATGAAAATTTTCATGATAGGATGAACAAGAAGTATAGGTAAAATGTTTACTATACTAAAAGATCACTAATGAATGAATTCGGAAGAACATGAATCATGTGATGATTGTGATCCACTTCAAAGTGTGAGTTTAGGGGTATTAGTGTTTCACTAACACACTTGAACAAAGTACCATGTGATTGGTTCCACTTGGGCAAAACTAGAATATTTGGCATCAATGTCTATATGGATAGATTGAGGTGCTAATATGGTTATGCCAGACGTACATATATGAGATATTGAAAGGGTTCAATATGGAAACAACAAGAAAGGTTATTGCTGCATGGAAAGGATTGTAGGAAGATTCAAGTGTTTCAACACTTGGTGAGTAAATCACATGAATATTTTGATCGATTATACCGTGATATGTATATATCCAGATATTTCCTATGCTCTAAATGTTATGAGCACATACTAGAATGATTCATAAGATGATCATTGGACGATAGTAAAGATATTCTTATGAGCTTTGGAAGAACTAAGAATATATCATGTATAAGTGACAAATAGTTGAAGGTAGTTCATTGTAAAGTGTTACATTGATACTAGTTTTGACACAAGATACAAATTAAATTTATCTCAATTTATACTATGGGTGGCACAATGTAATGGAAAGGATATTCCATGATGGATTTGGATGAGTTCTAAAGTTGAAACATTGTGACAGAAACTACGACAAATGGCTAAGTATATGACTGCTATAGTAGCAGCAAAGGAGAGCATTTGTGTTAAGTAGTTTGTTATCAAACTAGGTGTGGTTCAAAGTGGGCTAATACTATGAAGATATATTGTATGACAATAATATCAACATATTTTAACCCGAACGAACTAAAGGTCTCACCAAAGGACCAAATTTATACAATGCCATCTCATTTGAGAATGAGTGATGCGTAGAGACGCAAAGACATGCAAATACACACGGACCTAAAACTGTCAGATCCGGAGATTATGTTAACCACTAGAAATTGCATATATGCAACACCATAAAGCCATAGGTGTTCAATACACAAAGTTTTTCAAACTAGATTATTGACTCTAGTGCAAGTGGGAGACTGAAGGGAATATGCTCGAGAGGCAATAATAAAGTGGTTATTATCTTATTCCATGTTCATGATAAATGTTTATTTTGCATGCCATAATTGTATTAATTGGAAACGTTAATACATGTGTGTTTAATAAACAAAATACAAAGTTCCTAGTAATGCCTCTCTTATAAACTAGCTCGTTGATTAACAAGATGATCAAGGTTTCCTCATCATGGACATTGGATGTTGTTAATAACGAGGTCACAACATTGGTGGAATGATGTGATGAACATTCATCCAAAGTATAGCATTACGATCAAAGTCATTATGTTTATATTGCTATAACATCATACGAAGTAATCTTAGTCCTTAGACCATGAGATCATGTTAATTGCTAACATCAGAAGAGTAACTTGATAACATCAAACGTCACACCGTAAAAGGCTGACTATAAAGGTGGGTTCAGATACTCCGAAGGTGTTATGTTGAGGCTCATGGATCAAGAGTGGAATTTATCAATCCCGATGATGGATAGATATACTCTGGGCCATCTCGGTGATATCACATTAAGATAGCTTGCAAGCAAGTGATGTGATCACTAGAATGTTATATCACGGGAACGAGAAAAGAGTGCATGTCGGTAACGAGATCAAACTAGGTATTTGGATGCCGATGATCGAATCTCAGACATGTAATATATCACGAGATAAAGGTATTTAGTTACGACGTTAAAGGTTCACACGATCACAAGAGTCATTGTTGAATATGTGGGAGTCAGTACGGATCTCCAGGTCCCGCTGTTGATTATTGATCGGACAGGGTTTCGATCATGTATGCATTATTCGCGAACCGTATGGTGACACACTTAGGGGATAACGACACCATTTACGAGCAAATATGTTTCAGATAAAGATTAAGAAAACGCTGGAATTATTTCAATGGAAACCGGAATTGTTTCGGGTGAAATTGTTGAAACTGGTTCTGCATGTGATATTGAAATGTTGCAGGGAGTTTTATGTGAATGTTTGTTAATTAAAGTAATTAAAAAAAATCTGAATAAAATAAATAAAAGTGTTTTATTTAATGAGAGCTTGCATTAAATTTGGTGGAAATTTAATGCATGTGAGTGGACATGAGTGGATGTGTGTGTTTATGTGAGTGGGAGCTCCACCCACATGAATGAGGGAGAGGTGGGGGCACCCACCATGGCCGGCGCCATGCCCCCTTGGGTTGCCCCTCCCCTATATAAGGAGCACATCATCCTCCTCCACTCTCGCCCCACCTCCTCGTGAAGGTTCTCTTCTCCCTCTAGTTATTCCCCATGGTGTCGGATTAGCAAGATACATGTTCCCGGTGGCTTTATCTGGAAAGGAGTTGCTGCTTCTGCTGCATCGCTGGAGCGAGGAGGTGGAAGTTGTCGGGGTACCAGACGTGTGTGCGATCATGGATGCACCACTGCTTTGCGGTGCTGGACTTGGTGGTGCTGGACTTGCTGGAGCTGGATCTGATGGACGTGCTGGAGCTAGACCTGCTGGACTTCATCATGATCTTGAGATCGGCAAGTGTATGACTACATCATCCACGAGTTCCATCTCGTTAAAAAAGCTTTGTTGTCTTCAAGGGTAAGTTCTCTATGGATGTATATCCACCCGTTGCTTGTATCTAGTAGATAGATCTTGGCGTATAGTTCCCATCATAGGAATTTTTTTGTTTTCTATGCTGTGAACCCAATAGGGGACACACCCTAGGAGGGTCCAAGGGGTCCGGCGGCCCTAGTGGGCTTCACCCACATGGGGCCCATGGTGGGGGCTGGCCGACGCGCCTCCTACCACCACCTCCCTTAATTAGTCCCACCCCGGGACTTTGAGGGAGGGAGTACCTTCCACCTATATATAGAGGGGCACCCCTCTCCCTTCATCCCATCAATTTGGCATTTGCCTTTCTCTCTTCCCTCTGACCCTCGTGTGTGGTTACCAAGATTGAAATTGCATACGGGGATTGGGGTTTCTCCATCATATGCATGCCGCGCGTGCTATTGGACTCGGTCCCGATTAATCTTCTTTCGTTGCTTTGATAGACCGGAGCCCAGGAGATGTCTCTACATCATATGTGTAAGGCCACAAGGCACCGCCACTTGCGGTGCTTTTGCTTGGAGCTTGGAGCTTGGACGTCGACACGACCATGAGGTTGGCTATGTCGTACAAGGAGCAACACGTGACTTGTGAGGAGCTTCGCAACATTGAGGTAAGCTACGAGTACGACTACATCATCCATGTTCCCCTCGGAATGTTAACCACTTTTGCTTTTCAAAAGTATGAACACCGAATCCTCACTCATTACTTTATGTCTGCATAGATAGATCTTGGCTAGGTGTGTTCACACCATAGGATTTTTTGTTTTCTACCACAGAACCCTTCATGAACTGCAAGCGGTAAGCCAAGGATGTCAAGTAGAGGCCATTAGCCCTCAAAAGCCAGTGGATGGAGTCAGATTGATTCTCGAACAAATGGATCACATGAATAATAGTGGCTAAGTCAATGAACTCCGCAAAGTGGATAGGTGTGGATAGTATTGCGACCAAGAAGGTCCATGTGTCATCGAGCTTGTCATGGATAGATATATTTTTGCGCGTGGCGATCTTGAAGAGCTCAGGAGCACTCACACATAGTGGGCCATCCTGTGACATATTTCCATGCCAGAAAATTGTTGTGTGACCATATCCTAGGGTGATCTTCATGGATGCATGGAAGAGGTCCATGTTAGAGGCATCGCAGGGCAAAGAAAAACCCACCCAAGGTCGATGAGGTTTTGGCTATCTACATGAGCCGGTTAACACAAGTGAAAGTACACATATGGCTACCAGATGGGTGAATAGAAGCTAACTAAATTTTAGTTCTTTTAAAATTAGGCTTGACACAAAGGTAAATTCTCTAGATATGTGACTAAGGGGATTTCCCTAGATGGAAAGCGAGGTTGGTAACAATTATACAAAGGTAAAGGGTAGAAATAACCGTGATGAACACCTAGATGTACTACCCAAGTTCCTTACTTGTTAAGGTAAGTGTGTCTTTGGTGTGGACCACATAAGGCCACCGATGCCACAAAGGCTCACTTGATTCTCATGTATGCATACAACAAAGGCAGGCACATGATTCACTATACGGTATCCATCAAGGTGAAAAACTAAAACTTTTAAAAACTTCTTGGGATACTCTCCATAACTTAACTGGAGTCTCCCAACATGACCCAGAAGCTTCACAACACCAAGACAGAGCTTAGGTGGTGGCCTCTTCCGTCTAGGGTTCCAAGAACCCAAGAGTAACAAGTTCATCATCATAGAGCGAGGGGGAATCAAATCCCTTGTGTGAGTGTGTTGAAAGGATGTAGATACGGATGTCGCCTAGAGGGGTGAATAGGTATTTTAAAACAATTATGGTTTAGGCTATAATAAATGCGTACTAAAACTATCATTTAATTTATCAAGCACAAAGCATAAATCCAGTAGGTTTAACTAAGTTGCACCAACAACTTATGTTAAGCAAGACAAGAAACAAGAAGATATATTATTTCAAGCACAAAGGCTAGTGCTGAGCCTACATCAACCAATGACATATCTAATTGGAGCTAGTAGGAGATTCCTGGCTAGCTGTCACAGCGAATGCACCATCGCAAGACTATCCCTTTAGCACTACATGACTGGCAATCGCTCGCTTGACATTGCGATGCTAGTTAGAGACACCATTGACAGAGATGGTAAAAGAGCTGGAGCTAGCCGGTTTTATGTAGAGACTACAAAGTGGAAAGATGGAGATCTTTTAAGGTTCAATAGGTTTTTTAGTGCCTATCCTAGTGTGCTTTGTTGCCTCACTAGGCTCCATTCGCATAATGTGGGTTTTGCTGAATGGGATGTACATCACGTCCTATTCGACTGCTACTGGAGCACTTTTGTATGCACAGTTGTGACGCTAGGAAACATTCAATTTGGCAGATAGATGCGCTAAATTCAAAACTTCGAGCTCAAGAAATCTATAGTTCCTAATTAAAAAGACTTGAGGTGCTCTGCCTTGCAAAAATAGAGACACTCGATTGGCAGGTTCGGTATATTTTTTACGGAAGCCCTGCGCATATTGTTATTGATTTTCAAATAAATAAATACAAAGTTATTTACAAGCTAGAGGAGCTAAGAAAGGAGAAACATTATGCATAATACCAAATCAAATAAAAGTATCTACCCAAGCATAAAACATGTTGTACTTTTTTCCTTGTATCTCTAAACTTTAGCAAGCGCATTTTAGATTTGAAGATGGCTCTACAATAGTAGAGATAAGGTGGTAAATCTCCAAAGATCTCGGAGTTACGAGTCATCCAAATATCATATGCACCAAGAGAAATAATCTCCATAAAAAGGTTTCTCTATATGAACCTTGAGTTGTGCTATGCATTCCACATGAGTTTGTCTAGGTTGGAACATATAATTTGGAAAGATATAACTCTAGCAAGATTATGCAAACAGGCAATGGAAGAAGAGATGGTCTCTGGTTTCTATTTCATTTCTATTGCATATGGCACAAGTTTAGTCCTCCACAAAGAAATGATTTCTATGTAATAAATCCCTTGTATTGAGCCTACATCACTGGCATTTGGTCGCACCAATGTCGCGCCACCTAGGAAGAGATGTCATTGGGTCATGCCACCTGGACTCTTTTGGGCATCGTGTCTCCTATCGTTCGCTTCCAATGCCCAATGTTCTTCTCTTTATGAAAAACTTTTGTTGTATTTCTCCCTGAATTAATTGATTTCTAGAAGGTCCCTGAAACATCAAAATATGAAAAAGGAGGTCTTCTGGCTCCTAGAAATTAAATACCAAAGCAAGAAACTTTATAGGGAAGTCCTAGAAATCACCAAAAAGCATAAATAGTGATGTATCAATGCAAATAACAATTTAAACTAGTCATATATGTGGCTATTATGATGATACAAAATGCATGTATTAACTCCCCCAAGCTCGAAATTTTGCTCGTCCTCGAGCAAATAAGTGAATAGATCATAGCATGAATCAATGAGATTATGGCTGATAAAAAGAAATACGAGCATTATGTCATCAACTTATGTAAGTTCAATTATCTAGAAAGATTTACAAACTAACAGGCATCCAAATGATGACAACATAAACAGAAACTCTAGAAAATACATCTTACTTTTGAACTAGTATAACCATTGCATGTTGGACAATTGAATCATCTTTACTTTCATATTAACTTTCAGCAATAACCATTTTACAACTCAAAACTTTACTAAATGACTTTGTAGAAGAGATAAACTTTCATAGGATAACCAACTAAAAGAGGAGAACATCGAAAAAAGATAGAAATGAAGTTCAACTGTAGGCCTAAGTATTTTTATTAAACGCTTGAACACTTTCACCACTAAACATGGTATCAATTAATGGTCTAGTCATTGATAACCTTATCGTTGAGCTTGTTGCAATAGATCTTTATTTTTGTTACTTTCCTTTTCTTTTGTTTTCTCTTTCTCTTCCCTTTACTTTATATTAAAGTCTATTGCAAGATCCTTAATAAATTAGTTTACCACCTATGGTTAGCAATGGGTTAGAGTATCTCATGTCCCCTTGTTAGCATCATTTCCTAGATTTTTATCCTACAAGACCACATCTTTTATATAAAGTCCAAATTTAATATCCAACTAGCACTGACTGTATTTGAGTCATACATTGACTTCCCCTTCATTTTATTTGAGAATAATTCTATCATTATCCAACATGCTCAAGTTAAAAAAATAAAGGCAAGATGTAAATGAAACTTCTACACATGGTGTGAGCATCTGCATGAGTGTTATCCATAAATCTCCAAGTAATGGAACCATGGATGACACCATACTTTATATTTTCATTATAATCCACTCAACCAGGGATACATTATAATGATCTAAGATCTTGCCTAAACTAATATAAAAGATAAAAACACTCCCATACTAAAATGATAACTAGATGCTATATGATAAAATAAAATGCATAAATGTCTAGGTGAAACTCCCCCAAGATTAGATTTTTGTTTTAGGTTCTTATTTATTCTCTCCCCTCTTGGGTGCATGAGCATCATAGTTAGGGCTGTCAAAAAAGTTCGGGCTTGACAAACTATGCGAGTTCGGCGCTCTAACGGCTCGGCTCGAGTTTGACTCGTCTCTCTAACATACCAAACTCAAGCCTGTTTTCGAGCTCGCGAGCTTAGACGAGCCAAACTCAAACGGTTCGATAAAGCTCGTGATTGCCTGCTGGCATTTCAATTTTCTCAGGCCCAGCAACAAAAAGCCCATCTGTGGGAGTCGTACAGTCGGCGGGAGACAATATATATCCCCAATCCCCAATTCTAATGCCCTGCCTCACCAGCTGCCAGTGCTTCCGTCGAGAATCGAGATGGTTCCGTCGGCACCGCTTCACCTGCCGGTGTGATTCCGACGCCAACGCCGACGCCGCCCTGCTTCGACTCTGGAGTTTTCTTCCTCTAATCTGCACATCACACCCGACGGCCGACGCCTGAAGCTGAACCTTCTCCTGCCCGGCAGCTGCATCGGGAGGTCCACGTAGGAGATTGTCCAGGTTTGTACTAGTTCAGTGATCGTCCCATTAATTATTTCCTATTAGTACATCTTGGATCTAGGCCTTACTTGCACCACCGATAGGTTATGGCAACATCTAGTTAGGCCCTACCTCTGATTGAAAGGGAACAAGATGGAAACGATGCTTACAGGCAGATTTTGAACTACATGAACTGGACAATGATTATATTTTTCCCAATTTATATTTTCATAACGTTGTGCTACTTCAGTTTTCATGGTCCTGCACGTAATGTAGAACAGTTTAGCCTAGTCGTTGAGATATATGTGATTTATCTTTTCTCCAAGTACATTAGATCTATAAATTTAAAGGTCTTCACTGAAGTTGGATGATTAGATCACTTATAGTTTGCATATAATTGATGCAGATGTCTTCTCATGAAGTGTCAAACAAAGCTGACGCTGAGATTGGTGGAAATGAAGCCACTGGAACAGAAGATCAGCAGCAAGTGGTAGTTGAGAAAGAGAAAAGACAGAGGGCAACCAGGGCAAAGAAGTCACCAGTTTGGCTGTTCTTTGAGGAAGTTAGAGTTCCGTCGGAGAAAAAGAAAGGTGAGATTGAGATAAAAGGGAAGTGCATGGCATGTCAAAAGCTATTTGCAAAGAAGGCCAGTGGCACTACCTCTCACTGGATGAGGCACTTGACTACATGTGATCGGCACAAGCTCAATCAAAAATCAAAGCAGCAAAAGATAATCAATTTTCGGACTGAAGAAGAAGAGGAAGCTGAAGGTGATGTGGAAACTCCCTCTGTTGTTAATCCTGATTATTGTGATAATGCAAGAATTCGTGAAATTATCTGCAAGCTTATCATTGTCCATGATATGCCATTTCGTATTGTGGAATACAAGTGGTTTAATATTTTGATGAAGGCATTAAATCGTGGTTACAAGAAGATGTCCAGAAATACAATCAGAAATGAATGCACGAAGCTCTATGAATCTGAAAAGGATATATTGAAGAAGTATTTTAAGAATGTTAGGAAGATAAGCCTCACATGTGATCTTTGGACATCTAATCAGACCATATGCTATATGAGTCTAGTTGCCCACTATATTGATGATGATTGGAAAATGCATTGTCGTATTATTAACTTTATTGAGCTGGAACCACCGCATAGTGGTGTGGTGATTTCAAATGCTCTATATGATTGTTTGGCTGCATGGGAAATTGAGGACAAAGTAGCTAGTATCACGTTCGATAATGCTACTAGTAATGATCTTGTTGTCAAGTTCTTGCTTGCTAAGTTCAAAAATAGAAAGGCACTTTGGTTTGAAGGAAAATTTCTTCATGTTAGATGTTGTGCTCACATTCTGAATCTGGTTGTCCAAGATGGTCTTAAGATGATTGGACATTTGACTGATAAAGTTAGAGAGACTATAAAGTATATCAAGAAATCAAACAATCGCTTTTACAAGTTTCAGAATGATATTGATTCTCTTAACATTGGTCGTAGTAAGGGAATGGTTCTTGATTGTTGCACTCGATGGGGTTCAACATTCAAGATGTTGGATTCTGCTTTCCATTATAGAGCTGCAATTGATGCGTATGCTTCAGGAGATGCAAACTATAGGTGGCAACCATCCGACGAAGAATGGTTGTTGTATGAACAAGTGAATTTTGTCCTTGGTGTTTTCCATGCAGCTACAAAAGCATTTTCTGGTTCAACTTACCCAACCTCTAATCTGTTCTATCCTCACATTGTCAATATTAAGAAGATAATTTGTGGGTTGAAGGAATCAAAGAAGGAATGTATTGCAGCAATGGCAGATGCAATGGCTGAAAAATTTGACAAGTATTGGGGTCCTGAATGCAACACCTTGTTTGCTATTGCTGCAATGCTTGATCCAAGATTTAAGATGGATATGATTAAATTCACATTTCCTTCTTTGTATGAAGAAAATGAAGTCGCTGGAAAACTGGAATCTGTTGAGACTACTTTGCGTGAACTGTATGCTCTATATGAATCTGAAATTAACAAAAGCATGGCAACATCAGCTAATAATGAGTCCACTTCTCAATGCACTAGTACATCTGCTAGTAGTTCTAGTACTGCTTTCTCTATTACTAGCCAATATCAAGAGAATATGAAAGCCAAGAATGCATATCAGCCCTTAAAGTCAGATTTGAAGAGGTACTTGGATGATGAAATTGAGAACATTCCTGATGATAAATTTGATATACTTAGTTGGTGGAAGATGAATGAACTGAAGTATCCGTTGGTGGAAAAGATGGCTAGAGATATCCTTACTATTCCTGTTACTTCAGTCTCATCAGAGTCTGGTTTTAGCACCGGTGGTCGAGTGGTTGATGACTACCGTAGCTCTTTGCTCCCATCCACTGTGCAATGTTTGGTATGTACTTCAAGTTGGATTAGGGGAGGCCACCACAAAGAAAAGGACATGGTAAATTATATGTGTCATTTTCTATTCTTTATACCAAAAATAGCGATGCCTTTGTATAATCCAGCTTTTTTCCTTTGTTGCATAGGAGGAGGATGCTAATTCTATTCCACTGGTATTAGTTGAAGAAGATTCCTTGAGCGATAATTAGTCACTTCGGCTAAGATATGGTGAGTACGTTTTTTTGGGTCTGTTGGAACGTGTGGTATGAAGTAGTTCTTTCGTCTTGATAACTTGAAAGCCAAATTTCCTTGCAGGTACTAGGCCCTAGCAGGTACCCTTTTATTATGAATAAGTTAATAAAAGAGATCGTCAGTATGAGCCATGGAGGCGGAGCACCAGAGGGAGTGGAAGATGGAAGCCACGTTCTGTAGTTGCACTTCTCCTTCAAATATTGAGTGATCTCTTATATAATTAACAGTCTTGTCACGTGGGACTTCCACTTATATTAAGACTGCTATTATTATGCCATTTGCTGTAAGACTGCTAAAATATTGGTGCTGGCATGTTGCCACCGTATTACTATTATATGAGACCATGAGCCATTTCTGCTGCACTGATGTTGTTTTGAAGCTTTACTTTTTCTTGCTATGTAGCTGTCTGTCTATCTTTGTATGTACTAAAATTTTCTTACCGAGCTTCAACGAACCGAGCTCAAGCCTACTCGAGCTTTGGTCGAGCCGAACTCGAGCTTAGATGTAGGATCGAAGGTCAATCTAGGCTCGCTCGAGCTCGGCTCGAGCTTCTATCGAGCTCGAGCCGAGCCTAACAGTGTTCGCTCGAGTTCGGCTCGTTGACAGCCCTAATCATAGTGTCTCAATATCTCTGATGATGCCCATCATGAAGTTATAAGCCTATGGATTGTGTTGTGGATCGAGCAAGATCTCCGAGAGTTATTGGCCAACCTTCTCCATGCAGGGCTTCCACTTCGGGCTTGATCCTTTCTGATTATTCTTGGGAAGGTGTATATCCCATTCTACAGGAAGATCTTTATTCGGGATGCACATGTACTCTCTGTGATTAAGATTAGAAAGATGGTTTCTAGTAGCAAGGAAATTTCTCGGGACCTTTCCACAAGTACTCATGCGTGTCATCACTCTGGTCTTCATGGCGGGTGATACGTCCATTTTGCATCACTATTCTATATCATAATTTACTGTTATTCATTGATATATTTCATATTAAGAGATGATACTTATGTTATTTCATCTGTTTTTTGCAGGGTTGATGACTTTTGGACGATGGACCGCTGAAGTCAGGATTCTGATGGAAAAGGCACCGTTTGGAGGAGAAATTTGCGAAGATCCGAAAATCCAAAAAAATACATGGAAAATTCTATTTTTCTAGAAGACGAAGGATGCCAGAAGGGGGAGTGGAGATGGGTCACAGGGGGCCCACACCACCCCCTGGCGCGGGCAACCCATGGTCGCGCCACCAGGTGGTGTGGCCACCCTGGCCCACCTCCAGCTCTCCACTTTGGCGTATATTATCCCCACTAAACCCTAAGCCTCGGGGGGTGACGACAGAAAGATTTCGCCGCCTCTGCGGCGCAGAAAACTACAGAGAGAGAAAGAGCTCTCCTGTAGGCAGAAATCTGCCAAAGAAATTCCTTCCCGAGAGGGGAGATCATCACCATCAACACCACCATCAAGCTGGACTTCATCGGGATCATCATCATCACCACCATCATCTCCACCAGCACCATCATCACCACTACATACCGTTGTAGCAATTGGGTTGAATCTTGCATAGTTCTTAGGGGAAACTTTCCCGGTATTGATTACTTGTTGTAGTTGATGCTATTGAGTGAACCATTGAATTATCGTTTATGTTCAGATTGTTACTTATCATTATATCATCTCTGATCTCAATTCATATGATGTCTTGTGAGTAGTTCGTTTAGTTCTTGAGGACATGGGTGAAGTCATGTTGTTAGTAGTGGAATTATGTTGAGAAAGATTCAATAGTTTGTTATTTAAGTTGTGGTGTTATTCTTCTAGTGGTGTTCTGTGAACGTCGACTACATGAAACTTCACCTTTATGGGCCTAGGGGAATGCATTGTGTATTTGGCTACTAATCGTAGGGGTTGCCGGAGTGACAGAAACCTGAAACCCCGTTAGGAAACCTTTGCACAAGGGATGTCAGGATCTCAGAGTTTAAAGTTGTGGTTAGGTTTCTATCTTAATTACTTTTTTGTACTTGCGGATGCTTGCAAGGGGTATAATCACAAGTATGTATTAGTCCTAGGAAGGTCGGTACATTAGCACAGGTTCACCCACACAACACTTATCAAACTAAAGAAGATTAATCAACTATATGAAGCAAAAGCAGTTGATGATATTCCCGTGTGTCCTCGAGAACGTTTGGTTATCTTAAGTAATACAACCGGCTTGTGCTTTGCTAAAGAAAGGATTGGGCCACTTGCTGCATTTATTCTTACTATCTTTTATTTACTCACACTTTGTTTATCTGCATTATCAAAAAGCCCTAAAAATACGTTTGCTAAGTATTTACAGAGAATTCATGCTCTAAGCCACTCGTCAACACCTTCTGCTCCTTGTTGGGTTCGACACTCTTACTTATCAAAAATACTGCGATACACCCCCTATACTTGTGGGTCATCAAGACTATTTTCTAGCACCGTTGCAGGGGAGTGAAGCGCTATTGGAGAGTGGAACTAGTAAAGGAAACTTCTACTGTGAGTATTGTTTATTTCTGTTAGTTACTTTATTTCAATATGGATAATTCACTTAGTTTCTTATTTCGGAATGCTACTACCACTACTAAGGTAGTAGATGAACCACCACCTGCTGAAAATGATACTTTTAAGATACCTACAAGAATTTTTGATCGTGTTATGGATAACTACTATTTTGGAGATGGAACTGTCCATCCCGGTGATCATTTGCTCTTTATACATGAATTATGCGGGTTGTTCAAGTGTGCAGGTATTACAACAGATCAAGTTAATAAGAAGTTATTCTCATTATCACTGAAAGGAAGAGCTGATGAATGGTATAAGCTACTGAACAATGGTTAATCTCTTGAATGGGAGGAAATAGTGCCTCTCTTTTATTCAAAATTTTATCCTCCTAGTGAGATTCATAAAGATCAGAATCAAATATACAACTTTTGGCCTCTTGATGGAGAGAGTATAGCTCAAGTTTGG
The DNA here is from genome assembly GCA_910589775.1 of Avena eriantha. Classification (NCBI taxonomy): domain Eukaryota; kingdom Viridiplantae; phylum Streptophyta; class Magnoliopsida; order Poales; family Poaceae; genus Avena; species Avena eriantha. The sequence goes on from OU342744.1 coordinate 267,657,787, forward strand.
GGGAGATTGAAGTTACTAATGCTCAAATGTCCTATTCATGAGCTCCCCAACAATATTATTATCAATAACTTTTATGCAAGACTTTATCTTCATGATAAGGATCTATTGGATGCTTCTTGTACTGGATCATTTACACGCATGAAAGAAGCTAAATGGGATCTTCTAGACCGTATTCAAGACAATGTTGAAGCATGTGAGAATGATAAAGGAAGAAAGTTAGGTATAAATTATGATTATGAATGCATTAAATCTTTTATGAGAACTGATGACTTTCAAAATATTAAAAATGCTTATGGTCTTGATTCTCAAGCTATTGCGAGTTATTTCAAAGCTTTTGCTTCTTATATTGAAATTCCTAAGAAGAAATGGAATAAGTATCACGCACCTTATAAAGATATTGTTAATTGTGTCCCCGTAAGAAATACTGAAGTTTATACTTCTAATCATGTTTTACCCGAACCTTACGTTGAGAAAATGCCTTTCCCAGTTACGGTAAAGGAACATTCTATTATAGCTAGTATGGTTAATGAAAGTACAAATAAAGTTGTTGAACCTGATGAACAAGTAGCTGTTGAACCTATGATAGCAAATGTGAAAGACTTTGTCACTAAATATGTAGAAGATGGACACACCATTCTTTGTAAGGATACTTCTAATATTGTTTCACAAAGTAGTGTCCCTGAGTTTTCTGTTAGAATAAGTGATAATTGATACAATGGTTCCTATGATAGTTATATCGTCAAATTTATGCATGATACTGAAAGTTATTATGAGAGAGGGAAAAGTTCTCTTATGCATCTCAATAATATTAATTTCCCTCGCTTTATGCTAAAAATCTTTATATTGCACTTGTTTTGCCTTTGTATGCTAGTAGCTTTTGGTTCCAATAATTTGTTTGCTTACAAAATTCCCTTGCATGGAAGTGGGTTAGACTTAAACATGTGTATTTTTTCTTCTTGATGCTCTCTTTTACTTCGATTCTTACTCTTATATGAGCATCATTGAAATTATCATGCCCATCTTAATGGCTATAAAGAAAGAGCTTTTTGGGACACAACCCAATTTATTTGTGCTTTCAGTTTGTTTTTGTTTATTTGATTCTTGGAAGTTATTACTTCGGTAATAACCTCTCCTTATCCTTTTTGTTTGGTTTTTGTGTCAAGATCAAGCTCTAATGAGAGAGAAGTAAGATTTGGGGAAGTTGCTGTCCCGAAATAGATTTTTGTGCTTCGGTGTAAAAATTCGTGAAAAATCTCTGTATGTCAGATTGAGCTGTAATGTTTTGTGATTCTGCCCCAGGTTGTTATTTAACTTTCGTTAGTTTTGCACTTTTTGATTTGAGCAACAAAAGATTTTCTAAAAAAATGATCTTTACCTACTGGTCTATTTTGACAGATTTACCAATCTTGCATTTGCCTCTTAAATCGATTTCCATTTTGAATTCCTTTTGGGCTTTCGGAAGGAGTTGTTTCGGTAGCTTATGTTATGATGGATTTCAGTTGAAATTGAGCTTAAAAAGGTTTATTACTTTGCATGCACTAATGTTGCTAATGAGAATTGGGTGAAGTATTGTGTGAAAGAAATTTCCAGGTCATAGGAGAAAATGGTGTAATAAGATAGTGAAAGGTTAAATGACTCAAGCAATAAGTGTATGAAGATGAAGATATTGATGTTATTCAAGTGGTAACCCTGGAAAAAATTATTAAATACCAAGTTCAGAGACCTGCAAAGTCCGTTTTCGAATAGGTAACAGTTCTGGTAAGAAAAAGGTCCACGAAAAATCTATCAAGTTATATTTTTGCAGTTTTTATCTAACAAGGAAAGCAACGAAGCGAAAGAGGGATGGAAACGGAGCCAGGGTGGCTCACACCACCCTGTGGCGCGGGCCCACCTAGCCACGCCACCAGGTGGTGTGGCCACCCCGAAGTCCGTCTTCGACCCATTTTCTCCCAGTACCTTCCCTTTGTTGTTAAAAATTTGTAATATATAATCCCCTGGATCCCCCGAGGTTCGTATATTGTGTTCTCGTCGTGTTTTCGTTTCAATCTATTTCTGATAGGTAGAGTCTCAGTTTTGGAGCCACAATTTCTTCCTCTAGATTAGCCAAGGAAGATTCCTTTGCGGACATCGTCAACCCGTACATGCGTGAGTTGAAGATTCATCCCAAGGAGTTGTTGCTCAAAGATGGGGCGGTACGGATAAAAGAGGTGCAGGGCCCTAAAGGTGAAGGCAGTCTGGAGGACAGGATGGAAGCACTGGAGGAAGAAGTCTTTAGGTACAAGAAGATGGCGGAACGCGAAGTGGATATCATCCATAAGATTAGTTCAGAACTCATCGCCAAGCACTAGAAGGAGACTGCTGAGCTTAAGGACGAAATTCTCTCACTCCACCAAACTACCAACCAACTACAAGCACAGCTCTATGACGTGCAAAATCAAAACTGTGAATATGAGGTTAGGTTTAAACGCATACGTGCGCCTGCTAGTTTCAGGATGTTGGAGACCGGGATGTCTTTTGTTTATGGGGAGCCCTTACCTTAGAAGTCGGATGAGGATGAGAGAACACCACCGCCACCGAAGGAGTAATTCGTCATCAGGTTTTGGCATCCCCTTGGTTTGTTCCAAGCTTGGGGGAGTGTCGCGGTATCATATCACTATCTTCTATCTTTTTACCTTTTAGTAGAGTCATATCATGAATAGAGAAGTTATCATGTAGGATGGTTTGGATTATGGAAGTGTCCCCCCTCTTGTTAGTTATCTATGTATCCCTTGGTGTGAGTTGCCGTTATGGAATATTAATGAGAAGTTCTATCATCTACTCTTTTGCATACCTTATAATAGTTTTCAATTTCTGTTAAATGATTGATCTTGTTATTAGTATTGGTATCACTTTTGGGATCATAAAGTAAATTTAGTTGGTTTTGGCAAACCTGGCTCGGTTAGTAGCAACACTATTTCAGAATTGAATGAAAAAGATAAAAGTACTCACAAGAAATATAATTTCATCATCATCTTTCTTGATGTGCTCATAATCTTAGTATTCTCTAGTTAAGATCTTTTGTGCTTCCAAGGAAGATTGCATGTTTGTTCTTATCACTTGTATGTTTGTTTGTTTTCTTCAACTCTTATACTTGCTACCCAGCCTTGCTAGCCAAAAACCTGTACTGAGAGGGAATGTTTCTCGTGCATCCAATCCTTAAACCAAAACCTATGCCATTTGTGTCCACCATATCTACCTATTAGCATTATTGCTATTACAAGTAAATTCATGTTTTTATCTACCTTCCGAATTAAACTTGTTATGTGAAAATTAGTGATTAAAGCTTTCACGAACTTGATGGCACACTTTACTTTTCTTGCACTTAATTAACTTGAACCATTGTGTCATATATGTTGTATATGCTTGCACTTATATCTTGGGAATTAGCAGAACCATGTTGTCATGGGGAACGCTTTCAACATTGCACTTGTACATTGTACCCAGTTGATATCATGCTCTTTCGTTTATGGATATCGTCGGCATGAAATGAAAGGGAAGCTTGTAAGTCCATGGAGTTATGTATGTGTGTTAGAGAAACGCCTGGGCGGCTGGTCTAATCCATGCCTAATCATGGTGGAAACCTGCAGCGTAACCATAATGAGCAATCTATAAAGCATTCTTCTTATAAAAAAGAGAGATACAGATTGAGAAATAAAATAAAAAAAGATGAGAAAGGAGGAAAAAAAGAACACTATTTTCCCATGGTAAATAAGAAGATTGTTGAGATGCTTATTGTCTGCTTGCCTTATCATTTTGATATGGGGATTCTTCCGTATCATCAGGCAAGGGGTACCCTGTTGGAGGTTCTCTATGACAAGAACTTACCGGTAACTAAACTTGAGTAGCATGAGGACCGGCCCTCGTATTCAAGGCGTATGAGATTGCCAACTTATACTTTGTCAAGCATATACTCCATAGATTGTCCACTTTAACCTTAATCACCTCAATATGCTTATGATCGGGGCAATGAGAGCTGAAGCTATTAAGTACCATAATTTTTGGAAGCTCTTTATGAAACTTGAAATCCCTGCTTCCCTCTACGAAGGTCCTATCTTTTACTTTTCAGTTGAGTCAGTAAACCTATTTCCTTTCTATCTCAGCAAGTATTTTGAGTTATTGTGTTTCATTCATTCATATGATGATTTATTCAATCATGTTTCTTATGTTCCTTGTTTTACACATTGCTCTCATCTTAGTGAGTATTACTTTGAAAGCTATCAATTGAAAACCCCATTATGTTTGAACTCCTGCAAATTGTAAACTATTCTTTGACTAAGAGCAAAGTTTTCCATTAACGATTGTGATTTACTTTGTGTATCTTTATTGTGTTTCCTTTACTTATTGCAAGTTAAGTTATATAATAGTGAGTTGTCTTCTATTATGATTTATTTATTGGTGAATGTGATGCTTTTTGTCCGTATTCTTTTATCGACTCTTCACTCCATAAACCTGAGGTCATGTTTATTGAGCTCAGTTTTCGCTTGGGGACAAGCGAAGTCTAAGCTTGGAGGGAGTTGATACGTCCATTTTGCATCACTATTCTATATCATAATTTACTGTTATTCATTGATATATTTCATATTAAGAGATGATACTTATGTTATTTCATCTGTTTTTGCATGGTTGATGACTTTTGGAGGATGGACCGCTGAAGTCAGGATTCTGATGGAAAAGGCACTATTTGGAGGCGAAATTCGCGAAGATCAAAAAATCCCAAAAATACATGGAAATTCTATTTTTCTAGAAGACGAAGGATGCCATAATGGCGAGTGGAGATGGGCCACAGGGGGCCTACACAACCCCCTAGCGCAGGCCACCCCTGGCCGCGCCACCAGCACCATCATCTCCACCAGCACCATCATCACCACTCCATACCGCTGTAACAATTGGGTTGAATCTTGCATAGTTCTTAGGGGAAACCTTCCCGATGTTGATTACTTATTGTAGTTGATGATATTGAGTGGAACCATTGAATTATCGTTTATGTTTAGATTGTTACTTGTCATTATTTAATATCTGATCTTGATCCATAGGATGTCTTGTGAGTAGTTCGTTTAGTTCCTGAGGACATGGGAGAAGTCATGTTGTTGGTAGTGGAATTGTGTTGAGAAAGATTCAATAGTTTATTATTTAAGTTGTGGTGTTGTTCCTCTAGTGGTGTCATGTGAACATCGACTACATGACACTTCACATTTATGGGCCTAGGGGAATGCATTGTGTATTTGGCTACTAATCGTAGGGGTTGCCTAAGTGACAGAAACCTGAACCCCCGTTAGGAAACCTTTGCACAAGGGATGTCAGCATCTCAGAGTTTAAAGATGTGGTTAGGTTTCTATATTAATTACTTTCTTGTACTTGCGGATGCTTGCGAGGGGTCTAATCACAAGTATGTATTAGTCCTAGGAAGGTCGGTACATTAGCACAAGTTCACCGACACAACACTTATCAAACTAAAGAAGATTAATCAACTATATGAAGCAAAAGCACTTGATGATATTCCCGTGTCTCCTCGAGAACGTTTTGTTATCTTAAGTAATACAACCGGCTTGTCATTTGCTAAAGAAAGGATTGGGCAACTTGCTGCATTTATTCTTACTGTCTTTTATTTACTCGCACTTTATTTATCTACACTATCAAAAACCCCTAAAAATCTGTTTACTAAGTATTTACAGAGAATTCCCGCTCCAAGCCACTCATCAACACCTTCTGCTCCTCGTTGGGTTTGACACTCTTACTTATCGAAAATACTGCGATACACCCCCTATACTTGTGGGTCATCAGCAGGCGCTTCCACCCTCACAACATCAAGAGGGATAGGAGAAGGGTAGAGATTTCCTTATGATCAGCTTCTGGGACATGCTTGTGGTCCTCGTTTGCATCTTCTTCTTCCTCCTCTTCTGATGGGACATATTCTTCCTCATCTTCATTGTCCTTCCTCTTCTGCTTGGTCCTTTTCATGGTGACGAGGGGTTGATCCTCTCAGCTTCATATTCACTGTCTTGCATGGAGGAGCATTGGTAGGGGTCCCATGAAGGCATGGCAGAGGTTTTGTGGAGATAATCTGAAAGGCAAAAACTAGGAAACAATGTTTGCCTTGAAAAGACTTGATACGAGATTAGATCTGTAGAAAGGGGTATATATTGAAGGTTTTTAGGGTTATATGAAGAGTTCAAGTCAAAATGGTGTCTGGAGGGCTGAAATAGCCTAGTTGGTGTGACCTTCATAGAGGCCCGCGCCACCTTGTCTCTTTCCCTCCCTGAGATTCCTTTTTCATCGGTTTTTTGGAACAGACTAAAATTCCGAAATAATAAGTATCCCAGAATCTTACAACATTCTGAGATGATTACAAACCTCAAAGTTACCGTTTATTGATTTTGGAGTTTCTGCTAGGTATTGTTTTATGGAGATCACATCCCCAAGACTCTGAGGTTTATCTCTTCCATATGTACAACATTTTTTTCCTGCAATATAGTGTTTAAGACATTGTTCATTAACTACATGAGGTATATCTTTGACATCTCCATGGAGTCTAATGGCTCCTGAGAAATAAACCTCATGTATCACTAATGGACCCTGCCATTTTGGTACTAGTTTTCCTACATAGAGCTTAAAACGAGAGTTAAAAAATAATACTTTATTACCTACTTTAAACTCTTTTCTTTTAATTATCTTGTCATACCACATCTTAACTTTTTTTTAAACTAGACTTCTCTCTACGCTTCCGGGGCACGGCCGGTAGGCAGAACGACTTACATGACAACAGAAAAACAATTCATCCGATGATAAAATTGGTCGAATATATTGATTTGTCATGGGTAGTGTTGGTAATAATGTATAAGATCTGGTCGTACACGTTATGATAGGTAATAGGATATTGCGCGACGACTCCCACGTAGACATAATTTAAGTAAACCACTAGACGAAAGAAAGAAACAATATGCAAAGTTAGGAAGTTAATACTATTCATTATTCGTGCACCCCTCGGGGCGTGGCTGGTAGGCAGAACGCTAGATGATATGACCGTGCTACATCTCATCGTGATAACCCGCGTACATGTATGGTTTTCTCTATGAGCTCAGATTTATGCCCACGACTGGCCGCGCCGTGTACGGCCTATGCTGATCGACGGTATGAGTTTACTTCACCACGTTGGCTCTAGATGGACCCCATGTCCACTGCTAGAGTCTCGACTCCTGGCATGGGCACGACTGCGAGAATCTGCAACCGACATGGTAAGAAGATAATGCGTGAACCAATAGCGATTTAGTAAGTAGTAGACAATTCTTTCACGAATATGCTTTTTCGCAAATTTATATTCCGCACACGTTACATGCATGATTGGGCACGGTTACACCAAGCGATGTGTGTCGGTCGCATTTTGGGACATGTATACACACCTAAACGTTTGGCAAACGTATCGGTCTTACGTCGTCTATGAAACCATTCCGAACAAAGTCAATGACGTCAGCATGGGGTGCAGACGATGAACAAATTGTTGAGGGGTTATCTTACCTGTTCGAGACCGAACACAACTTCATTTAAATATCTTGTACTATCCCTTAAAAATTGCGCATGAAACCATTAAATATATTATCTTATCAATTCAACCCGGACTAGCATACAAATGTCGGTCACAGCGGAAAAAAAGTGAAAACGATAAAGATAAGCAAGATAAGCATAAGGAATATATAAGCATACAAATAGAAAGAATAAACAAAGACGTAGAATCGAACAGTCCATACAACAGTCATTCTACACATACACATACATCGTAAGAAGCCGTAAAGGTGACAAAACAAATAAGTAGAAGATAAAAATACATAGTACGAGACAAACATGAAAGAAAGAGATGCATTGCTCACCAATGAAGAAACTCTACAATATACAAGCTAAAATAACGTACATATTTCTTCCCATTATTTCATTATCATACAAAATGTTTACATTAACATGTGTCATAGCAAGACCGATGATATACACCATACAGATTCAGTTACAACATAACCTGCTACACATGCTACGTCTACAGTTACAACAGTTCCTAACAGCGCGAGGCAGACGCGATGCATTTAGGTCTGCTCGCCTGCTCTAAATCGTCCTCTCCTAAAGCAGCCACAAAGGGCACAGAGGTGGGCTTGCACCAGGCGAGCGCGAGGGCAGACCATCGTGGAGAGTCGTGACACTGCCGATACCACGTAGCTCCTCAAGCAGTCGCGAAGGTCTCTTTGGAGTAGTCGAGCATGAACTTAGACCACCGTGGAGAGGCATGACGCTACTGAGACCATGTATCTCCCGGAGCAGACGCAAGGGGCGCAATGTCGACTTGGAGCAGTCGAGCACAAGGACATACCGTCATCGAGAAACGTGACGATGCCGAGATCACATACCCGAGTAAACGGCCAGAGACAAAGACAAAAGTGAACAAAAGCAGAGTAAAGGAAAAACCTACTACTAAAATGGAAAAGAAAATTACAAAGAAAAGGTAAAAAATAACCTCGTCTGCCACACCTCTCCATCGTCGAGAATCCCGATGGAGGAGAGGTCTGGCAGAGCAACATGTCTGGCCGTCGACACGCGTACACATGTATAGTACGCAGCAGAAGGAGAGGAAAGGCAGACTACTGAAAGCCGGAGATGAACGATGGCAGCTGCACGCCGGCGATATCACCGGGGCGTAGAGCGGTATAATGTGGATATAGAGGAAACAAAAATGATGGAAAACAAAGAACAAATGGAGAGGTTATTTATAGTCCATGCGTCATTCAGATCACCCATATGTAGAAATATAAGCATGATACCGCTGCAAGAATCCACGAACGTCTACGATCTACACCACAGTTTAGGTAGTAACCATACCCACTATAGACTATATGCACACACCCTATCTATGAAAGATAAATAAAGTACGATTTCGTCACGATAACCCGCGGACATCTACAGTATACTGATATGTTGCAAACGTATCTATAATTTTTGATGTTCCATGCTTGTTTTATATCTACTTTTGTTATGTTTTGTCCATACTTTGGAGTGTTTTTACACATTTTCTGGAACTGACCTATTAACAAGATGCCACAGTGTCAGTTGCCTATTTTCTGCTGTTTTTGGTTTCAGAAAAGCTAGTAAGGAAATATTCCCGGAATTGGACCGGACAAAAGCCAAAGTCAATATTTTACCCGAAGCAACACGGAGTCCGGAGGGGAGACGAAGTGGCGCACCAGGGCAGCCACACCTGGTGGCGGGGCGGCTTGGGGGCGCGGCCACCAGGGGGTGTGGGCCCCCTAGTGCTCCACCGACCTAGCCCTTCCACCTATAAAGACCCCTCGGGACGAAAACCCTAAGGACTAGATCAAAATTCCACCAAAGAGTCTGTAGACGCCGTCATCTCCATCCCTAGATCGGGAGGGATCTAAAGCTCTTCCCAGCACCCCGCCGGAGGGAGAATTCACCCTGGAGACCTTCTTCATCACCATGGCTGCCTCCGGTGTGATGCGTGAGTAGTTCATCCCTGGACTACGGGTCCATGTAGTAGCTAGATGGTTGGTTCTCCTCCTTTGTGCTATCATGTTTAGATCTTGTGAGCTCCGTTCATGATCAAGATCATCTATTTGTAATTCTACATGTTGTGTTTGCGAGGATCTGATGGATATTGAGATGCTATTTCAGATTGATTATTGATTCTACCATGTCTTTGTTATTTGTGATTTTGCATGCTTTCCGTTGTTAGTAGCTGTCTTGGCAAAGTATATGCTAGCAACTCCAAGAGGGAGTATTTATGCTTGATAGTGGGTTCATGCCTCTAGTAATCTGGGGAAGTGATAGAAATCTCTAAGGTACTAGATGTGTTGTTGCTACTAGGGAGAAAACAACAATCCTTTGTCCATAGGGCAATCGTATTGTTTACTTTACATACTTTGCTTAATGCAATTATCTGTTGCTTGCAACTTAATACTGGAGGGGGTTCGGACGATAACCTGAAGGTGGATTATTAGTCATAGATGCAGTTGGATGGCGGTCTATGTATTATGTTGTAATGCCCAATCAAGTCTCAGAGGAGTCAAGATTATTAGTATATGCATGTATTGCTTTCTCGGTGTTTGTCAATTTCCCCGTTGTAATTTGTTCACCCAGCATGTTATCTATCTTAAGGAGAGCCACCTCTAGTGAACTATGGATCCCGGTCCTTTTTATTTACATACAATCTATAAACTATTACTGCTTTGTGTTTACTTTCTGCAAACTTTTACTTCTTTCCATTCGATACGTTTAATCCTTTCTTTTCAGCAAAACACGGTGAGATTGACAACCTCATCGTAAGTTGGAGACAAAGTTCTGTGGTTGTGTTATGCAGGTCTCCACGTTGCTACTAGCACCGGTAGTGCGCCCTGCCAAAGCTCAGCTAGTAATACCTTTGGGTGTTTCCTTGCTCCTACTGGTTCGATTAAACCTTGGTTTCATAACTGAGGGAAACTTGCTGCTGTGCTCATCATACCTTCCTCTTGGGGTTCCCAACGAGCTCTACATCAACCACGAGCCATCAACACTTTTCTGGGTGCCGTGCATTGAGCCATCAGTGATCGTGACAACGACCTGGGGCATACAAAAATGCGTGGACAGAGTCAGTTGGTGCGGCAGAGCGTGGCGAAGAGGATAGATTAAAAGGCAAGGTGAGGGGAGGTCGACCTTCACCGGTATCGTCGCTGGAGTGCCGTCGGTGTGCGGCGGTTCGAGCTAGAAATTGGAGAGCCTGGGGGCTCTCTTGGGGTGGCGTTTCAGGGGAAAACAAAGAGGAGGGAGAGGGGTTAAGAAGGAGGGGTCGTAGTGGGGAATTTATTTGTGCTACACTTGAATTCCACCGGATTAGAAACGACAGAGGAGAGGGTGGTTAGTTCGTCGCTTGGTTGAAGACGGTGAGGTGGAGGTGACGTGGAAGTGGGGCCAGCGCGTCAGTGTGAGGGGGTGTCTGATGACCCACAATTATAGGGGGTGTATCGCAGTATTTTCGAGGGAAGTGAAACCCAATTTATTGATTCGACACAAGGGGAGCCAAAGAATATTTATAAGCCTTAACAACTGAGTTGTCAATTCAGCTGCACCTGGAAACAATCTTGCTCACAGCAGTTTATCAGTAGCAACAGTTTTGTAGTAGGAATAGTAAAGTAGCAGCAGTAGTAAAGTAAAGACAGTAGTAACAATAGCAGTAAACAGTAGGATTTGAGTGCGGTAGGCATAGGGACGGATGGACGGGCGTTGCATGGACAAGAAAATTCACATGGCAATCAGAACATAGGGCAATTCCATATAAAATAAGATAAAGCATCCAAGTACTAGACAATCCTAGGCATGTGTTCCATATATAGTCATACGTGCTCGCAATGAGAACTTGCACAACATCTTTTGTCCTGCCAGCCCGTTTGCAGCGGGGCCTCAAGGGAACTACTGGCAATTAAGGTGCTCCTTTTAATAGAGCGCCGGAGCAAAGCATTAACACTCCATGAACACATGTGATCCTCACATCAAAGCCATTCCCTCCGGTTATCCTGATTTATGTCACTTCGGGGCCATTGGTTCCGGACAACAACGTGTGTATACAACTTGTAGGTAAGACCAAAAACAATACTATCATAATGAATCAATAACATGTTTAGATCTGAAATCATGGCATTCAGGCCCTAGGGATAAGCATTAAGCATAACAAGTCGCAACAAAGTCAAAAAGCACCAATAGAAGATACTAAGCACCATGCCCTAACAATCTGATGCCATTACATGAACGATCTCATCCAATCCCTACCATCCCCATAGCGTACAGCGGGGCATTACTCACTCATAGATGGGGGAAACATGGATGGTCGATGGAGAAGCGATGGTGATGATGATGGTGATGATATCCTCCAATTCCCCGTCCCGGCAGGGTGCCAAAACGGAGTTTCTGGTGCTGTTTCGTGGAATCTGGTGGTGGCGGAGCGGAAATCCTTCTAGAAAAACGTCGAAACCCCCTGAGTTTTTAGGTCAGAAGGCATCTTATAGGCGAAGAGGGAGACCGAGGAGGTGTCTGGGGCGGCCAGACCACCCCATGGCGCGGCCAGGCCCAGCCCGCGCGGCCAGGTGGTGTGGCTGGGCCCCAGCCCCACTCCGTCTCATATTATGGCTCTGGGAGTCTTCTGGTGAAATAGGATTTTTGGCTTTTGTCCCATCCAATTCCGAGAATATTCATTTTCTGACTTTCCTGGAACCAAAAATAGCAGAAAACAGGCAGCTGGCACTGTGGCTCTTATTAATAGGTTAGTCCAAGAAATCATATGAAACGTACTCCAAAGTGTGGACAAAACATAAGAAAGTAGATAAAACCAAGCATGGAACATCAAAAATTATAGATACATTTGCAATGTATCAGTGTGAAGGGGGGCGGTGAGAAAAGAAAAGAGAGAGAGGGAGAAGGGGTGGCCGGGTGGGCTGCTGTTGGGCTGGGTTGGGCCGAGCAGGCCAAATACTACTGCTGTGATTTTTTTCTCTTTTTTTTGCTTTTTCTTTTTAGTTTTTCTTTTCCTAGGTTTTGAATTAGCAAAAGAGTTCCAAATTGATTCAAACTTTCACCAAAATTTTGGGAGACAATATAAATGCAATGCAATACATGCAAGATGATATGAGTGCAATGATGATGGTTTTCAGATGAAAATTTTGGGATGTTACATGGTGTGAACTTTATTAGAAATAACAATTTTAGCAACAATGCCTACAGGAATAATTTTGGTAATAACAATTATAGGCCATATCCTCCCAATAATGGTAATGCTTATGGAAATTCCTACAACAATAATAGGAGTGCACCCTCTAAACTTGAAGTTATGCTTAAAGATTTTATTAGTAAACAAACTACCTTCAATAAAACGATGGAGGAAAAACTCTCTAATGCTGAAAGAAATATAGCATCATTGTCTAAAGCACAATCTTCTTTGAACAAAATAATGGTTGCTAAACCTGAAACTATTGAAAATTCCTTTGCTGCTACTAATGCCATACAAGTTAGAATTGATGAAAATATTAGACTGTTAGCTGAATTGCATGCTAAGTGGGAAAGAGAGGATGAAATTGCTAGAAATAGTAGTATTTGTACTATCACTACCACTAATGTTGATGCTAGCAAACCACATGAAGTCCCCATTCCTTTTGCAACAATGCCTAAAACCAATGGAACCTTCTCTAATAAAAATGCTGAAATTCTTTGAAATATGGGAAACAATAGCTCTACTACTTTAGATGTTAATTATAATTTTGATCTTGATGGTTGCAATATCTCTGAAGTAATTATGTTCCTACAAAAGCTTGCTAAAAGTCCTAATGATAGTGCTATGAATATGGCCTTTACAAAAGACATTACTGATGCTCTCATAAAAAATAAAGAAGAAAAGATGAAACATAAAGCTTCTATTCCTATGAAATTAGAAGATGGTTGGGAACCCATCATTAATATGAAAGTGAATGATTTTGATCTCAAAGCTTCATGTGATCTTAATACTAGTGTCTCTATTATGCCTAGAATAATTTATGAAATGCTTGATTTACCACCATTGGAAGATTGTTATTTAAATGTCCAACTTGATGTTAATGCTAAAAAGAAACTCATGGGGAGTATTAATGATGTTATTATTATGGTTAACAATACCTATGTCCCTGTTGATTTCTATGTTTTGGATGTTGAATGCAATGCTTCTTGTCCTCTTATTTTGGGAAGACCTTTTCTTAGAACTGTTGGTGCCATTATTGATATGAAAGAAGGCACCATTAAATATCAATTCCCACTCAAGAAAGGTATAGAACACTTCCCTAAGAAGAGAGAGAAGATTCCTTCTGCCTCTCCTATTGAAACAAAATTTGCTCTTAATGCTTCTTTATTTGAGAACACTTGAGTCTTGCTTCTTATGCCTAGCTCAAAGGCGTTAAAGAAAAGCACTTATTGGGAGATAACCCAAATTTCTTTAGGAATATTTTGTTGAGTCTTGGAAGTTATTACCTCTATAATAACCTCTCCTTATCCTTTTTGTGTGGTTTTTGTGCCAAGATTAACCTCTAATGAGAGAGAAGTAAGACTTGGGAAAGTTGCTGTCCCGAAACAGATTTTTGTGCTTCACTGTAAAATTTCGTGAAAAATCTCTGTACGTCGGATTGAGATGTAATGTTTTGTGCTTCTTACCCAGGTTGTTATCCAACTTTCGTTAGATCAACACTTTTCGATTTGAGCAACAGAAGGTCTTTGAAAAAATCAGTTTTATCTGCTGGTCTGTTTTGATAGATTTCTGTCGTTATTTGCATATGCCTCTTAATCTTTTTCTCTTTGAGTTCTCTTTGATCACCTGAACTTTTAAAAGGAAGTGCTACAGTAGCTTGTGTTCTAATTAAAGTTTTACTTGTGTTGAAACTGAACCAAAAGACTTATTATCTTGAGTACACTAATGTTGCTAATGAAGATTGTGTTAAGTTTTGTATGAAGGAAATTTTAAAGTGTAGGGAAGAATAATGTGATAAGTGAAGTATGGACAAAAGCTAAAGCTTGGGGATGACACCCGTGTCACCCTAATAAATATTCAAGAAGTACAAGCGTCAAATCTTGGGCATGCCCAAGGCATCCCCTTATTCATCAATAAAAATCTCAGGTTTTCTTCCAAAGACTTCATTTTTATTGTTTCGTGCATAGTTGTGTTGTTCTTGGAGCGTCTTCGTTTTTGTTTTTAGTTTTCGTTTGCTTAGTTTGCTTGAATAAATTGGTTGGACCCCCATATTCATAAATTAGTTTTCAAATAAGTTGGTTTGGATTGGAAAAGAGTAGGAAAGTTCATGCTTATAAGTGGTATAAAAGGAGCTTCTTTTTGAATGTGGCATAGGCTTTGTCATGCCATGCTTGATATTTTTTTGGCTTTATGTTTAGTGATTATTGTTGTAGCATGACTTGTTACAAATAATTGAGATTGCTTAATGTGCCTTGAAAGAATCATGCGTTGTTTTAGCATATAAAAGCATAATATTGTGGTATTCTCCTTTGATGCTTTATTTGGGTTGACTTGGCGCATGATCACACCATGTTAATACTATACCAAGTCACCATAGCCTCTATGATCATTTAGTTTTCGACCTGTAATATCACTTTATGCTTTAATTAATAATGTTTTGTCGCTTTGCATGATTATGGCCATTATTGCTCTCTTAGTTGGTCGCTCCCAGTCTTTTGCTAGCCTCCATACCAAGTATGAGTTCCACTCATGCATCCAAATCCAAATAAAACCAAGTTATTCCAAATAGTCCACCATACCTACCTATTAGCATTTGTTATTCCAACTATATTCATGTTTTTATCTACCTTCTGAATTAAACTTGTTATGTGAAAATTAGTGATTAAAGCTCTCATGAACTTGATGGCACACTTTACTTTTCTTACACTTAATAAACTTGAACCATTGTGCCCATCTATGTTGCGTATATGCTTGTGTTTTGTAAGTTGTGAATTAGTAAAACCATGTTATCATGGGGAACGCTTTCAACATTGCACTTATTATTCAGTTGATATCATGTTCTTTTGCTTATGGATCCCGGCGGTGTGAAATGGGGGAGCTTGTAAGGCTCATGGACATCGTATATGTGTTAGAGAAACGCCTGGGCGGCTGGTCTAAGCCATGCCTAATCATGGTGGAAACCTGCAGCATAACCATAGTGAGCAATCTATGAAGCATCCTCTATAAAAAAAAATAAGCCTATGCAAATAGGAAAGAAAAAAAGAAAAAAAGAGAATCCTATGCAAATAGGAAATAAATGGATTGTTGAGATGCTCATTGGCTGCCTGCCTTGTCATTTTGATATTGGGATTCTTCTGTATCATTGGGAAAGGGGTACCCCATTAGCGGTTCTCTATGATACACATGTACTTACAATAACAAGAACTTACTTGTGACTACACTTGAGTAGCATGAGGAACGGTACTTGTAAGTAAGGGGCATGAGATTTTCAGCTGATAACTTGTCAAGCATATCCTCATATTTGTTCACTTTAACCTTAATCACCTAAAGATGCTTATGATAGGGGCAATGAGAGCTGAAAGCTAATAAGTACCATAATTTTTGGAAGCTCTTTATGAGACTTGAATCCCTGCTTCCTTCTATGAAGGGCCTTTATTTTACTTTTATGTTGAGTCTCCATCTTCTATCTTTATACACCTATTAATAGAGCATAGTGGCCATTCTTAGTTTAATGTGTATTGTCCCAAAACTTGTTGATTGATGCATAACTTTGATATTGCTTGTTCTTAAACTATTTGTATCTAGTCACCCTTATGAACTTTGAAGGTGTCCTATGCATTTATGTTTTGCTACACTATGAGGGACAAGCTGAATGACATTCTCATTATGTTATCTACATGTGAAACAAACAAACGACTTTCAAAGCATTATTATTCATGAATCTTTTGTTTGTACGTTTTCATGTTACAACATAGTTGCTATGTCTTATTATGACAAACCATACAAGATCCAACACAATGGTAAATGAATAACAAGTACTATCTCATAACACAATATCCACCATAGGAATTACATAGATAGATCCCTACTCATGCAAGGCACATCATATGGACTTCAACAATGATCATACATGGAGATGTTAGAGTAAGTTACCACCATAAACCCAAATTCTAGGGGGTGGACTACTCCCCTCTCATCATGGAGAGTGATGAGGAGGCGTTGGTGAAGGAGGAGAGGCGGTCGGAGGCGATTCCGATAGTGGTTCCTCCTCCAATCTTCCTCTAGCGGCAACCAGCAGACTCTTTGTTCTTGATGTTTTCTCCCTCTGCCTCCTCTATGTCGAGGAATCCCCGGGGGATCCTTATATAGGGGTTTTTAGGTCAAGAGAACTCCCTGGGCAAAGAATCAAGGCCATCGGAAGGCCGAGGAGGAAAAGAGGGTAGGTGGCGCGCCCACCTGGGCTAGGCACACCACTTGGTCTCTTTTGGGCCTCCTGGCCCTCCAGGTGAGGTTCTCGCGCTCCAAATGCTTCTCGTGGATAAATATTGACATCCCCAAAAGCTCGGGTCCATTTGACTCTGTATAGGTCCTGAAACATCAAAACATTGAAAATCGAGTTTTTCTACCATGTCGGTTTATAACCAAAATAAAGGGGATCATTGGTAAATCCCTAAAAATCAATGTAAAACATTGATATGACATTATGAATGATGCAAATATTAGGATAAACATGTTAACAAACTACAAAGTGCATGTGTGCATTTTACATGCATCAGATAGATATTACAAATACCTTCCAAAAGAAATTTGATTCACTATTTTTGGAGTTGTAAAGCTTTTGTTAGGATTTATCTAGTGAAATACCTCTAGGTTGAGAGATTTAATTCACCAAAATTTAATAATGGCACAAATAATTATGGGCTCCTAGTATCTAATAAATCTTGCCATGCATGTGTTCAGAGAGTTGGAATTAGGTTAAATCAAGTTCTAGTTTGTCCTAAGGAATTTTCTAAAGATAGAATTGAGGGGATTTTTTATTTTTACTACAGGTAAACCAAAGCTCAACTTGGCATGTGCCCAAAGCTAGATAATAGTTATCTGAATTAGAAAGCAGAGGAAGATCGACTCATTCCATTTGGGTTTACCAAAGTTCCAGAAAGAATTATTTAGTGAAATGGACACACCTTTGGTATTCTAATTACTAGAAAATAACTACAAATCATTATGATGCAAAACTTGTTATGCATGTTGTACAAAACATGTGGGAGCCTGTAGGAAAATAGATCTAGCCAAAATAGTGGGTTTTCCAATTTTGTTTGGATTTAATTGAAGTAGGGATTTAATAGATCTGCATAAAATAATAAAAAGGAAAATAGAGTCGGGCCAGATCTGGGAGGGAAAAGGGCCGTAGAGGGGGAATCGGCCCACCTGGGTGTCTGCGAGCACGGGAGAGGGATTCGAAGAGCTAACGGTGTGGCCCCGCTCATTAGTGAGGGAGAGAGGGAGAACAGGTAAGGTGGATGGTGGTTGTCAAATTTAAGTGAAGATCGATGGCCACATGGCCTCGTCTTCCTCCTGACCTACCCGCTCATGTGAAAACCCTAGCGCGGCTAGATCTCAAATGAGGAGCTCACCTAGGGCACGAGGAAGGGTCGGATAAGCCGTAGGGCAACACGGCATGGCATGGGGGTTCCGGCGATGGGTGGCACAGAGAGATTCTTCGCTGGGACCTGTCTCATGCAACAACGACAGCGAAGAATGCTCGGGAGTTTGCCGCAGCACCACCTAAGTATCTGCATGTCGAACATGAGGGAAGACTTAGGTAGATCTAGTCTAGAGGGAGACATGCAAGCAGATAAAAGGAGTGGGGCAGGTCGGGGTGTGTTGGCATGCTCAACTTTTTAAGGGGATCCAAGAGGAAGGTTTTCTTCCTCTCCATGGCACGGGAGGCAGAGGGAGTGGGCATGGGCGGGTGGGATGGTGTTCTGGTGGCCAGGGAGTGAAATGAGGGAGGGGTGTGACCCTGGGTGGCTCTGGCCTCCTTATAAAGAAAGGGGAGAGATTAATGGTGGAAATGTCCATTTTGGACAAGGAGGAGGGGTGGAGCTAGCTTGGGTTGTTGCCAAGTCGAGCATAGGGGTGGTGTGGGTGCTCTGGGTCGAGCAATGAGTAGAGAGGGAGTGATGGGGCTGATGTAAGAGAGAAATAAATGGCCAAGCTAGGTCATGTATTAGTCTCCCTTCCATCCAAGCATAAAAATACAAGAGGGAGAGGGGTGTTATAGTGGAAGGCTACGGTGTAGCTCGACCAGAGGGTAGTCATGGTTGTTGTGGTGGTCATAGAGGTGGAGTGATGATGGTTGGGAAAGATTTGATATTGAATAATTTGACTTAGCTCCAATTTAGCCATATTGATGATCATGAAGCACCTCTTGATTTTTGATCTTGCCAATATGAGGCAATGATGCTGGTAGATGGGTGTGGTTAAGGTACTCCCTAGGGAATTGTTTTGGATTTTTTAGACGGGTTTTG
The DNA here is from genome assembly GCA_910589775.1 of Avena eriantha. Classification (NCBI taxonomy): domain Eukaryota; kingdom Viridiplantae; phylum Streptophyta; class Magnoliopsida; order Poales; family Poaceae; genus Avena; species Avena eriantha. The sequence goes on from OU342744.1 coordinate 267,676,864, forward strand.
ATCCACTTTATATACATTATCCAAATAGTGTTGTAAGGGTTTTTAGGATTTGAGATATTTTTGAATTGTACAAGTTGGGTTTTTGGTTTGAGATGGTCTCAAATATGAATTTATAATTTATAGCATTTTCCCAATATTTATTGTGGCAAAGAGTATTTAAAGAAAATATTTTTATCTTTCCTGCCAATTAAGAAAATAGGCAAACATACTTATTAAAACTCGTCAAAAATAATTATTTTTAAAGTGATAAGATAGGGTATAATATATAGGCCTCCATTGTGCCTTAGTTTGTCCAAGTGTTTTGGAGAAAAACATATTTTATTTTATAGGGAGAGTTTTTAAGTTTTAGCAAAAGAAAGGAATTAAATACTTTCTGGGTCAAAATAACTATGGATAATATTTGATAAATCTTTATATCCAAGGTAGATGATGTCCACATGCTATATCCATCATTTTAAACCTTGGCTTTTGGAAATCAAGATTGATTTTGGGATGGAACATGAAATGGGGGTAGAAGGATAATCTTAGGGGAAAATATTTTTATGCCACCAAGACCTTGTTGGATCTTGGAGCTCAGATCTCCCCTTGGGTAATGGGATATATGGATAGATAGACCAAGTTATGTAGATCACCATGGTACAAAAGGTTTAGGTTGATTAGGATTGAGCTTTCCTAGGATTGATGCCAAAGTTGGCTAAAAATAAGGGGGTCATAGCAGAAAATTAATTATGTTGAAGCACAAGGCTCTAATTGAAGCAATTGAAGTATGGATGGATAGACCTTCATGAGTATAGCACTCTCATGCAAGGAGTTGGTCAAAACAAGTTAACATGGACATGTGAGCTTCTGCCAAAGTAGGCATGTTGGTAAGATTTGCAAAAAAGATTAATTTCTTGCCTGCAAAACCATTAAGAACAAGTGGGTTAAGGGATGGTTTAAGTGCATTCCCAAAAGATCACAAGGGTTGAGAAAGATAGAGACTCAAATATGTGATGTTAATAACAGTTTTCCAGACTTAATCATTTTTGGCAGATTTAGGGTTTTTGAATAGAGTTCATACGGGGATGAATTTGAGAGTATGCTAGGTACCAAACTCATAATCAAAGGGATGATGTTGAAGTGTATATTGAGTAGAAAGGACTCAGGCTTGATATTGGTCTTCATTGACTTGGAAGCTTCTAGAAGGAATTAACTCTAAGGTGATTTAGGTAAGGAAATAGATGGTCACATTAGTGACTAGAGATCATATCATTCTTGAGTAACTTGCTTAGGGTTAGTATTATTGGATTATCTAGATACTAGAGGATGAGCTCCTAGGGTAGCTCATACTACTTCCTAAGTGAACACGCCAAACAGCAGATCAAGGCAAATCATCAAACAGCAGATCAAGGCAATTTACCTTTCAAACAATTTAATATACTACTAGGGTTACCATCAAGCCTAGCTTGAGGTAAGGAGAGATATTTTGAAGAGTTTGGGATTTTTTAATAAGGTAAGGGTCCTTGGTACTTCTACCAGGAATAGAATTGAAAAGCTTTATAAAAGGTTTTGGAAAACTTAGAGGTAAGAGTATTTGAAGGTTCTGTCTTGAAAAAATAAGGAGATTATATCATATAGATCTCCATAGTTTTGTAAAGATAAGCTAAGGAAATAGTTGTTGGAGCAAAGGTATCTTGGCTCAAGTTTTGAAATGCCAGAACATTTGAGAATATGTAAAATGAGCCAAGACAGTTTTGTTAAATAGCTTTTGTCAACTGAGGGTGAGGTAAGGAGTATATCATCTGTTACACATTCAGATGCATTAGAACAAACAAACCACAAGCAAACACTCCATCACTAACAAGAATTTTTTTATTCCCCCTAATTTTTGCATTCTGGACAACTAATCAAGATTTCTGAAAGTGGGATGTTACAGACCTTTCCCCCTTAAAAGAATCTCGTCTCGAGATTCGGGAGAGTAAGGTTAGGGGATTTTGTGCCAGGGTTAGTGCTTTGTTTTCAAGTGTACTAGCTTATGGACTTTGTATTTGGACGTGCTTACGGCGTTGGTGAAGTTGAACTTCAGTCTTCTTAGATGCATGGAGAGTTGAGAAGGTTCTAGTCCTGATTGCTATGGATGATCTTCTTTTCCCTTTGGACTCGATATCGCGAGGGCTTAGGATAGGCGAACTACCTCTAGTTGGAACCGAAGTACTCTTCTGAGGGTAGAGTCTATAACATGGTATATTTTCCTGTAAGGATCCACGGCGTTTCCTTAGGGGCTTATCGTCACCTATTCAATGACCTAGGGTCAAAACTTCTAGGGTCGTTTTAGGTGGATGGTTATTCTATTTTGTGGGAAAGACGTAGTCTTTCCTCCTTAGGGTTAAACTAGGGTAGCTTGAGGATGATGCAATCCTTCCTTCCTGGAGTCTTCGAGAGATGCTTGAAGACTATCTCCAGCCTTCCGCCTAGAATTGAAATCTTCAGAGGATGTCCGCAAACTAGGTCCTACGAGGCTCATATACTACTTTTATTCGTACTTAACCTATCGGAGCAGTTGGTTTTCTGGCTTTGCCAAACGGGTTAGAACTGATGGGGTTAGCGATTCAGTGATCCTTCTAGTAGGTCTTCAACTGAAGTAGTAGAGGGGTTTTGTAAAAACTTTAGTAAATGTCGTCTCTCTAGGTTGCTTCATACTCGTGGGAGGGTAGTCTTGTCGACTTCAGGTATTCTTGTCGTCTTGATTCTGAGCTTCTTGGGTACTATAGGGATTTAGTGGACTTATGTCATTGTCGCTGAGGTCTATATTTTGTTAGTTTCCCACTAAGGACTCTTGAGTCGATGCTTGGAGAAGGACGTTGGGTTGGAAATCTTCTTGGAATATCTTCCAGGAGGGTGGTTTCCTAGAATTGAGTGGAAAGACGCGGTCTTTCCACCTTAGAGCTTCACTAGGGTTCTTCGAGGATGATGTAGATCTTTCGTCTTGGATTGCTAGCATGGTACTAAAGAAAGGATGTAATTCCTTGGGTCTTGAGTTGAGGTCTTCGAGTGACATCCTATTGCGCATAAACTTGTCGGGGTGGTTTCCTAACGAAGCTTTAGGGGTTAACTCTGGGTAAGTTAGCGGTTAGCAAAACTTTTAGTGATTCTTCAGTCGGAGTAGAGGCATCCAGTTTTGGAGGAGTTGTATTCACTTGAACTCTTTGAGTTTCTTCTGCTTGATGCCTGAGTAGATTCATTATCGTCATGCATCCTTGTCTTCGGGATTTTGGCATATTCTGGCCTTCTGGTAAGGAAACTTCCCGTTGGTTTGGGACAGAGGGGTCGAATAAGATAGTATTTTGGGGTTGTCGGAATCTCTAATATGCGAAAGGTTAGTGGAGTTAGATATTCACTCCATGTCTAGGTTAACAGGTCTTGTGGCTTATTGTGGCTGGTGGGAATCCTTCAGGGGTAGACTTCTGGCTTCAACTAGATCTTTGCTATGGTCAACAGGTAAATGTGACGTGTAGGGTTGATGAAGATTCTTGAGGAGTGAGTTTGACGAGGTATGCCATCCTACTGAGGAGGAGTCTTCAAGTGGTTCTAACTTGATGATGTCAAAGTCCTGGTCCTTGATATACTCTTCCTCTCATAGCTCTCGAGGTTCGTATGGGTCTTGTTAGTGACAACTAACAGGGGTGCCTGAGTTACTAGAGGGGGTGTATTGATCCTCAAAACACAATGACTTGGGTCAATCAAGCCAGAGCATACATACAATTGGTGGATAGAGCGATAGGGTTGAAAGGTTGTGCCTAACCTAGCCAGGCAAACAACACACATCAAGCAACACATCATACATTCTAGTAAGTAAACACGGCCTACTGTCGGGACCAAGGAGTTAACTACTCGCGATATAGGGGAATCCTAACTGAGGACTATTGATCCTAGGCATCAAAGCGATCGATAGTCTTGGTCATTGTCTTGTGTATGAAGCCCTTGCTATAGCATTGGACTCTGGTTGATATTGCAGCACTCGCTTCTTCTGAGTATGAGGATTTCACTGGTTGGGCGATCTTGTAGTCTCCTTGTGTTTGCTAGTAGTTGCTTGTCTTCATCCCGTTATCATTATCTTCACCTGGTTCTAGGTCCTATTGGTTTCAAATTGTTATGTTTGAAATTTCGACGAGAGATAGAAGGAACCATTTTTTAAATCATTTAAACTAGAATGAGAAAAGAAGTAGTATATTTAAAAATGCTTTGAGGAATTAGTTTTCGAAAGCCGGTGTTTCCAAAATAGTCTTCCTGTCTAACAACCATGCTAAATAATGTTCTCCTAAAGTCAGGATGGCTCTAATACCAAGTATGTGCCCCCCCCCCCCGGATTAATCCTCCAAGAATCCTTGTTATGCACATCACCACGATCCCATGATCAGTCTGTTATGGCACATAACCGACAATTATCAAAGTAAACATCCATTACTTAAGCGGATACAAGTCATACTTCAAATTGCCATTATGGCTACATCAATCGTCATCATAGGAACTTATCAAAGCGTCGACCCCGAGCCATGCCTTAACCTACAGGCAGCTGACTGGGAGAACGGCCTAGCTCGCATAGTCGTCAACGTCACCTTCTTATTCACCATACTTCTCGAATCTAACCAAGTTAATAGCTAGGGACAATGCAAGTGAGTACTTTGAATGTACTCACAAAGAACCTTAATATAATAACAATAAAAGGATATACAATACGGTTGTGGTAGTAGGAGGGCTCCATAAGAGGTTCTTTTCTGAAGTAGTTTCTCTTATACATATAGCATCTACATATCTTTGTTGAAAACTTCTCTAAAACATTTCGAAAGTTTTTGGAAAAACACTAGGATTGGGTCACCCTATTTCATCTCACGGTCCTCAATCGACCGGACCTACCATCTTCCGTGATCCTTCAAGATCACCTCACCTTCACTAGTGTTCTTTAGACCACAAGTTTTCGAAAACTCTTTCTTTTCCGAAATCCTTTTTGAAAACAAAACCAGCACCACTCTACAGTAGTTTGTACAACTGTCCATAACCGTGGGCACGGCTATTCAAATAGATTTACACTTTTCAGAGGTTGTACACCTTACCCACACCATCCGGATACCCTGCGCTGATCCTACACGGATCGTGGGTCGAGTAACCGATCAAGACGCTCTGAATGCCCACTCTAGCATAGGCCTACCCTATGAGTTGTTCCCCTCAACACCGGGATGTTGGGATCCACAGACCAACCAGAGTGCCCCACTCAAACCTGGAGTGTGCACTTTCAGTGAGTGGCTCATAGTATCGCCTGGCCGCTCACATGGGCGGACCTACCTCCCTAGGACATTGTTTCCACAGATGACCCTTTTTGTAAGGGATGCCCGGAATTAGAGGGAGATGATCCCTTTTAAGTAGTCACGAGGAATCCCATACCAGAGTCCCATTCCAGGGTAATGTGGTTGCACGGTTTAGTTGTTATAGCTAAAGCTGCAAAGAAACAAGTGCATTTTTGTAAACATTTTCTCCTCCTCCTCAGCATCATTTGTAAAACAAAACCCTTTTCTTTCTCAAATCTCTCTTGGCAGGTCAAACCTCACCAAGGTTTTATCATAAAACATTTTGTAAATTTTTCCGAGGTCTTCCCATCCTATAGTTTTGCTTCGGCTAAAATGGGGTCTCCAAAGGGGTATGGTGTTATACACCATCTACCATACTATGTACAAGTAGGTTTCATGAAGGGGTTTGTACTTAGTAGTACCAATGTGTAATGGTTTGGAGGAGCCAAGCCACTACCAGATATAGATCGTTATATAATAAATCAATGCAGTTTTCATAAACAGTAAGTAAAACATGCATAAGTAAAACAGTAGGACAAGACTTATGAGAAAGAAGGTGGCTTGCCTATGATAATCAATGTGGAAATATGTCCCTGGACTTCTTCTTATAGTACCATAATAACCAATCATAACCATCTTCTTCTGGTCTCCGATATATTCGCAACTATCATCGTCAAAGAGCACACAAGCAAGCAAACAAGGGCCCCAATCAACACAAGGCATACAAGCACCAATAGAATACAACAAACAAACATTCAACCATCTTTAGTAGGTTTTGATAGTTTGAGTTCATTGCAATTAGAATTACTTTGGTTGCATTTGTGGTATTTATTTTGTGATTTATATGTCAAATACCATTCAAAGAAGGGGTTTAAGGCAAGGACTAGGTTCTGTATGATACCACTATACAAAAATGATATCATCAGATAGGTATTGAAATAACAAGGCCAAAATAGTGGTTTCATGATTTTATCACTTTTCTTTAAATAGATATGGATTTTATAGTGTAAATAACCCAAGTTTAGCTCAATAATTCACCAGAAAAGATCTGGAACTCAAAAAAAATTGTTCTCAAAGGTTATTGTTGATATTTGAGTTTATGATTGTTTAGAGTTGGATTCACCTTAAAATAATTACTAGAATTCCCTTGGGAAATTCCAAACATCAATTCTGCAAGCAATTTGTCTTTTTAACCAGATTTATTCTATAGGTCCAAACATTATGGGGCCAAGGGGATGGGATAGCTATTATAAATACCTTCCAGAATAAATTTTATTCACTATTTTTGGAGTTGCAAAGCATTTGTTAGGATTTATCTAGTGAAATAACTCTAGGAAGAGAGATTTAATTCACCAAAATTTAATAATGGCACGAATAATTATGGGCTCTTGTTATGTGATAAATATTGCCATGCATGTGTTCAGAGAGTTGGAATTAGTTTAAAGCAAGTTCTAGTTTGGCCTAAGGAATTTTCTAAAAATAGACTTGAGGGGATTTTGTTATTTTTACTACAGGTAAACAAGAGCTGAACTTGGCATGTGCCAAAGCTAGATGATAGTTATCTAAATTAGCAATCCGAGGAAAATGGACTCATCACATTTGGGTTTACCGAACTTCTAGAAAGAATTATTTAGTGAAATGGATACACTTTGGTATTTTAATTACTAGAAAACAACTGGAAATTATTATGATGCAAAACTTGTTCCGCATGTTGTAAAAAACATGTGGGATCCTGTAGGAAAATAGATCTAGCAGAAATAGGGGGTTTTCAATTTTGTTTGGATTTAATTGGAGCAGGGATTTAACAAATCTGTAGAAAATAATAAAAAGGAAAAGAGAGTTGGGCCGGATCTCGGAGGGAAAAGGGCCGCAGAGGGGGAATCAGCTCACCTGGGCGCCTGCGAGCGCGAGAGTAGAGGGCGAACATGTATGAGGCGATGGTGGTCGTCAGATTTAAGTGAAGATCGACAGCCACAGTGCCTCATCTTCCTCGCGACCTACCTGCTCGTGCGGAAAACCTAGCGCGGCTAGAGCTCGGATGAGGAGCTCACCTGGGGCATGGGGAAGGGTCGGAGAAGCTGTAGGGCGACACGGTGTGGAGCTAGGGTTCTGGCGATGGGCGGCACGGAGAGTTTTGTGCCGGGACCTGGCTCGCGCAACGACGACAGCAAAGAATGCTCGGGGAGTTCGCCTGAGCACCACCTAAGCATCTGCATGTCAAGCAGGAGGGCAGGGTTAGGTAGATCTAGTCCGGAGGGAGACATGCAAGCAGATAAAAGGAGTGGGGTAGGTCAGGGTGTGATGGCATGCTCAACTTTTTGAGGGGATCCAAGAGAAAGGTTTTCTTCCTCTCCATGGCAGGGGAGGCAGAGGGAGTGGGAACGGGTGAGTGGGATGGTGTTCCGGTGGCCAGGGAGTGAAATGAGAGAGCGGGAGTGGCCCTGGGTGGTTTTGGCCTCCTTATAAATCAAGGGGAGAGATTAATGGTGGAAATGTCCATTTTGGACAAGGAGGAGGGGTAGTGCTAGCTTGGGCTATTGCCAGGTGGAGTAGAGGGGTGGTGTGGGTGCTCTAGGTCAAGTAGTGAGTAGAGAGGCAGTGATGGGATGCTGCAAGAGAGAAATAAATGGCCAAGCTAGGTCATGTCTTGGTCTCCCTTCCATCCAAGCATAAAAGACAAGAGGGAGAGGGTGAAAGGGCATTTATGCCCTTCCTATTATTTTGATGTTTGTTTACATCACTTGGATAGTTTAATCTGTTGTTAAATGTTGCAGGGGATATCAGATACTCGAGACTTTTGCACTGAAGGAAAAGGAGCTCCCTAGGATCATGTCTATGCAAGAAACAAGTCCCAGCCAGACTGTCCGTCTGATCTACGCTGAAGTGTCCACCCCTGGCCAGACTGTCCGATTGGATCAGGCCGGACTATCCGCCCCTGGGAAGTGGGTGACTTCCTCGGACATTCAGAACCCCATATCAGACTGCACCTGGACTCGGCCCGGACTCTGGCCGGAATCTTTGCTGGCCGGACTGTCCAGTGTGTCTGACCCAGAGTATCCGGCTCTGGGGGCTTGTCAACCAGCTTAGACATTTAGAAGTGCAAATCGGACACCTCCCGGACACAATCCGGACACTGGCTGGAAAGTTTGCCAGGCCGGAGTGTCCGGTGAGTTTCACCCGGAGTGTCCGGCTCTACCAGACTATCCGGCTGATGTTGGCCGGACTGTCCGGGGTAAGTGGCTCCCAACGGCTCTAATTCCAGGGGCCTATATAAAGGCCCCTTCTTCTACCTTGGAAGCTTCTCGTCCACCTCAAGAACTCCAGCACCATTTGAGCCACCATATCCACAAGATCTCTTCACACAACCATCCAAAGTCATTGATCTTTGGAGAATCGATGGAGGGGGCCTTGATCTACAGCTTCACCAAGGGAGATCTTCATTTCCCCCTCATTCACTTGAGGGCCCCTTGCTCTAGTGTTTCTTTGGAAACCCTAGCTTGTGATTTGGTTCTTTCTAGCTTGTCTTTGATTGTTTGACAGCTAGCTTGTATTTGGGAGCCTCCAATTAGGTTGTGGATGTGTGCCTCAAACTTGTTGTAAAGGTGTCGGCTTCCACCTCGAAGGTTGTTGTATAGTGGAAGAGGTGAATCGAACCCGTTGGGGTGAGGTTCATCGGAGAACAAGGGAGGCCTCTCGTGGCGTTGGTGGTTTGAAACCACCCCCTCTCCAAACATAGACGTACTTCCCCTCAAAAGGAAGGAACTACGGGAAACAAATCATTGTGTCTCTGTGTGCTCCACTTCGGTTACTTCTATCCTTTACTGCACTTTACTTATCTAGTCCGTGCTTAGTATATGTGCTAGATTGACATATAGGTAAATTCACCGTAGTTGCATAATCTAGAGAATTTACCTTTTGTGTCAAACCCTAAATTGAAAATGAGTAAAATTTGAAGTAACACCTATTCACCCCTCCCTCTAGGTTCCCATATGATCCTTTCAATTGGTATTAGAGCCTCGGCTCTTTATCCGGGCTTAACCGCCTAAGAGATTATGGGAAACTCAGGAGATGAGGGAGGGAGTGAGGCTAGCAATTTGGTGACCATGGTAGATCTCAAGAATTTGGAAACAAGCTTGAGCTCTACCTTGGGCAACAAAATCCAATAGTTGCGTCAACTCGTTGAGAAACTTGTTATGAATAATCCAACCTCACCTCCTCCCTCTCGAGAGGAAACACCACCTAACCCTAAGGCAAATGCTCCGGCTAAGCCAATGGGTGAAGGGATGGGGGATAAACATAATTCCACTAACTCCACCACCAAAAAGGGTGATGGGAAGGAAGAGCACCATGCATTTCTCGGATGGTACTCTCCCGACCCTCCAATCCCTCATCCACATATAAATAATAGAGGTCATCCACCTAAGTTAGTTGCACATACTTTTGCTCAATGGCAAGTTTTAATGAAATCTCATGTGCGTAGCTCTTGTATTGATTTGTGGAATATTATTGAAGAAGGACCCAAAATTGAGGATCCAACCAACTTGAATAGAAGAGAAGTGGTCAATAGCCAACTCAATGTGACTGCCTTGCACATGATCCAACTTGGAGTGGGGCCAAAGGATTTTCCCCACATTGAGCACTACAATACCGCCAAGGAAGCTTGCGATGCTCTCATTGACTTGTTTGTTGGCAATGAGAGCATGAGAAGAAATAGATATGATGCCTTAAGCAATGAGGCCGAATGATTCTTCATGAAGGATGGTGAGGATCATGAAGACATGTATTGAAGACTCAAATCCATAGCCACCGCCTTCAGGAATGTTGGTGCCTCTCACATTGATGATGCTTGGATCAAGAGGAAGTATGTGAGTGCTCTCATGAATTTCGAGCCCACTGACTTGAAGAGTCACCAAGGAAGACACAACTACCATCTCATGACCTCCAATGAAGTTATGAAAGAGATGGCCGCTTTCAAGGTTGATGCCAAGAATGCCAAAGACGCTCGTGCTCGTGCCATTGGAATGAGTAGTGGTATCAATCTTGCCTTGAAGGCCAAGGTTGTGGAGTATGATGAAGATGAAGGGAGTGATGAGGGACTTTCAATGAGCCACCCCGAAGATGGCAAGGTCGCTCATGGTGAATACATGGCCTTCTATGCAAGAAAATTTTGGAAAGACCCCGCCAAGGCCAAGATGGAGATGCAACTAAGAAGCAACCCCAATGGGAGAAGAGACAATGGGTATAAGTTGAGAACTTGCTTCAATTGTGGTGATCGCTATCACTTTGTTGCCGGTTGTCCCTATGAGAAGAGAGAAGATCGTGGGGGTAAACTTGTGTTGAAGAAGACCTCCAAAGCTCCTTACAAGAAACCTTTCATCAAAAGGAATTCCACTAATAAGAAGTCGGGTGAAATTTTCTTGATAACACATGAAGAATTCTCCTCCGACAATGATGATGAGGAAGATGAAGAAGAGGAAACATCAAGTGGTGTGGTGGCTCTTGCCACTACTTCTACACCGACATTCTTACTCTTCGAATCTCCAAATGAGAATATCTCCAACAAGAACGTTACTTGCCTTATGGAAAGAGGAACAGAGGTATTATCACCATCACACCCCACCTCCTTAGTTGATGAATTTGATGATGAGTTATCCCTTGAGGTCAAAAAAGGAATTAGTTGCTTTTGATGTGTTTATGAACAACTTGCAAGGGGAGCACAAAATACATTTTGTGGACCTCTTAAATCAACTTGAACACACACAAGAGATCATAGATGAGAGATGTAAATTAGGAAGAGAGCACATGATTGAGGTAGAAGCTCTAAATAATGCTCTAGAAGAAGAACAAGAGACTAGGATGTCTCTTGAAACTAAACTTGAAGGGCTTGATGAAGCAAATGATCTTATTAGCAATAAAATCATCAAGGAATGTGACCATGCTATTGCGAAATATAAAAAGGCTAAAAAGGACAAGATTGAGTTTGGTGTTGTTCATGAAAAACTTGCCGAGGACTTTAGGATGCTTGACAAGGCTCACAAGGCCTTGGAGAGTGAACTCTTGTTACTCACAAAGTCTCGTGAAAATCCTCAAACTCAATTAACCAATATTCCTTCACCTAGTACTTTCATTCCTTCTAGTTGTACAAATATACTTGAAGAAAATACCAGGTTGAAGGGGGAGCTAGCTAAGGACACCTTTCCCAAAGGAAACAAGTCAATTGATGACCTCTTGAGTAAGCAGAGGTCAGATAGTGAGAAAGGGTCATTGGCTTTGTCTCTAAAGGCAAGAAGAAGAAGAAGAAGAAGAAGAACAAGAACAAGAACAAGAAGGCTAAGCCCGCACAAGAAAAGGACAAGGTCATTGTGGGTAGTAAGACCACGAATGGCAAAACTATGTCTCATGATGATTTTGTGGGAAGTGCTAACCCTCACTATGTATTGATGCGTGATTATTATGGTGATGTATATGCACAATATGTTGGCCCATTTGATGGTTATATTGCTTGGTCTATTTGGGTTCCCAAGACCCTTGTCTCTAACAAAAGAGGACCCATTGAAAAATGGGTACCTAAAAACTAGTTTGATCTTTTGTAGACCTATGCTTCCGGAGGGTCAAAATGGGTGCTTGATAGTGGATGCACAAGTCATATAACCGGAAGCGCATTGAGTGTCAGTGAGTTGAGACCAAATGTTGATCAAATATCCGTGACATATGCCGACAAGTCAAAGTCTAAGGTAATGGGTTTCGGCAAAGTTGTGGTTGCACACGATATCACTCTCGTGGATGTCATGCTAGTTGAGACCCTTGGCTATAATTTACTTTCAGTCTGTGCTCTTGGAAATATGGGTTTTGCCATCTTTATTGATAATGATAATTTGATTCTCATGTGGAGCAAGTCTCTAAAGGTCGCTTTCATTGGGTACGTCAAAAATGACATGTATGTGGTGGAATTTTCAGGGAAAACCACTACAAGTGCAATGTGCTTATTCAGAAAGGCCGATGTGAGTTGGTTATGGCATCACGGTCTAGCCCATGTCAACATGAGAACTTTGCAAAGCCACCACAAGGATGGTCATATTGTTGGACTAAAAGAAAATGTTTGCTTTGCCAAAGATCGTGTTTGCAGGGCATGTGTAGAAGGAAAGATGCATGATTCTCCCCACAAGCCAAAGAACTACATCAAGTCCAAGAGGATCTTGGAGCTCCTCCATATGGATCTCTTTGGTCCTCTATCTCATGCAAGCCTTGGTGGGAAGAAATATTGCTTGGTGATTGTTGATGACTACTCAAGATACACTTGGGTATATTTCTTCAAGCTGAAAAGTGAGACCCAAGAAAACTATATTGACTTCATCAACATGGCTCAACATCAACACAATGTCCCTGTTTTAACAATAAGAAGTGACAACGGTACCGAGTTCAAGAACTACACATTGAATGGATTTCTTAGTGATGAGGGAATAAAACATCAATATTCCGCTGCATATACCCCTCAACAAAATGGTGTAGCTGAGAGGAAGAACCAGACTCTTATTGATATGGCAAGGACCATGTTGGCGGAGTTTAAATCTCCATACAATTTTTGGGCTGAAGCAATCTCCACCGCATGCCATGCATCAAATTGTCTCTACCTCCATAAAGAATTGATCAAGACTCAATATGAAATTCTTACCGGTAACAGGCCCAAGGTGTCATACTTCCGGGTGTTCGGTTGTAAGTGTTTCTATCGCATTAAGGGTGTTCGTTTGTCCAAATTTGATTCCAAAGCATTAGAGGGTATTTTTGTTGGTTATGGTCTCGAATCCCACACTTATAGAATCTATGGCAAGCTCTTCGGATATGTCATAGAATCTTGTAGTGTGGTTTTTGAAGAATATGATGGTCCCCAAGGGGGGCGTGTTGATGTCTGTGATGTAGATGATGAAATGCCTCAGGATGCCATAGGAAGAATGGGTGCGGGATTCATCCGCCCTGTTGAGGAACCCCTTATGGAGGATCGATAAGAACTATGATCTACTCAAGTGGAGCCCTCATCTTCACAACATCAACAAGCTTCTATCGAAGAGGACAATGACCCAAGCCAAAGACAAGCTGTGAACCCTCAACCAGATGATCAGGAAGAAACCTCTAGCCAGGAGGTGCTTGAGTCTCCATTTGCCAGAATGTCCAGCGGTGATAAGTCTATTACACAAGGAAGATCTATTACGCATGTCTAGAAGTATGCCTGGTCAATACCAAGGTCAATCTTTGCCTTTTGAAGAAGAGAATAATTCCAATGATGAACAAGGTCAAGTTAATGGTCAAGATGAGGACCAAAATGATGAAGTGATCCCCACAAGAAACAACAAGGAGATCGAAACTCGTCGCCAAGCTAGAATGGATAGAATATTGGAATTAAGAGACCACACTCTTGAGAATGTGGTAGGAGATCTAAGAAGAGGGATATCCACTCGAGATCAACTGAAGAACTTTGGTGAGAACCAAGCACACATTTCCATGGTGGAACCAAAGAAAGTTTGGGAAGCTCTTGAAGATTCAGATTGGTTGGATGCAATGCACAAAGAGCTCAAAAACTTTGAGAGAAACAAAGTATGGAAGTTAGTTGAAAAGCCAAAAGATTGCCGCAATGTTATAGGCACCAAGTGGATATTCAAGAACAAGCAAGATGAGCATGGAATTGTTGTGAGGAAAAGCCAAGATTGGTTGCACAAGGGTTCTCTCAAATTGAAGGCATTGACTATGGAGAGACATATTTATCCGTGGCTCGCCTTGAGTCCATCCGTATACTTCTTGCTTATGCGGCACATCATAACTTTAAATTACAACAAATGGATGTAGAAAGTGCATTTCTTAATGGTCCATTGCATGAGTTGGTATATGTAAAGCAACCCCTGGGGTTTGAGGATCCCAAGTTCTCAAACCACGTCTATAAACTTAATAAGGCGCTCTATGGACTCAAACAAGCCCCACGCACGTGGTATGAGCACCTTAGAGAGTTGTTGTTAGACCGTGGGTTTGAGGTTGGGAAAATCGATCCCACTCTTTTTACTAAGAAGGTCAATGGGGAGCTTTTTGTATGCCAAATATATGTTGATGATATTATCTTTGGCTCATCAAACAAAGCTTTTAAGGATGAATTCTCAAAGCTTATGACTAATAGGTTCCGGATGTCTATGATGGGAGAATTAAGGGTATTTCTTGGCTTTGAGATCAAGCTAGTAAGAGGAGGGACATTCTTCAACCAATCCAAGTATACTCAAGATATTCTCAAGAGATTCAACATGAAAGATCTAAATGGAGCTCCCACTCCCATGGCAACAAAGACCCATCTTGAACTAAACCCAAATGGTAAAGATGTGGATCAAAAGGTATACCAGTCCATGATTGGTTCTTTGCTTTACCTTTGTGCATCTAGACCTGATATTGTGTTGAGTGTAGGAGTGTGTGCAAGATATCAAGCGGCTCCTAAAGAAAGCCATTTCATGGCGGTCAAGAGAATATTTCGATATTTGGTTCATACCCCAAGCTATGGTATTTGGTATCCTAGGGACTTGTCAACACCTGGATTTTTAATCCTAGATGCCTGTTATGCCATACATCGCAATCCCAGGATTACCATTTTTGCGAGACATAACAGATTGGATATCATAGTACATCATCCATTACAAACCATAATAAGGTCTTACACAAATAAAGGATCTCATGATCCAGTCTTAATACAACAAGCAGTAGAATAAATAATAAGCGTAGCGGCGGGGTCCATCTTCAGAGTCACAGGAAATGCTGGCGATGGAAGATAGTCCTAGTTATCATAGCCGTCCTGTTATCCTTCATCTTGGTAATCTCCTTGATATTCTGGCCATAGCCAGGGACAAAAGCCATGAGTACTCTTTAAGTACTCACAAACTACCACTAACAAGTAGGATAGTTCTAGTGGGAAATGCTAAGTTCTAAGTCTATTTGTAAAGTTCAGTTTGAAACCTAAGCTGAGTTCAGAAACAAAGAAAGATAAAATAAAGTTTGAAATCACCTAAGTGGGAACTTAATTGTCATAGTCACAACTCTGTTGTGGTCAAGTCATGCCACGGACGCGGCTATTCGAATAGTTTGACACTCTGTAGAGGTGGTACAATTTCATCACAAGATTCGATACATCTGCCAGGGATAACCCTGAATCATCATACTTAGTATGTAGATAATCAAACATAACCTTTCCTTTGCACACACTAGTATAAGCACCTCTCCTACGAGCATGGCCTCCCAACCATGACCATCTGTCATCTTGGGCACTGCATAGGTGGACAACATTGAGAGGTAACCTCATCTCAAACCTCTCCCGCGAGGGAACTAATACTAATGCATAACTTCCGGCTAAGCCTTACCCAATTCAGGTATTGTGGTTGTATGGTAAAATTGGAATGGTATCGCATCCGAACCCACCCATCAGTTTTGTAAATAGGGCTAAGGCTCATGCCTCAACATTTTCATTATAAACCATTTGTGTTTCTCAACACATGTCAAAACATCTCAATAGAATGACTCATCATTCCAAGGTTTTCACAATTCATTTTCACCAAGTATTCCCATCTAAAGTGAATCAAGTTTTGGTTTAGCTCTAAACTACTAAGTTAAGAGTGTTCACTAATATGGGATGCTAATGTCAATCTCATGCCATAGAATGACATCTAAGTCTAACTAGATAGGTCAAGTTTTATACTCTTTATGCTACCTTCAAACAAAGTAAAAGACTTTGGTAAAGTAAAGAAAGTAAAGCTTGTAAATAAAACTTGGAGTAGGTATAAGTCAAAGGGTTTAACCAAAGCATGCCTAATACATTTGCTTAGATTATCTAGCTTGCAAGGGTTAGCTTGCATTGTTAATGATGGCTTGATAAGTATAATACTTGCAAGTGTTAGCTTGCCTTGGGTAGTGTAGTGGTTGAAGTTTTCTTCCTTCTCCTCTTGGTAGAACTCCTCCTTCGGGAAAGCTTGGTCGGTACTATCATCTATAAATACATACGGGATACACAATCACCAAACAATTCTTAATAGTCTACTTAGCACACTAAGGCACACATTTGATGATCTATTATCATCACAAGCATCACAAGGTTCAATTAACTAGCTTCATTCTTTTTATTTAAGAAAAGTAATTTCTACTCATTGAAATTAACTAAGATTTAATATTCTCCAATTAAAATATGGGATCATGTGGAAACATGTCATCGCCACATATTCTAACATATGGGAATGTGATTTAAATGTTGGATCACATTTTAATAAGTTTAAGTTTAATATTTAATGATTTAAAATGACTAAAAATGCCAATATAGCATTATTTTGGTACTAGTACAAATTCACTGCATGCAAACCTTAATATAATTACATTATCAGATAGGTATGGTTAAATGTGACTTTTGAGAGTTGGAATCAACTCAAAAGCTATCATGGTTGATTTTATAAAAATGGTTGAATGTGCAAATGCGTATGTCTTGTTATTTTTACTAGGAGAGATCTCTAACTCTAAATGATTTAAATCCAACGGTCTTTGATAGATATTTTCATTACCTTTCCAACAAAATTGAAATCACTCAATTTGGATTTGTAAAACTCTCTGAATTGATTTTTCAACTAAGGGACGGAATTGATTTGAAGTCTAAATAGAAAATTCCTAATTTGAATTACTGGGTCAGCGTGGGAAACTAATTGGGCTGGCCCAGTGATGCTCAGCGGCACAGCGGGCAACTTACAAGGGGGGTCCACATGTCAGTGGCACTTAAAACCCGAAGCGGTATGGGGCAATCAGGACCACACGATTAGAACAAGATCTACGGTCCACGGTCATCATCAACGACAGACTTGTCGCCAGGGAGACTGAACCCTAAGCGGTCGGTGGGGTCTACTGGGGATGTACCAGGGCTCCAGCTAGTACGGCGAGGCGGGCAAATGAACTGGTGGATGACGGCGAGCTCAGACAAAGTCGCGGCAGGGGCTAAGGTAGAAGAAATCGACGAGCACCTCTCCTCCTCTGCAGCGGCTACCTCCGGCGGAATTCCGGCTATGGGCTGCTCGAGCGGCTCCAGCGAGAGAGGGGAAACGGTCAGTGGAGAGAGGGGAGTTAGATGGTGTGAAGAAATGGTGCTGGGGAGCCCTCTTTATATAGGCTCGACAGTGAGGCAGTGAGGTATGGGCGCGGCTCGTCGGTGACGGCGATACAGGGGGCTACCAGCGTGGGCGAGGTAGGCAGACAGTGGGCAATCTGCTGGCGGTCCTCTATGGTGTAATGGAAACGCTAGGGGCAGTGGCAATTGGTCGAGAGCTTCCCACGCTCTTAGAGACACAGGCGATGCTTGATGCGGCTCCCGACGACTGTGGGTCGCGCGGCGGTGCACGACCATGTCTGGCGGGTTGCTGGGTTCAAGGCGAAGCGGCACACGCGATTTGGTGTCGAGGCGTGGTCTGTGGCATGCTGGCGGTGATCGCGCTCTAGCTTGCTTTGGCTGCACGCAGAGAGGAAAGGGCGGCGCGGCTCTGGGGTGGTCCAGGGGCTAGCATTGATCGAGGGGTGGACAGGGAGTCGCGGTAGGGTTCGGCGGAGCTAGTGGGTATGCTGGAATGGCGCGACGCGGTCTAAGGCGAGGTTCGCATGCTCGGCCTGCGGTGACCAAGTTTGGGCGGCGCTCAACTGCTGCAAATAGCTAAGGGGTAGGCCGGTGGGAGACAGGGGAACCAAATGGGGGTCAAAAACTCGACAAAGCATTGATCATCAAACAGCAAAAGTTAGGCAGAAAAATCTTGCCTGCCACCTATTCGATCAAATGGCTGCAAGAACAAAATATTTAAATTTTGGGATGATTTTTGGTGGAGTGGTTTATCTTATGCTTAAGCATCTAGGTTTGCTTGGGATTTTGAAATGGAGTTCATTTGAGTGGTTTTTGAAAAAGTGGTATCTAGACATATGAACTAGATTCAATTTTCAAATGTCATTTAAAATTAGAGTTCAAATGTTTTTGGGAGATCACAAAGTGGGCCTTGGCACATCACTACTTGTACTAGCAAGGGGTGCAAAGATCCATCATTTTCTCTGTTAGGATTTGAGTGCTAGGAATAGCCAAAGTAGGCTAGGTGGTTAAAATGGCCAAAGTGACCATTTCTTTATTTAATTATTTTTGATTTCTTTTTCTTTGGGATTTTCTTGGGGATGATCTAGATGATGTGTAATTCACCTTAGAATCATTTTACAATCAATAGATCACTCAAACATGGCAATTCAAAAAAACTCCTATTTTAAATGCACACACATATGAATGCCTAAAGATTTTTAAATGGAAAAGTTTTTGTTAACCCCAAATTGGGTAGATTTGATCTTGATTAACTTTGGATTAAGTTTTGGGATGTTACAGGACTCAACTTTCTCTCTTTGTGGATACACGGATTCGGATTGGGCTGGTGACAAGGATGATACGAAATCAACCTCCAAGGCTTGCCAATTCCTTGGGAGGTCCTTGGTGTGTTGGTATTCTAAGAAGCAAAATTGTATATCTCTCTCCATCGCCAAAGCCGAGTATGTGGCAGCTGCTAGTGCTTGCACTCAATTGCTATGGATGAGGCAAACTTTAAAGCAATACGGTGTCCATTGTGACAAGGTGCCTCTTCTATGTGACAATGAAAGTGCTATCAAGATTGCCTATAACCCAGTGGATCATACAAGGATAAAGCATACTGAGATTCGTCATCACTTCATTAGAGATCATGTTGCTCGAGGTGATATTGAGCTATCCTATGTGTCAACCAAAGACCAACTTGCTGACATTTTCACGAAGCCACTTGATGAAGCAAGGTTTTGTTATTTGAGGAATGAGCTAAATATCGTAGATTCTAGGAGCTTGACTTGATCACCTTGCATACTCACCTATTTGGTTTAGGTGCCGGCATGGAGATAGGGGGAGTGTGGTCCTAATACATTGGACTATCCCTCCCCCATAATGCCAACATTAAGAAAATCAATCCTCTTAATATCATTTAGTGATATGTGAGTTTCATTGATGAGTAATGGCTATGAACCCAAGGATAATTCTTCGCGGTGTCATGCCACAAACTCTTACATGGTGGCCTCAGCCACTGCCCCCTTCATAATTGAAGAGTCGGTTCTTGATTTGTTTGGTTTGGATCTTAAATTGTTATCTTCTTGATTATCTGTGGTTTCTTGGATCTTCACAGAACAACATCTGAATCTCAGGCCTATACTCATCCCTAAAACATGCTCCTCTTGCCACACATTTGTCCACTATTGTATCTGGGGTTTTCTGGTCGTGGGGGCCGGACTGTCCGCACTGAACCGACCGGACTCCGCTCAATTCAACCTAGACACTCCGGCAGGGCTGGACACTCTGGTAGGGCCGGACACTCCGGTGAATCTCGCCCGGACACTCCGGCCCCAGCGGTTTCGGTCGTGTAAAAGGGGTCGGGGAGAAGTGGATGGTTCAGTCCTCCTTCTCCTCCCCGACTTCCTCTCCTCCAAAACGATGCTGCCCCAACCAGGATCTCCACCGGGAGGGCTCCTCCACCCCGGATCCGGCTATTGCCACCAGCCATTACCTTACCCTTGTCGTTGGGACCCATTCCCCTCTGGTGAAGGCCTCCATGGATGCTGGTATTTTGCCTCCCCCTTCTCCATCTCTAGGGTTACCTCTAGATGTATTTTTGGAGGCAATGACCCATCTATATCTATGGATTCATCATACTGCATGCAATACTCATCATTGTAGTAGGTATAGCAATCCCGATCTGCTCCGGTTGAACATTCTCGCACTGTCTGAAAAATCACCAAGACTCCAGTCGGACTATCCAACGTGTACAGGGCGGACACTCCGGTCCAGCTGGAATGTCCGGCCCGTACGCACGGAAATGTCCGGGTTAGGCGGAGTCTCTAGGGTGTTTTTGCCGGACAATCCAGGTGTTCTCAACCAGTGTTGATCCTGCATTACTTTAGCTACTGTTATGTGCTTACACCTCCTGGACAAATGTGCTTACCCACATGCTACCCTTCTGCTCTGAATTCACAAGTAGCTCTCGTCCTCGTCACTCTAGGGCTGCTCAGAAAGCCTGTCCTCACAGGTTCAGGGACAAAGAGAGTGATGTCCATATTGATCCGTCCATGGTCAGGCAGGCTGCTCGTGACCGTGCTGCAGCTAAGTACAAGAAGGTAAGAAAACTAAAAAGAGACGAAGCCAAGCGCCAGAAGTATGAGGCTTTAACCACACTAGCACAGTTGGGCACTGATGGCTCAATGCACGGCACCTAGAAAAGTGTTGGTGCGTGGTTGATGTAAAGCTCGTTGGGAACACCAAGAGAAAGGTAGGTTGAGCACAGCAGCAAGTTTCCATCAGTTATGAAACCAAGGTTTAATCGAACCACTAGGAGCAAGGAAACACCCCAAAGGTGTTGCTAGCTGAGCCTTGGCAGGGCGAACTACCGGTGCTAGTAGCAACGTGGAGACCTGCACAACACAACCACAGAACTTTGTCCCCAACTTGCGATGAGGTTGTCAATCTCACTGTGTTTTGCTAAAAACAAAGGATTAAACGTATCGAATGGAAGGAAGTAATAGTTTGTAGAAAGTAAACACAAAGCAGTAAATAGTTTATAGATTGTATGTAAAGAAAAGGACCGGGATCCATAGTTCACTAGAGGTGGATCTCCTTAAGATAGATAACATGCTGGGTGAACAAATTACAGCGGGGCAATTGACAAACATCGAGAAAGCAATACATGCATATACTAATCATCTTGACTCCTTTGGAACTTGATTGGGCATTACAACAGTATACATAGACCACCATCCAACTTCATCTATGACTAATAATCCACATTCAGGTTATCATCCGAACCCCCTCCAGTATTAAGTTACAAGCAACAGATTATTGCTTTACGAACTGCGTGTAAAGTAAACAATACGATTGTTCTATGAACAAAGGATTGTTGTTTTCTCCCTAGTAGCAACAGCACATCTAGTACCTTAGAGATTTCTGTCACTTCCCCAGATTACCAGAGGCATGAACCCACTATCGAGCATAAATACTAACTCTTGGAGTTGTTGGCATCTACTTGGCCAAGATAGCTACTAACAACAGAAAGCATGCAAGATCACAAATAACAAAGACATGATAGAATCAATAATCAATCTGAAATAGCATCTCAATATCCATCGGATCCCTACAAACACAACATGCAGAATTACAAATAGATGATCTTGATCATGAACGGAGCTCATAAGATCTAGACATGAAAGCACAAAGGAGGAGAACCAGCCATCTAGCTACTACATGGATCCGTAGTCCAAGGATGAACTACTCACGCATCACACCAGAGGCTTGCATGGTGATGAAGAAGGCCGCCAGGGTGAATTCCCCTCTCTGACAGGGTGCCGGGAAGAGCTTCAGATCCCTCCCGATCTAGGGATGGAGATGATGGCGGCTACAGACTCTTTTGTAGATTTTTGATCGGGTACTTAGGGTTTTCGTCCCGAGGGCATCTTATAGGCGAAGGGGAGACCGAGGGTGTGCCGGGAGCGGCCACACCACCCCCTGGCGCGGGCCAGGCCTGGCCCCGCGGCGAGGTGGTCTAGTGGCCCCCTGGCCCCTCTCCGTCTCGTATTCTGGCATCTGTTGACTTCCGGAAAAATAGGCACTTTGGCTTTTGTCCCGACCAATTCTGAGAATATTCATTTTCTGACTTTCCTAGAACCAAAAACAGCAGAAAACATGCAGCTAGCACTGTGGCTCTTGTTAATAGGTTAGTCCAAGAAATCATATGAAAAGTACTCCAAAGTGTGGACAAAACACAAGAAAGTGGATAAAACTAAGCATGGAACATCAAAAATTATAGATACATTTGCAATGTATCAACATCCCCAAGCTTAACTCCTGCTTGTCCTCGAGTAGGTAAGTGATAAAAAGAAAGAATAATTTTTGAGGTGACATGCACCATCAAAGACTTGATCAAAGTATTTGTAAAACATTCAAAGCTGGGATTATAGTACTTAAATCATAACATGAAAGACAAAGTTCTAGCAATAAGCAAACAAACTATGATGCAACATGAAAAGGCACAAACAAAAGATTCATGAATAACAATGCTTTGCAAGACGTTTGTTTGTTTCACATAAAGAAAACATAGCATACTAGTATTCAGCTTGTCCCTCAATAGAGTAGCAAATATAAATGCATAGGACACCTTCAAAGTTCATAAGAGTGACTAGATACAAATAGTTTAAAATAAGCAATATCAAGTTATGCATCAATCAACTAGTCTTGGGACAATGCACATAGAACTAAGAATGGCCACTATGCTCTCAAAGTAGGTGCATAAAGGTAGAAGGTGGAGACTCAATATAATGGTGGAAGAAAGGCCTTTGTAAAAGGAAGTAGGGATTCAAGTCTCATAAAGAGCTTCCAAAAATGATGGTACTTATAGCTTTCAGCTCTTATTGCCCCTATCATAAGCATCTTTAAGGTGATTAAAGTTAAAGTGACACAACTAAGAGGATATGCTTGACAAGTTATAAACCGAAATCTCATGCCCCTTACTTACGAAGACCGATCCTCATCTACTCAATTTCAGTCACGAGTAAGCTCTTGTCATTGTAAGTACATGTGTATCATTAAGAACCGCCAATGGGGTACCCTTTGCACATGATACGGGAGCTTTCCCATAATAAAAATGACAAGGCAAGTAGACAATGAGCATCTCAGCGATCTTTTTATTTGCTATTTGCATAGGTTTTTATTGAGGATGCTTCATAGAGTGCTCATTATGGTGATGCTGCAAGTTTCCACCATGATTAGGCATGGCTTAGGCTAGCGGCCTAGGCGTTTCTCTAACACACATACAAACTCCATGATCTTACAAGTTTCACTTTTATTTCACATCGCCGGGATCCGTAAGCAAAAGAACATGATATCAACGGGGTACAAAGTACAAGTGCAATGTTGAAAGCGTTCCCCATGAAACATGGTTCTGCTAATCTCAACTTATAAAGCGCAAGCATATACGCAACAAAGAAGGACCCAATGGTTCAAGTTTATTAGATGCAAAAAGTAAAGTGTGCCATCAAGTTCGTGAGAGCTTTAATCACTAGTTTTCTCATAACAAGTTTAATTTGGAAGGTAAACAATAGCATGAATATACTTGGAATAGCATAAGCTAGTAGGTAGGTATGGTGGACTCTTTGGAAAAACTTGGTTTAAGGAGTTGGATGCATGAGTGGAACTCATACTTGGTTGTGGAGGCTAGCAAAAGACTGGGAGCGACAAACTAAGAGAGCAATAATGGCCATAATCATGCAGAGCGACAAAACATCATTGATCAAAGCATAAAGTGATACTACAAGTTGAAAAATAAAGGATCATAAAGGCTATGGTGACTTTAGATAGTCATAACATGGTGTGAGCATGCGCCAAGTCAACCCAAATAAAGCATCAAAGGAGAATACCACTATACTATGCTTTAATATGCTAAAACAACGCATGATTCATCCAAGGCACATTAAGCAATCTCAATTGTTTATAACAAGTCATGCTACAGCAAACAATACTAAGCATAAAGCCAAAACTATATCAAGCATGGCATGACAAAGCATAGGCCACAGTCAAAAACAAGCTCTTTTTACCACATAAGCATGAACTTTCCTACTCTTTTCCAAACCAAACCAAACTATTTGCAAACCAATGTATGAAAGAGGGGGTCCAACCAATTTATTCAGCAAACTAAGCAAACCAAGCAAACTAAAAAACAAAACGAAAACGAAAAAGAAGACGCTCCAAGAAAAACACAACTGTGCATGAAACAATAAAAATGAAGCGTTTGGAAGAAACCTAGGATTTTTATTGATGAAGAAGGGGGATGCCTTGGGCATCCTCAAGCTTTGACGCTTGTACTTCTTGGATATTTCTTGGGGTGACACGCGTGGCATCCCCAAGCTTGAGATTTAGTCCATCCTTCATCTCATTACTCATTCCTTCCATACACCTGAAAATTTTCCTTCATACAAAACTTCACACAATCTTTATTAGCAACATTAGTGCACTCAAGATAAATAAGTATTAAGGTTCAGTTCTAACACCAAATAAACTTCCATTAGAACACTAGCTACTGTAGCACTTCACTCAAAAATCTCAATTCCCCAAAAGGACTCAAGAAGGAACCAACAAGAAGCAAATGCAGAAAATGGCAGAAATCTGTCAAAACAGACCAGCAGGTAAAGACGAATTGTTTCGAATACCTTCTGTTGCTCAAATCAAAAAGTGTTGAACTAACGAAAGTTAGATAAGAACCTGGGGCAGAAGCACAAAAATTCACGCCTCAAAAAGACGTTCAGAGATTTTACACGAATTTTTACGGTGAAGCACAGAAATCTGTTTCGGGACAGCAACTTTCCCAATCATTACTTCTCTCTCATTAGAGGTTACTCTTGGCACAAAAAACAAATAAAAGGATAAGGAGAGGTTATTACAGAGGTAATAACTTCCAAGACTCATTTAAAACTTTTGGGTTATCTCCCAATAAGTACTTTTCTTTAACGCCTTTAAGTTAGGCATAAGAAGCAAAAAAAAAGAATCAAGTGTTCTCAAATGAAGAAGCATTAAGACCAAATTTTGTTTTCATAGGAGAGGCAAAAGAAATCTTTTCTCTCTTCTTAGGGAAGTGTTCTATACCTTTCTTGAGTGGGAGTTGATATTTAATGGTGTCTTCTTTCATATCAATGATGGCACCAACAGTTCTAAGAAAACGTCTTCCCAAAGTAATAGGACAAGAAGCATTGTATTCAACATCCAAAACATAGAAATCAACGGGGACATAGGCATTCTTAACCATAATAAGAACATCATTAAGACTCCCCATGAGTTTCTTTTTAGCATTATCATCAAGTGGGACATTCAAATAACAATCTTCAAGTGGAGGCAAATTAAGCATATCATAAATCATTCTAGGCATAATAGAAACACTACTATCAAGATCACATAAAGCTTTGAAATCAAAGTCATTCACTTTCATATTAATGATGGGTTCCCAACCATCTTCTTTTTTTATCGGAATAGAAGCTTTATGTTTCATCTTTTCTTCTTTAATCTTTATGAGAGCATCAGTAATGTGTTTTGTAAAGGCCATGTCATAGCACTAGCATTAGGACTTTTAGCAAGCTTTTGTAAGAACTTAATAACTTCAGAGATGTTGCAACCATCAAGATCAAAATCAAAATTATCATCTAAAGTAGTAGAACTATTACTAGCCTCAACACTAGTGGTGGTAATAGTAGAAACACTAATGTTTCTAGCAATTTCATCTTCTCTTTCCCACTTAGCATGTAATTCAGCTAATAGTCTAACATTTTCATCAATTCTTACTTGTATGGAATTGGTGGCTGCAAAGGGGATTATCATTAGTTTCAGGTTTAGCAGCCATTTTATTAATCAATAAGATTGAGCTTCAAAAAAAGATGATATATTCCTTTCAGCATTAGAGAGTTTCAATTGTAAACTAGGAATTTCCCTATTTAGACTTTCAAGTTGATGGCTAATGTTCTTCAATATGGTAAATTGTTCCTCCATAGTTTTAGTAAATAGTTTATTTTGCTCATATTGCATTTGCATGAAGCTTTTAGTGGCTCTTTCAACTTCTAAAATTCTTCCTTCACTAGGTAATCCAGGTTTACCATTATAACCATAAGTATTACTAGGAGGGTAAGACTTATAATTGTTATTACCATAAGCATTGTTGCCAAAATTATTATTTCTTATGAAGTTCACATCAACTTGCTCTTCTTGAGCAACCAAAGAAGCTAAAGGAACATTACTTGGATCAATATGGGCTTTCCCATTAACAAGCATAGACATAATGATATCAATCTTATCACTCAAGGAGGAGGTTTCCTCAACATAATTTACCTTCATACCTTGTGGAGCTCTCTCAGTATGCCATTCAGAATAATTAACCATCATATTGTCCAGAAGTTTTGTTGCGGCACCCAAAGTGATGGTCATAAAGGTACCTCCAGCAGCAGAATCCAATAGGTTCCTTGAAGAATAGGTCAATCCTGCATAAAAAGTTTGGATGATCATCCAAGCAGTCAGTCCATGAGGGGGACAATTCTTTACCAAAGATTTCATTCTTTCCCAAGATTGAGCAACATGTTCATTATCAAGTTGTTTAAACTTCATTATTTCACTTCTCATAGATATAATCTTAGCAAAAGGATAGTATTTTCCAATGAAAGCATCTTTGCATTTAGTCCAAGAATCAATACTATTCCTAGTTAAGGAATTCAACCATTCTTTAGCTTTTCCTCTCAAAGAGAAAGGAAACAATTTCAGCTTAATAATATCAACATCTATATCCCTATGATTTTGCATCTCACAAAGTTCGACAAAGTTATTTAAATGGGAAGAAGCATCTTCATTACCAATACCAGAAAATTGCTCTCTAATAACAAGATTAAGCAAAGCAGGTTTTATCTCAAAGAAAGTATCTTCAGGCACAGGTGGAGTAATAGGTGTGCTCATAAAATCATTGTTGTTGGTGCTAGTGAAGTCACACAACTTAGTGTTTTCAAGAGTAGTCATTTTTCAGGTTTTCAAATAAGAAAGCAAACAAGTAGAACTACTTTTTTTGCGTTTTTGATAAAGAAACAAGCAAACAAAGCAAAAAGAAACTAAGCAAAAATAAAACAACAAAGTAAAGAGATTAGTTATGAGGGACTCCCCTTGTGAAGATGTCCTTGACTCCCCGACAACGGCGCCAGAAAAATTCTTGATGGCTCAATGCACGGCGCCCAGAAAAGTGCTGGTGCGTGGTTGATGTAGAGCTCGTTGGGAACCCCAAGAGGAAGGTATGATGAGCACAGCAGCAAGTTTCCCTCAGTTATGAAACCAAGGTTTAATCGAACCAGTAGGATCAAGGAAACACCCCAAAGGTGTTGCTAGCTAATCCCTGGCAGGGCGCACTACAGGTGCTAGTAGCAACGTGGAGACCTGCACAACACAACCATAGAACTTTGTCCCCAACTTGCGATGAGGTTGTTAGTCTCACCGTGTTTGGCGGAAAACAAAGGATTAAACGTATCGAATGGAAAGAAGTAATAGTTTGCAGAAAGTAAACACAAAACAGTAAAAGATTGTAGATTGAATGTAAAAGACAAGGACCGGGATCCATAGTTCACTAGAGGTGGCTCTCCTTAGATAGATAACATGTTGGGTGAACAAATTACAGCGAGGCAATTGACAAACATCGAGAAAGCAATAAATGCATATACTAATCATTTTGACTCCTTTGAGATTCGATTGGGCATTACAACATTATACATAGACCGCCATCCAACTTCATCTATGACTAATAATCAACCTTCAGGTTATCATCCGAACCCCCTCTAGTATAGAGTTGCAAGCAACATATTATTGCTTTATGAACTGCGTGTAAAGTAAACAATACAATTGTTCTATGAACAAAGGATTGTAGTTTTCTCCCTAGTAGCAACAACACATCTAGTACCTTAGAGATTTCTGTCACTTCCCCAGATTACCAGAGTCATGAACCCACTATCGAGCATAAATACTAACTCTTGGAGTTGCTAGCATCTACTTGGCCAAGATAGCTACTAACAACGGAAAGCATGCAAGATCACAAATAACAAAGACATGATAGAATCAATAATCAATCTGAAATAGTATCTCAATATACATCGGATCCCCGCAAACACAACATGCAGAATTACAAATAGATGATCTCGATCATGAACGGAGCTCACAAGATCTAGACATGAAAGCACAAGGAGGAGAACCAGCCATCTAGCTACTACATGGATCCGTAGTCCAAGGATGAACTACTCACGCATCACACCGGAGGCTTGCATGGTGATGAAGAAGGCCTCCAGGGTGAATTCCCCTCTCTGGCAGGGTGCCGGGAAGAGCTTCAGATCCCTCCCGATCTAGGGATGGAGATGATGGCGGCTATAGACTCTTTCGTGGATTTTTGATCGGGTACTTAGGGTTTTCGTCCCGAGGGCATCTTATAGGCGGAAGGGGAGACCGAGGGGGTGCCAGAAGCGGCCACACCACCCCCTGGCGCAGGCCAGGCCTGGCCGCGCGGCCAGGTGGTGTGGTGGCCCCCCTGGCTCCTCTCCGTCTCGTATTCTGGCATCTGATGACTTCCAGAAAAATAGGCACTTTGGCTTTTGTCCCGTCCAATTCCGAGAATATTCATTTTCTGACTTTCCTGGAACCAAAAATAGCAGAAAACAGGCAGCTAGCACTGTGGCTCTTGTTAATAGGTTAGTCCAAGAAATCATATGAAAAGTACTCCAAAGTGTGGACAAAACACAAGAAAGTGGATAAAAGTAAGCATGGAACATCAAAAATTATAGATACATTTGCAATGTATCAGGCACCGAGGAGTTTGTGGAGATGCGAGTCCAGCAGTTCTATTCTCTGCAGCGCATGTTTGAGGATGATCACTTCTGGAGGAATGAGCAGGCCCTACTCTTTTCTGAGGTGTTTTGTGCTTTCAGGACTCCTGTGTGCCCCATGAAGTGGTTGGATATTCCAAAGCTCCAAGCTCATAGGTACTTTGAGGAAGCTCTTTGGGTGACTAAGAAGATGGGGCTACACACTATCTATCAAGCAAGAGAAGACTACAACATTGAGTTGGTCCAGAAGTTCTATGCCACGGTGGTCTCTGGGAACACTACTGATATTCCCCTTGAGTGGATCTCTGGCACTACTAGGTGCATGGCTCAGTTTGCACACATCCTTGGAGTGCCATTCAACCCTAATGCTCCTAGTGGTCACATGATGCATGTACATGGTCAAGCATATGACAAGAAGCTGTTGGCCCCAATCTACTCTCACAATGGCGTGGTTGGCCAAACCACCAACATCAAGCTCATCTACAACATTCTGATTCGCATGTTTCACCACACTCTCACTCCCAAGGCGGGTAACAAGGATGAGATGAGAGGTGTAGAAATCAATCTTATGGCCCATGCTCACTCAATGTATGCTCAAGGTCTAGATCATCCAGGTGGTGCCATAAATGTCATGGATTTCATCTATCAGGACATGTACAAGTGCATCACTAACAAGAAGTGTCCTCTGTTTGCTCCATATGTGATGAAGCTCATTGTTGCTCAGGCTCTAGTCACTCCACTGCTCTACACTGACCTTGTTGCACACCTTCCTGCCAAGTTACAGAGGAAGGCTGCCCCCACCACCAAGGAACCTCGTGGCTACCCCCTGCTCATGACATATTTGAGGATGATGAGATGGATGCGGATGCGTCTGACAGTGATGGTGGGTCTAAGGAAGTTCCGGAGGCTGTGACCCGTGGCCCTCGCATGAATCATGCCAGCAATGCATATCGCTTCACCACCTCCAAGGAGGAAGTGCACAAGAAGGTGAAGAAGGCCTCCTGGTGGAAGAAGCTTCTCCTTTGTCAGAATATTGACATTCGCCATGGACAGTACGATGCATACAAGGCGAACCGGAATGTGATGAAGGAGCTCAAGCGGAACAACCAACCCATGGATGTTGATCCTGCTCAGCAGCAGACGTCAAATGTCACTCTTTCCTATGGCCACTGGAGTCAGGGACGTGTGGACTGGTCCATGTTTGAGGACGTGTCGTCTTCTTCTCGCCCTCACGGGCAGAGCTCTACTTAGGAGGATCAGGATGATGGGGATGGCGATGAGGATGAGGATGAGGATGAGGACGAGGATGAGGAGGAGGATGCTGCTGCCGACGACTACATTGGCTAGAGTTGGCCTTGGGACGCTTGAGTTGTGCTCTTTTCCCTTTTTGGTGTCTCGATGCCAAAGGGGGAGAAGTAGCCCCTTTATTAGGTTGCTACCAGGGATTTGCATGGGTACACGAGCTTCACGTTATTTCGATTTGCCTCTTTGAAGCTTCGTGTCTTTATCCTACTTGTTGAGTACTATATTGTGTTGAACTCTGTTATGTGTGTTGTGACATGCTTACCCGGTTATGTTGTGATAATGACTATGTTATGCCTAGATTATTGATCTAGTTGTTATTATACCATGTCATAACTTGTTAGCTACAAAAACTAGTGAGGATGTGATCCTAGGGTGTGTGATCTTGTATTAAAATGCAAAGCTAAAATTGGTCACACATCTAGGGGGAGCCTGCGGTGACCCAACATACCACTGCATGTGTAGTATACTATAGTCGTTGACATGACATCCACAGAACACCGTTCTGTAAATATCACATCCCTCAGAGTGGTACAATAGAAACATTGTGGGTCCATATTACAAACATACACACCTCATTATTATTACAAACCAGAAGTTCCAAACTTCAAGTGTGACAAATTACAAACCAAACTTAAATAGTTTCAGCGGAAAATATAAGATTCAAACTCATATTCCAAACTGAGCTCAACAACCTATTTTGTAAAGGTTATGTTGCTCGGCTCAATTGTTTTACTAATAACTAAGGCAACTACTCGGACTCGTTGCCCTCCACTCCATAGCGTATTTCGTAGTCCACCCCTTCAACTCCTCTAGACAGATCTGGCTCTTCGTAGCAGACATCCTCTTGTCCTTCAGCTGCGTATATCGAAGGGTCTTCTGGATTCTCAGAGTCTAAGCAGGGGTTCAAAGGAAAGAGTGAGTAACAAAGTTACCCAACAAGTTCATTATATGCAAGGTAGGAAGTTCGATGCTCTATCTACCACCTCGGACGATACGTCCTTGGCACTATGCAGTTTTCGTAAACATTTCTTCAAAGATTGATTTTATTATCAAAAACTATGCCCATCAGCCTTCACAGGTTGACCAGAACTTCATGGAGTTCCTTTCCTGCCGCGTTCGTAGCTCCTTCCCGGAACAGGGAGTAGCATGTCACAATTCTTACACTCTATAGAGGTGCGTTGCTTTACCCATGAGAGACCAACTCCTTGTTGCACAACCGGGCATACTTTCGCATCCACAATTCCGTGATGTGGGGCCTAGTAGGTGATCCAAGCCAATCGCTACCCTCTCCGTGACCCCATATGTTTGCACGATCCTCCGGGGCTGACTACACCTCCGTTAAGGCTGCAACCCTAGTGAGTTCCCAAAGACTCTATGAGCTGGTGATGCCCCTAGCAAGCTCCATAAAGGTCCGACTACACCTCTGGCAGCCACTCATAGATAATCTAGACCAAAATCGTAGGGCCTAAGGGTGCCCCCATATGCTGAATCCCTACAGGGAATCACAGCGTCACGATAAGGTCATCTTGCCTCCATATGAAAGGAAGAAGATACAGCTGACTTCTCCGTCCCATTGCAAATCTCATGGTTAACGCGTAATATATGGCGCTAGAATCATTGATGGCAGGGGTTGTTAAACCTAAGGTGACTGGTGCCATTGGAATTCTAAGTTCCATTGCTAATCTTTATCATCACTTAGGATGATAACTACATTTTATTTATTAGAGAAGATAATATTTCTTTCTCCAGATCATAGATGGTAACACACAATTTGCAATATCTTTGATAAAGACTCTTCAAAGGACATGAGCAAGTTATGAACTTGCCTTGTGACTACAAGGTAGTGAAGTCGGATGCTTCCACCTGACCTTGAGCTCCGGTTTCTACAAAGAACCATTATTGCCCGGTAAGGACAATGTTTAAAGAAGCAATATGTAATGCATTGTAATGTCATGCAATGATTTATTATCTGTTCCTTTGCGTGTTTTACCCTCTTAGTAAAAGTTTGCTATTTTCTTTAATTAATAAAAGAAAAGTATTATTCTAAGAGTGAAAAATATGCACTTACTTATTTTTTTACTCTTTTAAATATTTATTAAAATTCCTTTAAGGAAATAAGACTTTATTTTTATCACACTAAATTTACTTTTCAAAAATACAAACTAGTATTTTTCTATAATAGTATATCCATTTAGGATCTTAAAAATAAATTTTATTCAATTTTAAGTGTTTCATATATCTTTTATAAAATTCAAAAGTAATTGGCACCATATTAATAATGGATCCAAATTTTAGTTACCAAAAATTCTATTGATTATTTTTATTTAATAGGGAATATTTTGCGAGTTCATAGACATATTATTTATATTTTTTAAGATCTTTATTTATTTTTCTAGAGTTGTTTTTGTTTCAGGGACATATTTGTAAATATTACTTTTTAAACAACTCCCTTCAAATACGGGCCTGGCCCACTGGGCTGGCCCAGCCCAATTTAACCTAGCCCACACGGCCTGGTTAAGCCCACCAGGGTAGTACTAGGCCGCCCACTGGCCCAATACACCCACGCACTCACTCCCTCTCCCCTTTCTCTCGCTCTCACTCACGCGGTCACCTCCTCTGCTCGCTGTCGCCATCGCACACGAGTCCGGCCTGCTCCAGCCGTTGTTGCCTCCGCCATGGTGCAATGATGGCTAAGTTGATGTCGCCACTCAGTTCTGTCCGAGCAGATCTGCAGATGGGTTCCTCACCTAGCCGCGCTAACCCCTGCCTGAAACTAGGGTTAGGGTTTGGTCGCCCTGGAGCTTCGGCGATGGTGCGCCGGGGTACTCACGGTGCGCTCCCTTTCATCTCCGGCTGGTTCTGACGTGCTGCAGGCGTGGGTTGCAGCGCCCCTTCGGGGTGCTCCCCGTGCCGCCGCTTCTGCATCGCCGACGGCCACTCCTCTACTTCCTCTTCAATTACTTTTGCGAGGACCTCGAGTAAGTTTGGGTGCTTCCCCTTTGTGCTCCTTTCTTGTGCTCTAGCTATCTCGCCCTGGAATGATTACCATGGTTAGCCCCCTGTCTAGGGTTCATACCTAAACCCTAGGGTTCATACCCTGTGCACTCATGTTGAGTTAATTTCTCTGGTTCATCCTACAAGTGGTATCCTTCTAGAGTTAATTTTCTAGTGGTACATGTTGCACGCTAATGGTTCTAGCCAATTGCTCTCCTTTCTGCTAGTTGGTACTCTGCTAAATATGTTGTTGCCACCTTGTTCTCTATCAGAGAACCCTCTTTGAAAGTATACTGAATCTTTATGTGATTACCCTTGTTGCATCTGTGATGAGTTCATTTTATTGAATTGAGACTCACTGTTATGCTAGAGTTGGGATGCTCTCTATTGAGGTGATGTTGTTAATATTTGCTTATAAAACAGTAATGTGTTGCAGAGATGTTTAGAAATATGATTGATTCCTATCTGCTTTATAGGAAGATGATTACGGACTTGTGGCTTAGTGATAGACAGTGGTGATGTTTACTGGCTTATCTGGCACAAAGTGCCAAATATGATTCCTAAATTAATTTAGGAAAGTGATTCTAGGTTTTTTTAATAGCTACTATTGAACCTGTTGGTGCCTAGGTGCTACCCAGTTGGGGATGTGCCTTGTACCAGCAGTGTGATATGTGTTGATCTAGTTAAAACTAGATCCACAGGTTTATGATGCTGGTCTGAAACCATCTTTGGACCTTGGTAATCAGTTTAAGACAATGATTCTCATAGCCTTTTAAGAAAATGCTTTGGTAACCATGTTGTGTAGTATAGAGCTTTAAGGTGAACCACTTTTGAGGTGCTACCATCCATTGGATGTGCCCAGAAGCATTCAGTTAGAGCTGTTGTACATGTGGATGTAACAATATGTTTGATTCTCCAAGATCAGTGATGCATAGGCTGAGATCTTGGAGTGGTTTGCAAAGATAAATAGTTTGGCCCTTTTTAATCTCTTTTGTGATGGATACACCCCACTTGGGTGCACTCTGAGAAGATCTTATATGAAACAACATATGCTCAACATAGATTTAGCATGTGATGGTTTTGTATCAACTTACCACACAGGTTGCTTGCTGGTGCTGTGTTGATCTTGGTCTGCACCTCCTGGTGTTGTCTTGCTCCTCCCACTCTCCTATGATCTTGAACTTGCTCTTGCTATCCTCCTGTACCACCACCTCCTTAAGTCACCATTTTGTGATGAACTGGTGGTTGTTTTGGTGAATTAGTTGGTGGATTTATTTGGATCTGGTAAGCTCGCTGAGTTCCTAGTGTGTGCTTGAGAAGGTGAAATGAGCTTCCTGTAACTGTGCTTCGGCAGGTGCCCTATTGGAGTGTTTGTACTACTGATGTTGTTTGGACAGCACATTGCATGCATTTAGGTGACTCAGCTGTGTGTCTGTGTGAGCTGTTCATGTGGATCAGCTCAAGTAATCTGGCTTTCACCTTTACATGTTTACTTGTTACTGGCCTGGTGAAACTTGCCTCTCTCTACTTGGCTTCTAATGTGGTATTTGGGCTATTTACCTAAAAGAACAGATACTACACCTTTGGTGAAACTTGCCCCTTTATTAATTACTCAATGATGCTTTATGAACAGTGCACTTCACTATTCACCACTGAGAGTAAACTTAACTAACTACTAACCCCTTCTTTCATTTAGTTTTTTTTTCTTATTTGCAGGAACAAGATATGGATATACAAGATCTAGTATAGGAGTAGATATGTAGTATAGGTTTTAATTGTAACCTTCTTTTTATTCTTTTTGTAAAAAATCTTGTAAAGATGTTATTATAAGTTAATAAAGTTTTATTTCTATTTTCTGCAATATTCAATGTTTTGGTGTATTTATCACCATTTGTAATATTATTATGTAATCAGTAAAGAAGATTCCATTTCTTATTTAGTTTTCCTTATCTTAAATCCTTATTGTTGTCTACTATATCTATAATTTAACCAAACAATGTTAACAAGGAATTTTGGAAAAAACAATCCAATATTACTAACTTCTAATTTTCCAATTCTTTAAAATTGATTTAAATTTCAAATTTGAATTCAAAGTAACTTCCCCAAAATCTTAATAATGCCTAAAGGTCATGTCAAAATTCATAGCAATCACTAACAAGAGCTATTCCAACCTCCAGTTAGTGAAAGAAACTCTGATCCCTTTAGGTTTTTGTTTGGTAAAAAATTTACCCTGATTTTTACAGATGCATGCATGCACAAACTTAGATTCCTAATTCTACCATTCCTTGGATGCTAATACTGGGGTGTTACAGACTTCCCCCTTAAATTAAACTTCGTCCCGAAGTTTGCGGATGAGTACCTGAATAGCTCTGGATATGCTTCTCTTAAGTCATCCTATTTCTCCCAGGTGGCTTCTCGCTCTAGGTGATGTTCCCATTGTACTTTGCAGTACTTGATTGCCCTGTTTCTCAACCTTTTCCAGTTTTCCTCTAGAATCTTACAGGGTTTCTCGACATAAGTCAAATCTACTTGTAACTCAATCTCTTGATGTGTGATGGCATCATCGAGAACTTTAAGACATTTCCGGAGTTGTGAGACATGGAACACATTGTGAACCTGAGCTAGCCTTTTTGGTAGCGCAAGAGCATAAGCTATTGTTCTATTCTGACTCAATATCTTGAATGGTCCAATGTACCTTGGGCTTAGTTTTCCTTTGACTCCGAATCTCTTCACTCCCTTCATCGGACTTACTTTGAGATATACCATATCCCCCACTTCTGGATGCCATGATCTACGACTTTGATCTGCATAACTCTTTTGTTGACTCTGAGCTATCTTCAACTGATCTCTAATGATATCGATGATATCTTGCCTTTCCTTGATATAATATGGTGCAAATTCCTTACTACTACCAGGTTCATACCAGCAGATAGGTGATCTACACTTTCTTTCGTATAATACTTGATAAGGTGCTGCCTTCAGACTACTCTGATTGCTATTGTTTTAGGAAAATTCTGCCAACGGTAGATAATCTTCCCACGAACCTCCAAAATCTAATGCACAAGATCTAAGCATGTCTTCCAAGATTTGATTGGTCCTTTCTGACTGGCCTCCAGTTTCTGGATGATAAGCTGTGCTAAAATCCAACTTTGAACCAAGTGTTGCATGAAATTGTTTCCAAAATGCCAATGTAAACACAGATCCTCTATCCGATACAATCTTCTTGGGTACCCCGTGCTTACTCACAATCCCTTTGACATAGATTTCCACTAATTTCTCAGCATTATCCTTTGGTTTACTGGAATAAAATGTGCACTTTTTGTGAGTCTGTCCACAATCACCCATATCATATCCTTCCGTTTTGGTTTCATGGGTAATCCTGTGATAAAATCCATATCAATTTCTCCCTACTTCCATTCTGGAATTTCCAAAGGTTGTAATGGTCCTGCTGAACTTTGATGTTTTGCTTTTACCCTTTGGCAAGTATGGCATTCAGATACATACTTTGCAATATCTATTTTCATACTATTCCACCAGAACAACTCTTTTAAATCCATGTACATCTTTGTACGACCCGGATGTATGGAATATGGTGTTTCATGGGCTTCTCGAAGTATCACTTCTCGAATTTCTGGCACATCGGGTACACAAAGGTGGTTTTGAAACCATAAAGATCCATAATCTCCTAGGTGAAAAGCTGATGTTTGACCCTGAGAGATTCTTCGAACTTCTTCATCAATAAAAGGATCTTCACCTTGATGTCTAAAGATCTCATGCCGAAGATCACTACGTTGCTCTTCAATTACCCGCATGGTAGCTAATCCTCAAAGAACTGATGTACTTATATATTGTATTTCCATTCTTTCCAAATCCATCTGTAGTTCTTTTGGCAATTCTCTATTCATAGGTTGCGTATCTGTGCTTTTCCGACTTAAAGCATCTGCTACAACATTTGCTTTTCCAGGAGTATAATTGATTTCTAGATCATAATCTTTAATCAACTCCAGCCACCGCTTCTGTCTCATATTCAATTCCTTTTGAGTGAAGAAATATTTGAGACTTTTGTGGTCAGTGTATAACTCACATCTTGCCCCATAGAGAAAATGTCTCCATCCTTTTAAAGCAAAGACTACTGCTGCTAACTCTATATCATGAGTTGGATAATTCACTTCATGTGGTTTCAGTTGTCTAGATCCATGAGCAATTACCTTACGATCTTGCATAAGTACACAACCTAATCCTTCTTTAGATGCATCATAGTATACTGTGTAATCTTTTCCTGGTTCTGGAATTGCTAGGATTGGTACTGTAGTTAATCTGGTTTTCAACTTTTGAAAACTCGCTTCGCACTTCTCATCCCATATGAAAGGTGCATTCTTTCTTAATAATTTGGTCATTGGTCCAGCTATCTTGAAAAAACCTTCTATGAATCTCCGATAATAACCGTCCATGCCTAAGAAACCTCGGATTTGCTTCACATTGGTTGGTGCCTTCCAATCCAATACTGATTGAACTTTGGACGGATTTACAGCAATTCCATCCTTACTGATCACGTGCCAAGAAACTCTACTTCGTCCAACCAAAATTCAAACTTACTGAACTTAGCATAAAGCTTATGTTCTCTTAGGATTTGCAATGCTATTCTCAAATGTTCTGCATGCTCTTCTTTATCTTTGTAGTATATCAGAATATCATCAATGAATACTATGACAAACTTGTCCAAGTAAGGCATGAAGATTTTGTTCATCAAATTCATGAATATTGCTGGTGCATTGGTCAGACCAAAAGGTATGACTAAATACTCATGATGTCCATACCTTGATACAAATGTTGTTTTAGGAACATCTTCAGGTTTAATTTTTATCTGATGGTATCCTAACCTTAGATCAATCTTGTAGAATACTCCAGCTCCCTTGACTTGATCAAATAGATATTGGATCCTTGGTAATGGGTACTTGTTCTTGATAGTGACATTATTGAGATTTCTGTAGTCCCCACACATTCTTCGTCCACCATCTCTTTTATCTACAAAGATTACCGAAGTTCCCCACGGGGATACACTCTCCTGAATAAATCCTTTTCTCGCTAACTCATCAATTTTATCTTTAAGCTCCTTTAATTCTTTTGGCCCCATTTTATATGGTGCTTGAGCTATTGGTGTTGTACCGGGTATCAGGTCAATAGTGAACTCTATTTCCTGATCAGATGGCATTCTTGGTAACTCTGCTGAAAAAATATCTTGAAATTCCTTCACTACAGGAATATTTTCCAATTTGACTTCCTTCATTGAGTTCAATTGCAGATCCACCATGATATGACTATGTTTATCCGCCTGATAGACTATTCTTCCTCCACTCGGAGACCTGATTGAAACGGTTTTCTCCTCACAATTGATCTGAGCTCCATAGTCTGTCATCCAATCCATTCCCAGCACTACTGCTATTCCTTTTAATGGGATCACATAAAGATCCGCATAATAGGTTTGACCGCATATGGAAATGACTTGGTTTACTTTAATGTTTCTAACTACTACGATCCCTCTAGCGGTAACAATGGTCATAGGTTTTTCTATTTGTGCCCTTCTAATCCCGAATTTATCACAAAATTCTTCAGATATGAAAAAACTAGTTGCACCTGTATCAAATAAAACTTTTCCAGGATTTGTGAGAATATTGAGTGTACCTATCACTACTTGATCCGAGTTATCCACCTCCTCGAAGGTTGAGCAATTCAGCTTTCCAGTAGGTCTACCTCTCTTGCCATTATTATTTTTGGCATAGCTTCCACCTTTGTTAGGCTGTCCACCTCTGCCTCCACTGGCTTGTCCTCCACCTTTGGTGGGCCAACCACCGGGTGGTTTGTTTGGGCAATCAGGCTTAATATGACCCTTTTGTACACAACCAAAGCAAATAATCACTGGCATCTTGCAATCCTTGCTAATATGCCCTAGAAGTTTGCAATTGTGACATATAATATTCCTTCTCGGATTGAATTGTCCTCCAGTGTTGTTGCTACTCCTATTGTTGTTGTTGTAGGGTCTGTTTCTAGGTTGGAATTCCAAATTGGTGTTGGGTTTGCTTGCATGAATCCTTTTTGTTTCCTTCTTTGCTCTCTTCTTGCGCTCCTCTTAGACATTTTTGTAATCATCTTCAAAGGTTATAGTTGCATCAAGCAACTATTGAAAAGTTTGAGTGTTGGCAAGCCTCAACTACATCTTCACAGACGGATTTAGTCCACTCATGAACCTCTTCTTCCTTTTTGCCTCCGTGCTAACTTCTTCCGTAGCGTAACGAGATAAATCACCGAACTCCCGAATATACCTCATGACACTGGAGTAACCCTATTGCTGTTCTTCAAACTCCCTACGCTTCAACTCAATGATACTCTCTGGAACATGGTATTCACGGAAACTTTGTTTAAACTCGTCCCAGTTGTACTCTCTTCCTGGAGGTTGCATAGCTAACTAACCCTCCCACCATGATGTTGCAGGTCCGGTCAATAGATGCGTTGCATACCTCAACTTTTCTTCCTCATTGCATCCTATAGTTTTCAACTTTCTTTCGGTATCTACTAACCAATCCTATGCATCCATTGGTTCTGGAGCGGATGCAAAAGGTAAAAGCCTGGTATCCTGGGAATCTGAAAGACTAACACCACGTCCTTGAGGTGCCCTCTGTTGTCCCACTCGATCTACCAACCCCTCCATGAATTTGTTCTGGGACTCTTGCATAATTTACATGTACTGCATAAAATTCTGCTCCATCAATGGCCTCATTGGTGGTGGTGGTGGTAAATTTTCCTGCAGTCTGGCATCTACATCCGCCTTTTCCTTGGCTTCGCGCTCCATACGCTATTGTTCGGTCTCGTTTTCTACACCCGTTTCCATTCCCCTAGTCCTGTAACATAAAGCGAATACTCATAATTACATCATGCATATGTGTTCTGAGCTCAACTTCATGCACAGAACTAGCCACACAATGGAAAATAAGATCCAAATAAGAACCAAATATGCATTACACACATATTATACATTACAAACAACATAGTTTATACAACGTGATTACAAGTCCTTACTAATTAAGCATTACAAGCTCATGTGGATTCTATCCCAGTTATTTATTTACATCCAGTCCTCAGACTCTCACTCCCGTATCCTGCAGAAATACTCCAAGTCAAAGTCACATTCCCCAGAAGTTGTGTCGTTCATCGTACATACCTAGAGTACAACCGTGCTAACGTGAAGTACGACGCACCATCTGTGGAACGATTTGCCTCTTCGACGGACGATATTCAGTATCGGAAGTCTCTAGACTTGACACATCATTCAGCTGAAGTGCATCCATACCTTCCAACTCATCTGAAGTATCTTTAGAATCATACTCATCACTGTCTTCTTCATCCATCTCCTGCATTCCAATTCTAGTGGAATCAACAGAGTATTCCCCTTCCAGTGCTCCCCACATACTCTGCTGGGTACGATAGTCCTCAACTATTATTGGATAGTGCACGTTGTCTAGGGTAGGATAATTTTCTAGTGACTCAAACACCCTTTCTTCAGGATCTTCCTCATCAGACTCTACATCCTCCACATGGACATCTCTTCCATCAACGGAATAAGATCTCACACCCATGCAACTAGTTTGCCCGGTATCTCCAACTGAATCTTCCACAGGAATAGGATTCTCGGCAGATCCATCCATTGATCCGTACCTCCATCCCTTGGAATTTCCAATAGGTAGTTCCGAGTCCTCAGTTCCCCAAGAACTCTATGGTACTGGATGACTAGTGCCCTCATCAGGATATCTAGTGGTTTCTGGTATATGTGAGTAAGGATATGGTGTAAAAATGTTGGATCTATAGGTATATCCTTAAAAATTGGGT
Source organism: Avena eriantha (assembly GCA_910589775.1). Classification (NCBI taxonomy): domain Eukaryota; kingdom Viridiplantae; phylum Streptophyta; class Magnoliopsida; order Poales; family Poaceae; genus Avena; species Avena eriantha. The sequence continues at coordinate 267,717,822 of OU342744.1, forward strand.
TAGCCCTATCCACTTCTTCATTCTCCAGTTTAGATGCTAACTTCTCCCTTCTTTCAGGATTCGTTAAATCCTCTAACATATCAACCTGGTCTTCTACGATAACCTGATGTGTCTTATACAAAGACCCAACCATAAGTCGATACAGATCCATAAACTTAGAAGCTAGTTTTGGATGCTTCTTTACTAAAGTAAGATGATCCGGTTCCGGTTCCTCATCTATAGAGTCATGAGGAATCACAGAATATGTGCTTCCAGCTAACTCTTATGCTTTGTGCTCCCGAACATTGGCTATCGCCTCCACAATAGCAACATGGTATGCTGCTAAATGACTTCTACCTTCCCCCATAGGTAAATCGTGATATAAACCAAGCTTCTTTCGTAGTTGGATGCTAACACAATATTTGGATAACATTCACCCATCATGGTATGTCATGGTATTGACTGAGATATTAGTTGTGCAACCAAAAACCCTCAGAAGTTCTCGAAGTTGTTCAGTTAAAGCCCCCTGGTAGTCATCGAGAGTCTCTTATTTTCTTGCCAAAGTCTGTTTTGGAAACTTTGGTGCCATTTCCACTCTACAGAAATAAATATAATTAGTATCCATTAGTTTTAATGATGCATCATAATAAAGAATTATCGCTCTAAATAAATATAACGAAATATTCACAATTGAATACTCATCATATAATCTAGAGAACTCTTTACCGTTGCTGCTAGACTCCTACAGATAATTCCCTTTACTAGGTTTCCAACCTAAGGTCAAAGCAATTGCTCTGATACCAGCTGCGGTGACCCAGCATACCACTGCATGTGTAGTACACTATAGTCGTTGACATGACATCCACAAAACATCGTTCTATAAATATCACATCCCTTAGAGTGGTACAACAGAAACATTACGGGTCCATATTACAAACATGCACACCTCATTATTATTACAAACCAGAAGTTCCAAACTTCAAGTGTTACAAATTACAAACCAAACTTAAATAGTTTCAGCGGAAAATATAAGATTCAAACTCATACTCCAAATTAAGCTCAACAACTTATTTTATAAAGGTTATGCTGCTCGGCTCAATTGTTTTACTAATAACTAAGGCAATTACTCAGACTCGTTGCCCTCCACTCCATAGCGTATTTCGTAGTCCACCCCTTCAACTCCTCTGGACAGGTCTGGCTCTTCATAGCAGACATCCTCTTGTCCTTTAGCTGCGTACATTGAAGGGTCTTCTGGATTCTCAGAGTCTAATCAGGGGTTCAAAGGAAAGAGTGAGTAACAACGTTACCCAGCAAGTTCATTATATGCAAGGTTGGAAGTTTGATGCTCTATCTACCACCTCGAACAATATGTCCTTGGTACTATGCAATTTTCGTAAACATTTCTTCAAAGATTGATTTTATTATGAAAAACTATGCCCATCAACCTTCACAGGTCGACCAGAACTTCATGGAGTTCCTTTCCTGCCGGGTTCATAGCTCCTTCCCGGAACAGGGAGTAACATGTCACATATTCTTACACTCTGTAGAGGTGCGTTGCTTTACCCATGAGAGACCAACTCCTTGTTGCACAATCGGGCGTACTTTCCCGTCCACAATTCTGTGATGTGGGGCCCAGTAGATGATCCAAGCCAATCGCTGCCCTCTCTGTGACCCCATATGCTTACATGATCCTCCGGGGCTGACTACACCTCCGTTAAGCCCCCATTTTGGGCGAGCTGCAACCCTGGTGAGTTCCCAAAGACTCTATGAGCTGGTGATGCCCCTAGCAAGCTCCATAAAGGTCCGACTACACGTCCGACAGCCACTCATAGATAATCTAGACACCAAAATCATGGGGCCTAAGGGTGCCCACCCATATGCTGAATCCCCACAAGGAATCACAGTGTCACGATAAGGTCATCTTGCCTCCATATGAAAGGAAGAAGATACAGCTAACTTCTCCGTCCCCTTCCTAATCTCATGGTTACCGCGTAATATACGGCGCTAGAATCACTGATGACATGGGTTGTTTAACCTAAGGTGATTGGTGCCATTGGAATTCTAAGTTCCATTGCTAATCTTTATCATCACTTAGGATGATAACTACATTTTATTTATTAGAGAAGATAATATTTCTTTCTCCAGATAATAGATGATAACACACAATTTGCAATATCTTTGATAAAGACTCTTCAAAGGACATGAGCAAGTTATGAACTTGCCTTGTGACTACAAGGTAGTGAAGTTGGATGCTTCCACGTGACCTTGAGCTCCGGTTTCTACAGAGAACCATTATTGCCCGGTAAGGACAATATTTACAGAAGCAATATGTAATGCATAGTAATGTCATGCAATGGTTTATTATCTGTTTCTTTGCGTGTTTTACCCTCTTAGTAAAATTTTGCTATTTTCTTTAATTAATAAAATAAAAGTATTATTCTAAGAGTTAAAAATATGCACTTACTATTTTTTTAACTCTTTTATTTATTAAAATTCCTTTAAGGAAATAAGACTTTATTTTTATCACACTGAATTTACTTTTCAGAAATACAAACTAGTATTTTTCTATAACAGTATATCCATTTAGGATCTTAAAAATGAATTTTGTTAAATTTTAAGTGTTTCATATATTTTTTATAAAATTCAAAAGTAATTGGCACCATATTAATAATGGATCTAAATTTTAGTTACCAAAAATTCTATTAATTATTTTTATTTAATAGTGAATATTTTTGTGAGTTCATAGACATATTATTTATATTTTTTAAGATTTTTATTTATTTTTCTAGAGTTGTTTTTGTTTCAGGGACATATTTGTAAATATTTCTTTTTAGACAACTCCCTTAAAATACGGGCATGGCCCACTGGGCTGGCCCGACCCAATTTGACCTAGCCCACACGACCTAGTTAAGCCCACCAGGGTAGTACTAGGCCTCCCACTGGCCCAGTACACCCACGCACTCACTCTCCTCTCCCCTTTCTCTCGCTCTTGCTCACGCAGTCACCTCCTCCGCTCGCTGCCGCCACCGTGCACGACTCCGGCCTGGTCCGGCCACCGTTGCCGCCGCCATGGTGCAATGATGGCTAAGTTGATGCCGCCGCTCAGTTCTGTCCGAGCAGATCTGCCGATGGGGTCCTCACCTGGCCGCGCTGACCCCTTCCCAAAGCTATGGTTAGGGTTTGGTCGCCCTAGAGCTTCGGTGATGGAGCACCGGGGTACTCACAGTGCGCTCTCTTTCATCTTCGGCTGGTTCTGACGTGCTGCAAGCGTGGGTTGCAGCGCCCCTTCGGGGTGCTCCCCGTGCCACCGCTTCAATTACTTTTGCGAGGACCTCGAGTAAGTTTGGGTGCTTCCTCTTTGTGCTCCTTTCTTGTGCTCTAGCTATCTCGCCCTGGCATGATTACCATGGTTAGCCCCCTGTCTAGGGTTCATCCCTAAACCCTAGGGTTCATACCCTGTGCACTGATGTTGAGTTAATTTCTCTGGTTCATCCTACAAGTGGTATCCTTCTAGAGTTAATTTTCTAGTGGTACATGTTGCACGCTAATGGTTCTAGCCAATTGCTCTCCTTTCTGCTAGTTGGTACTCTGCTGAATATGTTGTTGCCACCTTGTTCTCTATCAGAGAACCCTCTTTGAAAGTATACCGAATCTTTATGTGATTACCCTTGTTGCATCTGTGATGAGTTCATTTTATTGAATTGAGACTCACTGTTATGCTAGAGTTGGGATGCTCTCTGTTGAGGTGATGTTGTTAATATTTGCTTATAAAACAGTAATGTGTTGCAGAGAAGTTTAGAAATATGATTGATTCCTATCTGCTTTATAGGAAGATGATTACTGACTTGTGGCTTAGTGATAGACAGTGGTGATGTATACTGGCTTATCTGCCACAAAGTGCCAAATATGATTCCTAAATTAATTTAGGAAAGTGATTATAGGTTTTTTTAATAGCTACTATTGAACCTGTTGGTACAGAGGTGCTACCCAGTTGGGGATGTGCCATGTACCAGCAGTGTGATATGTGTTGATCTAGTTAAAACTAGATCCACAGGTTTATGATGCTGGTATGAAACCATCTTTGGACTTTGGTAATCAGTTTAAGACAATGATTCTCATATCCTTTTAAGAAAATGCTTTGGTAACCATGTTTTGTAGTATAGAGCTTTTAGGTGAACCACTTCTGAGGTGCTACCATCCATTGGATGTGCCCAGAAGCATTCAGTTAGAGCTGTTGTACATGTGGATGTAACAATATGTTTGATTCTCCAAGATCAGTGATGCACAGGCTGAGATCTTGGAGTGGTTTGCAAAGATAAATAGTTTGGCCCTTTTTAATCTATTCTGTGATGGATACACCCCACTTTGGTGCACTCTGAGAATATCTTATATGAAACAACATATGCTCAACATAGATTTAGCATGTGATGGTTTTGTATCAACTTACCACACAGGTTGCTTGCTGGTGCTGTGTTGATCTTGGTCTGCACCTCCTGGTGTTGTCTTGCTCCTCCCACTCTCCTATGATCTTGAACTTGCTCTTGCTATCCTCCTGTACCACCACCTCCTTAAGTCACCATTTTGTGATGAACTGGTGGTTGTTTTGGTGAATTAGTTGGTGGATTTATTTGGATCTGGTAAGCTCGCTGAGTTCCTAGTGTGTGCTTGAGAAGGTGAAATGAGCTTCCTGTAACTGTGCTTCGGCAGGTGCCCTATTGGAGTGTTTGTACTACTGATGTTGTTTGGACAGCACATTGCATGCATTTAGGTGACTCAGCTGTTTGTCTGTGTGAGCTGTTCATGTGGATCAGCTCAAGTAATCTGGCTTTCACCTTTACATGTTTACTTGTTACTGGCCTGGTGAAACTTGCCTCTCTCTACTTGGCTTCTAATGTGGTATTTGGGCTATTTACCTAAAAGAACAGATACTACACCTTTGGTGAAACTTGCCCCTTTATTAATTACTCAATGATGCTTTATGAACAGTGCACTTCACTATTCACCACTGAGAGTAAACTTAACTAACTACTAACCCCTTCTTTCATTTAGTTTTTTTTTCTTATTTGCAGGAACAAGATATGGATATACAAGATCTAGTATAGGAGTAGATATGTAGTATAGGTTTTAATTGTAACCTTCTTTTTATTCTTTTTGTAAAAAATCTTGTAAAGATGTTATTATAAGTTAATAAAGTTTTATTTCTATTTTCTGCAATATTCAATGTTTTGGTGTATTTATCACCATTTGTAATATTATTATGTAATCAGTATATAAGATTCCATTTCTTATTTAGTTTTCCTTATCTTAAATCCTTATTGTTGTCTACTGTATCTATAATTTAACCAAACAATGTTAATAAGGAATTTTGGAAAAAAACAATCCAATATTACTAACTTCTAATTTTCAAATTCTTTCAAATTGATTTAAATTTCAAAATTGAATTCAAAGTAACTTCCCCAAAATCTTAATAATGCCTAAAGGTCAAAATTCATAGCAATCACTAACAAGAGCTATTCCAACCTCCAGTTAGTGAAAGAAACTCTGATCCCTTTAAGTTTTTGTTTGGCGAAATATTTACCCTGATTTTTATAGATGCATGCATGCACAAACTTATATTCCTAATTCTACCCTTCGTTGGATCCTAATGCTAGGGTGTTACAGAGCCTCACTATATTTTGTATATCTCCTATTGTGAATTTTATTACCTATCCTATTTGCAAATCATTGGGTTATCATCAAACACCAAAAAGGGGGTGATTGAAAGGGAATTTATGCCCTTCCTATTATTTTGATGTTTGTTGACAACACTTGGATAGTTTGATCTACTATTAAATGTTGCAGGGGATATCAGATACTCGAGAGTTTTGCACTAAAGGAAAAAGAGCTCCCTAGGATCATGTCTGTGCAAGAAACAAGTCCTAGTCGGACTGTCTAGCTGATCTACGCCGGATTGTCCGCCACTGGCCGGACTGTCCGGTTGGATCAGGAGGAACTATCTGCCCCTGGGAAGTGGGCGACTTCCCCAGACATTCAGAACACCATATCAGACTCCACCCGGACTCGGTATGGACTCTGGCTGGAATCTCCGCTGGTCAGAGTGTCTGATGTGTCTGACCCGGAGTGTCCAGCCCTAGGGGCTTGTCGACCAGCTTGGACATTCAGAAGTGCAAATCGGACACCTCCCGGACACAATCTGGACATTGGCCAAAAAGTTTGCCAGGCCGGAGTGTCCGGTCAGTTTCACCCGTAGTGTCCGGCTGATGCTGGCCGGACTGTCCGGGGTAAGTGGCTCCCAACGGCTCTAATTCCAGGGGGCCTATATAAAGGCCCCTTCTTCTACCTTGGAAGCTGCTCGTCCACCTCAAGAACTCCAGGACTATTTGAGCCACCAAATCCACAAGATCTCTTCACTCAACCATCCAAAATCATTGATCTTTGGAGAATCGAAGGAGGAGGCCTTGATCTACAGCTTCACCAAGGGAGATCTTCATTTCCCCCTCATTCACTTGAGGGCCCCTTTCTCTAGTGTTTCTTTGGAAACCCTAGCTTGTGATTTGGTTCTTACTAGCTTGTCTTTGATTGTTTGACAGCTAGCTTGTATTCGAGAGCCTCCAATTAGGTTGTGGATGTGTGCCTCGAACTTGTTGTAAAGGTGCCGACTTCCACCTCGAAGGTTTCTGTATAGTGGAAGAGGTGAATCGAACCCGTTGGGGTGAGTTTCATCGGAGAACAAGGGAGGCCTCTCGCGGCGTTCGTGGTTTGAAACCACCCCTCTCCAAACGTAGACGTACTTCCCCTCAAAATGAACGAACTACGGGAAACAAATCCTTGTGTCTCCGTGTGCTCCACTTCGGTTACTTCTATCCCTTACCGCACTTTACTTATCTAGTTCTTGCTTAGTATATGTGCTAGATTGACATATAGGTAAATTCACCATAGTTGCATAATCTAGAGAATTTACCTTTTGTGTCAAACCCTAAATTTAAAATGAGTAAAATTTGAAGTAGCACCTATTCACCCCCCCCTCTAGGTGCCCATACGATACTTTCAAAGGGGTGCTACAGTCGATTTTTCAGATGGATTTTGATCCACTTTATAAACATTATCCAAATAGTGTTGAAAGAGTTTTTAGGATTTGAGATATTTTTGAGTTGGACAGGTTGGGTTTTTAGTTTGAGATGGTCTCAAATATGAATTTATACTTTGGAGAATTTTCCCAAGATTTATTGTGGCAAAAAGTATTTAAAGCAAATATTTTTCTCTTTCTGCCAATTAAGAAAATAGGCTAAAAGAATTACTAAAACTCTTCAAAAATAATTATTTTTGAAGTGGGAAGATAGGTATAATATATAGGCCTCCATTTTGCCTTAATTTGGCCAAGTGTTTTGGAGAAAAACATACTTTCTTTTATAGGGAGAGTTTTTAAGTTTTAGCAAAAGAAAGGAATTAAATAATTTTTGGGTCAAAATATCTATGGATAATATTTGATAAATATTTGTATCCAAGGTAGATGATGTACACATGCTGTATCCATCATTTGAAACCTTGGATTTTGGAAATCAAGCTTGATTTTTGGAGAGAACATGAAATGGGGGGTAAAAGGATGATCTTAGGGGATAATATTTTTATGCCACAAAAACCTTGTTGGATCTTGGAGCTCAGAGCTCCCCTTGGGTCATGGGCTAGATGGATAGATAGAACAAGTTATGTATATCACCATGGTACATAAGGTTGAGGTTTATTAGGATTGAGCTTTCCTAGGATTGATGTCAAAGTTGGCTAAAAATAAGGGGGTCATAGCAGAATATTGATTAGCTTTAAAAACCATGTGGGTTTTTGAAGCACAAGGATCAAATTTAAGAAATTGAAGTATGGGTGGATAGAACTTCATGAGTAGAGCACTCTCATGCAAGGATTTGGTCAAAATAAGTTAACATGAAGATGTGAGCTTCTGCCAGAGTAGGCATGTTGGTAAGATTTGTAGAAAATATTAATTTCTTGCTTGTAAAACCATGAAGAACAAGTGGGTTAAGGGATGGTCTAGCCAAGGGAAAGTGTGGGCCTTGGGAGTACTTCATATGGTTTAAGTGCATTCCCAAAAATGCACAAGGGTAGAGAAAGAGAGAGACTCAAACACGTGATGTTGATAATAGTTTTCCAGACTTAGTCATTTTTGGCAGATTTAGGTTTTTTTACTAGAGTTCATATGGGGATGAATTTGAGAGCATGCTAGGTACCAAACTCATTATCAAAGGGATGATGTTGAAGTGTATATTGAATATAAAGGATCCAGGCTTGATGTTGGTCTTCATTGAGTTGGAAGCTTCTAGAAGGGATTAACTCTAAGGTGATTTAGTTAAGGAAATAGATGGTCATATTAGTTACTAGAGATCAGATCAGGCTTGAGTAACTTTCTTAGGGTTAGTATTCTTGGATTAGCTAGATACTAGAGGATGAGCTCCTAGGGTATCTCATACTACTTCCTAAGCGAACACGTCAAACATCAGATCAAGGCAAATCATCAAACATCATATGAAGGCAATTTACCTTCCAAGCAATTTAATATACTACTAGGGTTACCATCAAGCCTAGCTTGAGGTAAGGAGGGTTATTTTAAAGAGTTGGGGTTTTTGAATAAGGTAAGGGTCCTTGGTACTTCTACTAGGAATATAATTGAAAATCTTTATAGAAGGTTTTGGAAAACTTAGAGGTAAGATTATTTGAAGGTTCTATCTTGAAAACATAAGGAGATTATATCATATAGATCTCCATAGTTTTGTAAAGAGAATCTAAGAAAATATTTGTTGCTGCAAAGGCATCTTGGCTTAAGTTTTGAAATGCCAGAACATTTGAGAATATGTAAAATAAGCCAAGACAATTTTGTTAAATAGATTTGGTTAACTGAGGGTGAGGTAAGGATTATATCATCTGTTACACATTCAGATGCATTAGAACAAACAAACCACAAGTAAACACTGCATCACTAACAAGAAAAGTTTTTGTTCCCCCTGATTTTTGCATTCTGGACAACTAATCAGGATTGTTGAAAGTGGGATGTTACATTTAGTGTTCTAAAATTAATGCACATCATATACCTAATAATAGTGCGTTGAGCTACAAGTTCATTTTCATCATTTGGAAGAACAATAATTCCACCTTTCTTAGGTACACAATGAACAAGACTAACACATTTACTATAAGCTATAGGATATATAATATATGCTTCTATGAGTTTAATTACCTCTTTCCTTACCATTTCTTTCATTCTTGGATGGAGATGCTGTTGATGATGAACAACAGGCTTTTGCATCTTCCTCCAAATTAATTTTATGCATATGTAAAGCAGGGCTTCTATCTTTCAAATCATCAAGAGAATAACCAACTATTGGTCTAAATCAAGTAGCTTTGATTCCCCTTTAGTTGAAAGGTTAGCATAAAAATTAGGGTCCTATTTAGGAGGAGGTAACTCTCCCAAATCATCAGGTGGAATATTTAATTGCAACATAGGGTGTTGTTAAGATAACAATTGTTCTAAAGGCTCTTTTTCTTCATCAGTAAAGGGTTGATCTTGGTTAAGTACATATTACTCCATCACGTCCAACGAAGCAACAACTACATAAGCAAGGGTTTCCACTTCACCCTTAACAAATAGTTCTTTTTATATATGTTTATCAATAAACTTAGAAAAAATGAACTCCATCTTTTCACCAGCACATTTAATAAACACTTCCTCTTTAGGTAAACTAATTTCAACACCTATCCCATGAGTCGATGCTATTCTCTTGGAGGGTGTTAATCCACTAGCGAGTCTCTCCCTCCATCACTAGGGGGAGGTAGAAGCGACGAGTAGGTCTGTATGACCGATGATTCCCATCTCCATGAGGTATGTGTTGAGCCATACTGATGGGTCGAGTGTGGGGTTGTACTTATCGATCTCCTTCGTCCCCTTGAAGTTGGAGGGGTATCTTTCGCCTCAGACCATTAGTCCAAAGCACTACAGGCCGATTCGACTAAGGGAGCCCCTAGGCTCGGGCTCGCGGCCGCCCCGGTTGGAAAAGGTGTGCCACAGGTCATTGGTGCCATGCCTGGTTGGCGACGATGTGGGTCTGATCATCAATCGCCTAGGCGTTGGTGGTGACCGTGTTGTTTACTAGTCACGGCTCGTTGGTGGAGTTTGCGTGGTTTGCCGCCCGCAACTGGATCTGCTATGGATCGAGAGGCAGACAATTGTTGACGTTGGTGATTGTTCACTCGCCAGGGCGATTGCTAGAGGCTGCACGACTATCGGTTGAGCAGGAGTACATCCTCTCCCGCGGGTCGATCCCCGCGGTTTGTTGTTGCACGGCTTCAGCGAGTAGGGCCTGAGCGTACTTGACTTGCAGTGCGCCTTCACCCATGAGGTTGAGGTTGGCTACCGTGGCTTGTCCCGCGATGACATTGTCCATTGGCGTGGAGTAGAGTGGGAGCCTGTTGGCTTCGAGATCCTGTGGTGCGATCATGATCCGCGGCTACCGCGAAGGAAACGAGCGGCGGGGTGGTGGTAGAGCTCCATGTGTGGTCGCCCCAACAGTTGGCGGTTACCGCCTGGTGCCGCATTGCGGCGGTATTCGGGCTCGGCCACGTGTGCGGGGTCGCACTCGTCATCGAAGTTCAAGGTGCGACCCTGGGTAGTGGGGTTGAGGCGGCTCCTGATGCAGTGCTAGTGATAGAGCGATAGCTCTTGTACCGTTTGTTGCTCGAGGCGGAATTTCTCGCGCTCGACATGTTCTTTGGCGATGGCTTCCTCCAGTCGTTGGCGGTGTTCCTCGACTTCCGATCTAGCATGGGCCTCACCGGGGGACTCCGATCCGGAGTCAGAGTCGAAGATCTGAGGATATATGGGTCCTCGAAGTCACCGGCATGGGAGATGTGTGCGATGGAGTCTACGTGTGACGCGGTAGTGATAGATCCGATGACCAAAGTAGGGATCACTGAATCAGCATCGTCGTAGAGAGCCGCATCGTTTCTGGCCGCGTCGGTCATGGCCGGGTCGCACTCGAAGGCGAGGAGGGTGATGGAGCAGACTTGCTCCTCCGAGAGTAGATCACACGGGGGTGATCTGTTGGTGATGTTGAATCCCGCCGATTCGGTCGGGTCGGTGACATTCGTGAACACAACGAAGAGTTTATGATGCCGATCGGTACCATGGCGGCGTGGGTGACCAGGCGTGACGCCGACACATAGCTGCTTAGCAGGATCTGGAGGAACCCATCGTTGGCGATTGTGCGACTAGTGGCAAATGGCCGGTGGATTGGTGTGTAGGGTCTTGCTGTAGATCTGAGGCTTGACTGACCATGCCCCATGGTGGGCGCCACTGTCGTGGGAATGGCCATGGTAGTCGCTACCAGGGGTAGCGATTGAGTTGAGGGCAAGGGAGAGTGAACCATCTGCGTGTTGGAGATATGCCCAAGAGGCAATAATAAAGTGGTTATTATTATATCTTTATGTTTATGATAAATGTTTACATCCCATGCTATAATTGTATTATTAGGAAACACTAATACATGTGTGTTTTGTAAACATAAAAGAGTCCCTAGTAAGCCTCTTGTTGAACTAGCTTGTTGATTAATTGATGATCATGGTTTCCTGATCATGGACATTGGATGTGATTAATAACAAGGTTATATCATTAGGAGAATGATGTAATGGACACACACCCATAGTAAGCATAGCATAAGATCAAGTCATTAAGTTCGTTTGCTATAAGCTTTAAAATACATAGTAACCTAATCCTTCGACCATGAGGTTATGTTAATCACCATCACCGGATGGGTACTTTGATGACATCAAACACCGCTTCGTAACTGGGTGGTCATAAAGGTGTCATTGGGTATTCTGAAAGTATGTGTTGAAGCGCATGGACCAAGATTGGGATTTGTCCATCCATATGACGGATAGATGTGCTCTAGGCCCTCTCGGTGGAATGTCATCTAATTAGCTTGCAAGCATGTGACTGAGTCGCAAGGGATGACATATCACGGAACGAGTAAAGAGTACTTATCAGTAACGAGGTAGAACTAGGTATGGAGATACCGACGATCAAACCTCGGATAATTATAGTATCGCGTGACAAAGGGAATTGGTTTCGTATGTTAATGGTTCTATCGATCACGAAGTCATCGTTGAGTATGTGGGAGCCATTATGGATCTCCAGGTCCCGCTGATGGTTATTGATAGGAGATGTGTCTCTGTCATGTCTGCATATTCACGAACCGTAGGGTGACACACTTAAGGTTCGAAGTTGTTTTAAGTAGATATGGAATGTGCGTTGGAGACCGAATGTTGTTCGGAGTCTCGAATTGGATCCGGGACATCACGAGGAGATCCGGAATTGTCCGGAGAATAAGATTCATATATTGGGGATCATTTTCTGAGTTAGGAAATGTTCCGGAGTATTTGTATGAGGTTTCTAGAAGGTTTCGGAATGTTCCGGAAGGTTCTGGAAGATTTCTTGGAGTTTGCTTGAAAACCAAGAAAGGATCAAGGAGTCCTTGTGGGGTAAGACAAGGATTCGTGGGGGGAGGACTCCTCCCCCCCACCTCCCAATCCGCCGGCCATAGGAGGAAGGGGAGTCCTACAAGGACTCCCCCTCCCATGGCGCCTCCCCCTTTAAATAGAGGGGTAGGGGCGCCCCCTCCAGGCCCTCCTCAACTACTCCAAATCTCCGCCGCCTCTCTCCTCCTCCTTTCTTCTGCACAGGCATAGGCGAAGCCCTGCAGAATTCTCTACTCCACCACCATCACCACGCCGTCGTGCTGCTGGGATTCCGTGGAGAAGATCTACTACCTCCGCTGCTCGCTGGAACGAGGAGAGGAAGGTCTGCTTCGACTCCGCACGTGTGACCGACTGCGGAAGCGCTGCCGAAACGCGGCGCCGGAAGGATCGTCCACTTGACCGACTGCGGAAGCGCTGCCGAAACGCGGCGCCGGAAGGATCGTCCACTTGACCGACTGCGGAAGCGCTGCCGGAACGCGACGCCAGAAGGATCGTCCACACGATCTTGAGATCGGCAAGTGATCGACTACATCAACCACGAGATCTAATCTCGTTAACGCTTTCGGATCTACGAGGGTTAGTTCCTATCTATCTCGTTGCACATGTCTAATAGATTAGATCTTGGCTTTTATCTAGATTAGATCTGGGTTTTGTTCGTTCTTGCGGTAGAAATTTTTTGTTTTCCATGCTACGAACCCATCAGTGGTATCAGAGCCGTATCTATGCGTAGATCTGTTACACGATTAGAACACAATGTTTTTGTGGGCGTTGATGCTTTTGTTGTCGGTGTCTTAGCGTGTACTTTGCATCTTGCGGCATGGTGGGATGAAGCGGCTCGGGCTAACATTACATGTCATCGCACATGAGACTTGCTCCATGCTTGACGTGCAACTTGCTTTGCACAAGTGGCTTTGCGGGTGTCTGTCTCTCCCACCATAGTTAAGATTCAATTTACAATGAGCATCTGACAACACTTGTATCAACGTTGTAGTTCTTGTTCGTAGGTAAGATCGGTCTTATGCGAAAGCCCCAAACCACGTAAAACATGCAAAGAAAATTAGAAGCGTCTAACTTGTTTTTGCAGGGGTTTTGTGATGTGATATGGCCATCATGTGATTGTGATTGTATTTGATGTATGCAATGATCCTTGTTGTGATACGGCAACCGGCAGGAGCCTAATGGTTGTCTTTAATTCTGTTAAGACCTGCGTGTCTATTCATCTTGTAATAGCTTTATTCCAAGTAGTTGTAATAGTTGCTGGTGATGATGGACAACCATGAAGTGGCGCCACTGACCTTGACGCAATGCTGGTGATGATGGAGATCATGTTCGTGCTTTGGAGATGGAGATCAAAGGCGCAAGAAGAAAAGGCCATATCATATCACACTAATTATGAATTGCCTGTGATGTTAATCCTTTATGCATCTTGTATTGCTTAGATCGCGACGGTAGCATTATAAGATGATCCCTCTCACTAAATATCAAGTAATAAAGTGTTCACCCTTAGTTGGCACCGTTGCTAAGACTCGTCGTTTCGAAGCATCTCGTGATGATCGGGTGTGATAGACTCTACGTGTGCATACAACGGGTGCAAGCCAGATTTGCACATGCGGAAACTAAGGTTAACCTTGACGAGCCTAGCATGTACAGACATGGTCTCGGAACACGGAATACCGAAAGGTAAAGCATGAGTCATATGGATGATATGATGAACATGTTGATTGTTCGCCTTTAAAGCTACATCATCTCACGTGATGATCGGACTTGGTGTAGTGGATTTGGTTCGTGTAATCACTAAAACAACTCGAGGGATGTTGTTTTGAGTGGGAGTTCATTTGTAATTTGGATTAGTCGAACTCAATTTATCATAAACACAATCAAAGTGAATTTGCATAGTTTGTTGTAGTCATTGGCATCCGTTCACCACCTTACGCTTAGTTATAGTTGAGACAGTGGAACTATAGAAATTCTGGATATTTACTTTACGAACTGGTATCGTATTGTTTTGAATGTCAATTTAAAGTTTATAAGTCCTATTGCAAACTTTCAGCAAACTCTATTTACTCCATGAAGTTTAATAAGTAGTATTAAATCAAGAGTAACAATTCCAGTGTAAGTATCTAATGTATCATGTTTGCCTCCATGATTCTTGATACTCAAAAGATTGTTTTTAATATCAAGTTTATCTAAGAGCTGAAAGCAATGTTTCAGAAACCATCATATGTGAAAGGTATTGCGATATCTAAAACAATGTATTGGTGACAGCATGATAGAGTATACGTCCTCATATTTGATGAGAATTTGTGAAGGTTGGAGACGCTAGTCGTCCTAATTCTCCAAAAGGTTTTGAAAAGAAACATTATACTCGCAATTCACCTTTATAAGCTATAGCAGCTTGATCATGAAAGTTGTCATGATAAGGATGAATAGAAGATGTAAGTAAAATGTTGACTACATTAATAGATTACTAAAGAATGGATTTTTGAAAGAACACCAAACATTTGATGATGGTGATCCACCTCAAAGTGCAAGTCCAAAGGTATTGGTATTTGACTATATACGCTTTGTACCATGTGTCATGTTGATGACACCACTATTGATGTTGATAGATTCTTTTAAAAAGAAAAGGAATTGCTGAAAGAGAATCTATAAAATATTTGGCAGAAAATAAAAGGTTGGAGATGTCCAACTTAGGCATATAGAAGATATACATGTTATGGTTGTATTCCTTGCTTGTTAAACAATGTGGTTCTTAGGTATTAAATACCGGTATTGGATACCGAATTGGTTGGTATGAAGTGTCATATAGGACAACACAATTCATGAACTGCAATGGCCTAAGTAACTAGCAAGAGAAAATGTGATGATGTTCATCGAAAACAAACAAAGGGTTGTTGTGTTGCTCGTTAACATCAAAGCTTGCCTTCAAGATTTGTTTCAATAATTGTTATTTTGATTAGGTATTATGACGACAAAAGGTTGTTCAAATAATTACCGTATTTCATAATAGATGGATGATATACAAGTCTGGTTGGAGAAATAACGACCATAAAACTAATGCTAAAATGTCGCAAGACAAATGATTGAAAGATCACTTGCGAAGTGACATCGCCGTTTAAATTATATTGAAAGGGATACATGAAGAAACTCCATGTTGATGGATTTTTGGAGTCTTTGATTTGGATCAAATGACGCTTGTGATACTTTCCTGGAGATAATTAAAACTCCGTTCGTAGGCCAAAAGAGGAACAGACGACTAACTGATTGGAATTTGTACATGTTGATGTATATAGTCCATTATGTGTAGTCGTGGGCGATGAATTTCAACTTCATATGCTTTCTCCGAAGATTTGAGTGAGTATATGTATATACTTACTCAATAAGGAAGAAGTATGAAACATTTGAAAAATGTTCAAAGACTTTCAAGATGAAGTGGAAAATCATTGTAACAAGAAAATAAAAGAGTTTATGATTGGATCATAAAGAAAGATGTTTGAGTTACAAGTTTAGCAAAAACACCTAAGATTTGAGGAATCGTTCCATGGATTTGCATTTCCCAAAACACCATAGGAGTATGGAGTGTTCAAGATATGTAATGAAACCTTGTTTGACATGGTAAGATCAAAGGTGTCATTTATAAAACTGCCATTATATATTAAAGATTAAAGCTTTAGTGACTACCGCTTTTACACTGAAAAGAGCTCCATCGTGATCCGTTGAAATGACACCATATAAGTCATGGTTTGGGATAAAACCCGAATTGTCTTTTCTTAAATTTTGGTATGTTATGCATAAGTAAAATGTTTACAACCAAAGTCGGATAAGCACGTATTTGTAGGTTATCCTAAAGAATTTGTTGGGAATTTCTCCATAACACTAAGGACAAAAGAGTTTGTTACTTGGAACGTCAAGTTTCTTGAGAAGGAATTTTTCGTGAAAAGTTAAGTGGGAGGACAATAGAAATTTGATAAGGTTGTTGAACCTTAGCTATATGTGCTAAGTAGCGCAGCGCCGGAAAGTGTCCCGGTGACGGCCACAATGCTCATGGCTCTCGTGATTACAAAAGGTGTGATCTCGGAGATTAGAGTTCCTATAGAACCATGCGGGTCGGTAAGAATTAAATAGTAAGATTTGATAAGCAAGTCGTTATTGTTTTGACAATGATGAACCGACTACATGCAAAGAAGCGATGATGGGCCCTGACTCCATAAAATGACTAGAAGTCATGGAATCCGTGATAGCATCCATACACGAGAAATCAAGTTTCTGAACTTTGAAGACCCTCCGGAAAGGCGTGAAGCCTATCGGTCGTGTTTGGACCTATAAAGAAATATACATGGATGTTTCAAATCTATGAAATAGTCGACATGTCGGAAAGAGTTTACGACAATGTTCAAGGAATTGACTGTGATAAGATTTGATCTTTCATAGCGATATTTAGTCTGGACGGATTAATGTAGCAACCACTACATATATTTTGGTATATGGTAGTTGAACAAACAAAACAAGTTCTTCTAATAGAATGGTTACCTAGGACGTGTAAATGACACGATCCAAAGGGTTTTGTTAATTCAAAGGATGCTAAAAGAGTATGCAAAACTTCAATGGTTGAAGTAAGCATAGCGGAGTTGGAATCTTCACCATGATGAAACTGTTAAAAGAGTTTAAATTCATCGGATATGATGAAGATGCTTGCATTTGCAAGAAATTAAGTGGGAGCGCTGAGACATATTTCTAATACATTATGTAGAGGACATATTGTTGATTGGAAATGATGTATCTTATATTGACACAGGTTAAGAATTTCATTTTGATGAAAGACTTAGGCATAACCCAAGAATTAGGCATCAATGTCTATATGGATAGATTGAGGCGCTAATATGGTTTTGCCAAATGTACATAGATAAGACGTTGAATGAGTTCAATATGGAAACAACAAGAAAGGTTCTTGACGCACGGAAAGGACTGAATCAAGATTCGAGTGTGTTGACACGAGATTCAAGTGTTTTGACACTTGGTGAAATCACAAGAATATTTTGATCAATCATTTTTGAGATGTACACATCCAGATATGTCCTATGCTCTAAATGTTATGAGCATATACCAGAATGATTCATAAGATGATCATTGGACAATAGTAAAGATATTCTTATGAGCTTTGGAAGAACTAAGAATATACCATGTATAAGTGACAAATAGTTAAAGGTAGTTCATTGTAAAGCGTTACATTGATACTAATTTTGTCACAAGATACAAATTAAATTTATCTCAATTTAAACTATGGGTGACACAATGTAATGGAAAGGAAGTTCCATAACGGATTTGGTTGAGTACCAAAGTTAAAACATTGTAACAAATACTACAACAAAAAGGCTAAGTATATGACTACTATTGTAGCAGTAAATGAGGGCATTTGCGTCAAGTAGTTTGTTATCAAACTAGGTGTGGTTCCTAGCGGGCTAATACTATGAAGATATATTGTGTGACAATAATATCAACATATTTTGAGCCGAAGGAACTAAAGGTCTCACCAAAGGACCAAATTTATACAATGCCATCTCATTGGAGAATGAGTAATGCGTAGAGACGCAAGGACATGCAAATACACACGGACCTGGAAGTGTCAGATTCGAAGATTATGTTTACCACTAGCAATAGTGTCTATACAACACCAGAAAGCCATAGGTGTTGAAATGCACAAGTTTTTAACTAGATTATTGACTCTAGTGCAAGTGGGAGACTATTGGAGATATGCCCAAGAGGCAATAATAAAGTGGTTATTATTATATCTTTATGTTTATGATAAATGTTTACATCCCATGCTATAATTGTATTATTAGGAAACACTAATACATGTGTGTTTTGTAAACATAAAAGAGTCCCTAGTAAGCCTCTTGTTGAACTAGCTTGTTGATTAATTGATGATCATGATTTCCTGATCATGGACATTGGATGTGATTAATAACAAGGTTATATCATTAGGAAAATGATGTAATGGACACACACCCGTAGTAAGCATAGCATAAGATCAAGTCATTAAGTTCGTTTGCTATAAGCTTTAAAATACATAGTAACCTAATCCTTCAACCATGAGGTTATGTTAATCACCATCACCGGATGGGTACTTTGATGACATCAAACACCGCTTCGTAACTGGGTGGTCATAAAGGTGTCATTGGGTATTCTGAAAGTATGTGTTGAAGCGCATGGACCAAGATTGGGATTTGTCCATCCATATGACGGATATATGTGCTCTGGGCCCTCTCGGTGGAATGTCATCTAATTAGCTTGCAAGCATGTGACTGGGTCGCAAGGGATGACATATCACGGAACAAGTAAAGAGTACTTATCAGTAACGAGGTAGAACTAGGTATGGAGATACCGACGATCAAACCTCGGATAAGTATAGTATCGCGTGACAAAGGGAATTGGTTTCGTATGTTAATGGTTCTATCGATCACGAAGTCATCGTTGAGTATGTGGGAGCCATTATGGATCTCCAGGTCCCGCTGATGGTTATTGATAGGAGATGTGTCTCTGTCATGTCTGCATATTCACGAACCGTAGGGTGACACACTTAAGGTTCGAAGTTGTTTTAAATAGATATGGAATGTGCGTTGGAGACCGAATGTTGTTCGGAGTCTCGGATTGGATCCGGGACATCACGAGGAGATCCGGAATTGTCCGGAGAATAAGATTCATATATTGGAGATCATTTTCTGAGTTAGGAAATGTTCCGGAGTATTTGTATGAGGTTTCTAGAAGGTTTCGGAATGTTCCGGAAGGTTCTGGAAGATTTCTTGGAGTTTGCTTGAAAACCAAGAAAGGATCAAGGAGTCCTTGTGGGGTACACTCCTTCCCCCCACCTCCCAATCCGCCGGCCATAGGAGGAAGGGGAGTCCTACAAGGACTCCCCCTCCCATGGCGCCTCCCCCTTTAAATAGAGGGGTAGGGGCGCCCCCTCCAGGCCCTCCTCAACTACTCCAAATCTCCGCCGCCTCTCTCCTCCTCCTTTCTTCTGCACAGGCATAGGCGAAGCCCTGCAGAATTCTCTACTCCACCACCATCACCACGCCGTCGTGCTGCTGGGATTCCGTGGAGAAGATCTACTACCTCCGCTGCTCGCTGAAACGAGGAGAGGAAGGTCTGCTTCGACTCCGCACGTGTGACCGACTGCGGAAGCGCTGCCGAAACGCGGCGCCGGAAGGATCGTCCACTTGACCGACCGCGGAAGCGCTGCCGAAACGCGGCGCCGGAAGGATCGTCCACTTGACCGACCGCGGAAGCGCTGCCGGAACGCGACGCCGGAAGGATCGTCCACACGATCTTGAGATCGGCAAGTGATCGACTACATCAACCATGAGATCTAATCTCGCTAACGCTTTCGGATCTACGAGGGTTAGTTCCTATCTATCTCGTTGCACATGTCTAATAGATTAGATCTTGGTTTTTATCTAGATTAGATCTGGGTTTTGTTCGTTCTTGCGGTAGAATTTTTTTGTTTTCCATGCTACGAACCCATCACTGCGGTACGAGATTGAGGAGACTCGGGATTTTACCCAGGTTCAGCCCCCCGTAGGGTAAAGAGCCTACTTCCCGCTAGATGTATTAATTAAAGTGAGATTACAAGGGGAGGTCGAGCTCCGTGGTGAGGGCAGCGAGTCGCCTATATGGGGTGTATCAAAGCATGTCCTATAGAGGGTACCCTAGGGAGGCTTATATAGTGCTACCTCGCTAGGGTTTACATGGATAATACCGAATCGGTTAAGGTTTTTAGTGATCTTGACCTAATCCGACCGGGCCTAGCTACCCTCCTGGGCCTTCTGCATCTAGTCGCCAGGCTTCTTGGGTCACAATGCTTCCAGTCGCCATTCCAGTGAGCCTACACACCGTGGGCCTGATCAGTCGAATCCTCCTCCTGGGCATATCCCAATTGGTATGTCCCCATCACTCCTTCGGGGAGAAGGGGGCTTTTATAGGCCACCGCCCCCAAAATATAAACGTTACATGCAACTTAGATTAGAGTCTCTGGTCTAGGGAGGTTAGAGTCTTCGACAAGGGTGAGGCCTCACACCGGAGTCTCCGGAGTGGGTGTGACAAGACATGAGTCTCTGGGGAAGCCTCCTCCCAGTCTCCGGACCAGCATCCAAGAGAAACACACTTGGCGCATCTCATATTTTGCTTGTCTGGAGACTTAGTCCGACAAGTTTCCTAGAGTCTTCAGCCTAGTCACATCGGAGTCTCTGGTCTATGAAGTCCGGAGTCTCCGGACCAAGAGATCCAACAATAGCTAGATTTTGGGGGTCTCACTGAGTAACTTTATAAACCCGCCGAGATCCATCTTGTAGAAACTTGTATGATCTTCCGATCACACCACGAATAAAGTCTAAGGGGACTCTATTATGTTTCTTGTTGTCTCTTTAATACAAATCTGCCGACCTGAGACATTTGCCGAACAAATAAACTCTATTTCGATCTTCGGAAGTGAGACTGCCGTTGGATCATGGAAACAATCCCTCGTCGGTTGGCACGCTAGGCGAGGGTCGTTCCGATATGGATGCGGCAAAACATCAATTTCCCTCTATCTCTACGCTATTATGTTCCTATTGTGTGTTGGCTTGCACATGCAAGGTGATGACTCCAGCACCGTGAAGCACTTCAACGTTTTGGCTATTGTGGATCCATCGGATCACTCAGACTCAGTTTTTCGAAAGTGCACATGCGTACATTCTTTGGGATGAGTGTATGCTGCGAGTTTGGTGTTTTTAAAAAACAACACTTTAAAAAAAAAGACACATTCCAGTCAATTAAATCAAATCAAAGAGAGCAATAATACCATGTGGGTGTAGAGGAGTAGTTAGCCAAGTAACCTTCCAAGAAGGAAGAGAACAATCACCAACTAACTACTCATCGTGCATTCGGGTCTGAGCTTGAGCCAACCACACCACGACCCCGATCTGACTGACTCCTCTCCTCTCCTGTTCATCGCGTCGAAATCAAATCCCCTCCCCTAATCCCCCAATCTCGAGCTCGCACACTACCAAGCCCCAGATCGATCAAACCCTCTCCCGCACTCCCGTCTCGAGTCCGTCCTCGCGCGGGCACTCACTCGCGCGCGCGCGCACACAGGAATCGGAGCCACAATCCGGCCCGGGGCGTTCAGGAAATCGAGAAACCCTCGAGGAGCTGGGATCGATCGCCTGGTCGGATTGTTGTTGGCTTTGCCGCGTGCACCAATGCCGGATCCGGCCGGGCCGGTGGCCGCGTCGTCCTCCACCTCCTGCCTCGGGCTTCCGTCGTCATGGCGTCTCTGAATCCCGCGGGCCGCCGCGGGCCCCGCCGATGCTCTTTGGATTCTCGGCCGAGGAGCGAGCAGGAGCCGCCGCGTCAGGCGGCGAGGGGGAGCGGCGAGGATGCAGATCCGGCTCTCGCCGAGCATGAGGAGCATCACCATCTCCAGTAGCAATGGGCTGCTAGACTTGATGAAGCTCAAGACCGCCGCGCGCCACTTCTCCTACCGCACCGTCTTCCACACCGTCCTCATCCTCGCCTTCCTCCTCCCGTTCGTCTTCATACTCACTGCAGTCATGACCCTCGAGGGATTCAACAAGTGCTCCTCCCTAGGTAACTATGCATCCCCGCGCCTGCACTGCTAGCTCCTCTTGACATGATGTAGTTGCTTAGTTGCTTTGGAGTTTAGACAACATGAAATGGGTGGTGACTTGCGTAGACAACAGCATAGAGGTTAGATGTGCAATGTGACTTCTCCTTCAGTTCAGGTGGTGAATAACTTGTTGGGTTTAACTTAAATCTATATTACGTACATCTGCATTGCTGATGAACAGTGTGACCTGCCGTTACTAGAGTCTAGGGTCTATTTAGGCTGTTTATGTGGCTGCATGAGTGCTTAGCAGTCTAATAGTTCACTTAGTTTAATTGAGCTGTGGTAACCGCCTAGCTGATCTCTTACATACTAGTAGGTAACTACACACTGGGATGCTTATGCTTATGTGGAAGTTTAAAATTGTTTCATTGTACACATTGAGAATCCGTATGGCGCTCATTGTTGATACTAATGATCTCTTGATTGTTCAGTGAGAAAATAATTGCATGTTTGTTCAGGTTGCAAGCATTTTATACAGTAAGAGTTTTCTATGTTACAGGAAATATTTCTCTCGTGCTCTACTGTTTGGATTTGGGAGTTCCTAGAAAGAGCCGTAGTTAGTTAACCAGAACACTCAAATGCTATGCTCAGTGGAACTCTACCGTCATTTCTGACAACTCAGGAGTTAGGTCTAAACTTTACGCCCGTAGAAAATGGATCGGTTAAACACGGGCTAATTATCTGAGACTACTTACCGTCGCCTATTGGTTAAATATTTGAAGGATCATTAATAATAAGCGATATTGTTGTTGTGCTGGAGTGCTGAACTGATGCATATGGACCTCAGCATGGGATGTTCCTGTCTTTCGGGCTTTTACATTCCTGACTACTTTTGCTGTGCAGTATATCCTACTCTTTCATGACTTACAAGGTTTAAAGTTTCTGCCATCTTTAAAAATTTATATAATATTTGGAGGAAACAAGCATGTGTGATCTGTTTCCTGGTGCTAACTTCGATTGTTGAACACTTGAGTTTGTGAGCATCCCAATATCTTTATAGCCTCTCCCATTTTAATCTTCTCTTCCATTCAATATTGTTGAATTCTACTTTATTTTGTACCTACGTATTTACTATTATGCCTCTACGGTTGTAATGTTGTTAATTTTATCCTCATTATTTGTCTGGCTGTTTCAGCATGATGTTTGTTCAATTCTTAAATTTATTCAAGGTTAAACTGTATACAATTTATTGGGACAATCATTTCCTACTAATTCATTATTGACTATTATCATGTATCAGATTGTCTGGGCAGACGGTTAGGTCCACGCCTACTTGGTAGGGGTGATGATGGCTCCACGGTATTAACATGCGCTTTGCACTTTAGTTTTATCCATTTACTTAGTTTGTAAACGATCACTGTACTTTAATGTGCAGAGGCTTGTAAGAGATTTGTATCGGATGCTTGATGAAGTAAACTCTGAGGATGTTCCTGTTGATTTAAAAGTGGCAGAATCTTTTGATGATTTCATCTGGGATACGAAGAATAATGATTATGATTTAAAGTCATTTGCTATGAAGCTGAAGGCCACGGTAAGCATTGACACTAATGTCCTGCCTTTTTGGTCGAAGCACCTGAGTTATTTCTTCAGTTGATTACTTTGGCTATATAATTTGTGCTTGATCTATATTTCTTTTGGATTTCTACCATAAAGCTCGTGACTATTCAATACAAAGTTGCTTATGTCGGTATGAAAATTTGGTACTTACATAAATGTGGTGTCGGACTGTTGGATGATGCTGGACAAGCTAGCCAGCTTGTCATGAAATACTACGCTATTTTTTTGCTATCTGTTCAAGTTTATTGTTCAGTTAATACCTTTCATCTCACTATATTGCTCAGTACACTTAATGAAACTAAGTACCTCAACGCTTTGTCGCTTATGAATGTTGTATAGTGATTACTTAAGTTCCTAAATTTGTAAAACAAAAGACACAAACGGCACAAAGCTCATGCAATTAGTGACCACTAACCTAAAGTTTTAAGTATCAGCTATCTGTCATCTATACAATTTTTGATCTGCTCCTCTTTGTTCAGTAAGTTGGAGATCCTGTACTCTTTGTTCAGTAAGTTGGAGATCCTGTACTCATTGTTTACATAACGACATGCAGATGGAGACCATGGATAAGGAGTTGAGATCATCTAGATTATCAGAGCAGCTAAACAAACACTATGCAGCAATTGCTATTCCCAAAGGCCTTTACTGCCTTTCGTTGCGTCTAACTGATGTATACTCCTCAAATGCCCTTGCGAGGAAACAACTACCACCCCCTGAGTTGGTCCCTCGACTTTCCGACAACTCCTATTTCCACTTTGTTTTAGCGTCAGATAACATCCTTGCAGCCTCGGTTGTGGTCAGATCAACAGTTACATCAGCATTGAAGCCTGAGAGGATAGTCTTTCACGTCATTACTGACAAAAAGACCTATCCTGCTATGCATTCATGGTTTGCGTTGAATCCTCTTTATCCTGCCATTATTGAGGTGAAGGGTGTTCACCAATTTGAATGGTTAACAAAGGAAAATGGGCCAGTACTTGAGGCTATAGAAACTCAGCACATTGCCAGAAGCCGTTATCATGGAAATCACGTTGCAAGAACCACTGCAGGTGACAGCCCAAGAGTTTTTGCAGCCAAGCTGCAGGCAGGAAGTCCAACATATACTTCCGTGCTCAATCATATTCGTATATACTTGCCTGAGGTATAAGAACTTTCTTCTGACCATCTTATGAACAAGTTAACATGCATAAATGTGATACAAGGATGCGGTGAAACATTGAAAACTGTAGATATTTATTTTCCTTGCTATAAGATTGACTACTTGTGAACCTTTTTTCTGGTGAGTATTTTGGGGGTCAAGAGGTAATTTAGGCAAGTGTATAGCAATTGGAAATGCTCCACAGCTAGTTGGACTTCTCACTCTCATTGGAATTTTGTTTAACTATGGAGAAGATTTCCATGGTAGTGCAAAACTGCATCATACGTGTTCTAACTGACATATTTCGTAGCACCTTTTTGTTGAAATATCCAGTGAAATCATAAACATTGCAATTTGTCAATACAGTTATTCCCAAGCCTCAACAAGGTTGTATTTCTTGATGATGACGTTGTTGTTCAACATGACCTGTCATCACTTTGGGATATCGATCTAGCTGGGAAGGTGAATGGAGCTGTTGAGACTTGCAGAGGCGGAGATAGCTGGGTGATGTCCAAGAGGTTCAGGAATTACTTTAACTTCTCTCATCCGCTCATTGCCACTAACTTCGATCCTTTGGAGTGTGCGTGGGCTTATGGCATGAATATTTTTGATCTCGCTGGATGGAGGAAGACAACCATTAAAGATAAATACCACCATTGGGTCAAGGAGGTAAAACATATATATCACTGTTTTCATTTTTATTTGCACACCCTTAGTTATTTATACACACACGCACTTCTTTTCTTTTTGCCGTTTCATGGTAACAAGTTAATTTGCAACTATTTGAAGTTCAACGTTCCCCTTATTCGATCATAAATGTCTGTTTTCTACTTTTCTTGCACGAAATTTCTATATTGCATCAAGTTAAACTATGCAGAACTCTGTCTTTTCAAATATTTGGAGCATTTTGTCTTCGTCACTCGAAAATGCACATATATCTAATTGTAGTGAATGACGCTGACTTCCACTTCATGAGCATTATAGTTGAAACTCTGCTTGTTCCATATTTAAACAGTTATAAATTCATGCCAGGGATCTCCAGTCTTATATTCATTATATGCATTCTATCTGCAGAATCTGAAATCAAACTTCACGCTTTGGAGGCTTGGAACTTTGCCACCTGGCCTTATAGCATTTAAGGGCCATGTTCATCCGATCGATTCATCGTGGCATCTTTTGGGTTTGGGGTATCAGGAGAAGACAGATATCTCCAGTGTTCGGAAAGCAGCAGTTATACATTACAATGGACAAAGTAAACCATGGCTGGATATTGGTTTTAAACATCTCCAGCCATTTTGGACGAAACACGTGAATTACTCTAACGAGTTCGTAAGGAATTGTCATATAATGGAACCTCAATTGTAGATTGGGAAGACAAAAGATTCAACAAATAAAGGCGTAAATTAAGTCGAATTAAATTCGTTATTATTTTGGAGGTGGAGACTGGGGCATCAAAGGGAATCCAGGGAATGATAATTGAACAGTAACCTGAGAATTGGTTACATGTGCCCATGCAGCATACTTGATGAATAGAAAGAAGTGTTTCATTCCCATTTACACTAGGATCCCTTTTGTTTTGTTTATTCCATTTGTATCATAGCTCATGAAATTACACTATTGTTTAGGATGGTTCTTTTGTACTTTGGAGTATTATAAATTGCCTGATTTGGCAGAGTTGATGGTAGGCACATCACTATTGTAATTGTTGGAGAGAGTATATAGTTCACCATGTGAAGAGGGTCACATTTTGATTCTGCAAAAGACAAGCCCTGTACATTGTGCACCCACTGTTTCTGATACTATAATATTTATGGTGATCATCTCAAATGAAAAATACTCTTTTTCCTTCCATTTCCTATTTTTGGAGTATATAGTGGAATTTCTTTGGTTATTGCATCATTTGCATGACTATATATTTATACTAGAAGCAGTGACTTCCACAGTTCCACGTATGTTGGTTAGTGGGCAGCAACAGTGTATAATTTGATATTTCTTTTTCAAGACAGTTTATTATTTGATTCTTTATGATGCCTGTTATTTCAACTTCTTATAACCTAAAGTAGGAAATGGAAGAAAATTACTTGATGCGGGCCTTGGTGCCACACATTGAATCTTAGCAGAAAGTTGAATGAAATAATCAAGGATCTACGATTCATGATTAAGGAATTGTGATTAACAATCAAGTAACTCTATATTATGGACGAAAGAAATGATGGCCCAATTGGGGCAGGCATCAACACACAGCGTTACATCCTTTTTTGTATCGTCGAGAAGAGCTATTTGTCATTGCTGAAAACCTCACATGGTATCCTATCTAACAAGTAAGAACTACAGTCAATCATTGTTGGCAAGCGTCGGCCTCAAAATCTGGGAAGACGACGAAGGCAATGGATAGCGGGGCTACATAGATCGGTGAACTGACTGAAACTTGCACGGGGTACAGCGGAGGGATATCACCATCTTCAGTGAGCTCCAGAGGAACCCCATTCAGCAGCATGGTGCGCGCGAGAGGGTTCTCGTCTTGCGCGGTCAGGTGGTACTCTTCCCTCTTCTCCAGCCCATCGGAGGCTTTGCTCCCGACCCAGGAGACCGTTCTCTTAATGCCATGAACAAAGGAGCTGTCCCTGGTTATTCCCTGCCCTTGTGCGAGGCCGACATTAAGGTCGTTCCTGACCGAGACCATCGATCCCATGTTTCGGCTCAGGTTAATCAAGAGGAGAGCGACACCGCCCTGGAAAACATTTGGAGAGCACATAAATCAGCTTATATGATAGTGATGTGATGCCATAGCAGTGAGCTAGTGACTACACAACACTCTGGTACTCTGCTATGTTTAACAAGCCAACATCAAACTCATGGGCTCACTCATACCTTCTGCTTTCCGCAATGCGCATATGCACGTAAGTATGAAGAACCGCCGATGTCTATGGAGAGAACTCCATTCCCCATCAGTCGATGCCACAGCAAGGCGCTGAATAGACATCAAAGTTTAGTCCTGAGGCATATATGCGAGCGGTAAAGCGTGTTTCTAGCAAGAACAGATACAGTACAGATACTTGCCTGTAGTAATCAGGGTTTGGCACAAAAGTGTCGGTGTCGAGAAGGCCATAGTTGCCCCCAATCAAAGTCTGTCTGCAGTAGACCTTGGTGTCGTACTTTGCTGACTGACCGAGTTGATCAAGATACCTAGTTGAGACAACAAACTTGAGGATGGGAAGAAACCAGAATAATGATGGCTAGGACAGTTATTCGTTCTTGTAGCAAGTACAAATTACCAGAAGCTATTCAGGAAAGTATTGGAAACTGTACGGCTGCCACTGTTATATGCTCCGCCAGCTTCCCCGACCCACGGAGCCGACCATGGTCCATGCCGTTGTATCGTGAGCTGGAGATCTCTGAATGTGTCAGAAACCTTGCTTAAATACTGCGGGTCCAATATTCTATTGGCGACACGTGGATCATTACCTAATCAAGATTAAAGAAATTGTCTTTGTGCCATCTTTGATGTAGGAGAGAAAAGAGAAATGAATGAAGGAGTACTATAAAAACTGAAAAGCACTCACCAGCACCAAGATTGTAAATATGATGAGTCATTCCTTGGAGAATATTGGGCCCAGAGACATCAAGAAGCTGAGCAAACCATTGTCTGTCATAGAATCCTCCTGGGGCTAGCACCAATGGTTTCCTAGAGTTTCCGTATAGCTGATCGACGATCTTTTGAAGTTCAACCATGTCCTTTCCGTATTGTTCAGCTCCTACGCTTGCACCAATTCCACTTCCACTCAATTCATTACCTAGTAAATGAGCATATTTACTTATTTACTTATATAAGCTTTACAGGAATGAAAGGTCTTCCTTGTTTCGCGAGAGCAGCAAATATAATTTTGCTTTCGACAATGTACCGAGTTCCCATGAATCAATAGGATAGTTCATCGAAACAGTGTATTCCATGAACTCCTGAGCATTGCTTGAATTCCAAGCGCCTCCCCAAACACCTTTGCGTATCTGCTTTCGCCCTTGAAGTGCATTAAGACCAAAAGTAATAACTGCTCTGAAGGAGTTAACAAAAAGGGATCAGGGAACACGCTGCATAAACTAATATATACTATTAAGATGTTGAAAGAGAGATGATGGGGGATAGTCTCAATGCACTAGTACTTTTATCCCATAATAAGTTCTAATATGTGGCATGCTCAGCAATCTGTGATATAATCAATCACAAATCGCTAAAAGGAAAATATAGATGGTAATTCGTAATGATAAATAACTGGTGAATACAATCCTCACCCTGTATTGACAAACAGATCATTCATCGCATCCCATCTTTCCATGGTTATGCATCCTTGAGAAAATCCAAATAAGCCACTTGAAGATTTTGTAAATGGTCTGCATGGAGACCCTAAATTTGGTGTGCCATATACCACTTGATCTTGTAAGGAGCCTCCGACTCTGATACGCAGTGGGCTAAAGGCTACAAAAAAACATAAGGGAAGAAATATTTCATCAGGGTAAGATGATGAGGTGCCACCAAGAAAGTAAACAAAACCGTTTTGAAAAAAAGAAGGTACTCCCTCCGACACAAATTAATTGTCACAGATTTAGAAAAAAGTTGCCTATAATCTGTCTAGGTTCAATGAACCTGAAGCAACTAATTTGGTTCAGAGGTAGTAACTTTTTTTTAAGAAACTAGGTACACAAAATAAGAAAAAAACTTGGTAAGTGAAGATAGTTTAGGCTCCCAAACAATAGTACTACATTTGAGCGGCAGATCCATTACCATTAGATATTAGGTCTACTACCCATAAAATGATTCACAGGGAATTTTACCCTTCTAAATTTAAGAAAATAAACGAAGCCCCCACATGGCAGTTTGCAACTGAATAGTAGAAAGTTCTTTGACCGGCAACTGTCAGAACACTTACCTTGGATAGCTTTAGCTAGCAAAGGATGAGTCAAGTCCTGGGAAATTCACATAACGACTGAAATCAGTTGTTTGAGGAAACATCAACAATGACTGTATTCTTGGGACTGAGGAGCTTACCATATTTAAGACAGAAGCCTTTCCCCATGGGCACTGATCATAGTTGCACTTCTCCGGAGGCCACCAATCGACGGTCGCACAAATAAACACATCGCTGGTTGCAGCGATCGTCTCAGAGCCCCGTACGATGACGGTTACATCAGAGTAATCTTCCGAGAGGATCAATGTAGGCAAGCAAGCAGTAAGAAGAAAGAGAGACCATAGCCTCATGCTCTCAGCACCTGCAAATGCACCAAATAGACAACTAGAATGGTTCAGACTCATTGTGCTCTCTAAATAATGCAATTAGTTGGTATGGATAGGTCCAAATTCCTACTCTATTAGCATAGCTGAAAGTGACAGCCATAGGTTCATTTTTCTTCTATATGTCTTATTTTCCAAGTTTTAACAAGACATTACATTATCAACTTAGCTTTATTCGTGCCAAGCTAAACAATCTGACACTGTCTAAATGATGAAAACGTGGCTTGCTCTTTGGCACTTTCAGTATCCAGAAATATCTTCATCTTAATAAAATAAGAAAAACATCAAACATAAGAAAATATATATTTTCCACTTTCTTCAAAAATACCCCCAAAAATACGGAAGAAAGGGGACCTTTTCACATACAAACCATAACCTCATGCTTTCACCACCTACAAATGGTGTTGCCCACCAAACAGATAACCAGAAGGGTTCAGATACACTCGAAATAACACAATAAGTTGGTATGGAAATGCCCAAATTTCCACTCTATTAGAATAGCTGGAAGTGCCAGCCACAGGTTAATTTTTCTTCTATATGTCTATGTTTTAATAAGTCCATTCATTATCCTTTCATAAAAAAACCTCCCTAAAAAGTCCATTCATTGTCTCAATGATGAAACGGTGGCTTGCTCTTTGGCAAGTTTCAGTACCCAGAAATGTTGTCAGTTTTTTTATTATTTGAGAAATATCTTCATTCCAACACAAGAAAGAAAACATTATTTCCCACTCACACATATTTCTTCAGAAAGAGAAACTTTATCAATTGATAGTAAAGTGAAACCCCACATATCCCTGAAATGCTCGTATTAAATTGCAAAATAATACCCCAAAGATACCAAGGAAAAGGGACCTTTTTACATAGAAATGATCAACGAACCTACTATACCTGTTTGCTGAAACACAAGATAATTCAATAGCAAGGGTCATCTCAGAATGAAAACTGAGCATGGTAAGTACAGCATAACCCAAGGAAGAACCCAGCTGAATCTGAACCTTGGACGGACCAATAACACGGTCTGAAAGGTCCACATAACGAAAGTACACCAACCCCCTTCCTAAACAGTAGCGGATCCTAGAGGGCAAAGCAACCGAAACCGACGGAGGTACATGGCAGTCCAAAATATCTACACACTAAAACACAAGTGACATGGTTTTGTCTAGATATGAATGTGTCTAAATATGTCTAGATACATGCTTATGTAGACAAAACCACGTCACTTATTTTGGGACCGAGGGAGTAGAAATGATCAACAAACCTACTATAGCTGTTCTGCTAAAACACAAGATAATTCAATAGCAAGGGTCATCTCAACTGAGCGTGGTGAGTCCAGCATAACCCAAGGAAGAACCCAGCTGAATCTGAACCTTGGACGGACCAATAACACGGTCTAAAAGGTCCACAGAACGAAAGTACACCAACCCCCTTCCTAAACAGTACCGAATCCTGGAGAGCAAAGCAACCGAAACCGACGGAGGTACATGACAGTCCGCTACAGATTTTTTTCTTTCTTTTCGAGAATGGTTCGCTACAGATTTGCAAGCTATAGAGTACAAAAGAGGAAACCAGAAATCCAAGAGAAATGGAGCCGAGACCATTAATTACCTGGACGGCTTGAACCTGGAATCTACAGCCCAGCCAAGCGATGCTCGGAGAATCCCAGGAGAAGAAGGCTCCAAGAACAGGCCTGTGTCTGTTCCCAATGCAGCGCCAGCGAATCAAAAGACAAAGCTGCTGTCCGGAATCAATCAAACCCGGAGCCTCTCGCCGTCGCCGGAGTGGAGTGGAGCGGAGCTTCTCTCTGGTGGGGAGAGGGAGAGGGAGAAAGGCAGAGTAGGAGGAGGAAGAGATTCTTGAAAGGAAAATCTGGTAGTAGTAGTAGTTGCTGCTCCTACTCCTCCTTGTCTCCCTTCCAAGCCACTCCCTTGAGGAAAGCTGCGTCTCTCCTAATCAAATAGCGGTGGCACTGTTGCTAATGAATTGATTAGCTAACAGCGATGCTTTGGCCTAAATCTGAAGACAACAGAGGGTGTCGTCACAGGTGACTCCAGCTTCTTTCGGGAGTTGAAAAAACTTGGACTGGTTCTTTCTCATAGAGTGCGCGAGGTCGACCTGTGCTATTTTCGTATTGATGACTAACGGTAAAAAAGATTGTGAGTAATTAGATGGATCATGTGAGAGTGATGATGGGTTTTTTGAACCCCTCACAAGACCTGCTATAAATCAAAGATAATCACAGCAAAGATTCACGAGATCTCGGGATATACCCTTTTCTACCCCTCGGTCTTGTCTCAGATTTTTCTAAATACACATGTTTTATAACTATATATATACATATATATATATATATATATATATATATATATATATATGACATATTCATACTACACACCCACACGTATTTCACACTATATATGCAGTATCTACCACACCGGAAGGTATGTACGCGTAGTATGAAGTATATAAGAATATTTGAGTAGTATATATATACTTTTTTGGTAGTATGCAATTTTTATTCACATACTCCTTTTGTACGTACAAATATAACGGTATTTTACATATATAGTGCAAACTATGGGTGTATTTGCAATTTTTTCACCTAACTTACTTAAAAGTATCTTAGATATAGTATATGTGTAACTACAGGTGTATATATATATATGACATATATATATATAATTGTCTAGATTTATCTTTTATTTTTTGAAACCAAATTGTCTAGATTTATCTAGATACGGATGTTTTATGATTAGATATCTCTATATCTAAAATAAATTGTCTCGGATTTATCTAGATACCGATGTTTTATAACATATATATCTATATTTAAAATTAATTGTCTCACACTTATCTACCCTCTCTGTTCAGAAATAAGTGACTTGTATTTTTCTAGATTCGAATATATCACATGTTTTAGTGTATAGATACATTTAAATTTAGACAAATTGAAGTCGGTTATTTTTGGACGGAGAGAGTAGATATGGATGTTTTATAACTATGTTTTATAACTAGATATATCTATATCTAAACAAATTAAAAACAAAATTAGTTGGATGTTTCTTTAGATAAGCATGAGAAAAAAAATCTACCATGAGGCAATTTTGGTGTACTTCACGATGGCAAGGACATCATTAATTGCTAGATAATGTGCGAGCACACGATTGAAGAAAGTGATGGAGGGGAGCTTGTAATCCACAACTTGAAGAAAGAGAATGAATGGAGGCTGACATGTCGGTAGGTAGGAAGTCCAAGTGAAAAACCAACCAATCCAGGATATCACGCATTTTCTATGGTGATTAAAAGGTCTGTATACAACTTGCAACTTGCCGCGCGGATATGCTTGGAACATGTACAAACTGCTCACGATCGTGGACCCAGAACCTATCCTCTCCAACAACAGGATGCATACGAATGAGCGATCGGAACTTTTCTCGATTTGGTCTGACCAGATTCTTGCTTTTGGTCTGAACGTAGACATGAAGTGGTTGGGCATGGTCCAAACGGGGAACATCCGAACAAGCCACATAACGCATACGCATCCAACAATTTCAATCAAACACCTGCAAGTATTTCTTTTTCGGATTTCTCGTGCCTAAACTTCTTATGTCTTTCACCTCTCTCACTGTTAGATTGTTATTAGGTTATAACTATAAATTTAATGAGTTGTAAACTGAGAATTAATATAAATTTTATAATTTGCAACTATGTTACAACTGAGAATTAGCTTAAATAGTAGGATAGCGTCAGTGGACTAGGACATAACAAGTTCTCAATCGGCTGAGATCTAGGCGCTCACTAGATTTTAATCCCATTAATTTGTTCATTCTAGAGTTGTTAGCATAAAACCACCGCAATAAAGATCAAATTCCAATTTTGTACCACTTTACGCTCTGGTAGAAAAAATCTACCGTATTTCGATGAGTTTTTCTCTAAAAAACACTAAACCTGCTCTGAACACGAATTAACGTTGTTTCTGACCAACCGCGCCCACCTACAAAGATGACGATGCACTCTCGGGATGGCAACCGACACGACTATTAACGCATGTTAATGGTAGGGGTGGGACCCGCCACTTACAGTATTTGTCCTAACGAGTTGGGGGGAATGTGTTACGTTTCAGTTAGTTTCCCTCGACTCGAGTGCGTGCCCGACCTCCCATTCCCCTTTGTCTGTACGGGTGGCGATGGTTGCGGCGACTCCCGGCATTGGCAGCGGTAAAAGAAGCAACGCGGATTCCTCCGTGGGCGGCGCTGGCTCGATGCGCGGCGGCTCAATTGGCGACAAGGATTCGCAGCCGGTGGTGGTGTGATCCTAAAGGAGTGGTCACCGATTGCATTAGTGTGGGTGGTGATCTCCTCCCGTCGAAGACCAGCCATCGATGGGGTTCCCCCTTCTCCCATAAGTTTGCTGCTTCTCTCATAAAGAATGAAAGTGCGGTAGCACATATGACCGAGCTTTCTACCATGAGTGGCTTGTTTTCTGATGACATTAAGATGCGTACTTACTTTGTTGCTAAGATTTTCCCTTTTTCACTAAAATGGGAAGCTAAAATTTGGTTTAGTAATTTACCTCCTGGATCTATTGATAGCCCTGATTGCTTGATTAGTACCTTCCTGCAGAAATATTTCCCTCCAAGTGCTAGACATGCTATTTTGTAGGAACTTTTTGATTTTAAACATGGAGAAAAAGAGATATTGCCTGAATCATGGGCAAGGTTTTGTGCTTTGATTCATGCACAGGCTGGAAGTCCATTACCTAAGAATGAGCTTCTTGATATATTTTATAATGTACTAACTGAAGAATCTAGAACATACCTAGATAGTTGTGCTGATTGTGTTTTCAGTAATAGGACTCCCAAAGAAGCTAAGAAATTAATGGCTAAAATAAGCAAGAATTATGAAGATTGGACTCCTCCTGAACCAGTTATACCTGAAGTAATTATACCTGAACCAGCTATACCGGCGCCTATACCATTATCTAAGAAGAGGGGAGTTATTGAATTGAATGATGAAGTGATGAAGGAAGCTAAGAAATGTCTTAAGGAGAAGGGAATTAAAGCTGCAGATGTCAAGAATTTACCTCCTATAGAAGAATTATGTAAGCCAATCTCCCATTCATCCACTATTGAGGTACACTCTCTCCAACACTTTGATGAAGGTGATATCTCTTACTCTAAACCTCCTGATCAATGCTTAGAAGAATTCAATATTTTCATTATCAAACAAGATAATTTTAATAAAAGGGTGCAAAATCATCTAATGGAAAACACTAGATCTATCGTTGAGTTAAAAGATGTTGTGGAAAGAACCTCTAATGATGTTAAAATGATTGTTAAACATTTTCAAATGGTTCAAACTCAAATAGATCAACTTATTAAAGTGCAAAAAGACTTGCTAGTTAACGCTGCCAAAGAAAAACATGCATGTAAGTTTTAGCCCTTTCTGCCAAACCCGCATAGAAACGATTCAAGGACGCCCACCAGGCACTTTCGTGTGGGTGGAAAACGAAGTAATACCATTACACAACAGTCCTCGATGGGACCCACAGAACATATATATATATATATACAACACGACTCCAAGAGTCAAGAATACAGATATACAATACAAAGATCCAAATCACCTTGAAAATAATGCAGCGTCCGAGTACGGACAAGACGCAAATTGGGCTAAGAGCCCTGAAGAATAACCAATGGCGTCCATAACCCTGCCCAGGCCAAGCCGGAAGGGTAACCCTGCTAACGACGTCGATCTCAAACCTCCTAAAACAAAAGGGGTGCCGATAAAGGGCAAAGGGAAAAGAGGAGCGTCAGTACTGAGGCCAGTACATGGCGAGGTTAGAATTCGGCGAATCTCGCCTACACAGGTATGGTGGACTGAAGCGGTAGCGCAGCGGCACTAAACAACCTATAGAGACTCGGTATCACTGGCGGCTATTAGAGAGGGGTAAGAAAGACCTATTCCGATCCTACCTGATACTAACACCGAACATACCCATCCTGGTATTTCCCCCTCGAGACCAAACGAGGAAGTCGGACCAAGGAACTCACACAGTTGGCAGTTTTACTCATTCCATTATAGTTGAAGCACTTACTAGTCAGATATATAGCTTGAGTCATCCTGAGAGCATAAGTTGTGGGCAGTTTTAGTTAACATTCCGTTGTAGTTGGAACAGTTACTAGCCAGATATCATTGTCCTGAGGAAATCCCAAAACCCAGCAGTTGTTGGCACTTTTATCACATTCCATTGAAGTTGTAATACTTACTAGGCAGGTATAGCAAAACAACCTAGGTCCACTAGCTGTTGGAATTTTTAATATCCATTCTGTTATACTTGAGCTGATTACTAGCCACATATTAAGTCAAATTTATAGCACTACTTTAGTTATGCTTGTCTATGATCGAGATACTGTGCTCCAAGTCGTCCATAACCGCGGACACGGCTTTCAGAAAGTTTTACCCTGCAGGGGTGCACAAATAGCAACACACACTCGATCAACCTCGGAAAAACCAACTCAAAACCCAACGAGGCTTTCACGACAAAGCAATCATAGGATTCATAAAATATTTCAGGGGGCCACCCCGCTAAGCTACCCGCAACGAAGTTGGCCGGCTCCGGAACGGACCCAGGGTTTGCGACGACGGCTGTAAACGACTGGGAACCCGAAAGTGTGACTGGGCTTGTCGATACCGCGAAAACGTGGCGCGATCCAAAACAGTACAGGTGCTCCACGCACAATCGTAAATAAAGCAGTAAAGCATGGCATAAGTACAGGATAGTAATAAAACCCCAAACTAGTTTGTGGCCCCAAGAAATAGAAATGAATCAAGCTCTGGCTCAGGGGGGTCCCATAGGGTCTCCCGGATGTGGATAGTGCGAATAGTCAAGGAACAGGTATCAAGTACTCGGGGTCCTACGGGACACAAGTGGGCGTGGAAGAACCAAATAACATCTATTGCCCACCGATGCCTCTGCATTAGTTATATCTAGCAATTTAATAGTTGCATTTAAAGTCGTGATCATCTCCACCATAAACATCTGCCAGCATACCAACAACTGTGGTGCTCGACAACACGAGATCGCACCTGAGCAAGCAACTATTACTCGCAAGGCCAGCTATCTACCAAACAACAGGTATTAGGAGGTGTCCATGGCAATATAGAGGATGCACGGGATATAACTGGTGCACGGAAATTAAAGCATCGCGACACGGATAACAATAGATCAACAGGAGGAAATAAAGACTATAAATGCAAAATAGGTAGAAGGGGAAGAGATGCTCGCCTGGGAAAACACTGCAAAAGATACACCGAAGAACTTGTCGATACTCGCATCCACTCATCGGCCTAATCCGCGAAGAAGCAAACACTAGAAGAAACACCGATGCAATATTTAATACTACGACAGAAGATCCGGCATGATTATGATATGATGCAGATGCAGTGTAGTTAGGCAGTATTAACCGGAACCGGGGTCCCGACAATTAATTAAAAGGTTCAAGTTATTTAACTACCCCGCAATTGAAATGTTGTATTAACAGGACGAAACATGGCATCGGTTCGCTACGCAATTTAAATGGAGTCCGGAATAAGACAAAAGTATCCCGCATGTTGACTCCATATTTAATTATGAGGTGAATTGGCATAATGCCCCCAAACCACAAACATGTATGCAAGCATGATCAATTTATATGCAACAAGTTTTATCTATAGCATTTATAAAATAGGGGCTCAGGAAAAGGTTCACACATCTGGGTTCGGAAGATCTTGGGTTCTGGGGGTCCGGGGTACGGTCTCAGGGTTTGACGGGAACAACGAGGTTCGGACTCCGGGGTTCAGGGTCTTCGGATCTGTGAAGGAGATCATGGCATTCTGAGGAGAAGATCTTGGCGGTCTTCGGGTTCGGGCCTTGGCGTCTGAGAGGAAGTACTTGGTGGTTCCGAGAAGGAGGTCTTGTCGCATCCGATGGATCGGTCCTCGGGTCGAAGAACTTGGCGCGCCAGGGTTTGGTCTTCGGATCTTGGTCAGGTCACCAGTAGCTCTTGGTGTTCCGGGAAGGAGATCTTGGAGTTCCGTCTTTATTGGTCGACGATGTACTAGGGTTGTGGCGCTCGGGTCTCTGGGGTCGATCTTTGGTTCCTTGACGTCTACCTTGGGGTTCCATCTTCGATGTCGATGGCGAGCTTGGATCCGTGACGGAGGTCTCGTTGTTCCGAGAAGAAGTTCATGGCGTCCGAAAGGCGATCTTGGGGTTTCGTGAAGGAGAGCTCGGATCAACGGGTTCGGCGCCGGGTCTTCGGATCATCGGGCCCATATAGGAGAACTTGAAGTCCAAGAATTAGATGTTCATCATCTCACCATCCTCATCTGATGTTTTGTTGGTATCAACACGTGTCAGCCTTGGCAGATTCAGTACCAAAAGCCAAAGAGCAAGGGACAACCGCAGAATAAGGGTCACTGTGTAGAACAGAGGCAGCCTTGGGCGTGCGCATGCAGAGGGTCGCGGCAGGCGCTCGGCGGCGGGGAGAGGCGAGGTGGCCGGGGCCGAGCGGATGAAGGGCGACGCGGGGCCACGCGAGCCGGAGCGGATGCATCCGCTACAGGACATGAAGGGCGGGCGGCAAGGAGTGGCCTGGGGCACCAACACAGGGCGGACGACAGCCGCGGAGGGCGCGGAACGGCGCGATGGTGGCAGACTCCATCAAGGAGGCGGGGTCGGCTCTAGTTCGAGGAGAGGTGAGGATCGAGGGTGGAGGAGCAAGGCGGCGATGCCGGTTGCTGGAGACGGTGGATCCCATGGCGGCGGGGCCGAGCCGGGGAAGGCGGACGCCAGGAACGAGGCTGGCTTGGGGACGGCCTGCGCGGTCGGGGTCGCCGGGGTGACAGCGAGCAGAGGCCGCCGGCAGCGGTAGAAGAACGAGGCGAGGTGGCGCTCGACGGAGATGGGGGGCGGCGGCGACGGCGCGGAGGCTGGCGAGCCTGCAGAGGAGGACGACGAAGTGGACGAGGAGGTCGCGGCAGAGGCGACACCGGGCGGTGAAGGGGTCGGGTAGAGGACGGCGGGGCGACGCGGGGCTTGCTGGTCGGGAGGCGAGGTAGAGGCGAGCGAGCGGGGTCGCCGAGAGGTGGCTTGGACTCGGTGGAGAGGGGCCGCGGGCGCCGTGCTGCGAGGCGAGGTGGGGCGGCGCGGACCGAGGAGAGGAGGCGGGGTAGACGCGGTAGGTGGGAGGGGAGCGTGAGGGAGACGCGGGGTGGGGCCAGGGAACGTGGCAGGGGCGACGTGGGGGGCGTGTCCGTCGCGTGGGAGTGGGGCTAGGAGGGCGGACGAGAATCCCGAAGCGGGCGAGAGATGGTGGTGGGGCGACCAGGTGGGGAGTTGGCTATGCAGGTGGCGGACCAGGGGGTGGGGGTGCGCGCGCGGTTGGTGGCTGGTGGGAGTGGGCGGGAAAAGGAAGAGGTGGGGCCAGGCGGGAGAGAGAGAGATAGAGAGAGAGAGATAGAGAGAGAGAGAGATAGAGAGGCGGGGTAGGGAGATGGTTTGGGGTTAGGGTTTT
This sequence comes from Avena eriantha, assembly GCA_910589775.1. NCBI lineage: Eukaryota > Viridiplantae > Streptophyta > Magnoliopsida > Poales > Poaceae > Avena > Avena eriantha. Next base: position 267,757,531 of record OU342744.1, read on the forward strand.
CTGGTGGGGTAGTAGGTGGCTGCTGGCTGGGCTTTTGGGCCTGGCCGGCGGCTGCCTCCCCCACTAAAATTTTTATTTTATTTGTTTTATTTTTAGAGGGGCTTTGGTAAATAGATTTTAGACAAATAAAAGATTCGAAAAAATAAAGACGGGGGATATTTTGGAAAACAAAACTAGGCTTTTAGAAAATAGTTTTAGACAAACAAATGCATGATGACATGACGATGCTCAATGCAATGTGGCATGATGACATGAGCATGCGGTCATGATGATGCAATGCACAAAAACACCGCGATTTTCTAGTAGTGGTTTTAGCGGGATGCCACAAACTAGAAGTGATGCTGCTACCCAGGATCCTTTATATCCTGAGGGGCATCCCAAAAGAATTGAGAAGGATTCTCGACAAGCTGAAAATAGTGGTTCTACTCGTAAGAAAAGGAAAAGGAAACATAAAACTATTATAGAACCCTCTGAACCTGCTAAAGATCCTAATAGTATATCTATCTCTGATGCTGAAACTGAAAGTGGTAATGAAGAAAATGATGTTCCTGATAAAGAAAAAGTTGAAGAAGAACCTGAAAAGCACACTAAGAATACTAAATACGCTAAATAAGATTTTATTGCTAAGAAACATGGTAGTGAAAGAGAGCCTTGGGTCCAAAAACCTATGCCTTTCCCTAATAAGAAACACAAGTCAAAGGAAGATGAACACTATAATAAGTTTTGTGAGTGGATGAAACCTTTATTCCTGCAAATTCCTTTGACTGATGCTATTAAATTGCCTCCTTACTCAAAGTATATGAAGGATATTGTCTCAAATAAAAGAAAGATCCCTAATGAAGAAATTTCTACTTTGCTTGCTAATTATTCCTTTAATGGTAAGGTTCCTAAGAAACTTGGAGACCCAGGGATTCCAACTATCCCTTGCTCTATTAAGAATAGTTATGTTAGAACTGCTTTGTGTGATTTGGGAGCTAGAGGTAGTGTTATGCCTTTCTCTCTCTATAAGAGACTTCAACTAGAAAAACTGATACCAACTGATATATCTTTGCAAATGGCTGACAAATCTACCACTATTCCTGTTGGTATATGTGAGGATGTACCTGTTCAAGTGGCTCATAATTGCTTGATATTAACTGATTTTGTTGTGCTTGAAATGCCTGAAGATGATAATATGTCCATTATTCTTGGGAGACCTTTTCTTAATACTGCAGGAGCTGTTATTAATTGTAATCAAGGAAAGGTGACTTTTAATGTTAATGACAAGGAGCATACTATCTATTTCCCCAAGAATATTGATAGGAGTTATGGTTTAAATTCAATTGAACATGTTGAGGGCATTCAAGTTGGAGAAATATATTGTCCCATACCAAGAGAAAAAATTGATACTATTATGATTGGGACCATTGCTATCAAGGTTGAGGCAACATAATTATTAGTGGAATACAAAGTTTTGTTTCATATGAAATTGTTTTAGTGACAAGACCTGATCAACCTTGTCAACAAAAGGATTTCATTGAACAAAACAATGTTTTCATCGTGATTATCTCCGCTTACTTCTATTCTATCCATTTTAGTTTTTGCTTTCGTTTTGTTTTGTTTTTTGTTGTTAGTTGCTTGCATGTTAGAGTGTCTTAGAACTTCTGTAGTTCTAGCCTTGTTTTGTCATTGCATCATTCCAAAAAATCTTTCTGTCAGAAAATCATTCATCTATACCTGAAAACTGCCCAAAAATAAAGTGTCTCGAAAAATTCCAGAAAATTCATATTAAATTTTTACGTGAAAAAAGGGGCAGAGGAGTGCCTGGAAGGTACCAAGGGGGCCCACCAGGCAGGCACACCACCTGGTGGCGTGGCCAGCCCTCGGGCGTGCCTGCCTATGGTGTGGGCCACCCTGGCCCTCCACTCACTCTCTCACTTGCCACTTTCTTCTCTCTCTCGAGCAAACACCAGACCATTGCTCAAAATCGCGTTCTTGCTGTGCTTGCCCTTGATTTTTCGATCTCCTTGCTCAGCCATCTTTGCTGCTGAAATTTGGAGCATTTGTTCTCCGGTATGTGACTCCTCCGCTTGTCCAAGTATATTTATGTTTAGTGGTTTATATCTTGAGTATTTTGCTGCTGTAGGTGACAAATTTTGTGTGCTTCTAAGCTTGTTCAATGCTTAGAGATATAGTTTTGATGCATGTTTAGGCCTCTTACAAGTCCCTATGAGTAGTGCCCTTCATTATATATTCACTTTACAATCACTTGTTTAATAGATGTTTAAATTTTAGAATATCAAACATGAACAACCGTACCTTTGGAGAAATATTTGAGAGGGATGCACCTAGGAGGTCAAGGCCCTCAAGATCAGCCTATCAGTTTAGGCCATCATACAACGAAGATCTCATTGCACCTTGTATTGGTAATGAAGGAGATGATGGGGATGCTCAGCCATCTACTTTTCCTTGTTTTACTTTCTTACAAGCTGCAGGGATTCTTGATGATTTCTTGCTACTGATTCAGAGGGTTGGTTTGACCTCATACATGCAATATGAGAGTGAGCAATACGCTATGCTCACCAAGACTTTTGTTGAGAGCTTCGTGTTTACTAACACGCCCTATCTGTCAACTGTCTCTTTCAGAATTTATAATCTACCCTTTACCATGTCATTAGAAAGATTTTGCAGTATTGTAGGTGTAAGCATGACAGGGACCATGAAGAAGATTCAAGGGCGACCCGCTGATTTGCTGGAGCTCTACCGAGGGGTGACCAATGATGATGACCGTGTAGCTTAGCGCGGAAAGATAAGAAACATCCAACTCCCTGCTCTTAGATACTTTGCATATTATCTCGCTACTAGCGTTCTTGGTAGGGAGAATACGAGTAATATCTCCAACTATCATTTGGCCTTCCTTGCTGCCGCGCTAAACAATGATACTCGGTACAACCTTGGCTCGCTTATTGCTCGCCACCTAGCCTCTAGGAGGCCTATGTATGGGGGCATCATTGCTTCACGTATGGTCAATGCATTAGAGCTTTCAGTAGACCCCAATGATATTATATTGGCGCCACAAAGGCTTGACCTTGCTGCTATGAAAACACATCACTTTGTCACTGCTGATTCTGATTTGGATAGTCTAGTATATAGGATGTTGTTTACTGATGGGGATGAGACGGAGATCCCTTTGCCGCAATCTACTTTGTTTATTGTTCACAGGAGACCGTGGTCGCGCTCCAAGGTGAAGGTGGACGAGCAGCTCCACTTGCTGGGGTTCCACGGGCAGCACCAGGAGGATGTGCCCTCCTACGATTACTCCGCGCACTATGGAGGGACGTACTCGAGCTCGCACCAGGACGAGGGTACCTCCTCGTCGTACCATAGAGACACTTCATCCTGGCTAGCTTGTGATTGATACCCACTTAGGCCAAAAGCCTAATCTTGGGGGGAGATACACCGACATCGCACTCATCTCCATATCATTTTGTGTCGGTACTTTGTAAATTCATGTTTCGTTCTCTTTTTAGTTTTCGCTCTTTCTTTGTTTTTGCTTTCTAAATCACAAAAAGACCAAAATTATTTCTGTTGTTTCTTTTTGGTTTGCTTCTTCCTTTTTGCTTTGGTTTGCTTGCTTTGTTTGAACTATTTGAAAAACCCAAAAAGATTTTTGCTTTGCTTGTTCTTCCTTTTTGGTTCTTTAAAAAAAATCGAAAACACCAAAAATATGTGTTCTTCTTCTTTGGTTTTGTGAGTTTTGTTGCAGGGTTCAGCAGTCCTTAGTGGAGTTTGGTTTTCATGTTATTATTCAAGCTACACAAGTGAAGGGAAATAATGAGGATTAATGACAACTCGAGGTGTGGTAAGAGGCTGGTAACGAACTCTATTTGTTTTCATTTTTGTACATATACTCATCATTGTGGGCATGCTTAGTCTGTTCGTGTAGGGTGTATGTTATTTATGGATGCTTAGTAGTTCTTGCTTTCTTATGATTAGCTCCAGCTCACTAATAGTTTGTAGCTTGTCATATGAATGTTTGCTTGCATTTCTCTATTCATAACTTGGTATGACACCGTGGTATCCTCCTCTGAGTGTTTCATTTGAATTGACTTGGCACATGCTCACGCATGCATATGACTGAAATAATCAATTAAGCCTCGATGAATTATTTTGCCTTGAAGGTGTTGCATCACTTTCATGCCATGTTTAGTCCTGTTTTGTTGCAAGCATGATTATGACAGTTATTGCTCTCTCGTTTGTCGCTCCCTCTCTATTGCTAGCCTTCACTTGTGCTGAGTATAACCATTACTCGTGCATCCAACTCCCCAAAACCAATTTTGCCAAAGTGTCCACTAAATCTGCCTATTAGCATCATTTGCTATTCCGTGCATATTAAGTATGCCATGTTTTCTTCTGAATAAAATGTTTGTTTGTTATGAGAAAGTTAGTTAGTAAAGCTCTCACGAACTTGATGGCACACTTTACTTTCTTGCACTTAATAAACCTGAACCATTGCGTCCTTCTTTGTTGCGTATATGCTTGCACTTAATCAACTATCAGGACAAATCCTAGAAAATATGCCAAAAATCCTATTTCACCAGAAGACTCTCGGAGCCAGAATATGAGACGGAGTGGGACCGGGTCCCAGCCACACCACCTGGCTGCACGGGCTGGGCTGGCCGCGCCAGGGGGTGGTCTGGCCGCCCTAGACACCCCCTCGGTCTCCCTCTTCGCCTATACGATGCATTCTGACCTAAAAACTCAGCGGGGTTCGACGTTTTTCCAGAAGGAGTTCCGCTCCGCCGCCACCACCAGATTCCATGAAACAACACCAGAAACTCCGTTCTGGCACCCTGCCGGGACAGGGAATTGGAGGAGATCATCGCCATCATCATCACCATCGCTTCTCCATCGACCATCCATGTTTCCCCCATCTATGAGTGAGTAATCCTCCGCTGTAGGCTATGGGGATGGTAGGGATTGGATGAGATCATTCATGTAATGGCATCGGATTGTTAGGGCATGGTGCCTACTATCTATTATTAGTGCTTTTTGACTTTGCTGCAACTTGTTATGCTTAATGCTTGTCACTAGGGCCCGAGTGCCATGATTTCAGATCTGAACATGTTATTGATTCATTATGATAGTATTGTTTCTAGTATTACCTGCAAGTTGTATATACACGTTGTTGTCCAGAACCAATGGCCCCGAAGCGACAAAAATTGGGATAACCGGATGGAATGGCTTTGATGTGAGGATCACATGTGTTCACGGAGTGTTAATGCTTTGCTCCGGTGCTCTATTAAAAGGAGCACCTTAATTGCTAGTAGTTCCCTTGAGTCCCCGCTGCAAACGGGCTAGCAGGACAAAAGATGTTGTGCAAGTTCTCATTGCGAGCACGTATGACTATATATGGGACACATGCCTAGGATTATCTAGTACTTGGATGCTTTATCTTATTTATCTGCAATTTCCCTATGTTCTGATTGCTATGTGAATTGTCTTGTCCATGCAACACCCGTCCATCCATCCCTATGCCTACCGCGCTTTTATCCTACTGTTTACTGCTATTGTTACTATTGTCTTTACTTTACTACTGTTGTTACTTTACTATTCCTACTACAAAACTATTGCTACTGACAAACTGCTGTGAGCAAGATTGTTTCTAGGTGCAGCTGAATTGACAACTCAGTTGTTAAGGCTTATAAGTATTCATTGGCTCTTCTTGTGTCGAATCAATAAATTGGGTTTCACTTTCCTCGAAAATACTGCGATACACCCCCTATACTTGTGGGTCATCAATCCCCTCAACTGATGAGGAAAACAATCTAGATGATTTAGGGGAAAGTGATGAAGGGGCAGTCCCTAAGTTCACACTTGCTAAGTGGTGTAAAGAGGAAGATGGAAAATTTGAAGAAGAGGATGTGGTATGATCCTAGCAAGGTTGACCCCCATTTGCAATTTTTCCTAAAGTTATTCTTCAAAGATGTGTAACCAGTTTAGAGTAGCACTCAGAAATTACCACATTGCTCAGCTGAGGAACTTCCACTATCACATGAACTGTAGTGATATGATTATTGTGTGGTGCACTGGAGAAGGCAAGAAACATGGATGTCCTTTCTACCTCACTTCTTCCAAGATTGCACATTAGAAGACTTCCTACATTAGAAAAATTCACACTGAGCACACTTGCATAGCTCATGGTGAGAACACAAAGGTGAGTATTGATTGACTAACTGCTTAGTCTAAGCAAGCAATAAGGACAGACCCCAATACATGTGTTGACACTTTGATAGAAAATGCTAAGTTGAAGTATGGGGTAGTGCCATGGAGCAAATATTACAGAGCAAGAATGAAGGAATATACTGCTATCATTGGAGATCAAAAGAGACAACACACTAGGCTTAGGGATTATTTGAATGCTATTCTAGAGACCAAACCAAAGCAATAGGTGTATTGTGACAACAAAGGAGCTGGTGGAACATCCTAGCCCAAATCCCATATTCCATGGGTTATTCATATGTTTTAATGTTTCAGGGTTTTCTCAATGGATGTAGGCCATTCATAGGCAATTATTGGTTCCTATATTCCTCTCTTTCACATATTTCAGTGCTATTTCTGTTGGGGGGATACCCCCGGGTAGGGCAACGCCGGGGTATAAAGGCCGAGTTAGCCGAGGTATGGCGCGGTCAAAGTAAGTGCTGGCCGGGTCACCTCAAGGCAGGCCGAACCACAAAGTAACCCGGCCCATGGAGCATCTCCTCAGCCGTAGCCTGGCCGACATAAAATATATGCCGGCCATGTTTATCTGTCTATCATGCAGGTACCCTCGTAGCAGGGTTAGCCACGTGCTAAGCCAGACTATCATATTGCTTCCAAGAGAAGGAAGGGATCTCCCGCTGGTCAAAAGGTGGCTTTATTAGCTGTAGCATGAGCGAAGCAAAGCAAAGAGGAGGACCAGCAGGTCAGGGGCGACCAAGGTGACGTGGGCAATGTCGGACGACGCAGCCCGTGTCTGTTGAAGCTTAAAGACAAGGATTACGTTGCGGGTTATGTCCAAAGCCCGGACGAGCCGTTAAAGAGGATAAAGAAGCATCTAGCTTTAACCAAGGGGCATATTCGGAGAATATGCTGCCACGTGTGCCCTAACTTTGTAACCCGGGCTCCCCTATATAAGGAGTACCGGGGCCTCCATAGAAGGGGATCGATCATTTTCTCTGTCTAAAATAGAACTCTAGAGCTAGCTTGTGAGGAGTAAGAGACATAGTCTCCTTATCACCACTAGCTTGAAGAGCACTTGTAAACACCATTGATAGAGAGAATACAAGAACATCTGTGCGTGGAATCACCACGTTCTCCCTCCCTAGATTCCCCTAGCTCACATTGGCCCCATCTCTAGCCTATCCATGGCATCTGTCGTGCCACCACCACGACAGTTGGCGCACACCATGGGCTAGTGGTGCTAGCAGGGGTGAAAATCCGGACGGGAAGCATCTCTAGCACCGGCGAGCGCATCGTCTCTGGCCTGGTTCAGCGCTTTGGAGCGCTGGACTACGTCAGCGACAATGCAGGGAGCTTCAGCAGGCACCCCCCTCTGCGCAACGGCGTCTTCATCAAACTTGGCGCGTATAAGATCTACGTCGGCATGGACGAGTCCTGCATTCATCCGCGACACATCGTCGAGGGAGGTGAACCACCTCTCAGCGTAGCTCGTGGTGTGCGTATCACTCGCCCCACGATTCCTTGAACATTACTTTGAGAGAATATGCAAAGGCAAGCCACATAGATGGAGTGAAAATCCGAGGTAGAAACCTGATTACTGAGATTGATAAGGAATATGAACCTAGGCCGAGTCAGACAGCCACGATAGTAACAGGAGGGCTAGAGAGGTACAGTACCCCGACCAAGAACCTCAGGGCAGCACATGCGGCTGCGTCCGAGTTAGAAGGTCTAACCGGAGAGGCCCGACAAAGGCAATAAGAGAGAGTACCACTTGTTAATGATCGCTTGCCAGCAAAATGAAGAAATGAACAAGGCAAACCCGACACCACCAGGAGCATCACACGTGGTTCATTCGACTAGAAATAACCTGGCAAGATCCGGGGGAGCCGCATCATCTCCTGGTCAAAATCCCAGGAGAGAGGAAGTGGTAAACTCTGGGAGAAGGGACAAACAGATGGTTCCCTACGATCCGGTGAGGGCAAGAAAAGGCAAAGCAGTGCAAGTTGATGAAGATCGCCACAGTACCAACTGAGCTATGGCTGGCCGAGGTAACCGCAACCAAGGCAATGCCAATCAAAGGAATGCTGCCAACGATAATGTCGGATAGCGTGATCCCGCGGGAATAGGACAAAATGTACCTCGATAGCACCAACAGCGCGCACCTCGGCAGGAGGGAAGTACAGGACAAGCAGCGCAACAACAGAATGCATGTCCGGTTCAGGAAAGATATAATGATGGTTATCTGGCTATGATCAACGACGGATATCCCAGACCGGATCACCACATAATTGGGTCAAGGCTGGGAAGCAGGAACTTGCAGCTAGATGATGCAAGGCTGAAACTAGAGAGAATTTACAGGTCGGAGCTGATTGAAGTACAAGGTCCTACTGGTCCGACATGCTTTGGGCCCCGGATCATGAAGGAGCCACCGGTGCTGAACTTTCAGTTGGCCAGAGGAACCAGAACCTACGATGGTAGTACTAGGCCAGAGGATTGGCTGATTGATTATGCAACGACAGTCAAGATCGCAATTGGAAATTTGAGATGGGCAGGGAGGTATGTGCCACAAATGTTGGAAGGACCAGCGAGAGTTTGGCTGAACAATTTTCCGTCGGGAAGTGTTAACCATTGGATGGATTTTGAGGAGTTATTCGTTAGCATTTTTGCAAGCACTTACAAGAGGCCCAACATGCCACAGACTCTGGCGTCATGTCGGCAAAGACCGAATGAGCCAGACCGGGATTTCTTGACTCGATGGTGCAACGTGCGTAACTCATGCGAGGGAGTAATCGAATCGCAAGCTATTGCGTGGTTCGACCAGGGATGCAGATATGGAAGTATGTTGTGGCAGAGGCTGCAGCGAGATATGCCAACCACTTTGGCCGAGACAATCCAGATCGTAGATTTGTATGCCTTGGGAGATCCAACGCAACCCCGGCTAATGTCAAGCGAGGCAAACGCAGAATATTACAACCGAGATGGTTCCGGGTCGTCGAGGAGAAATGGTTTCTAAGGAAAGAGAAGGGACGAGCGTCCGGATTACAGATATAACTCGCAGTAGGTGGCAGCGGTAGACAGGGATCAGCCCAATGCCGGCGCCAACCATCGCCAGAAAACTGGAGGGCAAAACTGGCAACAGAAAAATGAAGGGAAGAAGCCTTGGACCCCGGAGCAGAAAAAGCAGTGGAAAGAACGAAAAGATAGACCGAGGTATACATTCGAGTCTATGTTGGATCAACCTTGCAAGTTCCATACACCAAGTTCGAATAGCCCAGCGAATCACACAACCCGACAATGTGAGTGGATGAGGAAGTTAGAGCAGGGCAGTTCGGGGAATGCTCAGGCACCTCGGAACGAAGCACCTAGGAATGAGGCACCACGACAACCATTACTAACAGGGGGAATGGACAACAACTAATGTTGCCACCACCTCCGCCGAGGTACGAAAATCAGGAAAGGAGGGATGCGGTACATCAAGTAGACAATAATCAGCAACAAGGTGAAGGTTACCACGCGAATGAGGGACGAAACGAGTACATGGAGCATCATCAAAGTTACTGTGTGTTTACCACAGAAGAAAATGACCGGAAAGCTTACAGCGCCGGCATATGGAGGTAAATACGGTAATGCTAGCAGTAATGAGATATATGCCTTGGGCGGATTAGGAGATTACATGGAGTATTAAGGATCACCCAAAGATCATGCCTAGCCCTGAGACCTGTGCACTGGTCCTAGATCAGACATTCATCGAGCCGAATCTCAATGTAAGGTTTTCCAAAGTACTGATTGACAATGGTAGTAGCATCAACATTATGTACAAGGATACCATGCACAAGTTGGGAATAATAGAGAACATGCTACAAGCAACGAGGACCACCTTTCATGGAATTGTGCCAGGTATTTCCTGTGATCCAATTGGTAAGGTCCGAGTTGATGTATTATTCAGCACAAGAGATAATTGCCGGACTGAAAATTGGAGTTCGAAGTGGTGAATCTAGAGAGCGCTTATCACGCGTTACTCGGTAGGCCCGCACTGAACAAGTTCATGGCAAGTACTCACATCAGCTACCTTAAGATGAAACTTCCCGGACCTAGGGGAGTGATAACTGTATCAGGGGACTTCAGGCGTTCGATCGAGTGTGCCTCAGTCGGATTTAACTTAGCTAAGTCACCCGTGATAGCTCAGAAAAAAAGGAGGATACTAGAAGTGGCGGCATTGGCTCAATCCACACAGTAGCATATGTCGGCTCTGACCAACCCGCACGTAAGCATATCATTCCAAGCAACCAAGGATACAAAGAAAGTGCCAATCGATGATTAGTTCCTAGAGCGCACTGTAACCATTGGTGCAGGGTTAAGCAGCAAATAGGAAAGCGAGCTCGTCGACTTCCTCCATGAGAATCGGGATATCTTTGCTTGGTCCACACAGGATCTGCAAGGTGTGCCGAGGGACTTGGCCAAGCACTCATTGAATGTAAGACCCAGGGCTAAGCCGGTGAAGCAGCCTCTCCGGCGTTTCACCGAAGACAGAAGGAAGGTCATTGGGGATGAGATAGCTAGGCTCCTAGCAGCCAGATTTATCATGGAAGTACTCTATCCGGATTGGCTCTCTAATCCGGTGTTTGTGGAAAAGAAGAAGGATGATCCGAACGTGGCTGTGGTATGGTGCATGTGCATTGATTACACAAACCTGAAAAAGGCGTGTCCCAAAGATCCATTCCCACTCCCTAGAATAGATCAAGTCATAGACTCAATTGCGGGATGTGAACTATTGTCATTCATTGATGCGTATTCTGGTTTCCACCAGATACCCCATAAATCCATATGATCAAATAAAGACTGTGTTTATTACCCCGTACGGGGCTTTGCTATCGTACTATGCCGTGTGGATTACGTAATGCAGGAACAACGTACCGAGAATATCATTTTGCGGCCCGAAAGTTGGGGTGTCTAGGCAACGCGGTACCCAAGTTCCCTGAAATCAGCCGCGATGATTACAGTTGGTGTGCCAAATACTCAGAGGGCCTTTTTCGGCACGAATTCACTTTACGTTTCAATACAAAAAATCAGGCTAACGACCGTCAAGTTGGCCCCCCTGTCAGTTCTCGCTGTTATGTCTCTCATGTCGCTCCCGTCGCTTAGGTGTCAATTAGGCTTGCAGCGTTGGCGCCTGCATCCATTACGCGTATTCTTCTTCCCCGGAGCGGCAATTTGTGGGGCGTCGCAGCCATGGCGCGGAGCTGGGACGTGGATGAACCTGCTCGTCCTAGCTCTCCTCCCTGTAGGCTTCCAGCGTTGGCGCCTGCATCCATTACGCGTCTTCTTCCCTGGAGTGGCAATCTGTGGTGGCGGCCATGGCGCAGAGCTGGGACGTGACGAAGTTGCTCGGCCCTGTTCTCCTCCCCATCCCGAGTTGGAGCTCGCCCTCACCGTGGATGCACCCATGGCACGGTGCGGGGACGAGAATTGGTTCCCGGTGAGATCTATCACCGTGTCGACCATGCTTGGTTCTGTTTTCCTCCTCTAGAATCCGAGCTCGCCGTCGCCGTGGTTGCACCCGCACCAATTCTGCCACCTCTGCCGAGGTCTCTGTGGTAGCTCAAGTTCTGCCATGTTGGGCCTGTAAGGGTTCTATTGTGTATGCATGAAGAATAATTGTAACAAAGGCCTGAAAATCTTGGGGCGATATCGCATATCGGAAGTATATGACGATTGCATTGAGTTCACCGACCCCTGGGCTGAGTTCTTTGCTAAAAATAGAATTTTCATTGATGATCCGCTCGTCGTCCAGGTCAAGGTGATGAGGCACTATATCAAGCTAATTATTGAGGTGGTCACCGGTCTGGCAGAGGAAACAGGAGGATGCGGAAGACGACAACGACGAGCAGCACGAGGAGGACGAAGACAAGAGCGTTGGCTCTGTAATGTTGGTTGTAGGTCAGAACTTCTTAATAAATCATCAAAATTTAAATTTCAAGAATACATGCTCAGAAACTTTTGTGTTGTTGTATGTTAAACTAGCAAATCTCTTTTGTTCAAATCTCTTGGGCTGTACCAACTTCATTGTGTTTAATTATGAAAGACAAAATATAAATGATTTCTCTCAATTTCTCGCATAGAAAAATGCACAACTAATTCCATATTCTCGCAGGAACTGGCTCCACTTGTTGAACCGGCATCACTGCCACGATCTCCACGTAACCACGGTGAGTTCTCGAACCGAAAGTTGCAGTTACCACGTTTCTTCTGCAGTCATTCCTCTTCCTCGGTCATTCCTCTACAGTTTTTCCTAGGCGCTTCTTCTTCTCTGTTCTGGAACCGTCGGTTCATCTTCTTCTTCCTCTCGCAGGTAGTTCCTTGCAGGCATTTCCTTTCACCCATTTCCTTGCAGGCATGGACGATGGGAAACGCACAACCGAGACCCACTTGGTCCCTGCCCATGGCACCATGACTTTGATAGTGGTGTACACAAATGATGAAGCGACTGGAGATAACTCTCACCAGGTTTGAGCAATTGCTTGAGAAAGAGAAGCACAAGTTTGTGGGGCTAGACTTGGAGTAAACCCGTGCAAATAAGCGAAAATATCCTCCATAAGAGATTGCTGTCGTGCAAATCGCCATACATGAGGAGGTCCTCATTTACCACTTCTGCATGTATGTGAAATTTAAATTTGAGATCACCACTTCTGCATCCCTTGTTCCCTTACATCCCTAGAACCATCTAAGTGCAGGAGTAAACCAACTAAGATGCATTGTCCGGCTCTGGTCGAGTTCTTGTGTAGGAAAGGGATAACTTTCACTAGCGTGGATATCACAAATGACACAATTATGCTTTCTCGTGCGTTGATAAAAATCCCAAATGGGCACCACATCGACATCCAAAATTTGTACAAGATCAAACCATACCCAGTGAAGGATGGCATGGGTGATCTGGCAGCGGAATCATCGATAAATCCTATGAAAAACTGAAGAAATTGAAGCGACTCGATCACGACTACTGGGAGTGGAAGCCGATGAGCCAGGTGTGCCTCGAGTATGCAGCCAGAGACGCCTACATGGCGTACGAGTTGTATAGTAAGCTCATTACCATGAAAGATGGGATGGTTAAGGCAGGGATTTTCGCGAGAGAGCTATGCCCTGGTTGCAAGCTAGCCCAGGAGAAGAAGCGCGAGGAGGACAGAAAGCGGTTTCAGGATGAGCAGGGATCTTGGGACGGTGGTGACATCAAGCGGTTGAAGGGGAAGCAAGTCAAGGACGACAACAAGTGGTGGTGATACATTATGTGTTTGAACTAGATTTTAGTTTCTAGTTTATTATGTGTTTGATACACTTAGTTACTTCAATACAAAATTTCGACCAATTTAACTTGTTGATGTATTTCTTGACAATTATAATATAATCGAGCACTAGAAATATTTTGTAGTGTGCATGAGCATGATAAGTAAATATAATTGAACACTAGAATCTTTAAGACACTCCATATAAAGGAGTAGATTAATATAGAAGGTTCACCAGAGACACCACAGATATATTGTCTTACATGCCACACACAGGTAATAATTAACTAGAACAAAATAAAAGTAGGGGCTGCAGCAGGAGGCCGGGACACGGAGACGCCTAGCAAGGCAGGGGTTTATCCGCAAGAGGCAGCGACAACCTAGTCGATGGGATACATGTCAGTCCTGACATACTCCCGGAGGAATTTGCCGTAGGCTGCGTGTCTCGCCAAGGTAATCGGCCTATGGCTTCTGCCTCCGCCTCTGCCAACGGCCTCCACGTGCTGGATCATGCTGTTGAGGTCCACGTTGATTGCTCTGCCACAGAATGGGAAAAACAGTCTCCCCCTATGGTGGAAACGGATTAGCTCACACCGTAACCGCCTCAACATGTAGCGTCTCTTGTTGTCCCTGGATACCTTGCTATCCTCCACTTCATCATCATCCTCCTGTTGATTTTTAAGAACATAACTTAGAACTCATACATATGATTGAATTGTATTATAACTCAAGAATTGACAACATGTATATGTAAGACAATATATCCGTGGATATCAAAGATAAAGCATCTCAGCAATAGTTTGATCGGTTCATATATCACTTCATCTCAACACAATGACAAATAATTGCATCAGAGTGAATGTAGGATAAATCTAGGGGCCTCATAAGTTTCTTTAGGGATGGAGTAGGTGAACCAAGTAATGATTGCACAACCTGTAATGTTGTTGTACATCGCCCCAGGTTCACTAACTCATCCCTGAAAAATCTGACACCAATGTGTCTGCCTCTCTTTTGGGACAAATTTGAATCATTGGCCACAATAAGAAATTGAAATATAATCGTACAAAACATTATTCAGGGATATACATAGTCAGGTACAAAAACAAGCCTAAATATTGTAATTATAAATAAAAAACCAAACAATTAATCTTCAGGTACATTTTAAAAATACTTATGATCAAAACCATTCATATACATATGCATCATACCAATCATTAAAAGATCAGAAACCATTCAAGGATCATATATGTAGTTCCATATGAGAATAAATCTAGGGCCTCATAATTTGTTTCAGAGATGGAGTTGGCGAACCGAAGCACCAACAACACAACCTATATTGTTTGTGTGCATTGCTGCCTCAGGTTCAGCAACCCATCCCTAAAACACGACACCATCATACGTGTCTCCCCTTGAACTCTTTTGGGGAAAATTTCAATCATCGGCCTCAGTGACAACTAAAATGTAATTCTTATACACTATGAATGCATGGAATAGATAATTCAAATATCATAGTTCTATGAATGTAGAATAAAGATTGAGGCCTCATAAGTTTATTCAGGGACGGCGTGAGTGAACCAAGTAACAATTGCACAACCTATATTGTTCTTGTACGTCGTCCCATGTTCACTAACTCGTCCCTGAAAAAATCTGACACCAATGTGTCTGCCTCTATTTTGGGGCAAATTTGAATCATTGGCCACAATAAGAAATTGAAATGTAATCGTACAAAACATTGTTCAGGGATATACATAGTCAGGTACAAAAACAAACCTAAATATTGTAATTATAAATAAAAAACCAAACAATTAATCTTCAGGTACATGTTAAAAATACTTATGATCAAAACCATTCATATACATATGCATCATACCAATCATTAAAAGACCAAAAACAATTCAAGGATCATATATATAGTTCCATATGAGAATAAATCTAGGGCCTCATAATTTGTTTCAGAGATGGAGTTGGAGAACCAAAGTACCAACATCATAACCTATATTGTTTGTGTGTATTGCTGCCTCAGGTTCACCAACCCATCCCTAAAACACGACACCATCATACGTGTCTCCCCTTGAACTCTTTTGGGGCAAATTTCAATCATTGGCCTAGATGACAAACTAAAATGTAATTATTATACACTATGAATGCATGGAATAGATAATTCAAATATCATAGTTCTATGAATGTAGAATAAAGATTGCAGCCTCATAAGTTTCTACAGAGATGGCGTAAGCGAACCAAGTAACAACTTCACAGCTTATATTGATCTTGTACATGGCCCTATGTTCGCTCACTCATCCCTGAAAAAATCTGACACCAATGTGTCTGCCTCTCTTTGGGGCAAATTTGAATCATTGGCCACAATAAGAAATTGAAATGTAATCGTACAAAAAAATATTCAGGGATATACATATGCATCATACAACGCATTCATAGATCAGAAACAATACAAAGATTATATATTTAGGTTCCATATGAGAGAAAAATTAGGGCCTCATTTTTTTCAGCGATGGAGTCAGAGAACCAAAATACCAACAACACAACCTATATTGTTTATGTGCATTGCTGCCTCTGGTTCACTAACCATCCCTAAGAAAACGACACCATCAGATGCCCTTGCACTATTTTAGGGCAAAATTGAATCATTGGGCTCAGTAAGGAATAGAAATGTAATGTTATAGGCCTACTGTGTATCGAAATCAACACTCAACTAGCAAACTCAACTAGATGTCAGATGAGCAGATTGGGGTTTTGTCACTAGACGGATTGGGGTTTTGTGACTAGATGGAAGATGCATCAATCAACCGATCAAACCATCTATATACTACCCTACTTCAAGAGCAAAAGAATCTGTACACGATTGAGCAAATCCTATGTGTGAATAGTGAAAACTGCGGCTGCGACTAGAGAAGCTAGCAATGTAGTACCTCAGACTCCTCATTAGGGACCTCCTCCTCAAACTCATCATTCTCCATGATTGCGTTGAAGATTTCTTATACGGCGATGGGGTCGTTGATGTAGATCACCGGATTTCCTTCGCCTGCCTCCTGCCCCCATCTAGATCTGCCACTGGCACCACGACATTGTCAGCCACGATGTTGTCGGCCACCTGCTGCTCGGCGGTGACGGCTACTACCTGCTGCTCGGCGGCGACGGCTACCACCTGCTGCTCGGCGGCGACGGCTACCACCTGCTGCTTAGCGACGACGTATACTGGCTGGACGGATGAGCTCACACCCTCGATGGCGTGGCGACAAGCGGCGTTCGTGCCCGGAGAAGACGCCTCCGCCTGCTTGGCAATGACTGAGCCATCTGCTGCTGCGCCTTCAACTGGCTTCACCTCCGGCTCGTCTCGACGCGTACTCTTCATGGCGCACCAAGGGAAGGAGATAGTGCAAGCGAGGGCGCTTCGGCGCACGTGGTAGGTGTAGATTGAGGTCTTGGGACTAGATAGACTGGGGGAAAATGACACGAGCACATGGAAGAAGAAGGCCGAGGGGGGTTATAAACACCGGACCGTTCGCAGTCCTCGAGTGGACACGTGTGGTGGGCGGGGGCTACCATAATCTCCACCCTTTTTTGGGTTCCCTTTTTTTTGAAACAGCCACGATCTCCACTTTTGAGCTGCATTGAAAACACGCTCATGGCAGACCTCGATTCCACTACATGCAAGTAGCGTGGAACCAATTTCTAGCAACGTTAGATCTACTCAAGGGGGGCCCTTGACTCATGGAAGTTACTAGTGGTAGGGCCCAGTTGGAAGTGAGATTGAGAGCGCTGCGTAAAAATGGGATATGTCTTATTAAAATCACGTGGCAATACATTGCAGCGTCTCGTCGACAACCGTGCACTCGATGACCCCGTTGCCCTGTGCGTGTGTTGTAATAGCAGTAGTAGGCTTTTCAGACTTGATTAAACTTGACATGACCGCTCGACGACTTTTTCCATGGACGACATCGTGTTCCTTCCTGTAGAAGTATCGCTGAGGGAGACGTCCGCGTTGTCTCACGCTGTACTATGAAGGGCACGACGTGTGCAACGATCATCATTGGACCGCACAGAATCAACAGTTGGTGCACACGATCCGCGTGACAACTGTGACAACCAATCAGGGAGTAGCAGACAGGGTGAGCACAGGTTTGGGCTTCTACGAAAGATAGAGAGAGGGGGGCAAAACTAAGTAGTACCACATAAAACCAAGGGCAAAACTGAGTAGTATAAAAATGCAAAGTGTCTTGTACAATGAAATACATCATGAATAAATCAAATTATGCCAAGATAGATCCACTAGAGTTCATTGGATGTGTGTTCTTCTCATAAACCACACATGGATCCACCAGTGTCATTGCATGTCTGTTCTTTTCATGAACCACACAGAGTGTTATTGCATGTGTGTTCCTCTAGACAAACCACATAAGGAACCACCGGTGTCACTGCATGTCTGTTCTTTTCATGAACCACATAAGGATCCACCAGTGTCATTGGATGCGTGTTCTTCTCATGAACCACACATGGATCCACCAGTGGCATTGCATGTTTGTTCTTTTCATGAATCATAGCTAGAGTCATTGTATGTCTGTTACTTCCATAAACCACACATGGATCCACCAGTGTCATTGCATGCCTGTTCTTTTCATGAACCACACCGTGTGTCATTGCATGTGTGTTCCTCTAGCCAAACCACATATGGATCCACTAGTGTAATTGCATGTTTGTTCTTTTCATGAACCACAGCTAGAGTCCACCAGTGTCATTGGATGTGTGTTCTTCTCATGAACCACACATGGATCCACCAGTGTCATTGCATGTCTGTTCTTTTCATGAATCACATCTAGAGTCATTGTATGTCTGTTACTTCCATAAACCACATATGGATCCACCTAGTGTGATTGCATGTCTGTTCTTTTCACAAACCACACATGGATACACCGGTGTCATTGCGTGGGTGGCCGTTAGACCGAGTCTTCTAGAAGGCACGCCCTAACACAGTTGTTCTGCTTGACGATTGTTACATACCGTTCGATCGAGGCGCTTGGACGATTGGGATGGTCTTCGTGAGAGCGATGCGCGAGTAGGCTGTTCTGTGGCATGATTGGCCACGCTTTCTCTGGACAAACTGGCAACACCGGGCGCTCCCCTGTTGCGAGTGTCACGTCTCACGAGTTCAGTGGGCCACATCCCAGTGTCACGTCCCGATTACTTCTCTTCCTCCCCGTACTTCTCTTCCTTCCCCTCGAAGCCACTTTCCCCACTTCACTCCCATCCTGCCGTAGCCGCAAGCCGATGGCGCCTCCATCCCAATCCCCTCTCCGGCATCCACCCCCTCCCCTCTCGCCATGGGTTCAAGGGGAGACAGTGAGGAAATGCTTTATGACGATAGGACGGTGATTTCGATGTGAGTCATTCATCTCTGTTTCTATCATCTGTGGCCAGTTATCTATTTTTTGAGCTAGATCTAATCTGTTTACTCATGCGCGTATGATGTGTTAGGCCAACCAGACGATGTATGACTCCGACTATCACGGTTTAGCGGATGAAGACAGTCCTCTTCTATGTAAACATGGATATGTACCCGCTAAGTTTGTAGCGTCCGAAGGACGAAACGCAGGCAGGAGGTTTCTACGGTGTCAAGGACACCGTGCAATGGTGTAAGGCGGAAGTTGCGGTGTTGTCAAATGGGTAGATCCAGAGTGGCCAAAATTGATGCAGAAAATGCTGGACAAACTATGGGAAATGACTGTTGAGTTGAAAGAATCCGTATTCAGCTCACTTCTTGACAGTGTTGAGATGAAGCTATGGGAACCAGTTGACACGACCAAGCATAAGCGAGATCTTAGGTGGGTGCAAGACAAGGTTAGCAAAGTCGAGAAGGAGAGGGACGCGGTGTTGGCCCTGAAGGCTAAAGCAGAGCAAGAACTGACTCAAGCAAGGAATGATCTCCACCAGGACAAAGTCCCACAATTCACAACTACGAGTATTGACAAGTGCATCAGGAAAAATGTAGAGAAACAATTAAAGCTGTGCAAGGAAGATGCTAAAAGGAAGGAGCAGACGATTCAATCCTTGCTCTCACAGGAAGATGCACATCGGGCTAAGATTAGGAAGATCAAGGAGATGTGTGATAACTAGTTCTATTTAGCTTAAGCTCCGTGCCTTTTTAAGTTGTAATAGTTGTACTTGTTGACCTAGCGGTCTGAACTATTGGTCCCGGAGTCCAGGGAGGAAAAAAATTGCTCTCCCGTTGGTCTGACCCCGTATTACTTCTTTTGTCTGACCAATGCCCCTTGGATATTCCGCCCGTTGCTTCGTCATCCTCGTGTACAAATAGGAGGCACCACAGCGCGTCACTTCGTCGTCCATCCCCTCGTCCTCTCCAATCTCCACCACGCCGTCACTTCGTCGTCCATCCCCTCGCTCCCTCTCCAATCTCCACCACACCACCATGGAGATGCCCGATCTGAACTTCTAGGAGGCGGTGATGTTCACGAACTTCGACATCCTCGCACCGCCAGCCGCAACCGAGAAAGGCGGGAGAGGTTCTGGTCCATCCCTGGACGGACCAAGTACACCGTCATCACCGCCGCTCTCCACGAAGAGGTGCTACATCTCGCGAACAATGCGGAAATCGTGGAGGTTCCGTCCGACAACGACGAGGAAGCCGACGGCTCGGAGGACAGTGGCAGCGGAAGTGAAATTATTGACTAGTGGTTGAATTAATGTAGGATGTGAAATCACACCTTTGTTTAGAAGAATTTGTGGTTGAAGTAATGAAATATCTCGATTTAGATCTCTGTCTCTATTAATTTGCGGAAGAATTTGTGATTTAGATCAATTTCTACCTCGATTTAGATCTCTGTCCCAGATTGGGAATGTGACCGTGGACCAAAGACACCTTTGCTACTAGTGTATTCTGACATTGGTAGTTTATTTAAACGTAATGTACGTGGATTGTGCCGCATGCAAATGACACAACCACAATTTATAAAGTGGAAGCACGTATACCCGGTTACTGGAGATCCGGGAGCTTCACCAGATGCAGGGGATGGAGGAGCAGAGAGGTGGTGAGATAGATGGGCTCAAGATTAGGCCAGAAAGTGGTACCGATTTCCTCCTCATCTGGGCATTATCGGTGAGAACATTGCTGTTTATGTTGCCACGTCGTTGTGAATCATCTGAAATAAGTTGCTGCTTCGTGGAGTGTGGCAGCTTAAATAATTTATTTATGTGCCACTTACATTCCGTCGTATTTGGAGACCTCCTGCCCCTCAGCAAGCGTGGAACTGATGCTGCGTGTTTTCAGATAGCAGTGGCACAATTACAATTTCAGATTCAACTACTGACTCGGGCGTTTCCAAACACTAAGTCGCGGTACATTTTACTTAGAGAACGTGAGTAGATTGTTTCGCCCAACAACGTGTCACACACAGAGCTCCAGAATTTAACAGAATTACATATATAGGTTCAAGTTCAACACATTACTATGCATCTTCATTGCCAGCAGCCTGGGTGCCAAGCCTTCACGTCCACTGACTTCTTCATTTCCTGCCTTCTTCCTCTTCCTCGGTGCCAATTTTCTTAGCTTCACATACTCTGCATCGCCGGGACAATGGGCACCATAATTGTGTCCAACATCATCTTTCCACTCGTTTTTAATTTCTTCGGGCAGCAAAATGACTGACCCGGCAGTCATGTTTCTAACCTTGCGGCGCTTCCTGTCAAAGAAACAAGACTGTTGCATAACTGCCCAATATCTATAGAGTAAATAAAACAAAAATTAAAATTCAACACAAACATGCGAACCCCAAGCGACCTTGGCTTACCCGGAGCTAATTGGGTTCGAGCAACCACCCTGTCCAAGAATAGAAGGGCGACTCCTAGTTGCAGCATCTTCCACATCCAGTATATCACATTTCAGCTCAAACATGGCAGCCTAAGCATACCTTTTCATCAACCCAATTAGCTGACTGTCACACGTTAGAGGAACCATGATGCCACGTTCATCCATGAAGCTGAACTTTGCAGTATGCTTCGGCCATAATTCATCATGATTACGCAGAGCAGCAACCATACCAGATATAGTGCAGATCTGTGCAGGTGCTGCTTCCATCGTGAAACAATGGTGTCCATACCACTTGCCCTTAGAATCGTACCTATAGAGGACTACCGTAACTAGGTAAGGGGGGTCCGCGGAGATCCCACTTGATAGAAAACTGTGGACAAAATATGTTTGTCAGCGTTGGGCTAACAAACAATTTGAGGTTCAGTAGCAAGCTAGCAGTTATAATTAGTGCAAATAGCAAAGAGAAGGGTAGCTCACCCGCTTGTAGTTAGAACTTCTTCTTCCTTGATAGTAGGATCTACCATCCTCGGAACTGCTCGGCTCGTCGGCAGCAGAGACGGGCTAGAGCCTCGCAACGACGGCTGCGACATGCGCCATTGGAGCTCGAGATCAACGACTGGGCGCAGCAACTAGGCGCAACAACTTGGCGCCAGAAGTCAAATGTCCAAAGGGATCGTCCTGCCTGGAGGGTGGATTCCGACGCCGCCGGTGCTAGGGGAAAGGTGGGAATGGATTTGTGAAATTGGTCAACGCATCCAATCCACTTAGCTACTCGATTTTCCTAAGAGGTTGCCGCGTTGGCGCTCACGTCACTGACAAATGACCGACATGGGGGTCCCGACTATCTACTTCACGAGGCAGTTTAACGGAATATTTGAATTTGGCAGGGTGAGATGAGTTTGCCTCAAAATGGCCGCTCTCAGTAGTTGGCGGCCCAACTTTTCAAAACGCGGCAATTTCAGGCAACTTAGGTACCGCCATGCGCTGGCCTGCGAACTTTGGTACCGTAGACAAACAGGCCCCAACGTACCAGCGATGCATGCAAAAATGTTTACACGACCAAATAGGTCGAAACGTGCAAGTTTATGTGGATGATGTGGTGATAAATACTAAGGAAAGCAATACGCTCCTTGATGACATCCGACACACATTCGCGAACTTAAGAAGGTTCCATATGAAGCTTACCCCAGATAAGTGCACCTTTGGTGTGCCTGCGGGAAAGTTACTCGGTTTTCTAGTGTCTAGCCGAGGTATCAAAGCTAACCCGACGAAAATCCAGGCCATAGAGAGAATGGAACTGCCAAAATGCCTTAATGATGTGCAGAAGTTCACTAGTTGCCTGGCCTCGTTAAGCCGGTTCGTATGTCGGTTGGGAGAGAAGGCCTTGCCCCTCTACCAGTTGATGAAAAAGGCAGACAAATTCACATGGACGCCACATGCGGATATCACATTTCAAGAATTGAAAAAGATGTTATCTACTGCACCAATCCTAGCAGCACCACTACCAAAGGAGCCAATGTTGCTCTATGTAGCCACGACCAACCGAGTCGTAAGTGAAGTAATCATAGTGGAGCGCGAGGAAGAAGGAAAGTCGGCGCAAAGACCGGTGTATTATCTGAGCGAGGTATTATCTGCTTCAAAACAGAATTACCCACACTATCAAAAGATGGCGTATGGTGTGTATATGTCGGCCAAGAAACTCAAACACTATTTTGAGGAACATCCCATCAAAGTGATATGTGAGGCACCCATATCAGAGATTATGAGTAACAAAGATGCAAGTGGCCGAATAGAAAAATGGGCAATTGAGTTAGCCCCATATGCACCGCAGTTTGACAGAAGAGATGCGATAAAATCGCAAGCTGTGGCGGATTTCTTTGTGGACTGGGCTGAGATGCAATACGAGCCACCTCTGCTAGACTCCAATTATTGGCGAATGCACTTCGATGGATCAAAGCTGAAAGAGGGGTTGGGCGCCGGAGTAGTGCTTACCTCGCCCAAGAAGGATCAACTGAAATATGTCCTTCAAATCCACTTCAGTGCCTCAAATAATGTTGCGGAATACGAAGCATTGGTACATGGTATCAAAGTAGCAAAAGAAGTGGGGATACATCGGATACAATGCTTTGGAGATTCGGATTTGGTGGTGCAACAAGTGTCTGGAAACTGGGATGCCTTGGATGCTAACATGGCCCTTTACAGATTCCATGTTCAAAAGATAAGCGGATTTTTCGAAGGGTGTGAATTCCATCACATACCTCGGATTGAAAACGAGGCGGTCGATACGCTATCCAAGTTAGGCTCATCTCGGCAGCCAATCCCACCAAATGTTGCTTTGGAGCACTTGAGAAAACCATCCATCACACCGTCACCTGAATCCGACTCAATTTATATCCCGGCACTCTCCGGCTCAAGACCTGCACCTATGGAGATAGATTGGGGAGTCACCTCAGCAAACCCGGGGACTGCTTCGGCAAACCCGGGGACTGCCTCAGCAAACCCCAGGGCAGTTCAGCCAGATCTGGCAGGAGTTATGTGGGTGGATGCGATGGAAATTGATGAAGAACCATTTCCCATACGGGCTATGCCATCTTGGGCCAAGCCAATATATGACTTCCTGAAAGGAGTTTTTCCGGATGATGAGATATTCTCAAGGCAGATCCAAAGGAGAGCAAAGTCCTATACTATTATCAACGCCGAATTACATAAAAAAGTGTGACAACAGTGCTGCAGTGGTGTGTTGACCCGAAGGAAGGACCTGACATACTCCGAGATATTCACCAAGGAGAATGTGGCCACCATGCCTCCTCAAGAGCGTTGGTGGCGAAAGCTTTCCGGCATGGATTTTATTGGCCAAGTGCTTTGGAGCAAGCATAAGATTTGGTGAGAAAATGCAATGGATGCCAGAGATACGCCACGAAAAATCATTTACCAATATCGGAACTCAAAACTATCCCCATTACTTGGCCATTTGCTGTATGGTTCCTAGACATGGTAGGGCCATTTAAGCCGGCTAAAGGAGGAATGACCCATATCCTAGTTATGGTCGACAAGTTCACCAAGTGGATTGAAGTGAAGCCAATTAAGAAATGTGACGAGGCAACAACAGTAAGATTCCTCAATGATATAATCCTGAGATATGGCTATCCCCATAGCATCATAACTAATAATGGCACAAATTTCGCTGAAGGAGCATTTATGAGGTTCTGCCGAGAAAAGAAGATCCGGCTAGATGTCGCCTTAGTTGCCCACCCCGCATTGAACGGGCAAGTGGAAAGATCCAACGGACTAGTTCTGTCCGGGATAAACCCCTGGCTCATAGAGCCACTGCAAAGATCAGCGGGGTGCTGGATAGAAGAACTACCGGCATTACTGTGGAGTTTAAGAACAACTCTGAATCGATCAACAGACTATACGCCATTCTTTCTGGTATATGGGGCAGAAGTTGTATTACCATCCGACATAGAGCATGATTCGCCAGGAGTCACCCAATACACAGAAGCTAAAGTGCGTGAAGCCCGGAAAAATGATGTTTATCTACTGGAAGAAGCGAGCGAACTGGCCTTGTCCAGATCCGCCATATATCAGCAAAATCTCCGATGCTATCATAGCCGGAAAGTAAACCTCCGAGTCTTCCGGGAAGGTGACCTGGTACTCCGGTTGATACAGTGCACTGCTGGCATGCATAAGCTATCCCCTCCATGGGATGCACAACCACAGGAAAAGAACAAGGCGGATAGGTCTGGAGAGGAATCTAAGGGACCATGGAATATAGCACTACTTCGTCCTTTTTACACCTGACAAAGAGGTGAATGTATCCGAGCTACTCATATGTCGGTATGTATGTCGACAATGAGATTATTAATGAAACTTTGGCATCCCAAGCAGAGACTCAGGGAATGCCATAATAATTGTTATTCTTGTTTTCATATTTTTATGTCGGCTGGGTTAGGTCGCTTATATCTTAGTCACATTAGTAATATGTGAGCATGATACGTCCATTTTGCATCACTATTCTATGTCTTAATTCACTATTATTCATTGATATATTTTATATTGAGAGGTGATACTTATGTTATTTCATTTGTTTTTGCATGGTTGATGACTTTTGGAGCATGGACCGCTGCAGTCAGGATTCTGATGGAAAAGGTGCTGTTTGGAGGCAAAGTTCGCGAAGATCAAAAAATCCTGGAAAATATACGGAAAATTCTATTTTTCCAGAAGACTCAGGATGCCAGAAGATGGAGTGGAGGTGGGCCACCGGGGGCCCACACCACCCCATGGCGCGGGCAGGCCTAGACCGCGCCTAGGAGTGGTGTGGCCGCCCTGGCCCACTCCAGCCTCTCTCCTCTGGCGTATATCATCCCCACGAAACCCTAAAACTCGGGGGAGCGACCACAGAAAGATTCCGCCGCCTCTGCGGGACGGAAAACACCGAGAGAGAAAGATCTCTCCGGCAGACAGATTTCTGCCAGGGGAATTCCTTCCTGCAGAGGGAAGATCATCGCCATCAACACCACCATCAAGATGGGCTTCATCAGGATCATCATCATCATCACCATCATCATAACCATCAGCACCCTCATCACCATGTCCATATTGCTGTAACAATTGGTTAAATTTTGCTATAGTTCATAGGGGAAACTTTCCCGGTGTTGATTACTCTTTGTAGTTGATGCTATTGAGTTAAGCATTGAATTATTGTTTATGTTTAGATTGTTATACATCATTATTCCATCTCTGATCATGATCCATATGATGTCTTGTGAGTAGTTCGTTTTGTTCTTGAGGACATGGGAGAAGTCTTGTTGTTAGTAGTGGAGTTGCGTTGAGAAAGATTCAATAGATTGTTATTTAAGTTGTGGTGTACTTCTTCTAGTGGTGTCATGTGAACGTCGACTACATGAAACTTCACCTATAAGGGCCTAGGGGAATGCATTGTGTATTTGGCTACTAATCGTAGGGGTTGCCGGAGTGACACAAACCTGAACCCCCATTAGGAAACCATTGCACAAGGGACGTAAGGGTCTTAGAGTTTAAAGTTGTGGTTAGGTTTCTACCTTAATTACTTTCTTGTACTTACGGATGTTTGCAAGGGGTATAATCACAAGTATGTATTAGTCTTGGATGGGGCGGTACATTAGCACAGGTTCACCCACACAACACTTAGCAAGCTAAAGAAGATTAATCGACTATATGAAGCGAAAGCACTTGACAGTCTTCCCATGTATCCTCGAGAACGTTTGGTCATCTATAGAAATACAACCGGCTTGTCGTTTGGTGCATAAAGGATTGGGCCACTTGCTGCATTCATTCTTATTGTCTTTTATTTACTCGTATTTTGTTTACTTGCTTTATCGAAAACCCCTAAAAATCCGTTAGCTAAGTATTTGCAGAGAATTCCTGATCCATACCACTAGCCAGCACCTTCTGCTCCTCGTTGGGTTCGATACTCTTACTTATCGAAAATATTGCGATACACCCCCTATACTTGTGGGTCATAAAGACTATTTTCTAGCACCGTTGCCGGGGAGTGAAGCGCTATTGGAGAGTGGAACTGGTAAAGGAAACTTCTACTGTGAGTATTGTCTACTTCTGCTAGTTGCTTTATTTTTGTTATGGATAATTCGCTGAGTTTCTTATTTGGTGATGCTACTACCACTGCTAAGGTAGTAGATAAGACACCACCTGCTGAGAAAGATGTTTTCAAAATACCTATAAGAATTATTGATCGTGTTATGGATAACTACTATGTTGGGGATGGAACTGTCCATCCCGGTGATCATTTACTCTTTATACACGAATTATGCGGGTTGTTCAAGTGTGCAGGTATTACTACAGATCATGTTAAGAAGAAGTTATTCTCATTATCGCTGAAAGGAAGAGCTGAGGAATGGTATAAGCTGCTGAAGAATGGTCAAGCTCTGGAATGGGGGGAAATACTGCCTCTCTTTTATTCAAAGTTTTATCCTCCTAGTGAGATTCATAAAGATCGGAATCAAATATACAAATTTTGGCCTCTTGATGGAGAGAGTACAGCTCAAGCTTGGGGGAGATTGAAGTTACTAATGCTCAAATGTCCCATTCATGAGCTCCCCAACAATATTATTATCAACAACTTTTATGCAAGGCTCCCTCTACATGACAAAGATTTATTGGATGCCTCTTGTGCTGGATCATTCACTCGTATGGAAGAAGTGAAATGGGACCTTCTAGATCATATTCAAGATAATGCTGAAGCTTGGGAGAATGACAAAGGTAGAAAGACAGGTATAAATTATGATTATGATTGCATTGAATCTTTTATGGGAACTGATGACTTTCAAAATATTAAAAATACTTATGGTCTAGACTCTCAAGCTATTGCTTCTTATTTTAAGGCTTTTGCTTCCTACATTGAAGTGCCTAAAAAGAAGTGGAATAAGTATCATGAACCTTATAAAGATATTGCTAAGAGTGTTCCTGCAAGAAATACTGAAGTTTATACTGCTAATCATGTTTTACCTGAACCTTATATTGAGAAAATGCCTTTTCTGTTAAGGTAAAGGAACATTCTATGATGGCTAGTATGGTAGATGAAAGTATGAATAAAGCTGTTGAACCTGATAAACAAATGGTTGATGAACCTATAATAGCAAATGTGAAAGACTTTGTCACTGAGTATGAGGAAGAGGGACACACTATCCTTTGTAAGGATACCTCTAATATTGTTTCACATAGTAGTGTTATGAGAGCTAGTATTCCTGTGTTTTATGTTAGAATAAGTGATCATTGCTATGATGGTCCTTGTGATAGCTATATTGTTAAGTTTATACATGATACTGAAAGTTACTATGAAAGAGGAAAAAGTGTTCTTGTGTATCTCAAAATATCAAGTTTCCTCGTTTTATGCTGAAAGTTTTTATGTTGCACATCTTTTGCCGTCTTATGCAAGTTGCCTTTGGTTTCAATAACTTGTTTGTTTACAAGGTTCCCTTGCATAGGAAGTGGGTTAGACTTAAATGTGTGTGTGTGTTTTTTCTTCTTAGTGCTCTCTTTCACTTCAATTCATATCCCTATGAGAGCTTCTTCAAATTATCATGCCCATCTTAATGGCTATAAAGAAAGAGCTTTATGGGAGAAAACCCAGTTTGTTTTTGCTTTCAGTTTGTTTTTGTTTCTTTGAGTCTTGGAAGTTATTACTTTGGTAATAACCGCTCCTTATCCATTTTGTTTGGTTTTTGTGTCAATATCAACCTCTAATGAGAGAGAAGTAATATTTGGGGAAGTTGCTGTCCCGAAAAAGATTTTTGTGCTTCATCGTAAAAATTCGTGAGAGATCTCTGTCTGTCGGATTGAGCTATAATTTTTTGTGTTTCTGCCCCAGGTTGTTATTTAAATTTCGTTAGTTTTGCACTTTTTGATTTGAGCAACAGAAGATTCGAAAAATTTGATCTTTACCTGCTGGTCTGTTTTGACAGATTTTGCCACTCTTGCATTTGCCTCTTTATTCGATTTCCTTTTTGAATTATTTTTGGGTTTTCGGAAGGAGTTGCTGCAGTAGTTTATGTTTTGATGGTTTTCAGTTGAGATTGGGCTCAAAAGGTTTTATCACTTCACTTATACTAATGTTGCTAATAAGAACTGTGTGAAGTTTTGTGTGAAAGAAATTTCCAGGAAGTGGAGACAATGGTGTAATAAGGAAGAGAAGGATTTTATGACTCAAGTAATAAGTATATGAAGATGAAGATATCGATGATATTCAAGAGATAACTCCAGAGAAATTCATTGAGGACCAAATTCAGAGACCTGTAGAGTCTGTTTCCAACTAGGTAACAGTTCTGGTAAAAAAAGTTCCGCGAAAATACAATCCAACTATATTTTTGCAGTTTTCAGTCAATAAGGAAAGCTACGAAGCGAAAAAGGGACGGAACCGGAGCCGGGGTGGCCCACACCACCCCATGGCACGGGCCCTCCCCTGGCCGTGCCACCTGGTGGTGAGGCCACCCAGGACTCCGCCTCCGACTCGTTTTCTCCCAGTACCTTCCTTTTGATACGAAACTTCGTAATATATACCCCCCCAGATCCCCCGAGGTCCGTATATCGTGTTTTCGTCGTGTTTTTGTTTCGATCTATTTCTGTCAGGACATACTCTCTGAAAGCTTAGAAGCACGATGGTGTCTGCCAAGGATAAAGGGAAGGAGCTCCAAGACCCCAGGAAGGAGAAGGAGATCAAGAGTGAAGGTGAAGAGGAGGCAAAGCATACCGGCACTACCGTTGCAAGCATTGGAGTGGTGGCGAACCCTGTCAGGATCAAAAGGACGGCACGGATGTCAACTGGAGGGAAGCTTCCGCATCATTTCTTGGCACCAAGGACTCCTTCTCCGAACACCAAGAGTACTTTCCATACCTTTACCCATAACCATGTAGGAAAAGCAGACTTCAAGGAGGAAGAGTGGGGAAACAATAGCAAGAGCTGGAATTCTCAACCCGACATGATCATGAGCCGCATTGAGCAAAACTCGCAGCTTATTCGTAATCTCACCTTTGAGATTGAGGACTTGGGGAAACTTATCAGAGAGCTCATTGAGAGGATAGCACCACCATCGAAGGAGTAATTCGTCATCAGGTTTGGCATCCCCTTGGTTCGTTCCAAGCTTGGGGGATTGCCGCGGTATCATATCACTATCTTCTATCTTTTTACCTTATTAGTAGAGTCATATCATGAATAGAGGAGTTATTTTGTAGTATGGTTTGCATTATGGAAGTGTACCCTCTCTCGTTAGATATGTATCCCTTGGTGTGAGTTTCTCTTATGGAATATTAATGAGAAGTTCTATCATTCACTCTTTTGCATGGCTTATATTAGTTTTCAATTCGTGGTTATATGATTGATCTTGTTGTTAGTATTGGTAGCACTCTGGGATCATTGAGTTAATTTAGTTGGTTTTGGCAAACCTGGCTCGGTCAGTAGCAACACCTTTTTGAGAGTTGAAAAGAAAAAGATAGAAGTACTCTAGAGGAAAATAATTTCATCATCTTTCTTTCTTGATTTTCTCATAAGTTTAATATTCTCTAGTTAAGTTCTTTTCTTCTTCCAAGGAAGATTGCATGTTTGTCTTTATCATTTGTATGCTTGTTTGTTTCCCTCAACTCTTATACTTGCTACCCAGCCTTGCTAGCCAGAAACCTGTACTGAGAGGGAATTCTTCTCGTTCATCCACTCCTTTAAACCAAAACCCTTGCCATTTGCGTCCACCATACCTACCTAGTAGCATTATTGCTATTCCAAGTAAATTCCTGTTTTTTCTACCTCCCAAATTAAACTTGTTATGTGAAAATTAGTGATTAAAGCTCTCACCAACTTGATGACACACTTTACTTTCTTGCATTTAATAAACTTGAACCATTGGGTCCTTCTTTGTTGCGTCTATGCTTGCGCTTTATGAGTTGAAGTTAGCCGAACCATGTATCATGGGGACCGCTTTCAACACTTCATTTGGTACTTTGTACCTAGTTGATATCATGTTATTTTGCTTATGGATCCCGACGGTGTGAAATAAAAGTGGAACTTGTAAGATCATGGAGTTTATATGTGTGTTAGAGAAACGCCTGGGCCGCTAGCCTAAGCCATGCCTAATCATGGTGGAAACTTGCAGCATAACTATAGTGAGCATTCTATGAAGCATCCTCAATAAAAACCTATGCAAATAGCAAATAAAAAGATCGCTGAGATGCTCACTGTCTACTTGCCTTGTCATTTTGATTATGGGATAGCTCCTGTGTCATGTGCAAGGGGTACCCCGTTGGCAGTTCTCAATGATACGCATGTATTTACAATGACAAGAGCTTGCTCGTGACTAAAGTTGAGTAGCATGAGGATCGGTACTCATAAGTAAGGGGCATGGGACTCCAATTTATAACTTGTCAAGCATACCCTCTTAGTTGTGTCACTTTAACCTTAATCACCAAAAGATGCCTATGATAGGGGCAATGAGAGCTGAAAGCTAGTAAGTATCATAATTTTTGGGAGCTCTTTATGAGACTTGCAATCCTTGCTTCCCTCTGCGAATGGCCTTTCTTTTACTTTGCAGTTGAGTCAGTAAACCTATTCCCTTCTATCTCAGCAAGTATTTTGAGTTGATGTGTTTCATTCATTCATATGATGATTTATGCATTCATGTTTCTTATGTTCCTTGCTTTGCACGTTGCTCTTATCTTGATGTTTACTACTTTGAAAGCTTTCTTTGAAAACCAGCTATTTGTGAACTCCAGCAAATTATCAACTATTCTTCGACCGAGAGCTAAGTTTGCCATTACCAATTATGATTTACTCTATGTATCTTTATTGTGTTTCCTTTAATCATTGCAAGTTGAGTTATATAATGGTGAGTTGTCCTCTATTATGATCTATGTATTTGATGAATGTGATGCTTCTTGTCCGTATTCTTTTATCGACTCTTCAGTCCATAAACCTGAGGTCATGTTTATTGAGCTCAGTTTCGCTTGGGGACAAGCGAAGTCTAAGCTTGGGGGGAGTTGATACGTCCATTTTGCATCACTATTCTATGTCTTAATTCACTATTATTCATTGATATATTTCGTATTGAGAGGTGATACTTATGTTATTTCATCTGTTTTTGCATGGTTGATGACTTTTGGAGCATGGACCGCTGTAGTCAGGATTCTGATGGAAAAGGTGTTGTTTGGAGGCAAAATTCGTGAAGATCAGAAAATCCGGGAAATATACGGAAAATTCTATTTTTCCAGAAGACTCAGGATGCCAGAAGATGGAGTGGAGGTGGGCCACGGGGGGCCCACACCACCCTATGGCGCGGGCAGGCCTAGGCCACGCCTGGGAGTGGTGTGGCCGCCCTGGCCCACTCCAGCCTCTCTCCTCTGGCGTATATCATCCCCACGAAACCCTAAGACTCGGGGGAGCGACCACAGAAAGATTCCGCCGCCTCTGTAGGGCGGAAAACACCGAGAGAAAAAGATCTCTCCGGCAGACAGATTTCTGCCGGGGGAATTCCTTCCCGGAGAGGGAAGATCGTCGCCATCAACACCACCATCAAGCCGGGCTTCATCGGGATCATCATCATCATCATCACCATCATCATCACCATCAACACCCTCATCACCATCTCCATATTGATGTAACAATTGGTTGAATCTTGCTATAGTTCATAGGGGAAACTTTCTCGGTGTTGATTACTCTTTGTAGTTGATGCTATTGAGTGAACCATTGAATTATTGTTTATGTTCACATTGTTATACATCATTATTCCATCTCTGATCATGATCCATATGATGTCTTGTGAGTAGTTCATTTTGTTCTTGAGGACATGGGAGAAGTCTTGTTGTTAGTAGTGGAGTTGTGTTGAGAAAGATTCAATAGATTGTTATTTAAGTTGTGGTGTACTTCTTCTAGTGGTGTCATGTGAACATCGACTACATGACACTTCACCTATAAGGGCCTAGGGGAATGCATTGTGTATTTGGCTACTAATCGTAGGGGTTGCCGGAGTGACAGAAACCTGAACCCCCGTTAGGAAACCATTGCGCAAGGAACGTAAGGGTCTTAGAGTTTAAAGCTGTGGTTAGGTTTCTACCTTAATTACTTTCTTGTACTTACGGATGTTTGCAAGGGGTATAATCACAAGTATGTATTAGTCTTGGATGGGGTGGTACATTAGCACAGGTTCACCCACACAACACTTAGCAAGCTAAAGAAGATTAATCGACTATATGAAGCGAAAGCACTTGACAGTCTTCCCATGTGTCCTCGAGAATGTTTGGTCATCTATAGAAATACAACCGGCTTGTCGTTTGGTGCATAAAGGATTGGGCCACTTGCTGCATTCATTCTTATTGTCTTTTATTTACTCGTATTTTGTTTACTTGCTTTATCTAAAACCCCTAAAAATCCGTTAGCTACGTATTTGCAGAGAATTCGTGATCCATACCACTAGCCAGCACCTTCTGCTCCTTGTTGGGTTCGACACTCTTACTTATCGAAAATACTGCGATACACCCCCTATACTTGTGGGTCATCAGAGCACCAAAAACCCAACACTTCGACTTTGCTGTTGTCCAACAAGAATTGGCTTCATGGTAAGCAAGAGAACAAGTTTGGAATGTCAAAGCACATGAAAAACAACTAAGGAAAATAACTTAAGCGTGCCGACATTTGTTATTCGGACTAACTTTTTGTTTACTGTATTTATCTAACACCGGATTACTTTGCGATAATCTCAAAGTTTCAAGTATTGTTAAGTCAATTTTTTGAACCTCAGACTCGTAAGTCAAAAAACCGAATCAAGGTAGACGCGAGCCGAGTCAAAAATTGGGAGAAAAAGAAAAGAAAACTCAGGGACTTCGCCCACGACAATCCAACATTAAGAACTTAGTTCCAAATAGTAAATTGTAGCAGAACCAAACCAAAGTACTTCGATACATTTTCGCCTAGCATTCCGGGGATCTGACAAATATGATCAAGTGTTTTTAAGGAGCAGGGGCAGCATCCAAATCATCAGCCGAAGAAGGAGGTACTTCGAAATTTGGGGGAGTGGCGCTAGCCTCGGCCTCATCCTCATGATTGGCCTCGCCATCCTACGGGTCTTCGGCCTCTTGGCCAAGCTCGGAGGCCTCACCTTCACTCCCTTCATCTTCATCTTTAGAAGCAATTTCATCATCGAAAACATCGAGGTAGCTTGGCCCATCATTCCATGCATGGTAGATGGAATACTGAATAAGTTTATTAGCACTGGCTTTGCGGCACGCACCCACGCCAGATCTTCCTTCCACTTGGATCCGGTGCGCATGGGGGTAAGCAGCCCCAGATCTATTCCTTCATACCACGAGAGGACGAACTGCAAGGCAATGCCAGCCCCATCTCGCGCAGCCGACTCACACCACAGATGCAGCTGCGTATCGCACTCCATCAGTTTGGCAATGAGAGCGGCATTTCCCTTTGGAGTGGGCTCGCCAGGCCAGAGAGAGCTCAGCATCCGCATCACAGCAGGCATGATATCTGCGCCATAGTGCTTTACCAGCTCCAGGCAAGCAGTGAGGCTAACAAGCAGATCTTGCATCGTGTAAGGGACTGACCTGGATCCAGTTCCCGTGGGAATACCACGCTGCTCGCGGGACCGGGCTACAACAGCACCAGCAAGAGTAAGACCTTCTACAAACTTGCCTAAGAACAAAGTAGAGGAAGCAATGAGCAAACACATTAATCTGGAAAAAACAGAATTGAACAGGAGAAAGAAACTCACGGGAAATCTGGAAGAGGAGACGCTGAAGCTCGGCATCGACATTGGCACTGCTGGCCTGGAGTTTCTCGTATTCGGAGGTTACCGACATAAGTTTTACATCGGCTTCCTCCAATAGATCCTTATCCTTGGAAATTTGAGTCATCAAACGCTCTTTTTCCTTGGCAAACTCCTGTTCCACCTTGTCCAGCTCGGTTTTGTGGAGGTCTTTGAGCCTCTAGATTTCGGCATTCACCCGAGTAATCTTCGAGTCCTGGAGCCGCAGCCGAGCTATGTCATCGTCCTTTTTCTTCAATCCAGCCTCATGTTTCCCTGTTTGTTCGAGGAAATGGGTCATCATATCAGGCACAGGAACGCTGTCTTTAAGAGAAACTGCAACAGTGGATTAATCCTGCCGAGCAGAAGTATAAATATACACCGGATGAAGAAAAGAACGCACAATAATGGGGTCAATGAGATAAGATACCTTTGATCTCAGCCAGATTCTTCTGCATGATGATATTCTCGGCTTCAACCTCGACTGCATGGTTTGGATAACAAATTAATACGGATCGTAGATAACTCAAACGAACGACAATGGAAGAAGGAAAAGTCTAAGTAAGAAACATTACCCTTCTTCTGGTGCTCCTCTAGGAGTTTGCCATAACGCGTGCGAATGTCTTTATAGGAGTCCAGCAGGCGCTAGAACTCAGCAGATCGGCTGTTAGTGGTAATCTGAAATAAGCAAGGCAATGTCAAGTTCAAAGGCAAAGTAAAAAGTAATTCGAAGTCTACAAGACTCGGTCCAAGTGAAACTTAACCCGGCTCTAGGTGTGTGGATATTTGAAGTCTACAAGATCCGGGCCAAGTGGAACTTAACCCGGCTCTAGGTGTGCGGATATTCAAAGTCTACAAGATCCGGGCCAAGTGGAACTTAACCCGGCTCTAGGTGTGCGGATATTCAAAGTCTACAAGATCCGGGCCAAGTGGAACTTAACCCAGCTCTAGGTGTGTGGATATTCGAACTCTACAAGATCCGGTCCAAGTGGAACTTAACCTGGCTCTAGGTGTGTGGATATTCGAAGTCTACAAGATCTGTGCCAAGTGGAACTTAATCCGGCTCTAGGTGTGTGGATATTCGAACTCTACAAGATTCAGGCCAAGGGAACTTAACCCGACTCTAGGTGTGTGGATATTCAAACTCTACAAGATCTGGGCCAAGGGAAGTTGACCCGGCTCTAGGTGTGTGGATATTCGAACTCTACAAGATCCAGGCCAAGGGAAGTTGACCCGGCTCTAGGTGTGTGGATATTCGAAGTCTACAAGATCCGGGCCAAGTGGAACTTAACCCGGCTCTAGGTGTGTGGATATTCGAACTCTACAAGATCCAGGCCAAGGGAACTTAACCCGGCTCTAACTTTGTAAACATTTGAAATTGCTAAAGACAAAAACTAAATTCTCTAGGAGCATCCAACTGAGTAACAAGTTACTCCCTCGGAGGCTTGAGGACTAGGGGATATATATACAAGTGCTCATTCATACAAAGTACCACAGCAGAGGAAAAGAGTTACCTCCATTATCCGACCAGCCAAAGAGATGGCCTTGGTGGCAGAGTTCATCTCCACGCTGAATTCGGCTGGGCCGAACTTCTCCGGCAGATCATCCTTTGGATCGATGAATTCAACATTGTTCCAGTTTTTCACATACTCCAGGAGCAGTGGGCTGTAACTTTTGCCGCTGGGAGAATAGTTCGCCACTAGGCCTTTGACGTGGGCTTCTCGCCTGGCAGATTGAGCTGTAGTGGGGTTGGTATGCAGGACCAGCTGCCGACTGCCCTTTGATCCGGCAGCGGGAGACCCTAAGGTGATGCCCTTGGCTGATCCGACAACTTTCTTGAGCTTGCCGGATGACGGAGGACGTGGCGGAAGATCCGAGGCCGCTGATCCGGATGAAGCCTGAGGAGCTGGTTGGAAGATATCCACGATCGACATAGTTGATCCGGAGGGAGTTGACGGGGCTTTCCTCTTGGGAGGCTTAGTGGAAGCTGCTGAGGTTGTAGCTGTTGGTGGTGCTGCTGCTGATGCAGGTGCTGCTGCTGGTGCCGGTGCTGGTGGTGCTGGTGCTGGTGCTGCTGGTGCCACTAATGCTGGTGCTGGTGCCGCTGATGGAGCTGAAGGAGAACTTGTTTGGGGTGGTGCCGAGGAAACTGGCACCTCAATACTTGAGGCTGGGAAGCGTGAGAGAAATGGGGAACTTCCCCAAAGATTGCCCCAGGCCCCCTACTTAACCGCATGAGAGGGTGCGTAGTGGGATCCTTTGCGGTTGCCACGCCACACGCAATGGGCGTGTACGCAGCCAATCAGAGCATGGCCACAACAAGGGCCACAGGGAGCAGAGGATCCCATGATGCGATGTAATGTTACAGTTAACGAGGCGCTGCAGTGAAGGGACACGCGCAACAGTTATTACTGACATTGCGACAGTAACTGGCGCATTAAATGCGTGTATCCCTTAAAATGAGGCAAAATGATGATTACCCTCCATGTAGGACGTGGGGAAGCGTACAAGATAAGGAACGGTAACCCGGATAAGCAAGCAAAAGACCCGGCCAGCGAGGAATAACTCGGAATGAGCCAAGGGATCGCAAGAGGAAAAACCCCGAGTTATAGGGTAACTCGACCAAAGATGCAGAGATCCGGATATGGGAACCTGCTGTGGCCTTAACAACTAAAATTTGATAAGACCGCACTAGCTTCGGGGACTAATGTTGGGGGGATACCCCTAGGTAGGGAAACACCGGGGTATAAAGGCCGAGTTAGCCGAAGTACGGCTCGGTCAAAGCAAGTGCTGGCCGGGTCACCTCAAGGCAGGACGAACCACAGAGTAACCCGGCCAACAGAGCATCTCCTCAGCCATAGCCCGACCGACATAAAATATATGCCGGCCATGTTTATCTGTCTATCATGCAGGTACCCTCGTAGCCAGGTTAGCCACGTGCTAAGTGATGGCCCAAAATATATCGAGCTTGTTGGGGAACCCCAAGAGGAAGGTATGATGAGCACAACAACAAGTTTTCCCTCAGTATGAAACCAAGGCTATCAATCCAACAGGAGCAAGGAAACACCCCAAAGGTGTAGCTAGCTGAACGTTGGCAGGGCGTACTACCGGTGCCAGCAGCAACATGGAGACTTGCACAACACAACCATAGAACTATGCCCCAACTTGCGATGAGGTTGTCAATCTCACCGGTTTTGCTCAAAACAAAGGATTAAACGTATCGAATGGAAGAAAGTAGTAGTTTGCAGAAAGTAAACACAAAGCAGTAAACAATTTGTAGATTATATGTAAAAGAAAGGACCAGGGTCCATAGTTCACTATAGGTGGGCCTCCTTAAGATAGATAACATGCTGGGTGAACAAATTACAGCGGGGCAATTGACAAACATCGAGAAAGCATACAAGCATATACTAATCATCTTGACTCCTTTGAGACTTGATTGGGCATTACAACATTATACATAGACCGCCATCCAACTGCATCTAGACTAATAATCCACCTTCAGGTTACCATCCGAACCCCATCCAGTATTAAGTTGCAACCAACAGATTATTGCTTTACGAATTGCGTGTAAAGTAAACAATACGATTATTCTATGAACAAAGGATTGTTGTTTTCTCCCTAGTAGCAACAACACATCTAGTACCTTAGAGATTTCTGTCACTTCCCCAGATTACCAGAGGCATGAACCCACTATCGAGCATAAATACTAACTCTTGGAGTTGCTAGCATCTACTTGGCCAAGATAGATACTAACAACGGAAAGCATGCAAGATCACAAATAACAAATACATGATAGAATCAACAATCAATCTGAAATAGCATCTCAATATCAATCAGATCCCCGCAAACACAACATGCAGAACTACAAATAGATGATCTTGATCATGAACGGAGCTCACAAGATCTAAACATGAAAGCACAAGGGAGGAGAACAAGCCATCTAGCTACTACATGGACCCGTAGTCCAGAGATGAACTACTCACGCATCACACCGGAGGCTTGCATGATGATGAAGAAGGCCTCCAGGGTGAATTCCCCTCTCCGGCAGGGTGCCGAGAAGAGATTCAGATCCCTCCAGATCTAGGGATGGAGATGACGGCGTCTATAGACTATTTCGTGGAATTTTGATCGGATACTTAGGGTTTTGGTATCGGAGGCATCTTATAGGCGAAAGGAGAGGCCGAGGGGGTGCCTGGGCTGGCCACACCACCCCTTGGCACGGGCCAAGCCTGACCGCGCGGCTAGGTGGTGTGGCCGCCCTCTGGCCCTTCTCCGTCTCATATTCTGGCTCCAAGTGTCCCCCGGTAAAATAATGACTTTGGCTTTTGTCCCGTCCAATTCCGAGAATATTCATTTTCTGACTTCCTGGAACCAAAAACAGCAGAAAACAGGCAGTTGGCATTGTGGCTCTTTGTTAATAGGTTAGTCCAACAAATCATATGAAAAGTACTCCAAAGTGTGGACAAAACACAAGAAAGTATAAAAAACCAAGCATGGAACATCAAAAATTATAGATACATTTGCAATGTATCAACATCCCCAAGCTTAACTCCTGCTCGTCCTCGAGGAGGTAAGTGATAAAAAGAAAGAATAATTTTTTAGGTGACATGCACCATCATAAACTTGATCAAAGTATTTGTAAAACATTCAAAGCTAGGATCATAGTACTTTCATCATAACATGAAAGACAAAGTTCTAGCAATAAGTCAAAGAAACTATGTTACAACATGAAAAGGCACAAACAAAAGATTCATGAATAACAATGCTTTGCAAGACGTTTGTTTGTTCACATAAAGAAAACATAGCATAACAAGATTCAGCTTGTCCCTCATAGAGTAGCAAATATAAATGCATAGGACACCTTCAAAGTTCATAAGAGTGACTAGATACAAATAGTTTAAAACAAGCAATATCAAGTTATGCATCAATAAACTAGTCTTGGGGCAATGCACATAGAACTAAGAATGGCTACTATGCTCTCAAAGTAGGTGCATAAAGATAGAAGGTGGAGACTCAATGTATAAGTGGAAGAAAGGCCTTCATAGAAGGAAGCAGAGATTCAAGTTTCATAAAGAGATTCCAAAAATTATGGTACTTATAGCTTCCAGCTCTCATTGCCCCTATCATAAGCATCTTGAAGGTGATTAAGGTTAAAATGAACAAACTATGGGGTACATGCTTGACGAAGTATAATTTAGAAATCTCATGTCCGTTGAATACGAGGGCCGCTCCTCATGCTACTCAAGTTTAGTCACCGGTAAGTTCTTGTCATCGTAAGTACATGTGTATCATAGAGAACCGCCAACGGGGTACCCCCTGCCCGATGGTATGGAAGAATCCCCATATCAAAATGACAAGGCAAGCAGACAATGAGCATCTCAGCAATCTTCTTATTTATCATGGGAATATGGTGCTTTTTTATCTCTTTCCTCTTTTCATAATCTCATGTTTTTCTCTTTTTCTCCTTTTCTCAATATAGGACTCTTTTTTTATAAGAAGAATGCTTCATAGACAGCTCATTATGGTTACGCTACAGGTTTCCACCATGTCAGCATGGATTAGACCAGCGGCCCAGGCATTTCTCTAACACATATACATAACTCCATGGACTGACAAGCTCCCCTTTCATTTCACACCGATGACATCCATAGACAAAAGAGCATGATATCAACTAGGTACAAAGTACCCGTGCAATGTTGAAAGCGTTCCTCGTGACAGCATGGTTCTGCTAATCCCCAACAAATAAGTGCAAGCATATACAACATAGACTACACAATGGTTCAAGTTTATTAAGGGCAAGAAAAGTAAAGTGTGCCATCAAGTTCGTGAGAGCTTTAATCACTAGTTTTCTCATAACAAGTTTAATTTGGAAGGTAAACAAAAACATGAATATACTTGGAATAGCATAATCTAGTAGGTAGGTATGGTGGACTCTTTGGAATAACTTGGTTTAGGGAGTTGGATGCATGAGTGGAACTCATACTTGGTTGTGGAGGCTAGCAAAAAACTGGGAGCGACAAACTAAGAGAGCAGTAATGGCCATGATCATGCAGAGCGACAAAACATCATTGATCAAAGCATAAAGTGATACTACAAGTTGAAAACTAAAGGATCATAAAGGCTATGGTGACTTGGGAAAGTCATAACATGGTGTGAGCATGCGCCAAGTCAACCCAAATAAAACATCAAAGGAGAATACCACAATACTATGCTTTAATATGCTAAAACAACGCATGATTCATCCAAGACACATTAAGCAATCTCAATTGTTTATAACAAGTCATGCTACAACAAAGAATACTAAGCATAAAGCCAAAACAATATCAAGAATGGCATGACAAAGCATAGGCCACAGTTAAAAACAAGCTCTCTTTACCACTCAAGCATGAGCTTTCGTACTCTTTTCGAAACCAAACCAAACTATTTGAAAACCAATGTATGAAAGAGAGGTCCAACCAATTTATTCAGCAAACTAAGCAAACAAAGCAAACGAAAAACCAAAACGAAAACGAAAAAGAAGACGCTCCAAGAACAACACAACTGTGCATGAAACAATAAAAATGAAGCGTTTGGAAGAAACCTGAGATTTTTATTGATGAAGTGGGGGATGCCTTGGGCATCCCCAAGCTTTGACGCTTGTACTTCTTGGATATTCTTGGGGTGACACGCGTGGCATCCCCAAGCTTGAGCTTTAGTCCATCTTTCATCTCATTACTCATTCCTTCCATACACCTGAAATTTTTCCTTCATACAAAACTTCACACAATCTTTATTAGCTACATTAGTGCATTCAAGATAATAAGTCTTTAGGTTCAGTTCTAACACCAATAAAATTCCATTAAAACAAAAGCTACTTTAGAACTTTCCTCAAAAAGCTCAATTCCCCTAAAGAACTCAAAAAGGAACCAACAAGAAGCAAATGCAGAAAATGGCAGAAATCTGTCAAAACAGACCAGCAGGTAAAGACAAATTTTTTCGAAGACCTTATGTTGCTCAAATAAAAAAGTGTTGAGCTAACGAAAGTTATATAACAACCTGTGGCAGATGCACAAAAATTCACGCCTCAAAAGGACGTACAGAGATTTTACACGAATTTTTACGGTGAAGCACAGAAATCTGTTTCGGGACAGCAACTTTCCCAATCATTACTTCTCTCTCATTAGAGGTTACTCTTGGCACAAAAAGCAAATAAAAAGGATAAGGAGCGGTTATTACTGAAGTAATAACTTCCAAGACTCATCTAAAACTTTTGGGTTATCTCCCAATAAGTATTTTTCTTTAACGCCTTTAAGTTAGGCATAAGAAGCAAGAAAAAGAATCAAGTGTTCTCAAATGAAGAAGCATAAAAACCAAATTTCTTGTCCTTACCTCTCTTACTTTTATTCTTAAACTTGGGGAAAATATGATTGTTTGGTGGAGAAGCAAGGTGCATGGTCCCCTTTCTCACATCTATTATTGCTCCAAGGAGTTCTAATAGGGACCTTCCAAGTGTAATTTGTCCTTTTCCTGCACATTCAATAACAAGATAATCAGCAGAAATCATTTTCCCAAGAATCTTTGTAAACACTCCTTCAGCTATTCCAATAGGTAATATGGTAGCATTATTAGCAAGAGATATTTTTTTCCTCCTTCAGTAAGCCCCCAAAGATTCAAATATTCATAAATATCTTTGGGCTTAAGACAAAATTCAGACATGATATCACAACGAGCTTGAAAAGTTCCATTATTTATATCAATCTTTACTATGGGGAGCCACTTTGATGGTTCAGAATTTATTGGAACATAATTATGATGCTCCCTAAGCGTATTATAGCAATGTTTTAAGCTAGTAGTGCGGGTCTCAAGAGTGTTCAATCTAGCAAATATGCTTGTGAAAGAAATATCAGTTTTGCTAGGCAAGTTGTAAGTAAGGATCAATTTTGTTATAGCATTAATAGTATCATCCTCATTACATTGGAGTAAATCTCCTCCCACAACAGCATCTAAAGCATATCTATAGCAAAGAGCAATTCCAAGGTAAAAACTGCTAAGGAACAAGCTTTGAGTCATTTTAGACTCAGTTTTTTCATGTAGATCAGAGATTCTAGACCAAGCTTCCTTGAAGCTTTCCTCAATTCCTTGTTTAAAAGTGAAAATCATTTCCTCGGGTGACATAGTGATTGGAGCAAGGCTAGACATAAAGGCAACTTAAGATAGGAACTATTTTTTGTGTGTTTTCAATAAAGAAAGCAAACTTGTAAAACTATTTTTCTTTGTGTTTTTGATAAAGAAACAAGCAAACAAAGCAAAAGTAAACTAAGAAAAACAAAAATAACAAAGTAAAGAGATTGGTTATGAGGGACTCCCCTTGTGAAGATGTCCTTGACTCCCCGGCAACGGCGCCACAAAAAGTTATTGATGGCCCAAAATATATCGAGCTCGTTGGGGAACCCCAAGAGGAAGCTATGATGAGCAGATCAGCAAGTTTTCCCTCGGTATGAAACCAAGGTTATCAATCCAGTAGGCGCAAGGAAATACCCCAAAGGTGTAGCTAGCTGAACGTCGGCAGGGCGCACTACCGGTGCCAGCAGCAACGTGGAGACCTGCACAACACAACCACAGAACTTTGCCCCCAACTTGCGATGAGGTTGTCAATCTCACCAGTTTTGCTGACAACAAAGGATTAAACGTATCGAATGGAAGGAAGTAATAGTTTGCAGAAAGTAAACACAAAGCAGTAAACGGTTTGTAGATTATATGTAAAAGAAAGGACTGGGGTCCATAGTTCACTAGAGGTGGCTCTCCTTAAGATAGATAACATGCTGGGTGAACAAATTACAACGGGGCAATTGACAAACATTGAGAAAGCATACAAGCATATACTAATCATCTTGACTCCTTTGAGACTTGATTGGGCATTACAACATTATACATAGACCGCCATCCAACTACATCTATGACTAATAATCCACCTTCAGTTTACCATCCGAACCCCATCCAGTATTAAGTTGCAAGCAACAGATTATTGCTTTACAAATTGCGTGTAAAGTAAACAATACGATTGTTCTATGAACAAAGGATTGTTGTTTTCTCCCTAGTAGCAACAACACATCTAGTACCTTAGAGATTTCTGTCACTTCCCCAGATTACCAGAGGCATGAACCCACTATCGAGCATAAATACTAACTCTTGGAGTTGCTAGCATCTACTTGTCCAAGATAGATACTAACAACGGAAAGCATGCAAGATCACAAATAACAAAGACATGATAGAATCAACAATCAATCTGAAATAGCATCTCAATATCCATCAGATCCCCGCAAACACAACATGCAGAACTACAAATAGATGATCTTGATCATGAACGGAGCTCACAAGATCTAAACATGAAAGCACAAGGGAGGAGAACAAGCCATCTAGCTACTACATGGACCCGTAGTCCAGATATGAACTACTCACGCATCACACCGGAGGCTTGCATGATGATGAAGAAGGCCTCCAAGGTGAATTCCCCTCTCCGGCAGGGTGCCGAGAAGAGATTCAGATCCCTCCAGATCTAGGGATGGAGATGACGGCGTCTATAGACTATTTCGTGGAATTTTGATCGGGTACTTAGGGGTTTGGTATCGGAGGCATCTTATAAGCGGAAGGAGAGGCCGAGGGGGTGCCTGGGCTGGCCATGTTGGGTCCGTAGCATAGAAAACTAAAAATTTCCTACGATGATAA
The DNA here is from genome assembly GCA_910589775.1 of Avena eriantha. Taxonomy (NCBI): domain Eukaryota; kingdom Viridiplantae; phylum Streptophyta; class Magnoliopsida; order Poales; family Poaceae; genus Avena; species Avena eriantha. Next base: position 267,801,846 of record OU342744.1, read on the forward strand.
CTATACGCCAAGATCTATCTACTAGATACAGAGCAACGGGTGGACATACATCCATGGAGAACTTACCCTCGAAGACAACGAGTTTTGTTAACAAGTAGGAACTCGTGGTTGATGTAGTCGTACGCTTGCCGATCTCAAGATCGTGTGGAAGTCCGACAGGTCTAGCAGCTCCAACACCATCAGGTCCAGCACCATCAAGTCCAGGACCGCAAAGTAGCGGTGCATCCGTGATCGCACACACGTTCGGTCCACCGAACAACCTCCGCCTCCTCGCTCCAGCGATGCAGCGGAAGCAGCAACTCCTTTCCAGATAAAGCCACCGGGAACATGTATCTCGCTAATCCGAGACCATGGGGAATAACTAGACGGAGAAGAGAACCTTCACGAGGAGGTGGTGCGAGATAAGAGGAGGGAGTGGGGGGCCTTTTATAGGGAGAGGGGGGGGGCAAGCCCTCACCATGGCCGGCGGCCAAGGGAGGTGCCCCCACCTCTTCCACATTCATGTGGGTGGAGCTCCCACTCACATAATTAGCCACCCACTCAAAATTCCACTCACCTCCATAAAATTTCCACCAAATTTAATGCAAGTTCTCATTAAATAAAACACTTTTATTTATTTTATTCAGAATTTTGTCAATTACATTAATTAACAAACATTCACATAAAACCCCTTGCAACATTGCAATATCACATGCAGAACCACTTTCTGCAATTTCACCCGAAACAATTCCGGTTTCTATCGAAACAATTCCTGTTTCTATCGAAACATTTCCTGCGCTTTGCAAACCTTTTGTCTGGAACATATGTGCTCCTAAATGGTGTCGGTATCCCTTAAGTGTGTCACCCTACGGTTCGTGAATAATTTAGACATGATCGAGATCCCTCTCCGATCAATAATCAGCAGTGGGACCTGGAGATCCGTACTGACTCCCACATATTCAACGATGACTCTTGTGATCGTGTGAACCTTTAACATCGTAACTAAATCCCTTTGTCTCGCGATATATTACATGTCCGAGATTCGATCATCGGTATCCAAATACCTAGTTTGATCTCGTTACCGACATGCACTCTTTTCTCATTCCCGTGATATAACATTCTAGTGATCACATCACTTGCTTGCAAGCTATTTCAATGTGATATCACCGAGAGGGCCCAGAGCATATCTATCCGTCATCGGGATGGACAAATCCCACTCTTGATCCATGAGCCTCAACATAACACCTTCGTAGCACTGAACCCACCTTTATAGTCACCCTATTACGGTGTGACGTTTGATGTTATCAAGATACTCTTCCGGTGTTAGCAATTAACATGATCTCATGGTCTAAGGACTAAGATTACTTCGTATGATGTTATAGCAATATAAACATAATGACTCTGATCGTAATGCTATACTTCGGATGAATGTTCATCACATCATTCCACCAATGTTGTGACCTCGTTATTAACGACATCCAATGTCCATGATCAGGAAACCTTGATCATCTTGTTCATCAACGAGCTAGTTTATAAGAGAGGCATAACTAGGAACTTTCCTTTTGTTTATTAAACACACATGTATTAACGTTTCCAAATTAATACAATTATAGCATGCAAAATAAACATTTATCATAAACAAGGAATAAGATAATAACCACTTTATTTGCCTCTCGGGCATATTCCCTTCAGGCCACACCACCCCCTGGCGTGGGCCAAGCCTGGCCACACAGCCAGGTGGTGTGGCCGCCCTCTGGCCCTTCTCCGTCTCGTATTCTAGCTCCAAGTGTCCCCCGGTAAAATAATGAATTTGGCTTTTGTCCCGTCCAATTCCGAGAATATTTATTTTCTAAATTCCTAGAACCAAAAATAGTAGAAAACAGGGAGCTGGCACTATGGATCTTTGGTAATAGGTTAGTCCAAGAAATCATATGAAAAGTACTCCAAAGTGTGGACAAAACACAAGAAAGTATAAAAAACCAAGCATGGAACATCAAAAATTATAGATACATTTGCAATGTATCACTAAGCCGGACTATCATATGGCTTCCAAGAGAAGGAAGGGATCTCCCGCTGGTCAAAAGGTGGCTTTATTAGCTGTAGCATGAGTGAAGCAAAGCAAAGAGGAGGACCAGTAGGTCAGGGGCGACCAAGGTGACGTGGGCAATGTCGGCTGACGCAGCCCGTGTTTGGTGACGCGTAAAGACAAGGATTATGTTGCGGGTTACGTCCAAAGCCCGGACGAGCCGTTAAAGAGGATAAAGAAGCATCTAGCTTTAACCAAGGGGCATATTCGGAGAATATGCTGCCACGTGTGCCCTAACTTTGTAACCCGGGCTCCCCTATATAAGGAGCACCGGGGTCCCCATAGAAGGGGATCGATCATTTTCTCTGTCTAAGATAGAACTCTAGAGCTAGGTTGTGAGGAGTAAGAGAAATAGTCTCCTTCTCACCACTAGCTTGAAGAGCACTTGTAAACACCATTGATAGAGAGAATACAAGAACATCTGTGCGTGGAATCACCATGTTCTCCCTCCCTAGATTCCCCTAGCACACATTGGCCCCATCTTTAGCCTATCCATGACATCTGCCATGCCACCACCACGACAATTTCATTGTCATAATTCTACTTTACATGTGTCCATTGTTATAAACTATAGGATTATATGGGTGTTTCATAAAATTTACAACTATCCAGCAAATCCTAGCTATAATTGGGAGAGATGGGAACAACAACATATTTCTCATTACTTTTGGTGTGGTTTACAAGGAAGAGACTGTTAGCTGGATTTGGTTCTTAACCCAACTTAGGCATTGCATTAGAGAATCTAGAAAGTTTGGTAATCACACAATTATTTCAGACAAGTAGAAGGTTAGTTTTTGTTAACTTTTTGCATTATTTCTACTTTGCGTGTGAATGTAGTGTTGTTGCTTAGTATTTAGTGCATCCATTTACTTGTGCAGCGACGGTTGAAAGCAATTTCATAAGTTTTCCCAAACTTTTTACAAAGGTTTTGTCTCAGGCATATTTATGCCAATTTCCAGACAACATGTTTTAGGGACCAGAGCTTAAAAACATATGGATGCAACTAGCTACTCTTACAAACAATGGCTAGCTGCAACTTCCAGCTGAAACCTGGGAAAGATATCTATTTGACACTAACTACAAGACAAAACTGGTTGTCAACAATATCAATGAAGTATTCAATAGGATCTTGAATGTGAGAAGTGATCCAATAAGGACCATGCCAAAAGGCATAATAAACAAACCTATGGTGAAGTATAGTGGCACTAGGGTGAAGGTAGCAACAACTAGGTGAGAGATAACTCCTTTCAACATAGAGAAGTTAGAAGAGGTGGTCTAGGGATTGTAGTGCTCAAAACTGTGAGATTGGTCTCTGGAAAGTGACTACTTCAAGTGATAGAGTTATTGTGGTGGATTTGAGGAAGAAGATGTTAGGAATGATGACCTAGAGGCTCACATTCTGCCTTGTATTTGTAACCCGAAATCTGGCTTAGAGCTAGTTGTATATGTCACTGCAATTGGTGCAGGTGTGTGTAGGTGTGGAACCATATAATTGTATCTAGATCTAGCTAGTTTGTCCTTAGTCATTTGAGGTTGGGAGGGAAACCCACTGCCGAGACTAATTTATAAGTCGGAAGATGTCAATGTTTCACGTGCCATGAGCATGGAGATGGTATCCGCCTTGCATTATCTAGTCGGAAGAGGTACGATAGCCATACTGATCCAAAGGTTAGTAGGACGTGAGCACATTATCATACACTCTGACTAACACAATGGAATCCTTGGACCTGAGGGGATCGCACGATACAAGTTGTGGAAAATCCATCTTTCACTCCATCTAAGAGCATCTCCACTCGTTGGATGTTCCCATGCCAAAATCCGGCCCTATTTAGCGCCAGACGAAGCTAGTTTTCGGCCTGGGAACGTCCAGTTTTCCACTCGCGTTCCCAGGCGCGGTTCCTAGGCAAGGCAAAAATGATGATATTTCGTCCGAATTCGGCTAAAATTCGGCCTAGTTTGGCCTAGTTCGAAATAGTTTGGCCTAATTTGGCATAGTTCGGCCTAGTTTGGCCTAGTTCGCCCAAATTTGTCTCAAATTAACCCTACTTTCGCCTACTTCGACCAAATTCGGCTAAAATTCGCCCTAGTTTGGCCTAGTTCGCCCAAATTTGTCTCAAATTCGCCCTACTTTTGGCCTAGTTCGCCCAAATTTGGCCTAGTTTGTTCCAGTTCGCCCAAAATCGACCTAGTTCACCCAAATTCGGCCCAAAAATCGGCCTAATTTGGCCTAGTTTGGCCTAGTTCGCCAAATTTGTCTCAGATTCGCCCGGATTTGGCCTAGTTCGCCCAAATTTGGCCTAGTTTGGCCTAGTTCGCTCGAATTTGTCCCCAAATTCGGCTAAAATTTGACCTAGTTTGGCCTAATTCGCCCTAGTTTGGCCTAGTTCGCCCAAATTTGTCTCAAATTCGCCCTACTTTGGTCTAGTTTGCCCAAATTTGGCCTAGTTTGGTCTAGTTCCCCCAAAATCGACCTAGTTCGCCCAAATTCGGCCCAAAAATTGGACTAATTCGGCATAGTTTGGCCTAGTTCGTCCAAATCTAGCTCAAAATTCGGCGTAGTGGGGCCTGGTTCACCCAAAATAGCGGTGTCCGGCATTCCCATGCGTTTCCTAGCATCCTGGGTTCGGCCTGGGAACACCGGACATATTTTGGGCCAAATCCAGACGAAACCAGCATCTTGGGGACGCGACTGGGCGAAAAATCGCCGTCCAGACTAAAAATATGCCCTGGGAACGGCGTGCTGGGAACTCGAGTGGAGATGCTCTAACGCTCACCATAACTAGGAGTCATAAGGATGGCCTTGGGCCGACTTCGAAGCAAGTTGCGTGACGTGGATCAGCCAAGACAGAATTTTCCCTCCATCTCAGAGAGATATTCTCTGGGCACTCTTGTGTGATGTGATTCAGAAGCATGGCCATGTGCTACCCGATCAAGTGTTGATCGAGGTAGTCCGACTTAGTGAATCCGGAGGGAATCAATTATGACTTCAACGAGAAGAGAGTTAAACTAGAACTAGGATGATGGACTCTCCCTACGGTTTATCACCAATATCGTGAGGCAAAGGGACTCAGACATATCTTCACATTGAGGGCACTTATGGAAACTGGGAGTCGGCAAGTCTTGCTAGAGGCCACTACCGATTATCAGCTCTAGTCGGAAAGTAACAGAGCTACTGCTCTTACTGAATGATTATTGAGTTTTGTACGACTTACCATAATCCTATGGGACCGCACACTTAAGAGAGTGGGACTAGGTGGATGATGATCTGACTATCACAAGACGAAAAGTTGGACTTGTTCGGACAGGGACACATGTCAATGGGTTGGACCCACTTTGACTAGGGTTAGGGTCTAGGACCGAGGGTATATAAAGTAAGGTGGGTGGTGGCGGACAAGACAATCCAATCTAGTGCTGCTTCCCAGGGTTTCACTAGACTTGACAACCGTCCCGTGGTGTCAAGAACGATACTAGCATCTCACTTGCTATTGTTCCACCTTGTACGTGTGTGAGACAGCAGAGGCACCACACACGCAGTGCTCATCGGCAAAGTTGGGTGGCGAAGTCGGAGGTGAGGAGGAACACAGAGCCAGTGACGAGGTGGTCTGAGGATTGAGCTATTCTCTAGAGCCAGACGAGAACGTATGACACTACCGCAAAACGCTTCCTCAGCTTCCGCACCTGCATGTCGAGAGGTACGAGATATTGCATTTGACCTTAGCCCAATCTTGGGGTAGCTCGTCGGAGTCCTTGCCGGAGCAGAAAAGTTTTTGTTTTCGGACTGGCTCTACGTGTTGCCCAACAGTGGTATTAGAGCATCGACTCTTGGTTTTTGGCCTAGTTCTTGCGTATGAGATGCGCTAGTGGGAAAGATTGGATCTTTTTCGCTGTTTTTGTTTTGCCATCTTGATCTGTTTTAATCTAGGGTAGTGGCTAGATCTGGTTTGTGTTGGCTAAGAAGTTGGTAGAAACTGGTGCAGATCCGAGCGGAGGTCACGTGGCTGATGTCCACGATCAACCACTAAAGTTGCTTTTCTTGTTGGATAAGAATAGGACAGTTGTACCCTATCAAAAGTTACAGCTAAAAGTTAGCTGGTGTAAGACGAGAAGGTTCTGACTTGGTAGTTTTATTTGCTTATCTTTTCCTAAAAGAAGGTCTATTCGGATTGCCCCGCCATTTGCTGCAACACTACAAGTTCGAAATTTTTGGTTAGTGGGCTCATATTGTTGGGGCACTGCCAATTCTCTTCGATAAAGTGTGAGAGATTCAGACTCTCTCTACAGGGCACTTGGTAGTCAGACGGAGCTATCACAATAGTTGTGGGCTTCGGGGTAAGGAGGGTTGTCGGACAATCCAATAGGAATCAAATAGAGATCTGATTGGCAAGGTGTTGCCTACTCAGAAGGTTCTCCGGCTAGTAGTGACGCAAAGGCTCACTAGTCGGATAACTGACCAGGATCCTGAATCACTATTGACTATTAGAGGGATATCAGTTATAGTGGGAGTGTGCGTGATTAAAGAGTTAATTCGCCTTCTCCTATTACAGATACATTGTCTTAAGCGTTTTGCATCTTTCGTTTGTAGATGGCACCAACTAGCACCGTTCAGATTTCTAGTTTTGCGTTGCGTGCGATCTTTGAGAAGGACAAGCTGAATGTAACAAACTTTACCAACTGGCATCGTAACTTGAGAATTGTTCTCAAGCAAGAGAAGAAGGAACATGTCTTGGAGAATCCGATTACAGACGAGCCGGACAATGATGAGCCTAATGCTATAAGAACCGCTTTTCGCCAGGCTTAGGATGAGTCAATGGAAGTCAACTGCCTCATGCTCACTCACATGGAGTTGGAACTGCAGCAGCTCGAGAATGTTGAGGCGTACGATATGGTCGTTTCCCTCAAGAGCATGTTTGAGACATAGGCTAGGACGGAGAGGTACAATATCTCCAGAGCCTTGCTTGGTTGCAAGCTGAAAGATGGAGATCCACTAGGAACGCACATGATCAAGATGGACGGATATGTGATGTCCTTGGATTGTCTGGGTTTTTGCTTTAGCGAAGAGTTCGCTACCGACATTCTCCTGAATTATCTTCCTAGTGCTTATGGACCGTTCATTTCGAACTACCATATGCATGGTATGGATAAGAAACTGGCAGAACTCCAAGGGATGCTCCAGACAGTAGAGGCTGACATCAAGAGAGGCGACACTGATGACCCAAAAGTATAGGGGTGTATCGCAGTATTTTCGAGGGAAGTGAAACCCAATTTATTGATTCGACATAAGGGGAGCCAAACAATATTTATAAGCCTTAACAACTGGTCAATTTAGCTGCACCTACAAACAATCTTTCTCACATCAGTTTATTAGTAGCAACAGTTTTGTAGTAGCAATAGTAAAGTAATAGCAATAGTAAAAGTAAAGACAGTAGTAACAATCGCAGTAAACAGTAGGATTAAAGCGTGGCAGGCATAGGGATGGATGGGCATTGCATGGACAAGACAATTCATATGGAAATCAAGACATAGGGTATTTGCAGATAAATAAGATAAAGCATCCAAGTACTAAATAATCATAGGCATGTGTTCCATATATAGTCATACGTGCCCGTAATGAGAACTTGCACGACAACTTTTGTCCTGCCAACCCGTTTGCCGTGGGGCCTCAAGGGAACTACCAGCAATTAAGGTGCTCCTTTTAATAGAGCACCAGAGCAAAGCATTAACACTCCGTGAACACATGTGATCCTCACATCAAAGCCATTCCCTCCGGTTATCCCGATTATTGTCACTTCGGGGCATTTGGTTCCGGACAACAATATGTGTATACAACTTGCAGGTAAGACCATAAAAAATACTATCATAATAAATCAATAACATGTTCAGATCTGAATCATGGCACTCGGGCCCTAGTGACAAGCATTAAGCATAACAAGTTGCAACAAAGTCAAAAAGCACTAATAATAGATACTAGGCACCATGCCCTAACAATCTGATGCCATTACATGAACGATCTCATCCAATCCCTACCATCCCCATAGCCTACAGCCGGGGATTACTTACTCGTCAATGGGGGAAACATGGATGGTCGGTGGAGAAGCGATGGTGATGATGATGTCGATGATCTCCTCCAATTCCCCGTCCCGACAGGGTGCTAGAACGGAGTTTCTGGTTCTGATTCGCGGAATCTGGTGGTGGCGGCATAGCGGAACTCTTTCTAGAAAAACGTCGAACCACCCTTGGTTTTTAGATCAAGAGGCAACTTATAGGCGAAGAGGGAGGCCGAGGGGGTGACCGAGGCGGCCACACCACCCCCAGGCGTGGCGTGGCCTGGCCCGCGCGGCCAGGTGGTGTGGGCCCCTCGTGGCCATCGTCCGTCTCGTCTTCTGGCTCCATGAGTCTTCTGGTGAAATATGATTTTTGGCATATTTTTTGGGATTTTTCCGAATTGTTGATTTTCTGCACAAAAACTAGACACCAAGGTAATTCTACTGAAAACAGCGTTAGTCCGTGTTAGTTGTATCCAAATCACATAAGTTTAGAGGAAAAACAATAGCAAAAGTGTTCGGGAAAGTAGATACGTTTTGGATGTATCAACTCCCCCAAGCTTAGCTTATTGCTTGTCCTCAAGCAATTCAGTTGAAAACTGAGTGCGATAAAAGAAACTTTCACGAACACATTTGCTTCAAAAGATGTATATATTCTCAGCATATGATCAAGTACTTGGTCAATTCATAATAAGGAGTATGCAAATAAGGTTACTCAATAGTCATTGCAAGCTATGAAGAGATTCTAACTCAAAAATAGTAAGTAGCATGAAACATAAACATAAGGAACATTGCAATGCTCATAAAAAGGTATGATAGAGTGGTATCTCGCTTGCCTTTGATCGTAGGGCAAACATAAATGCCAAGGCACCTCTAAAGTTCAAGTGAAGACTAGAAGTAAAAATATCAAAAATACAAGCATCAAAGTCATGACACAATTAATCCAATATTTGAGACAAGCATATTATACTAAGAATGACAACTATGTTCTCAAGAAAGTGCTCATAGAATAAGTGGTGACTCAACAAGGAAGTGAAAAGGTTTTGAAAAATTTGAAAGGCTTCCAAATGCTGAAAGTATGGTACTCATTAGTTTTGAGCTCTCATTGCCCCTATCATAAGCATCTTTAAGTGGTTAAGGTTAAAGTGACACAACTAAGAGGATATGCTTGACAAGTTATAAGTTGAAATCTCATGCCCCTTGCTTACGAGTACCAAACCTCATGCTACTCAACTTCAGTCACCAGTAAGCTCTTGTCATTGTAAGTACATATGTATCATAGAGAACCGCCAACGGGGTAACCCTTGCACATGATACATGAGCTATCCCATAATCAAAATGACAAGGCAAGCAGACAATGAGCATCTCAGCGATCTTTTTATTTGCTATTTGCATAGGTTTTTATTGAGGATGCTTCATAGAATGCTCATTATGGTTATGCTGCAAGTTTCCACCATGATTAGGCATGGCTTAGGCTAGCGACCCAGGCGTTTCTCTAACACACATACAAACTCCATGATCTTACAAGTTCCCCTTTTATTTCACACTGTCAGGATCCATAAGCAAAAGAACATGATATCAACGAGGTACTAAGTACCGGTGCAATGTTGAAAGCGTTCCCCATGATACATGGTTCTGCTAACTTCAACTTATAAAGTGCAAGCATATACGCAACAAAGAAGGACGCAATGGTTCAGGTTTATTAAGTGCAAGAAATTAAAGTGTGCCATCAAGTTCGTGAGAGCTTTACTAACTAACTTTCTCATAACAAGCAAACATTTTATTCGGAAGAAAACAAGGCATACTGAATATGCACGGACTAGCAATTGATGCTAATAGGTAGGTATGGTGGACACTTTTGGCAATATTGGTTTTGGGGAGTTGGAAACATGAGTAGAGTTCATACTCAGTGCAAGTGAAGGCTAGCAATAGTAAGGGAGCGACAAACGAGACAACAATAACTGTCATAATCATGCTTGTAACAAAACATGACTAATTATGGCATGAAAATGATTCAAGACCCCTGAGGCAAAATAATTCATCGAGGCTTAACTAATTATTGTTTCAGTCATATGCATGCGTGAGCATGTGCCAAGTTAATTCAAGTGAAACATTCAGAGGAGGATACCACAGTGTCATACCAAGTCATGAATAGAACAATGCAAGCAAACATTCATATGACATGCTACAAACCATTAGCAAGTTGAAGCTAATCATAACAAAGCAAGAACTACTAAGCATCCATAAATGACATACACCTTACATGAACAAACTAAGCATGCCCACAATGATGAGTATATGTACAAAAATGAAAACAAATGGAGTTCGTTACCAGCCTCTTACCACACCTCAAGTTGTCATTAATCCTCATTATTGCCCTTCACTTGTGTGGCCTGAATAATAACATGAAACTCAACTCCACTGAGGACTGCTGAATCCTGCAACGAACTTCACAAAACCAAAGAAGAACAACAAATATTTTTGGGTTTTCAATTTTTAAAGGCAAGAACCAAAAAGGAAGAACAAGCAAATCAAAAATCTTTTTGGGGTTTTCCAAAAATCTAGACAGAGCAAAAAGGAAGAAACAAACCAAGGCTAAAAAGACAAAGAAACAAACACAGAGAAACAACGAAAATATTTTTGGTCTTTTTGTGTTTTGGAAAGCAAAAGTAAAGAAAGAATGAAAATAAAAAGAAGAACGAAACATGGATATACAAAGTACCGACTGGACATGATATGTAGATGCGTGTAGTGTCGGTGTACCTCCCCCCAAGCTTAGGCTTTTGGGCTAAGTTGGTATCAACCCCAACGTGGATAAGGGTTCCAAGCCGACGGGTCATCGTAAGAATGATCGTAGTTAGGCCCTCAGGAAGAAGAAGCTCCCCAATCATAGGTAGGCTGCTGGTACGAAGACTCCCCCTCATTCAAGGGCTGGACCGAATCATATGTAGCCTCCCTTCCAGTCCACTGCTCCTGCTGGGAGAGCTCCCCAGATACGTATCGAGCTCCTCCTCAGTGAGTGACCATCCTACCCTGGTTTCAAGGTTAAACAAAATAGGTGCAGGCAAAAGAACAACACGTTCGGACTTACTCCTTCTCAAACCAGCCTTGAGAAAGGTTATTCATAAACAAATCACTCAAATTATCCCAAGAAGAAACAAATTTATGTTGTATCATGGAATTAAGGTCAAGCCTCACTATGGGAAACTGTAGGTCTAGATGATGAGGCACTACACCATGCAAAGCTAATAAACGAGAGGCGATGAGGCCTCCACAAATTCCACCTTTCTTGCGGTTGGCAGCAAGACGGAAAGCTATCAAGGCACCCAAATTATAAGTCCTATCTCGTTTTAAAGCAGCTGAGATGAATGCTAGATCATATGAGGATAACTTATTAGCAGTTTTCCTAGTGAGAACACACTTGGCAATAACGTAAGCAAAGTAGCGAATAGACGGGAGATGAATATTATGAATTTTCACACTCTCCTTTGAGAAGCTGATCCCTTGTCAAATCTCCGCATACAAGTCCGTGAGTGGTGTAGGTCACTCTTTAATCCTTTCACACGATCCCCACTGGGGTACTTTAATAGCTGCACAAAAGTCATCGAAAGGAAGGTTGACACCTATATTGTAAATTTTATAGTGAACCATGGGGTTAGGCAAAGATCAAATAAATCGAAAGTCCTGCACCACAGACATAGTTAGTTCCACAAATTGGTAAGGTCATCCCCCACAAAATGCTCCAATCCTGCATTAGCAATTAAAGTATGGAAGTCCTAAGAAATCTCTACAGTCCTCATGAATTCGGGGCATGGATAGATGGAAGGAAAAACTTCCTCCTCTCCATGAACTTTCATAACCTCAGGCACCATTAGTTCATTCTGGTTGAGTTGGTGTTCATTCATCTTCTTTTCTGAAATTTAGGACAACCATCATACATGTGATTGCAAAGTGATTACATAATGAAGGGAACTACTCATAGGGACGTGTAGGAGGCCTAAACATGCATCAAAACAATTTCTCTAAGCATTGAACAAGCTCACAAAACATGTCACCTACAGCAGCAAAATACTCAAGATATAATCCACTAAACAAAAATCTACTTGGACAAGCGGAGGAGTCACATACCGGAGAACAAATGCTCCAAATCTCAGCAACAAAGATGGGTTGAGCAAGGAGATCGAAAAACCGTGGACAAGAACAGCAAGAACGTGATTTCAAGCAATGAACTGATGTTTTCTCGGGAGAGAGAAGGCAGTGGCAAGTGAGATAGTGAGTGGAGGGCTAGGGGTGGCCCACACCATGGCCAGGCCTGCCCCTAGGATGGCCGCGCCACCAGGTGGTGTGCCTGCCTGGTGCCCCCTGGGTCACTCCAGGCACTCCTCTGCCCCTTTTTTCACGTAAAAATGTAATATGAATTTTCTAGAATTTTTCGAGACACTTTATTTTTTTTAGCAATTTCTAGGTATTGATGAATGATTTTCTGACAGAAAGATGACTTTGGAATGATGCAAAAACAAAACAAAGCTAAAACTTCAGAAGTTCTAAGACACTCTAATATGCAAGCAACTATCAATAGAAAATTAAACTAAGCGAAAGCAAAAATTAAAATGGATAAAATAAAAGTAAGCAAAGATAATCAGGGGGAAAACATTGTTTTATTCATTAAAATCCCTTTGTTAACAAGGTTGATTAGGTCTTGTTACCAAAATTTTTTGTATGAAACAAAACTTTGTATTCCACTAATGATTATGTTACCTCAACCTTGATAGCAATGGTCCCAATCATAATAGTTTCAAATTTTTCTTGTGGTATGGGACAATATATTTCTCCAACTTGGATGCCCTCAACATGTTCAATTGAATTTAAACCATAAGTCCTATCAATCTTCTTGGGGAAATAGACAGTATGCTCCTTGTCATTAACATTAAAAGTCACCTTTCCTTGATTACAATTAATAACAACTCCTGCAGTATTAAGAAAAGGTCTCCCAAGAATAATAGACATATTGTCATCTTTAGGCATTTCAAGCACAACAAAATCAGTTAATATCAAGCAATTATGAGCCACTTGAACAAGTACATCCTGACATATACCAACATGAATCGTAGTAGATTTATCAGCCATTTGCAAAGATATATCAGTTGGTATTAGCTTTTCCAGTTGAAGTCTCTTATAGAGAGAAAAGGCATAACACTAACTCCTGCTCCTAAATCACATAAAGCAGTTCTGACATAACTATTTTTAATAGAGCAAGGAATAGTTGGAATCCCTGGGTCTCCAAGTTTCTTAGGAACCTTACCATTAAAGGAATAATTAGCAAGCAAAGTAGAAATTTCTTCATTAGGGATCTTCCTTTTATTAGAGACAATATCCTTCATATACTTTGAATAGGGTGGTAATTTAATAGCATCAGTCAGAGGGATTTGCAAAAATAAAGGTTTCATCTACTCACAAAACTTATTATAGTGTTCATCTTCCTTTGACTTGTGTTTCTTATCAGGGAAAGGCATAGGTTTTTGGACCCAAGGCTCTCTTTCACTACAATGCTTCTTAGCAACAAAATCTTCTTTAGTGTATTTAGTATTCTTAGTGTGCCTTTCAGGTTCTTCTTCAACTTTTTCTTTATCGGGAACATTATTTTCCTCATTACCACTTTCAGTTTCAGCATCAGAGACAAATATACTATTAGGATATTTAGCAAGTTCAGAAGGTTCTACAATAGTTTTATGTTTCTTTTTCCTTTTCTTAGGAGTAGTACCACTATTTTCAGTTTGTTGAGAATCCTGCTCAATTCTTTTAGGATGACCCTCAGTATATAGAGGATCCTGGGTAGCAGCACCACTTCTAGTTCTAATTTCATAAGCATGTTTTTCTTTAGCAGCATTAACTAGCAGGTCTTTTTGTAGTTTAATAAGCTGATCAATTTGAGTTTGAACCATTTGAAAATGTTTAACAAGCATTTTAATGTCATTAGATGTTCTTTCCATTATGTATTTTAACTCAATAATAGCTCTAGAGTTTTCCATTAAATGATTTTGCACCCTTTTATTAAAATTATCTTGCTTAACAATAAAAATGTCAAATTCTTCTAAGCATTGATCAGGAGGTTTAGAGTAAGGAATATCACCTTCATCAAAATGTTGGAGAGAGTGTACCTCAATAGTGGATGAGTGGGATATTAGCTTACATAATTCTTCTATAGGAGGTAAATTCTTGACATCTGCAGCTTTAATTGCCTTCTCCTTAAGACATTTCTTAGCTTCCTTCATCACTTCATCATTTAGTCCAATAACACCCCTCTTCTTTGATGTTGGTGTCAGCGCAGGCACAGTTAACTCGGGTGTAGATGTCTCAGGTGTAGTTGGTTCAGATGAAGTCCAATCTTCATAATTCTTACTTATTTTAGCCATTAATTCCTTAGCTTCTTTGGGGGTCCTCGTCCTAAAAACACAATCAGCACAACTATCCAGGTATGTCCTAGATTCTTCAGTTAGTCCATTATAATATATATCAAGAAGCTCATTTTTAGGTAATGGACATCTAGCCTGTGCATGAATCAAAGCACAAAGCCTTGCCCATGATTCAGGCAATATCTCTTTTCTCCCTGTTTAAAATCAAAAAGTTCCTGCAAAATAGCATATCTAGTACTAGGTCGGAAATATTTCTGAAGGAAGGTACTAATCAAGCAATCAGGGCTATCAATAGATCTAGGAGGTAAATTATTAAACCAAGTTTTAGCTTCTCCTTTCAGTGAAAAAGGGAAAAATTTAGCAACAAAGTAGGTGCGCAAATTAATATCATCAGAAAATAAGCCACTCATGGTAGAAAGCTCAGACATATGTGCTACAACACTTTCATTCTTAGTCCCACAAAAAGGTTCTTTCTCAACAATGGTTATGTAAGATAAATCAAGAGAGAAATCATAATCCTTATCTTTAATTCTTATGGGAGATGTAGCAAACTTAGCATTAGGATATAATTTAGGTCTAATAATATATTTCTCAAGAAGATTCTTAATAGCACTTTTATCATGAGTGTTTTGACATTCTTTAATAAATTCATCAGTCATCTCTATATAACTATCTTCAATATCATAGCTCTCTCTAGACTCAGGTGAACTGACAGGTGTACTAGTGTCTTCATTAGGAGTTTCAGTATTTCCAGCTATAGTTCTAGCAATCATAGCATCTAGGAAATGACCTAATGACCCACTCTTATCAAGCACAGTAGAAGCGGCATCATAAGTTTTAGAAGTTTCATATTCAGCAGTGGTAGCAGTATGTGTAGCATGTGTATGTGGTGGTGTAAGGAGCTTACTCATCACAGATGGTGAATCAAGAGCAACATAGGTGTGCAGAACCGTACCTCTCCTTGTAGTGGATGGTAAAATAGGAACCTTGCCATCACGAGACTTACCCATGATGGATGGATCACGGCGAACAATAGTGATTCCAAGTTAACTTGATAAATAAAGCTATGCTCCCCGACAACGGCGCCAGAAAATAGTCTTGATGACCCACAAGTATGGGGGTGGATCGCAGTATTTTTGAGGGAAGTGAAACCCAATTTATTGATTCGACACAAGGGGAGCCAAAGAATATTTATAAGTCTTAACAACTGAGTTGTCAATTCAGCTGTACCTGGAAACAATCTTGCTCACATCAGTTTATCAGTAGCAACAGTTTTGTAGTAGCAATAGTAAAGTAATAGAAGTAGTAAAAGTAAAGACAGTAGTAACAATCGCAGTAAATAGTAGGATTAAAGTGTGGTAGGCATAGGGATGGATGGACAAGCGTTGCATGGACAAGACAATTCATATGGCAATCAAGACATAGGGTATTTGCAGATAAATAAGATAAAGCATCCAAGTACTAAATAATCATAGGCATGTGTTCCATATATAGTCATACGTGCTCGTAATGAGAACTTGCACAACATCTTTTGTCCTGTCAGCCCGTTTGCAGCAGGACCTCAAGGGAACTACTAGCAATTAAGGTGCTCCTTTTAATAGAGCACCGGAGCAAAGCATTAACACTCCGTGAACACATGTGATCCTCACATCAAAGCCATTCCTTCCGGTTATCCCGATTATTGTCACTTCGGGGCCTTTGGTTCCAGACAACAATATGTGTATACAACTTGCAGGTAAGACCATAAACAATACTATCATAATGAATCAATAACATGTTCAGATCTGAAATCATGGCACTCGGGCCCTAGTGATAAGTAGTAAGCATAACAAGTTGCAACAAAGTCAAAAAGCACTAATAATAGATACTAGGCACCATGCCGTAACAATCTGATGCCATTACATGAACGATATCATCCAATCCCTATCATCCCCATAACCTACAGCGGGGGATTACTTACTCATGGATGGGGGAAACATGGATGGTCGGTGGAGAAGTGATGGTGATGGTGATGATGATGGCGATGATCTCCTCCAATTCCCCGTACCGGCAGAGTGCCAAAGCAGAGTTTCTGGTTCTGATTCGCGGAATATGGTGGTGGTGGTGGCGTAGCGGAACTCTTTCTGGAAAAATGTCGAACCCCCCTTGGTTTTTAGGTCAAGAGGCAACTTATAGGTGAAGAGGGAGGCCGAGGGGGTGACCGAGGCGGCCACACCACCCCCAGGCGCGGCCTGCCCTGGCCCGCGCGGCCAGGTGGTGTGGGCCCCTCATGGCCCTGCTCTGTCTCGTCTTCTAGCTTCGTGAGTCTTCTAGTGAAATAGGATTTTTGGCATATTTTCCAGGATTTTTCCTGATAGTTGATTTTCTGCATAAAAACTAGACACCAAGGTAATTCTGCTGAAAACAACATCAGTTCATGTTAGTTGTATCCAAATCACACAAGTTTAGAGGAAAAACAATAGCAAAAGTGTTCTGGAAAGTAGATACGTTTTGGACGTATCAGACACCAATCAAGTGTTGATGGTGCAGAATGCTTCGAAGATCAAGAAGAAATCTTGGTCTAAGAAAGCCAATCCAAAGGGAGACGGCATGCTGGATCCAAGTCCTAGCGCTGGCTCAGTGACTGGCAAGCCAGAAAACCTCCGTGTACATTATGATTTTACTGTAAGGGAGAGGGTCACTGGAAGAGGAACTATGACAAGTACAAGGCGGATAAAGCCAGGATTGGAAGTATGACTTCCAACTTAGGTACACTTGTTGTGAATGTTATAGACATTTATCTTGTCGACACTCCTAGCAGCACCTGGGTATACGATACCGGATTGGTTGTTCATGTGTGCAACTCAATGCAAGGACTAGTAAGGCATACGAGCGTGGCGAGAGGGGAGATTGACATCAGAGTCAAAAACAAGGCAAGAGTTGCTATGTTAGCCGTAGGGACGATGCAACTCCAGTTACCTTCAGGATTTGTACTAGAACTAAAAAGTGTTAATATGTTCCCATACTAAGCTGAAACATCATTTCCGCCTCATGTTTGATGGAGCATGCTTATGAGTCGAATATTAAGAACAATGGTTGTTCCTTTTATTTGAATAATGTATTTCATGGCTATGCATCTGTCCAAGCCAGAATTTTTGTGTTTGATCTTGAATGTAAATCAGTCTATAACTTGAATGCTAAAAGGTTAAGCCGAATGATCTTAGTTCTACTTATCTATGGCATTGTCGCCTTGGTCATATCAGCTGGAAACGCATGCAGAAGCTCCATGGTGATGGACTCCTGGATTCGTCCAGCTTGGAGCCGTTCAAAACATGCGAATCCTGTTTGCTGGGAAAGATGACAAGACAACTTTCGCAAAGAGTTGCGAGAGGGTGTCCGACTTGCTGGAACTCATACATAGTGATGTATGCGGTCCAATGAGCATAACAGCCAGTGGTGGTTATGAGTATTTTGTCACATTCACAGATGATATTAGTAGATATGGTTATGTCTACCTGATGAAATCCAAGTGAGAAACCTTTGAAAAGTTCAAAGAGTTTCAGAGTGAAGTGTAAAACCAACTCGGCAAGAATATTAAGTTTCTATGATCAGATCATGGAGGCAAATATATGAGCCATGAGTTTGATGACCATCTCAAGAGTTGTGGAATAGTTCCACAACTCACCCCACCGAGAACACCTCAGAGAAATGGTGTGTAGGAAAGGTGGAACCGAACATTGTTAGACATGGTAAGGTCGATGATGAGTAAGACAGATCTACCTTTATCATTCTAGGGTTTTTTCTAGAGATAGTAGCAATAACACCAAATAAAGTACCATCTAAATTAGTAGAAAAGACACCACATGAGATGTGGACGGGCAAGAAGTCAGCCTTGGTTTTTCTCAAGATTTGGGGATGTGAAAATTTTGTCAAGTGATTACAATCAGACAAGCTTAGCCCCAATTTAGATAAGGTAGTTTCATAGGCTACCCTAAGGAAACTTTGGGTTACTGTTTCTACAACCAAGAAGAGGGCAAAGTGTTTGTCACCCGAAATGGTGTCTTTCTGGAGAAAGAGTTTCTAAAACAGAAAGATTGTGGGAATAGGGTGCACCTCAAATAAATTTGGGATTCACCAACCAGGATAAGTTGACAACCTTGGAGGTTGAGCCAGATGTTGTTCCTAAGCTGACAAATGCACCAGAGCCATGAAGATTAGCAAGACTACATGGAGACATACTTATGCTGGACGGTGATGAGCTAAGTACTTATCATGATGCAATGGGAAGCTGAGTCATGGCTGATCCGAGTTAAAGTCCATGGATGACAATCAAGTTTGGAACTTGGCTGATCTGCCAGATGGTGCAAGATCCATCGGGAGCAAATGAGTCTTTAAGAGGAAAACTGACCAAGACAGAAATATTTTTGTCTATAAAGCACAACTTGTTGCGAAGGGATTCTGACAAGTTCAAGGAGTTAACTATGACGAGACTTTCTCGCCAGTAGCCATGCTTAAGTCGGTAAGGATCTTGTTAGCACTAGCTACATATTTCGATTAGGAGATATGGCAGATGGAAGTCAAAACGGATTTCCTTAATGGAAATTTAACCGAGGATGTGTATATGATACAACCCAAGGGTTTTGTCAATCTGGATAGTCCTAACAAAGTTTGCAAGCTTCGGAAATCCATCTAAGGATTGAAGCAAGCAAGTCGGAGTTGGAACATTTGTTTTGATGAAGTGGTCAAATCATTTGGCTTCATCAAAAGCAAACAAGATTCTTATGTATACATGAAGTTTAGTGAAATCTAGTTGTTTTACTGCTACTGTATGTAGATGACATATTGATAGTCGGAAACAATGTTCCATTGTTGCAAGAAACCAAGAATTCTTTGGAAAGGTGTTTCCAAATGAAGGACTTGGGTGAGGCGACATTTATACTACGAATTACGATCTATAGAGATAGGGACTCATAGGTTTGAGTCAGAGTACATATCTGGATAAGATATTGAAGAAGTTCAATATGGATTCGGCTAAGAAGGGGTTCTAACCGATGGCACATGGAATTTAACTTAGTAAGACTCAATGCCCAACATCGGTTTATGAGCGAAGTCGGATGGAGAGGATCCCTTATGCTTTGGAAGTAGGATCGATCATGTATGTGATGATATGTAATAGGCTTGATATTTCCTATGCTCTAAGTGTAACAAGCAGATATCAGTCAGATCTTGGCGAAAGCCATTGGATAGCAGTAAAGAATATATTTAAGTACTTGAGACGTACTCAAGATGAGTTCCTAGTCTATGGTGGTGAGGAAGAGCTAGTTGTAAAGGGTTACATGGATGCTAGCTTTCAAACCGACATGGATGACTCGTGCTTGCAATCTGGCTATGTGTTCATAGTGAATGGAGGTGCAGCAAGCTAGAAAAGTTTCAAGCAAGATTTAGTGGCCGATTCTACTATGGAAGCCGAGTATGTTGCTGCCTCACAGATGGCAAAATAAGGGGTTTGGATCAGAAATTTTCTGATCGAACTCAGGGTTGTTCCGGGATCGTCCAGTCCGTTATACGTGTACTGTGACAATACTGGTGCTATTGCACAAGATAAGGAGCCACGAGCACACTAGAAGAACAAGCACATACTCAAGAAATTTTACCTGATTCGACAGGTTGTAGATCGTGGAGAAATTAAGCTATGCAAGGTACACATAGATGCAAATGTTGCAGATCCATTGACCAAGCCGCTTCCACAACCTAATTTTGAGGCGCACTTTAGAGCGATGAGCATGAGATGCCTAAGGCCTGGATATGTATGAGTGTTCAACTCTAGTGCAAGTGGAAGACTGTTAGGAATGATGCCCTAAAGGCTCACATTCCGCCTTGTATTAGTAACCCGAAATCTAGCTTAGAGCTAGTTGTATATGTCACTGCAATTGTTGTAGGTGTCGAACCATATACTTGTATCTAGATCTAGCCAGTTTGTCCTTAGTTGTTTGAGGTTGGGAGGGAAACCCACTATCGATACTAACTTGTAAGTCGTAAGATGACAATGTTTCACATGTCATGAGCATGGAGATGCTATCCGCCTTGCATTGGCTAGTCAAAAGAAGTACGATATCCGGATCGATCCAAAGGTTAGTAGGATGTGAGCACACCATCATACGCTCCGATTAACACAATGGAATCCTTAGACCCGAGGGGATCACACGATCCGAGTTGTGGAAAAGCCAGCTTTGACTCCATTAATGCTCACCATAACTGGGAGTCATAATGGTGGTCTTGGGCCGACTTCGAAGCAAGATGCGTGACGTGGATCAGCCAAGACAGAATTTTCCCCTCCATCTTGGAGAGATATTCGCTGGGCCCTCTCTATGATATGATTCATAAGCATGGCCATGCGCTACTTGATCAAGTGTTGATCGAGGTAGTTCGACTTAGTGAAGCCGGAGGGAATCGGTTATCACTGCAACGAGAAGAGAGTTAAACCGTCAATGGGATGACAGACTCTAGCCTGCAGTTTATCACCAATATCGTGAGTCAAAGGGACTAAGATAGTTCGTCACATTGAGGGCACTTGTGGAAACCGGGATTCGGCAAGTCTTGCTAGAGGCCACTACCGATTATCAGCTCTAGTCAGAAAGTCACTGAGCTAATATTTTGACTGAATGATTACTGAGTTGTGTTCGGCTTACCGTAAGCCTGTGGGCTCGCTAACTTAAGAGCGTGGGATTAGGCAGATGATGATCTAGCTATCACAAGCTGGCAAGTTGGACTTGTTCGGAAAGGGACACGTGTTAATGGTTGGACCCACTTTGACTAGGGTGAGGGTCTAGGGCCGAAAAACACAAGTTTTGTGTGCCTTCACCTACTCTCCTATATAAAGGAGGGTGGGTGGCGGCGGACAAGACAATCCAATCTAGTGCTGCTTCCTAGGGTTTCGCTAGACTTGGAAATTTCATCTCCTGTCCCTCGGTGGCAAGACCGAGACTAGCATCTCACTTTCTACTGTTCCACCTTGTACGCGTGTGAGACAACAGAGGAACCACACCTGCGGTTCTCGTCGGTGACGTTGGGTAGCAAAGTCAGAGGTGAGGAGGAGCACGGAGCCGGCGATGAGGTGGTACTAGGATCAAGTTGTTCGCTGGAGCCGCATGAGACGAGGGGAATGTACGGCACCACTATGACACTCTTCCTTAGTTTGCACACCTACGCATCGAGAGGTATGAGCTATTGTCTTTGACCTTGGCCAGATCTTGGGGTGGCTCACCGGAGTCCTTGCCGGAGCAGAAAAGTTTTTTGTTTTCGGCCTGGCTCTACACGTTTCCCAATAGAAGACATGTGTGTGTGTGTAGAAAATGGGATTTGACAAGGATTCCTTGTAATCATGAAGTTGTAACCATCATGAAAGTGCAACAACATCTAGAGGACTATGTGTATGATTTCTTCAAGAATCCCATGTACATGGAGGCATTCAAGCATACCATCTACCATGTTCCTGGACCTAAAGACTAGACTAAGACCAATACATAGGACATAGACCTAGATGTATTCAAATACAAACTAGGAAGAAAGCAGACAAAAAGAAGGAAATGACAATTTGAGGTACATGCCCCTACGGATGCATCTAGGATGTGGTCTATCACTTGCAGAACCTAGAAGCTAGTAGGTCATATGTATACTAGATCTCAGGTTGCTTTGAGGTCAAGCCTACAAATTAGGAAAGATGATCATCAGGTAATTGTGGTTTCTGTTCTCTTACATGTATTAATGATAGTAGGATTTGCTTCTAACTAGTTAAGTATTGCACATTTGTTTTAGGCTAGAAAGCATAACCTCAGTGAGTCATCTAGTATTAACAATACAACAACACCTAGATCTACTCTAGCACAACCTGCTAGTGCTCCTATGCCACCTCCTAGATCTACTCCATCACCTACTTCTATTTCTAGTGCACCATCAGCAAGAAGACCTCCTACTTCACTCAAGCACCTAATGCTCCATGCCCAAGGTCGTCCTCATCACTAAGAATAAATGATAGATCACAAAATGGTACTAGTACAAGAGCATCCCAAAGGACATCCAAGCCTACCCAGAAGATGGCAGGTTATCTCAATGCTGCTAAACATGGTAGCTACAGGAAGAAGGGTGCCAACCTTGTGAGTGAGTGTTCTAAGACTACAGATTAAACTTTGTGTAACTAAGGCATTTCTATGTTTGAAAAATAGTGAGTGAGTGCAAGTATATGAGTGTTGGACAATGTTTGGTTTTAATTTAGGAACTATATATGTGTGTTGGACAACATTTGTGTAACTTTGTTTGTAAGACACTATCAGTTGCTATATGTATAATACTATGTTGAAAAAGTGTGTGTAATCCTACTTATATGCATCATTTAAAAGGTACATGGATGGTTCCTATTTTATATGCATCATTTAAAAGGTACTTGGATGGTTCTTATTTTTGAAGACTTTAAGATGCATTTGTAAAGATTTTAACATGCATTTGTAAAGATCTAAAGTTTTAGATAGTCATTGAAAAATGGGTTCTTGGAAGCATTTAAAATGGGTTGTCGAGACCCCTAGGTAGTAGGTTTAGACCCTCGATAACCCTAAGTGGTAGGTTTGGAAGCACTTAAAATGGGTTGTCGAGACCTTGTCTCGACAACCCTAGATGGTAGGTTTGGAATCATTTAAAATGGTTGTCGAGACCCCTCGAGGGGTATCAACAATACTAGATGGTAGGTTTAGAAAACACAATAGGAATTTAAATTTCCTAGGGCTGTGCTAATTAAAAATGCAATAGGAATTTCAAATTCATAATTTAATAGGGAAAGATTTACTAGGACAAATCGAGAATAACTCAAATAGTTCAACCTAAGGATTCAAGATACATTACACAGTTGGTTCAACAAATAGTACACTAATAGAAGGGTTCAAGGTACATTACACAAATGGTTCAACAAACAATTACATAAATAGATTGATGCAGGCCAACATATGGAAATCACCATTGGTCCACATCATGCTACACCAGCCATTCCTACAAAGGTGAATTCCTTCCATCTCTTGCCTTCCTTTGGTCATCACGTGAGCGCGATCCCACTTGATCCAAGTGCCTATTGTATGGCCCATGACCAGGACACCAAGAGGGGGAGACAAGGATGCACCAGGAGCCAAGATCCCTAAGCAAGAAGCCTGGAAGACAAGACGCAAGAAGCTAATTCCCAAGGACTGGAGTCTCCACCCCTAGACCTCGGAGTCTCTGGCCTACCACCCCAACGACTCCAGACCAGACTCTTGATTAGCACTTGGAGCTTATAGTATACCCCTAGATACCGCCCCGGAGACCGAAGCACCAAACGGAGTCTCTAGCCACCCCGGAGTAGATGGCCCCTCTACCCCAGAGTCTCCAGCTTAAGTGAATAGGCCTGCAAGCCCTCAAGTTAGGCATGTCCCATGTAATGCCCCATGTTGCCCAGAACTTTCTATTTATGCCTAGAATGCCCCGGCTTAAGTGAATGACCTATAAATATGCCACCACATCCTCCTAGAAACCCTAGAATGAATATTGAGTAGAATTGACTTAGCCTCCATCTTCCCATAGGGGGGACCTCTCTAGGATCTACATCAAGACCTAGGTTGTACAAGACCCTCGCTATACAAGCGCTCTTTCTATCTTGTGATCTTTATTGCGTTTATCTCTCCCTTTGGGTCTCTATTGACTCCAATCTCTTCATGAGTAGATTCTAGTGGCTCTAGATTCGATCTTGCCTTTGTGGATATCTACCTAGCGGTCTCTTCCACAAGGATTCTACCAGGTTTGTGATTCAGACCAACGAGGAGAACCAAAGCGTGTGTGTTTTGCATGTGTTTGTATATTTACCTTGCATTTGAGTGATTTCATCGGGTTCTATGTGCTTCTCCTCACTCCCCACCTCAAATTCGTGAAGATCGGGTCACCCCAAGGGTCAATCCACAAGGGAACCCATATCATCTGATATCAATAGTTTTTGGTTGGCATGATTTTGACTTCATTCATTGATTTCCACCATAAATTCGAAAATACCAAAAATATTGCCCGAAATTGCTTTTGGTTCAATCTCTCATTTTGGTGAGTTGATTATGGTTTTTCTTCTCAATCTTTTAGAAAATGGGCTATGGTCTTTCCTAGCGTTGGCACGACACAGAGCATTAGTATTTGTTAGGACCATTTTTGTTTGTTTCTTATTTTACATAGTCGTGCTAGCAACATTAGTCTCCACCGTGTGTTATAGTCATAGGGTCACCCCTTTTTGACATTTTTCTTTGACATTGTTTTCTTATTGGATTTTACCCACTTTTGACAATAACCTTCTCGTTTGGTTGTTCATTTTCTATCCACCTTCCCAACCTTCCACCATAGGCCTTTGTGTGTATATTGTGTTTCGTGTTTTTGGTTGAACTCGGCTTGAATCATCTTCACGATACTATCCAATTGGTGAGACATAGATAAACGTGTAGATCCTAATAACTAGAGGATCACTCATCACAGATTGATTTGAATTTCGTGAGCTTTTCCTTGCGAAACCCCACTCAGTTGGAGCAGATCATAGATCATATACTCCAGCTTCTTAATTTCTTCCTTCAACCTTCCCCTTCTTCTTTTCTTCCATCATGGTATCACTTTCAACCTCTCACTTATTATTTTCTTCCATCATTGTATCTCTTTCACCCTCCCACTTATTCTTTTCTTCCATCATGGTATCTCTTTCAACCTCTAACTTCTTTTGTTTCACCTTAAACACTTCATCCTAGGATTTTCATCAATTCTTCAGTTCTTGTTTAGAATTCTTGAGCACCTCAACTTCATGATTCAAACCTTCTATATGCTTCTCCTTCTGCCCTAAATCCCGCAACTCATTGTTCATCCTGGACAGGTTATCTGCTTTCACCTTCATCTCAGTGTCATCCATCCATTTGCGAGTTTTTTTTCTAAAAAGCATGCATATTTCTTCTCTACTTTGTTCTTCTCTTTAGTAAGATCCTTAAGCATCTTGAAACTCTCATACCTCTCATCAATCCTAGCACCATTGGTATCATTGTACATTGACCACAACCTGCCTAGTGCATTTTTAGAGTGTCGGTCCACTCTTCATCTAACCAAGAATGGAATCCATAGTTCATTACTTCCTGCAAATTAACAAAAGGTTTGAGATAAAATACCTTGAAAAATGGGTTCAATGAGGTTGATCAATGTTATATAAAGTAAATTATTCAGAGATGTACTGAATGGACAAATAAATTATTCCTGTCAAGAACTAAGAGCAACTATAACAGATGCTGCAAAATGTAGTAGCACTTTTCTGTGATGCGGCATATGTTCTCGCAGTTTTGCAGCAGCAAAACTGCGGCCTCTTTACCAGCTACCGCATTTTGCAGCACTGCCTCCTCCAGCAGGTGCCGCAAAACAACATTTTGCATTCAAATTTTTACATCGCACCAAAGTCGACTACATAGACATTGCAAAATTTAAAATACTTTGTGGAATTTATAAAAAGGTCAACATAGTTGAAAATAAAAACTACAAATTAACCCTACTCTAGACCAGTTAAAGTTGGAGTCATCAAAATCATCCAAGAAATCAAAATCTAGAGACAACGAGTCATTGATGGCGATGGGTGGCGGTGGAGTGGGGTTGTGAAAGGGAAATGGACGTCTCCTAGAGGGGGGGGGTGAATAGGCGTTTTAAAATTATTACGGTTTAGGCTCTAATAAATACGGAATAAAACTTAACGTTTAATTATCAAGCCAAAACCTATATCCACTAGTTTCACTAAGTGCACCAACAACCTATGCTAAGCAAGACTAGCAACAAGGTGATAGCAAGATATAGTACTTCAAGCACGAAGGCTATCACAATGTAAATTGCATAGGTAAAGGGCTCAGTTGAGAGATAACCGATGGACGCGGAGACGATGATTTGTTTTATGGAGTTCACTTCCAAAGAAGCTATGTCTCCGTTGGAGAGGTGCGGGGGCGCAATGAACTTCGAACGCCACAAATGGTTCACCTCGAGGTGTGGTGGCTCGATGCTCACCCAACGCCACACAAGGCCTCACCAAGGATGCGAAGCCACGCAACTCACCGACGCCACAAAAGGCTCACCCTATTCTCCCGTGAGCTCGCCACAAAGGCCTACTCACGTTCTACTATGGGACACTTGAGGGCGGTCACCGAACCCGTACAAGGTTGGGGCAATCTCCACAACTCAATTGGAGGCTCCCAACAACAATGCCACAAAAGGCTACAAAGCCACAAAAGGCAACAAGACCACAAAAGGTCAATAAGCTTGAGGAACCTCCACAACTCAATTGGAGCCCCAAGAACACACCACAACTCCACACAACCGTCTAGGGTTCCAAGAACCCAAGATAAACAAGCCCAAGGGCTTGAACTCGCCGAATCTCCAAGGAGAACTCAAACCTATGCACCAAATGCAAGAGGCAAGTCCTTCTCTCTCAAATTCCACCAAAGCTACAAAAGCTATTGGGGGAACAAGGGAGGAAGAACACAAGAGGAGAACACAAAACTCTCCAAGATCTACATCCCAAGGATTCCTTCACAAAGAAGGGATTTTTCTTGGTGGGGCTTGTAGATCTAGATCTCCTCTCTCAAATCCCTCAAAAAGATGCAAGAATCATAGGAGGGAGAAGGAGAGAGGGCAAGCTCTTCAAGGTCAACAATGGAGGAGAGAGAAAGCCAAAAACAAGAAGAACAAGTGTTAGGGCCGAAGGGGAAAGGGGAGCTCCTTTTAAAGGGCTCCCCAATCTGCCCGTTACCCACAGAGCCGCGCACGGCCGGTAGTACCGGTGGGTTGCCGGTACTGCCGGTGGCACTCAGCCAATGGTCCAAAAACAAGGTTCAAACGAACACAAATAAGAGGCCGGCCGGTACTACCGCCTAGGCCGGTACTACCGCCCAAGATTCCGACCGAAGTTCCGTCAAATAGCGCAGACTAGGCAGAGAGCATACTGAACCAAAAATGGGTTCACCAGAAGTTGGGCCGGTATTAACACCGGTACTACCGGCGGCATTTCTGCCCGAGCGGTACTTCCGGCGTCTGGCCGGTACTTCCGGTCAGAGAAACTTCAGAACCAGAACTGCCACAACTTTTGCATCCAAACTCCAAACGAGATGAAACCAATTTTGTTGGAAAGATAACGACGTGTAGAATCCAACAAAAAATATTGGGTATCACCAAGGGAGAAAATACCATGAATATATATGTGAGATACC
Organism: Avena eriantha; assembly: GCA_910589775.1. Classification (NCBI taxonomy): domain Eukaryota; kingdom Viridiplantae; phylum Streptophyta; class Magnoliopsida; order Poales; family Poaceae; genus Avena; species Avena eriantha. The sequence continues at coordinate 267,829,615 of OU342744.1, forward strand.
TCCCAAGGTGTGGAGCCGGAAAACCCGCAAGATCAAAAACACACTAAGATATGCAAGGGAAATCCGTTTTTGATGAACTAGAGCTTGTTATGAAGATAACCACAAGCTCTAGAACCTCACATGGACAAGAACTAAACCACAACCAAGAAATATGATGCTATGAATGCAAAGGTTTGAGCTCTCTTTGAAAGATACGAACGAGTCACCCACTCGAGAGCCCCTCTTGATAGTACGACTATCTATCCTAAACACGGTCTCCCAACACTACAAGAGACCGGTAAAATAGAAAACCTATCAAGATCATACCTTTGCCTTGAGCATCCCACTTGAGCTTGATGTAGACGATCTTGTCACCTTCAAGATGGAACACCTTTCTTGATTGCACTTGCTTGCACTTGCTTGATGAAGTCTTGAGACATGCTCCCACATACACCATGGGGAAGCCTCTTCTTCGAACTTGTCTTCATCATTCTCTTGAGCTTGCACAACACTTCTTGATGATGTCTTGAAGATAGCCATGAGGAACTCCATCTTCTTCTTCTTCTTCTTCTTATTCATCCTTGAAACCAACACATGGTCCAAGAGATGCCAATGGACAAACCTACAAGTGAAACTCAATTTGCACATTAGTCCATAGGGATTGTCATTAATTACCAAAACCACACATGGGGCATACATGTCCTTTTAGGTTGGACGGACCAGCATTGTCAGAGATCTTCTTCTTCTTCTTCGCCGACACATAGAAGGTTAGCTTCGCCTGTACGTAGTCTGGGTGGTTGAGATGGAGCTGCGGCATCCTCATGCCGTCGAGATCGATGGCCTAGCACTGCATCATGGTGACGCTCCACTACCGCCGCTGCTAGTGCGCGTCGCGGTCTAGCCACTTCATCTCCAGCACGAAGAACTCCGCCTCCAACAATGACTGCATGTTAGGGAAGTTGAGTTAGTGGCGCGGTTAGCCAAACCTCCACGCCACCGTGTCATGCGCGTGCGCGGCTTCATAGGAAGAGATGCCGCCGTGGTTGATGTTGGCGGCAAAGCGGACGGAGGACTGCATCTAGACACCGAGGAAACCAGTGGAGCCCCTCGACTGGAGGTAGTACGACATCATCTTGTCAAAACAAAACGACGATTAGCCGGCAGGAAGGCTGATTGGGGCTAGGGGAGGGCGTGCAACGGCCGGATCTACTGGGAATGGGGCTTGGCAACGACGGAATCGGCGTCGGTGGTCGTCGGTGGCAGCAACACTATGCACGCGGGGGTGGTAGGTGGGGGACTCGGCAGTTGGGCTGCATGCGTTTGTGTGGCTAGGATTTGTCGAAGCTACGTGCCTGCCACATATATGTAGCATGAGGCCGTGCTTCCACAATAAATTACAGCACCAAACCGCGACGCGACAGTTATTGGAAACTTTTTTGCCCCGTGGTACCGCATCCGGTGGTTATTTGCATTGCTACCGCATTTTGCAGTAGCTGTTAGAGTTGCTCTAAGTGGGCAACTAGATAGGAAACATAATAATTAAGTGATGGCCATGTTAAAATACACATTTTCACAGAAGCTAGATGAACTAAATAAAACATTTTAGCACAAAGTGATTCATAATAGTAAGCAAACTTAAGGTTAAACATCTTAGCTCTGCACAAAGTAATATCTGCCCAACTAAGAGGGAAATAAAAACTAAGTTATGACTTACATTTCTAGTTTGACACAAGTATTTTTTTTGCCGGTGTCTGGACTTTCAAAGGCTACGCGTTTGCACGGATCGAGTTTGTGCACGCAATAGACCTAGCCGCTTATGATAGATATCCCACAAAAAGTCGGGTCATTAACAATATCAAGAGCAAATTCGATCACGGTAAAGTACTAATCTTTTTTGAAGCACATATAGTAGGGAAGACCCCTACTGTGCCATTTTTATATTTATATGGCCATAAAAGGCAATATTTAGATAGAATCAAGAAACACCTCATAAGGTGTCCAACCATTGTTGCATACTCTCTTTACGACTTGGCTTTTCTCTATGCATGATCAATACGAAGGATTCTCTAAACATGCTAAAACATCTATCCTGGTAGATATCCTCATTGTCAAATATGGCCTTGTTCCTATGATTTCAGATACTCAAGATCCAACTAATAAGATTTCTTTAAAGCAAATTCTATTCATCCTCTATTTTCCTTCAGTCAGCATATCAATCAGAGCTCTACTGGTATCCCATTCATAGTTCAACCTCCACCAGAAGTTTTAACTAAAATCACATTCAAAGAATAGATGCATCAGAGTTTCATTATCCTGTGAGGAGCAGAGCACACAATCACTTTTTTCCACATCGAAATTTTTTCTAGTCATAAGCTCTTTTGTATTAAGTATGTCCAGTAGTAAGAGCCAGAAAAATTATTTATGTTTAGAAAGGCAACATTATTTCCATATCCATTTAAATGGGGATGATACCTCTGGTGGATTCAAAATTTATTCATATACTTTATTGGTAGAGTAAGAATCTCCCCATGTAAATGACCAAGAATCATTTTCCCCTTGCTGTACATAGTCTTGAATAGTCCAACTGAGATCATGGTACTATTGCGCTGCAATATCAAATAGTGGCACATGGAACATGTCCAATAATTGCTCAAAACTTTGATGGGCAATTTTCACAGTAATATCATGATTCTTTGCAAACTATAAAAGATGAGAGTGTGTGTTCTATAGGGTATTACCATGCCATTCACCCTTCCATAGGAGGGTTGAGTTCCCTCCCATAGTGTTGTATATAGCCAATTTCTTAAATGTTTCAATCAATGCTAAACAATCTCTCCACCAGGAGGATCCTTTGGTGGATTTCCCATGTGGTAGTTTGCCATTACTATAGCGAGCTTCCCATATGAGTTATACCAAGAAAATACCTCTGTTGTTAAAGAATTTGAAAAGGAACTTAATGATTAGTGCCTGATTCTGAACTCTCAGGTTTAGAACACCAAGACCACCATTATTGTTTGGAAGACAAACAATCTCCCATTTAGCAAGGCATTTAACTTTCTTGTTAATATCTCTATTTTTCCATAAAAAGATTTTGCATGATTTCTCAAAGTGATCAACAATTGTAAGCTGCAGCATGAGTGTGGTCAGAGCAAACATGTTCATAGCTTCTATGGTTGATTTCATAGCTTCTATGGTTTACAATACCCTAAAATTGTAGCCAACTTATTGCATCTCTCATCATTGATGTTAATGGGCACCATAAATGTTTTATGATAATTAACTCTTAGTCCTGTAGAGTTTGAGAATTTTTACAATATATCTTTGAGTTTGGCTAATTGTTCAGGTTCTGCTGGGAAGATTATAAGAGTTTTGTCTACATATTGTAAGATAGGATATTCATGTCCATAGGAACAATCAAGGGGTATTCTAATGTCTCCCTCATTCCATGCAAGATTAATGACAATCTGCCATAATTCAGCAACAAGTAAAAATAGAATTGGGGATAATGGATCCCCTATCTAACTCCTCTTTTGCATTTGATTGTTTTCCCAGGAACACCATTGAGGATAATTTATGTTGATGCACTATTCAGGATGATTCTGATCTAGTTAATGAGTTTATCTCCAAAACCATTGAGGATAATTTATGTTGATGCACTATTCAGGATGGATCCGATCTAGTTAACACTAAATTCGACCTTGTCAAAAGCCTTCTCAAAGTCTATTTTCAGAATAACATTTCTTTCTTTGATTTATGGCACATATCAAGGTACTCAAAATCCCAGGCAAGATAGTCCTGGATATTCCTAGTTTTAATGAAGCCATATTGGTTTTTGTGGATTAGAGGAACGATTACCTTTTGAATTCTATTGGCAATGAGTTTGGTAATAATCTTAAGTGCCATGTTGACAAGGATTATCGGTTTCAGGATTATCAACCTTTGGTATCAGTGCAATATACGCAATGTTGATACTATTAAGATCCGTAGCTGATAGAACTGTTGTTTGATATGATCCCAATTTTTCTTCATGTCCATTAAAACCATCTTGACTAGGTGATTTGCCATTTGGCATATGTTTGATGAGAAGATCAATTTCTTCATGAGTAAATGGTTCCTCAACAGCCAATAACTTATTATTGGATATTATGTCATTAAGTTCAAATAGCATTTCATGGTTTTCAGAGACTCCCAATCTCTATTTGAATGACTACCATAGAATAGCTGCCTTTTTCTCATGTTCAGTCACAATTATTCCATCTTCTGCAGTCAAATTAGCAATAAGATTACGCCTATAGTTTCTTGTGGCAATAGAGTATTTTTTTTTAGTATTTTCGTCTCCAAGCTTTGCCCACCTAATGTTGGCTTTGTTCCTCGAACATTTCCTTTTATCTTCTAATGGCTTTAAGGTATGTTCTTTGAGTGACTTCCTAAAATTGTTTTCAATGATGGATAGTGACCTTTGATTTTCTAATCCATCTAGAACAACAACAACATACCAACAATTATCAATCAATTTAGTCAGTTTTGACAAATTCTTACTCCATTTTTCCAACGCATTTCTCAACTTTTTGAACCTAGCAGTCACCTCTATTGCACCAGTTTTGCACGACTTCATTAAATCCTTCATACTCCATACAAAAATCTTCAAATCTAAAAATATTGCTCTTAGGAATTAAGCTCCCTATTTTTATTTAGATTGGGACATGATCAGATGATAATTTGGCTGGAGGAGTTGCTAGCTCGATAAATAGTGGTCTAGTCTGATGATGTAAAAACCTAATCCAATTTTTCAAGCAATGGTTTATCTTGCATGTTGCTTCATGAATATGCCCTCCCTTTAAGTGGGATTTCTTCAAGGTCCAAGTGTTGGGTACTATTGTTGAATAGCAGCATATTATTACTATCACCACATGTCCTATTTCTATTATTAGGACTTATCATCAGGTTAAAGTCACCAAGCATCATCCACAACTCATGATCATCATAATTAAGTGAATAAAGCCAATTGGTAAAGATATTTATAGCTTTAGTAGTAGTAGGTCCATAGATATTGGTAACTACCCATTTCTCTATGTTAATATTGCAAGTTAATTTTACCTTGATCTCATACTGATGCTAATGAATAACTTGACCTCAACCCATATAACAATCAGACCTCCAAATTTTCCAACTGAAGGAACATAGGCAAAATGATTGAATCTCCTAGGACAAAAATTTCTAATATATCCTTGATAAAATTGTTCCCTTTTAGTTTTTTGTAAGCAAATAATGTTGCAATTACTTCCATCAATTTTCCTATTGATATCATCCCATCTTAGTTGTGAGTTAATTCCTCTCACATTCCAATCTAAAATGCACCAGTATATATTCATTACAACATGTTGATATGGCATATGTACTTAGTGAGAATACATCACTAAAGTATGAAAAGTTTTAGTAGGATACAACTTTCTCAGTTTCATATATGGATCTCTCTCTGTCATCCATTCAATGAATTTCCACTCCATTTTACATAAATGACCTGCATCTGCTCATATCAATAGAACTCCCATGCACAAATCTCATCACAATATACATATCATGCAATGAGTATAGAACAATGGAATAACAACAAACTAAAAACTTATATAGATAAGATCTATTCCACACACTGACATGTTTCAAACACTGATAATAACATCCATAAGGATGACTGCTAGGTTTCTGGAAATAGCAAACACAATTAAGTAGAATATCATGATAGCTAGGGATAAATAAGCAGTTTTGGACAGGCCTGCTCATAGCCTTGTAGATGACTTGACTAGATACTATCATTTGAACTATCGTACATAAGTACCTTTGCAGATACCACATCACATGGCATCTAGTAGAATCTTGTACCAATGGATTGCATAGTCTCCATTGGAAGGTGGGGAGGGGATGGCACCTCCACATCCATTGCAACAACTTCAAAGTGGGGAGAAAGGTTGGTGCACAGTCCCTGATTCATCTCTTATCCTTCTTCTTCAGTTGTGTTCTATTCTAGAACATATCCTATAGGAGCTGCACTAGTTGCATCCTTGTAACCACCCAAGTAGTTAGCAATCCCGGTGCTTCTTTTGACAGGAACCACATAATTTGGTGCTTTGTCCTTCTTATTCCTCTTGTTCCTAACAATTGGCATAGGCATATTGACATCAGTACTTTCAGTTACCTCATCATCAGATATCTCGATTACCTCTCTATCAGCTAGTCCAGTTGTAAGCTTGCTATTGTTTACAAGCATCACCCAAAGGAAAGACTCCCTGATCATTCCTTCACCGCTCTCAACATCCACAATTTTGCAGCTGTCACCAGTGATCTTGACTCCATCTAGCTTGGGGATGATATGGTTTGCATTGGCAACAACTAAGGCAATAACCCCTGAAGTGCAATGACAACATGAGAAGCACCTGCCAAGTTCTGCACATGAATGTTCTCGTGCATAGGGGCAACATGAACATTCATATCAAGAATAACATCATTTTCATCTACATGGATAGGGTTCCCCTGCTCCATTCCTTGGTTTTCAAGCATCTCCTCCTGCTGGTGTTGATCTTGGGTACCTTGTGCTTGATTAACACCAAAAGCATCATGTCCATGACCTCTAGCCCAAATGTCATCAAAGCGCATTGACATGGGGTGTGAAGGAAGATCACCAGGAGGTAGTGGATCCTCATCAACACCTTGCCCCCAAAAGTGTACTAGAGATAATGTATGTTGGTCATGACCATGAATCACCATTACCAAGATCAGTGCTATTATGGAGTACTACAATACTGAGTAGCAATGTATCAATACCATATGGCCTAGTCTTAACTAGGATCCTAGCCTTGTTAGATCCATTCTTGTTCTAGACCACAAATATTTCAAAAGGTGTCAGAGTTCTGACAACAATGTCTACATCCCAACAATCTAACGTGCATCAACATGAGCCATCACTCATGAGTAAATACTGCATTGCAATGATTAGTACCTTTGTTCTGAGCAATGAAGCGAAGAACTGTGTCACCGATGAAGTTGGGGCTAGTGTTGATAGTAGTATCATGTTTTGAATGATGTAGAACAGGATGAGAGCAACTCCTTGCCCATAGCGAGAAGTAGACTTGATGATGCATCCTTTTCCTTCCATGAACTGCTCGATGAAGGCCACATAGTTGTGGTACTCATGAGCATCAGCCTCAGGAGCAAGGACTACAATATTCCATTCATCGTAGATCATAGGAAGGTCACCACCAACTATGATGTAGCTTCTCTTGATACAATGTGGACCAGGGGGTATGATCTCCATGCCAGGGGGAGGTGGGGGTAGGGGTCACAGGGGAAATTTGCCATGGTGGATCACGAAGAGGCCAGGAGTTTTGTAGTAGGGGGATTGGAAGTTGTTATGCTAGGGGCACTCTGGTTATCAGTATATATTTGTTGTTGAGCAGATTTGATATGGTAAACCGATTTTCTTCTTCTGTTAGCTTTGGATAAACATTGACACGCAATATGACCATAGAAATATCAAGCTCTGCATCAAATCTAGCCCGTGCAGTCTCTAGATAAGTGTCCAGGTGCAAGACATTTGGAACAACAAATATTGTATTGGGACATTTCATTACTGTCTAACTGAAAATTCATACCAAAATTTGGAGGTGCACTGGTTGCACGTTTCGAGGCCCTTATGTGCTGAGATGGGTTGTTGTTGGGCTCACTGTTGCAACGAGGAGATGAAGCCACTAGGATCTCTACAGATAACGATCCATAATTCAAATTCGTAAAACCATTGGATCTGTCAACTAAATCCCGTTGACCAGTAAATTATTCCGATCAGCATTTTCTGGTGACGATCTGACCACTTGAACAAAACTTCTGATAGGATTGACACTAATAGCATTTGCACCAGTTAATATATATGAAGATGATCTGTTCTGATCAGATGGTTGCTTCTTTCTATAAATCTGAACTGTATTATAGGATCATGATGCAGATGCATGCTTTTGCACCTGTGTCCATTCCTGTTCTGATTCTTTGTACTAGATATTCTCTTCATACTCCCAATTAGGGCCACCAGATCCCCATAAATGGAAAAAAAACATTTGAATTCCTTACAAACAGAATACCTTCTCTTCTGGATTAGAAAACCAACAACCTACAAACTAACTGAGAAATGTAATACTCTTCCAACAAGATGAGTAACATGAAGGCAATCATAAGCACCACTAATACATGCCGAGAGGGCCAAACTAACATTAATGGTAGATAGCCGAAATGTTGCATGACCAAAAGACACAACCAAGAAGAAGCACACAGATTGGGAGACAAGGTTCACCGGGGTTGAGAAAATGTCACGGACCTTAGCCCCGATCTGATGACCATGAGTGAAATCTAGGAGATGGGCGATAGAGTGAGGGTCCCCGAAGGGATCATAGGCTACCATTGTTGGAGATCGTCAAGTGTGGGTGGAATCGCCATAGAGATCTCCAAAGGTGTCGCCAAGGAGGAGGGGAGAGGTGGAAGCCATTTTTCCTAATCACCAATGAAATCAACTTTAATTGACCAAAATCACGGAGAAATTGGGAAATCCCCAAAACTGATGAACCCTAACCCGATAAATGGGGGAACTAGAGCTTACCCCTAGGATTGAATGTCTCGACTCAGAACTGTCGTGCTAGCTCGGCAAGGTGGCTACTGCAAGGTTGTAAGAACTGGCGTGCTAGCTCGGCAAGGTTGGGCGGGTTCAGCGAAACCGAGGTATCGATCTCGCCAAAAGACATGATGGTGTAGGTGGTCACAGGTTCCATAGCTGGAATACAAGTCTCGTTCAGAAGGACGAGAGGGACATCGCTGGCGTAGAGGACCCGGCCGATGGCGATTGTCTCGTCGATTCCGATTCGCACAGATTCCACCTGGAACAAAGATCCGAAATTCACCTGCCCCACGGTAGGCGCCAACTGTCGTCTGATTGAAAACATGTACGCCGAGAGGGGGTCCTCGAGGCGTGTGGAGAAAGGGGGTGTGAGGCGACGGTATTTCGGGACGGTGAGCACACAAGCTTTACCTAGGTTCGAATCCGTCGGCTTTGGACGAATCGTACTCCTGCTAGCAATCCAGTAATACGGCAGAGCCGGAAGTACAAATTACAAGAGAGGCTCGCCTGTGCGAGTTGAGGTTGTAGATTGTGGGTGCCCTAAAGGCTAGTCCCTAGGATGACTTATATAGATATCCGGCCTAGGGTTACAGGAGAGACCTTTCCGACTACGACTAAGAGTTGGTTACAAAGTACATCTTAGACTACAAGTAACTATACAGGCCTAAGTCGGTAAGTCTTCTGGGCCTTCCTGTAGCCGGATAGAACTCTGTCTTCTCTCCCTGTCTGGGCCGCCCGTGAAGCGAAGCTCTAACCTGAAGTGGGCCACCCTAGTCAGCGAGTCACAGTGGGTATAGCTGGAAAGTATATCCCCAACACGGGTCGCATGGATGGCGGCGGTGGCGGCGGCGCTTGGCGGTGGCTCGCAACATCAGAGTAGCGGGGTCGAGCTAGTGAAGGAGACACGAGTCACATGTCAAAGGACAATATCCACACGGTGAGTGGGTCCCACTCTTGCCATTAACAGGGCGTTAACGGCCCCTGTGGGCCGTTGTCCCGGGAGTGCCACCTCATCTATGTAGGTGGGCCCAGTTGGTCAGAAACAACATCAATTAGTGTTCAGAGCAGGTTTAGTAACGCGGTGGTCTGATACTAATAACTCGTTCGTTCTACTATTGGAGACTTCCCTGTTTGCTCCGAATCAGAACTCCATCGACTGAACCCAAATTTTGATCCGGACGCTGAAGTAAATCGAAATGGTTGGTGTAGTCAATATAAATACACACTTACACAGTGATGCGATACATGATGCACGTATACAGCTGCTTCGTTTTGTGTTGTTCCGACAAGACGTGCTGACCACCGAGTTTATCAGGACGACGCGGCTTGGACGTGACTGCTACCACTTTCATGAAAAGAAGCAGCACCAGCAGCAGCACTGCTAGTAGCCTCGCCGTTCCCGCCGTGGAAACCAGAAATACCTGATGCGGCCGTGACAACGACTACCTCCTCCTCCTCCTCCTCCTCCTCCTCCTCCTCGGTGATCACTGCCGCTGCTGCGACGGCTGACGCCTCCGTGATATCACCATCCCTCAGACGGCGAGCGCCATTCCCTTCCGTGTACAGCTTCAGCAGGTTGGCCAGGTCCGGCGACGAGGAGTACATAGAACCCGGCAAGAAATCCACCAGCGACTGGTAATTGTTCCCGTTGCAGTCTTCCTGCTCGATGAAATCACCGCCGCCGTCCCGGCTCTGCCGGCTGCCCAGCCGGTTGAACGGAGCCAAATCCGTGTCCACGGCTGCCTCGTGGAGCTGCGCCTTGACCCTGTACGCGTCGAGCTGCCGCTGCAGCCCGTGCTTCTCCGTCTCCGTCTCGTGGACGAGCTGCATGGCGATCCGCACCGCCTCCCGGTCCAACTCGCCCTGCTCCTCCAGCTGCCGCCGCCGCTCCGCCGCCTCCGCCTTGGCGCGGCGCTCGCTTTCGAGCTCCGCGCGCACCGCCCCGAGCTCCCTACGCAGTGCGGCGACGAGGTCTCTCACCGTCAGCTCCGGAGTCTCGTCGAGGCCTGCTTTGGCATAATCTTGATTGTCTTCTGGTTCTGGAAGAGCGACGATGGGGGCAAGCTCGAACATGGATACGTACGGGCCTTCGCCGTTGCCGCTTTCGAGGTTGCTGACGTCCGTGGCACGAGGATGCTCATTGTCCCCGCCACAATCTTGCTCGCAGATCTCGCTGCCGATGGAAACAACACGGCGGTGAGCCTCCAGACCTGTGCAGCGTGGACACGTTTGTCAGTTGTCAGCACCAAGAGAGTGAACACCGTTTTCTTTCGCCGGTTTACATTTGTGGGACAATGTATAATGTGCGCCCAAAAGATGAAGTGTCGAATTAATCATACCAAAGGTGACAGTTCCTTCCGACCAAAAGCATTGTAAAAGGCAGCTCACCTAGTAAGGCTGCTGCACCACCAAAATATGAAAAGAACGGGACGGGAGGTCCCAATTTAAGTCTATTTTAATTTTGTGGCAAACGCCAGCAACTCGAACCTATACAAATCCATTGTGCGTGCGATTCGCAGTAATTTTGTGATTGTTAATACAGTAAATATACTATTCTCAAGCCATACCACCATTGCTGCCAAGCCATGCGAGGTCAAAGAGAATAAGCAAATTGATTGACCGATTACCTCCAGGTTTACCTGATTCATGTTCCGTCCCTCTGTCGACGTGCTGATCAGAAGGAGAGCACGTCCGCTTCTCTGGTTCTGAGCGAGCGATGGCGGCAACGTGGGCATCACAGAGGAGGCGGCGAAGCGCGTCTTGTTCTTGGCTGCAACCGGCGTCAGAGGAGGATAAAGACAAGAGCAAGCGGTGGACACGGGCGCAGAGGAGGCAGGGCGGGCCGAGGCGGAGAGAGGAGGCCACGGCGGCGATGAGGCAGAAGGCGGCGCCGTTGGCGAGGAGCAGCGACGCCAGCGCCCACTGCAGCACCGCGCGCACCAACACGGCCAACAACTCGCGGACCATCGCAGCCCCCGCAATGAATGTTTCAGCTCAGCAAAAGAAAACCCAGAGAAAGAATCATGGAAGATCTGGGGATTAATTGAGAATCAGAGATGTCGATGGGTTGGAGTCAAGGAGACGGGGGGAAAGGGGCGAGGAGAAATGCGTCAGCTCGATCGGAGACCAAGACGAGAGCAGGTGTCTACTTTGCGAAATGGGGCTCCACAAGGAGCCTTTGTATAGTTGGCTAGGATCTGTTTGCATTCGTTTTGGGTGATAGCCTATTAAGAATGGCATTTGACGAGTCATTGTTGCTTATCGAAGATGCACCAGGTTTCATATCGAGTCGTGTCAAGGTCAATCTTGGAAGAAGATTATGCTAGCATAGATTGTTATCGGAGGTTTCAACTTAGACGCCTTCAAGATGACCTGCGTCTCGTTGAGACAAACAGCTTTGCTTTTTGAGTCATTGCGATCCAAGAGAGTATAACGGATTTGAAAGCTAAAATACTGATGTACGCTTTTCACCACACATAGCCAATACCGATGTCAAGTGTGTGGATAAATCAACGAAGGACCTCGCGTGAGCTGGATGTATCTAATCAGTACAAATGAAAAAATACAACAAAGATGAACTCCGATGAAAACGTGCATAGCATGAAAGTTCTTCGACTTCTCGAGACGAATAACTCTTCTGTTGGAGCCATCTTCACCTGAGCAAGTATATGACTGAACAGTATTAAAATCGTTCAATTCAAATCCGAGTTTGTGACGAAAATAAGTATAAATGACCATTAAGATCAGATCGGATGGAAAGTGGGCAGTACCAAAGTTCTTTGATTTTTGAGACGAATAACTTTTCTTTTTATGACATTTTAAGTACTGCCTCAAAAATAGTCTGGGAGGTACATGCAAGTTTTTAACCGAACAGTTACGCAGATTACTGGTGTGCCTGTTCGAGTTTACCCCAACTAGGGTTTTGGAGGTGAATCCAACTCTATTTTTTGCATGGAAAGTCCAGCCACTCTTTATATACATAAAGGGTGAAGGCGGACTGAACCAACACCAATTGAACAAATCAATCTATTACTTTTTCGTGTATATCTACTTTTTATCCCTCTCTCATGTATCTTTCTTATCGTTCTTCCAGATTGGAAGATACAAATCCACGAGGCTCTAGAGGAGGCAGGATAACCTAGGGCAGCCCATAGCCATGGCTCCATCCTGACAGGTCCCTCCCGAGCTAGGAGGGTTTCAGGTCTTCAAAAGCGTCCGCCAGACTATCCTGTGTACCGCGCTTCCGACGAGTCTCACTTGGCGCGTTTTGTCGTGCATCACGCTCTGAGTTGAGGGTACACGGTAACGTGTTCATGTGCGAACACACCTTTTGGCGACTCCGTTGGGGACAAAGCAATTGTCTCCAACCCGTTCTTGCTACGAAGAGAGCGTCATCAAGAGGCTGCAATCTACATCTTAGTAACTTACAACATGTAAATTTAAATTCTCATGCATAGGTAACCCCAAACATTCACATGCCGATAAACAACATGACGAATTCTCTTAATCAATATAAAACACATGGTGTTAGAAATTTTAATAGCATGCAACCAAGTGTTTCATCTTTATTTTCATCGAAAAATAACTTGCAATCTCTAGATTCACCTTCAAAGACGTTGATGGATAGCGAAATTGGACATGGTCCACTAGTTATTTGCCCAATTATCCTAATCATTATATGCTACACCTTATATTAGTAATGTTTCAGCACTGTATGCAACTAGTGCTATTCATGAAACTTAGGATGACAAGCTTCAAGGATGAGATCATCTAGAGGAGGCGCATCTTGAACTTGCGCATCATTTCTTCTAACTCCATTAGGATGACGTCTTGAAGATATACATGAGGCCACATTCTTATTCAAGACACATTTGATCTTCTTTTCTTTATTCTTCTTCTTCTTTATTATGATTTAAATAGGCCTAAAACCCTTGGACATTGCTTATTCCTCTTCATCTCAACATTAAATCCAACACATAGTTTAAGCAATGTCAATGGACAAATACTACAAGTGTAATTCAATATAAACATTAGTCCATAGAGATTGTCATTAATTAACCAAATCACACATGGGAGCACACATGCACTTTCACCATTATTTATAACATTTCCTGCAATCAGTACCAAATATATATCTAACACTGTTTTTGGTATTTTTATTTATGTTTTTGTAGTCGACACGTCGGGCAGAATCTTTGAAAGATATATATCTAGCTGTTCTTCGTGTAGACTTGGGATCATGCAATGGTACCGATCTTTTAAATTTTGAATGTGTTGTGAACGTGTAATATATTGTTTTCGTGTTTCCGAACTAAAATGGTTGTGAAAATTATATTCTGCATATGGTGCTTATATTTGTTCGAGATTTTTTTAGTTCCATTGCGGTGACAAATTTCTAGATCCGCCTCTGCAGATGAGCTTCCACACACATGACTTTTGAGATTTAGAAAAAATCTAAAATCACACTTGTGCCAAAACATTTAGCCCGTTATTGCTAACATCTAATCTCATGCAATCTATAACTACCAAATATATCTCTAGCACTGCTTTTGGTATATTTAAGATTTTTTAAAGCGACACACGATATTTTATTAATATAAAATCAAGTTACATAAAGCAATATACGTGGAAACTAAAAAACAGGCAGGTATAAACTGATTATCCTGAATTTGTAGATAAAATCCTAATAGATCGAGAAATACAAAATGATCTCTAGGGTTTGCTGCAACTACCATAGCCAAGTGCCGCCATCCAACTCCAGCACCGTCAAGGAGGACGTCGGAAGAGACGCCGAACGTCCACCATTGCAAGATCCAGAACCGCATCATCGCCAATGAGGCTTTGAGAGAGTTGATGAACAAGCCTCCTACATGCAGTGAGGCACATGTCGCTATGGCACGTCGATCGGGGATGTCCCCGTGCTGTCTTGGACCAAGATCCGCCGCCTCTCATCGACGAAGTCGGAGAAGTACGAAAAATCCGCCACCTCCGAACCAACATCCTAAATCCAGAATTACCACCTCGCTCCGGCCACCAGTGCCTTTGCAAATAACAACAAACATTGGCGACACACAAAGAAACTGGTCTCGCCAGATCTGAAGAACGGAGAGAAGACCAAGCTGTCGATCTGAAGGACCGATCATAATACATTGCCATCAACTCCGAGGCGTCGCCTCGAAAATCGTCGCTAGTGTGGGAGTAGACACTAGTACAAACTCGTTACTTAGAGACTATGCCTAGAGCTAGTTTACCCAAAAAATATAAATCACTGGCTGTGTTCATCAACCTCATGCGGTTGTAATTTTTTGACCGCTTCTAACTGTAATCTCAGACGGTTGTTAATCTGCATCGTCTCTAGTAGAAGTCCCCCCTCAACCGGTCTATAAAGGAAACCACCTCTAAATTGAACCTGAGATAACGGAAATTATTGACCATCTCTCTAGATCAATCAACCGCAACAGGTCAGAAATATTAATCGTCTCTAGGTGTCTACCGAGACGGACCATTATGCTGCTCGTCTCAAAAATTGACGTCGTGCACGTTCTCGGGGTAGCATGCACATGTTTTTTTGAGCCAAAGCATGCGCGTGTTGTTAATGTAGTTAGAAAGTGGAGACCGTGCTATCCCTGCACCCACACGAGTCCACACCTACATGTGCACTCGAGGATTACCAACGGTCCCGTGTATATAAACTCGCTCGACCTTATTTTTCCACGAGCTCATGTCATTTTACCCAATCTATCTAGTCACAAAAACCCAATATGCACCTTCCGCACACGCTGAAACTCCTTCGCTTGCACCACCACCCTCCCTAGCTACACCATGAAACGTACGCGTGGAGATGAGCCGGCGGAGGTGAAGCCAGTTGGAAGCGCAACAACATATGGCTCGGTCATCGTCAAGCAGGCGGAGGCGGCTTCTCCGGGCACGCACGCTGCTCATTGTTGCACCGTCGAGGCTTCGAGCTCCATCCAGCCAGTTGCCGTTGCCATCGAGCAGCAGGTGGCTGACAACATCGTGGTGCCAGCGGCAGATCTAGATGAGGGGCATGCGGCGGCAGGCGGAGGCAACCCAGTGCTCTACATCAACGACCCCATCCTCCACAAATATATCATCGACGCAATCGCGGAGAACGACGAGTT
Organism: Avena eriantha; assembly: GCA_910589775.1. Classification (NCBI taxonomy): domain Eukaryota; kingdom Viridiplantae; phylum Streptophyta; class Magnoliopsida; order Poales; family Poaceae; genus Avena; species Avena eriantha. Next base: position 267,845,389 of record OU342744.1, read on the forward strand.
CGAGGAGGAGGTCTTCGATGAGGAGTCCCACGTACTACTTTCCTAGCTTCTCTAGTCGCAGCCGTAGATTTCACTGTTCACACATAAGATTTTCCCAATTATCTATAGATTCTTTTTCTCTTTAAGTAGGGAATATATATGGTTTGAACGGTCGATTGTTTTGGAGATTTGATTAGAACTGCTCATCTACCATCTAGTAAATTTACATTTGCTTAACTTGTTGTTGTTCATACAATTCTTCTTGTGCTGTAAATTTAATCGATCTGTAACATTTGATTTAGGGGTTTTTAGGATTTGCTAGCCGAGTGTTGATTTCGATACACAACATGTATATAACATTACATTTCTATTCCTTACTGTGTCCAATGATTCAATTTTTCTCTAAAAGAGTGCAAGGGGAGACACATATGATGGTGTCAGATTTTTTTAGGGATGGTTAGTGAACCTGAGGCAATGTACAACCGTATAAGTTGTGCAATTGATACTTTGGTTTGCTAACTCCATCTCTAAAACATTTATGAGGTCCCAGATTAACTGTAATCTCAGACGGTTGTTAATCTGCATCGTCTCTAGTAGAAGTCCCCCCTCAACCGGTCTATAAAGGAAACCACCTCTAAATTGAACCTGAGATAACGGAAATTATTGACCATCTCTCTAGATCAATCAACCGCAACAGGTCAGAAATATTAATCGTCTCTAGGTGTCTACCGAGGCGGACCATTATGCTGCTCGTCTCAAAAATTGACGTCGTGCACGTTCCCGGGGTAGCATGCACATGTTTTTTTGAGCCAAAGCATGCGCGTGTTGTTAATATAGTTAGAAAGTGGAGACCGTGCTATCCCTGCACCCACACGAGTCCACACCTACATGTGCACTCGAGGATTACCAACGGTCCCGTGTATATAAACTCGCTCGACCTTATTTTTCCACGAGCTCATGTCATTTTACCCAATCTATCTAGTCACAAAAACCCAATCTGCACCTTCCGCACACGCTGAAACTCCTTCGCTTGCACCACCACCCTCCCTAGCTACACCATGAAACGTACGCGTGGAGACGAGCCGGCGGAGGTGAAGCCAGTTGGAAGCGCAACAACATATGGCTCGGTCATCGTCAAGCAGGCGGAGGCGGCTTCTCCGGGCACGCACGCTGCTCATTGTTGCACCGTCGAGGCTTCGAGCTCCATCCAGCCAGTTGCCGTTGCCATCGAGCAGCAGGTGGCTGACAACGTCGTGGTGCCAGCGGCAGATCTAGATGAGGGGCATGCGGCGGCAGGCGGAGGCAACCCAGTGCTCTACATCAACGACCCCATCCTCCACAAATATATCATCGACGCAATCGCGGAGAACGACGAGTTCGAGGAGGAGGTCTTCGATGAGGAGTCCCACGTACTACTTTCCTAGCTTCTCTAGTCGCAGCCGTAGATTTCACTGTTCACACATAAGATTTTCCCAATTATCTATAGATTCTTTTTCTCTTTAAGTAGGGAATATATATGGTTTGAACGGTCGATTGTTTTGGAGATTTGATTAGAACTGCTCATCTACCATCTAGTAAATTTACATTTGCTTAACTTGTTGTTGTTCATACAATTCTTCTTGTGCTGTAAATTTAATCGATCTGTAACATTTGATTTAGGGGTTTTTAGGATTTGCTAGCCGAGTGTTGATTTCGATACACAACATGTATATAACATTACATTTCTATTCCTTACTGTGTCCAATGATTCAATTTTGCTCTAAAAGAGTGCAAGGGGAGACACATATGATGGTGTCAGATTTTTTTAGGGATGGTTAGTGAACCTGAGGCAATGTACAACAGTATAAGTTGTGCAATTGATACTTTGGTTTGCTAACTCCATCTCTAAAATATTTATGAGGTCCCAGATTTATTCTACACATATGAACTATGATCTTTGAACTATGACTTTGAACTATTTCACACTGAGGCTGATGATTGAAATTTGCCCCAAAAAAGTGCAAGGGGAAACACATATGATGGTGTAGTTTTTTAGGTACAGGTTGGTGAACCTGAGGCAGCAATGTACACAAACAATATATATTGTGTTGTTGGTACTTTGGTTCTCCAACTCCATCTCTGAAAAAATTATGAGACCCTTGATTTATTATTATATAGAATTATATATATGATCTTTGAATGATTTGTAAAGACCCAAACCTGGCTTGGTTTGAATCCCTGTGATTACAGTGCTAGTCCCTGGATCGAATAGCTAGCACCCACAGTTTAAGATGTAATATCAAGATACAAAGGTCATATTACATCGCATGATCCAGAAGATGAATACTTTATTACATACTCATAGCCATAGGCTATCTTATTACAAAGCAGCAGAATACAAGTAAAGCATGGAGTCCTTCATCTTCATGTGCCACAGGCAAACATGTTGGGTCTAGACTCATAACCTCTATCATCAATCCACACTCATCAATAGAATAACCTGCAACATGATAGGTTGCAGCCACAAAAGGGTCAATACTTTGAATGTATTGGCAAGTGTCACAAGTTGGTGAATATAAGTTGGACTATCACTACATGCATATTTGGCTAAGTAGATCTTAGGCTCATTTGCAGAAAGCAATATGGTTTTATCCTATGTTTGAAAAAATAGTTTTGATCTTTCAACAACTTTCTGAACTCCTTGGCAAACTCCAAGTGCTTCTACTCTCTTATTGTTAACATCAAGTTTTACTTTGAGAAATTAGAATGTCGAGATCTTCCATAGCTTCAGGCCTTAGTTGCTCAGAGTTGTCCATAACCAGGGACACGGCTAAGTACTTAGAATTTGATCTTCTGCAGAAGTTCTACACTTTACCCACAAGACACAATCTCGTCTTGACGCCACCAGTGGCCGCTGGATTAGTACTCACCAAGATGGAGTATCGGCAGATCGAGAATGTGACAAAGTCTTTCCATAGAAGTCCTCCCAAATACATAATGCTAGCACATCTACCAGGCACCAATGCAAGGATAAACCTCCAATGCATAATTCTAGTTAACCTGAAGAGGTACCAATGCATGGGTCTCCCACTATGTAATTGACTAGGCGAGAGCCCATTTGGCATGTGGCTGTACACGAAAGCCACTATACGAGAAACATGTTCAATCTCTAAGTTCCTGGGTGGTGTTCTCCTAGTGCACACACGAAAGAGATAGCCATAGACATGGTTCCCTTCGTTGCCACCTTATTCTCAACTGAGTTTCCACTTTCCACCCAGGTGATTCATTGAGTACTTGTTTTATTATATAAAACATATATTTTTCCAACATTTCATATAATCACAATATGGTATATTCCACCCTTAATCTATAGCAGGGCTAAGCATACTACAACTACAGTTTTTTCACTAAAGAAGATATAAAGGATATCCTAAATAGGACATAGCATAGCATATTATCATAGTAGTCCTGTCATGCATACTACAAAAATCCACTAAGTGTAATGAAAATAGTAGGACATGGATGATAGTGTCACTTGCCTTAGTAGTTGGTGGTGCTGGTACACTCTTTGCAGTAACACACTTGAAAATCCACTCAATCTATCAAACAAAACAACCAAAACAAAACATGCACAAGATCAACACTATGGCAATACAAAAATCATGCAAAATATGCAAGCATGCAAGATGGCAATTTTTATTGTACAAATTGTTATAACAAAGGTCTTGAACACTACTAAGTGTTTTCTGAATATTTTACAATTGCAAGATTACAAATGCAACCATTTGTGCAATTGTAACAATTAGCAATAATTTCTAGTATTTGGAAAGGCCAAACTCACTAAATAATTTCCATGCTATTAGGTGTAATCAACAAAATTTATATTTTGGTCTCACTGGACAGAGGGTTCAATTTGCAATCCATAGCAAAAAGATTCACCCAAAAATAATTTACAAAACAATTTTTATGGTTAAAATACTCCTAAAAAGGTTCTGCCTAAAACTTCTTTTTCTACAGAAGCTAAAGGATGAAATAAGGCCTCAGCAGTGAATCTCTCATTTTCCTGAATCCATAGACACCAAATTTGCATTTTTCTGATTTGTGGATCAAAAGTTATTGAATTTCTAAGTTAAATACAAATTCTGCCTATTTTCTAATTTAAACAGACGCTCAGGCCTACGTGGCGTGTTCTTATTGGTTCGTACCGGTTCGAGAGGATCGGCAACGTGGGTCGTTGGATTTTAAGGGGCAACGGGCGATCCAGATTAGCCCGTACCGTTTCGCTCGCCGATCCAATCCTAGCCGCAAACGACGGATCGGACGGCGCTCAGCGCGTCGACCACAGACTGGCGGCGCTGGTGACGGTGTGCGGCGGCGGTTCGTCGGGAGGGTGGCGTTCCGGTAGTTCTAGAGGGTCAGGGAGACTGTGGACTATTACCAGCGATCGCCGAGGTCGAGGTGGTCTCGAGGATGGTCGCGGTCGATGAAGGGCGCTCGGATTCGCCGGGGATTCCTCGCCGGAGTACCTGCCGACGATGGAGCTCGCATCTCCGAGACGGTGGAGTCGCCCTGGGGCTCGAGCAGGCAAGGTAGGGGGTCAGTAAGGTGTGCCTGGTCGTGTAGAAGCTTACGATGGCCAAAGTAGGGTGGCGGGAACCTGGGTCTCACCGGAAAAGGCGATGGACGGCGGCGGCAGAGGGGGTTCGCCGGAGTTGCTCGCGTCGTTGACCTGGGGCAAAAGAAGGCATGTGGACGGAGTTAAAACACACGCCAGGATACGACAAACAAAACAGGGCAGAGAGTAGGGTGCGGCGTGGCCGGAGCTCACCGGAATTGTCGCCGGAGCTCGTCGGCGACCGCGGTGGTCCGAGCTCGATTCCGAGCAGCCTAGGGGCTCTCAGGTGGTGGTGTGTGAGGGGAAATGGAGAGGAGGGGGTGGGGATTAAAGGGCAGGGCTCGGAGTGGAGTTTAATTCGCAGAAACGCTCGAATTTAATCGAAAGAATCGACACAGAAATGGCCGGGGATGGAGAGGGCTGTTCGTCCCCGTGGTGGAAGACGGTGAGCTGGCGAGTGACGTGGAGGTGGGGTCGGGCCATCAGCGAGGGGGTGCGAAGAGAGACGGTGAGAAACAGAGGGGGGAAAAGGGAGTGCCGGGTGGGCTTAGTGGGCTAGGGTTTGGGTTGAGCCGCTGCTGCTGTTTTTTTTCTTCTTTCAGTTTTTCTTTTTCTTTTTCTGTTTTCTTAAATGATTTTTGATTTAATGATCCAATTTGAATCAAACAAATTTCTAAAAATTTGTAAAACTCAAATTAGGTTTTTAGGGCATTACAGAACACATTTACTTTCCAACTCAAATTTTTCTAACTAAATTTATTCACTTGGGCTTTAATAGTTAATATTGCCTTTCTTAATTCTATTCTCAAAATAATTCATATCTTTTTATCCATGGCTCCAAATTGGATGAAACCAATCTCTATTATTTTATTATTTTGCCCTTTATCTTTTTATCTCTCATAGGAGTTCTTTGGTTTAATAAAAAATATGGAGTAGATCCATAGTATTGTGTTGTTCCTAGTGTTAACAAATAATTAGAGGTTTAGGGTTTGAGATATTTTTCACTTCTCTTAGGTTTTTAAAATGCAACCAAGTCAAGATGCTCATGCATGCTTCATGATTTGGGATTTTTAAAACATGCACACCACTTCACAAACAAAAATAATTTTGTTTGGCTTGGATTTTGGAGGCATTATATTAAATGTTCCAAAAGTTTTTGTTCCTTCTGAAATTTCAAAGAACTTGGTTCTTCATTTTGTTAAAATTTTCACATTTCAAAAATTGGAAAATTTTGGGATGTGACAGACTGCCACCCTTAAAAGGAATCTTGTCCCGAGATTCGAGAAGGCTAGAAAGGATAGGTTGGGCTTTAGGATACTTGGGTGCTACCACCCTTAAAAGGAAACTTTGTTGGGTTTCATTTGATGATTCACTTGGCTAAGGGTTAACATCCAAAGGTTGTTAACATTTCTTCATCTTGAGATTTTTATACCACGGAATTGAGTTAGCTAAAGCTTACCATCCACGCCATCTAGTTCTTCAAGGGTTCCATACATGTTGATGTGGTTCACATGTCCTTTCTGGGTCACATTGGAATTGCTCCCATTAGAGTCTCCAATATTCTTATTATTCTTCTTCTCAGGACAGTCTGCTGCAAAGTGTCCAAGTTGCTTACAATTGTAACACTGCAACTGGCTAATGTCTTTCTTGGGATCATTTTGTTGGTTCTGACCAAGGTTATCTCCATTGTCAATACCATTCCCATTATTACCACCACTTCCATTGTTGTTTTGGTGATTATTGTGATGGTGGAGTTTGTGTCCATTTCCTTCATGCTGATGTGATCCAAAATCCCCATTGTCCTTTCTGAATGAACGCATCTTCTGTGATGATCCTGAGTGATATTTGTCAAAGCTATGCTTCCTCTTCCTGTCCTCAACTTTGTCCTTCTTGCTCTCTAAAATTCTAGCTTTGTCACACAGTGATTGATAAGTTGGAACATAAGCAACTGATAATTGCATGGAAGGTTCATCATTCAGTCCATCTAGGAACTTTTCCTTCCTCTTAGCATCAGTATCAGTATCGTCTGGAGCATAACGTGATAGATTGTTGAATTCCTCAATATATTCAGCAATGATGCGGTGACGCTGTTTAAGGTTGTGAAACTCCTTCTTCTTTAGGCTCATCACGCCTAAAGAGATATGATTAGTGCGAAAACCGTCTTCAAATATTTCCCAAGTCACTTCTTCAATGGGGTGAGTGACTTGAAAGTTGTCCCACCATGTAGCTACAGGGCCTTCAAGCAAGTGCGCTGTAAATCTCACTTTCTCAGCATCAGAGCATCCAACGGTCACTAGGTCCCTGTTTACTGAACGTAACCAGTCATCAGCTACCATTGGATCAGAAGTACCAGAGAACTTTGCAGGTCTCAACCTCAGAAATCTAGTGAGCATATCCAGAGGTGGTGGATTGTTGTTGTTATTGTTGTTGTTCTGATTCTGATTGTTGATGGTCGCCATGAATTGTGTCATCATATGCATTAGCTGAGTCTGTGCAGTCATCATCTGTTGCATCTCATTTTCATTGTTATTGTTGTCTCCATTATTATCATGGTCGTTGGCGCGTCTTGGAGGCATCTGTTGATTTAATAGGGATAAGTAATGATAGATAGATAGATAGATAGATCTAAGGGAGTTCTAACACACTCAACCCAAAACAAACTAGTTCAATCAAACATTCACCAAGCAACCAATCACTTAGCAACTTCTGACTTTAACTCATTATAGAAGAAAACAACAAGTTTTCTTGAAACAAGCAACCTAGTATAGTCATACCACATAGGTCGGCATTATCCATACGCTAACACGATATCGATAACTCAAACATGATAATTGGTAGGCAATCTAATGTCTCATGGGTCGCACTATGATAACATTAGTGGGAGCTCTCTTTCGAGTTGCGCAATCATTGGTGAAGTGTCCTATCTTCCGGCAGCGATGGCAAAACACTTTTGTCATGTCTCGAGTACTTTTTCTTGAAGTGTTGTTGCGGTTTTCTTGAACTTCCTTCTCTGGGAATTCATCGGTATTGTGTCCTTCTTTCTTGCATTTGGAGCAGATGATATGGCTAAGGTTTTCTTCTTTCTTCCTAAGAGCTTGATACATTCCATCCTTGACTTGTTCTTTCACTTGTTGCACTATGAAGTCGAGATGGCACTTGGCAGGAATGTGGTTGGTTCCTTCACATAGGTAACAAGTAACTTGAGATGTGGGGCATTGTCCAACTGGATGGTTGTGATCACAAAAGGGACATTTATCTTGATGTTCCTTAGAGGTGTGGCCTACTTCTCCACATATTTTGCAAGCTCGAGGACCTATCACAACTTGTATCTTGATCTCCTTGTTGGCATGATCCATCCTTAAGGTCCTTAGAGAAATCAAAGGTTGGTCCTCTACATGTTTGAAGGAGAAGAGATTCAGTAAAGAATGATCAAGGTATACGAGAAAATCTACTAAGTATAAAAATATAAGTTCATTCCTAACAAGGGGTTTGTCCAATTCCTAGGGTTACGAACCTACAGGCAACACAGTGCTCTGATACCATCTGTAAAGACCCAAACCTGGCTTGGTTTGAATCCCTATGATTATAGTGCTAGTCCCTGGATCGAATAGCTAGCACCCACAGTTTAAGATGTAATATCAAGATACAAAGGTCATATTACATCGCATGATCCAGAAGATGAATACTTTATTACATACTCATAGCCATAGGCTATCTTATTACAAAGCAGCAGAATACAAGTAAAGCATGGAGTCCTTCATCTTCATGTGCCACAGGCAAACATGTTGGGTCTAGACTCATAACCTCTATCATCAATCCACACTCATCAATAGAATAACCTGCAACATGATAGGTTGCAGCCACAAAAGGGTCAATACTTTGAATGTATTGGCAAGTGTCACAAGTTGGTGAATATAAGTTGGACTATCACTACATGCATATTTGGCTAAGTAGATCTTAGGCTCATTTGCAGAAAGCAATATGGTTTTATCCTATGTTTGAAAAAATAGTTTTGATCTTTCAACAACTTTCTGAACTCCTTGGCAAACTCCAAGTGCTTCTACTCTCTTATTGTTAACATCAAGTTTTACTTTGAGAAATTAGAATGTCGAGATCTTCCATAGCTTCAGGCCTTAGTTGCTCAGAGTTGTCCATAACCAGGGACACGGCTAAGTACTTAGAATTTGATCTTCTGCAGAAGTTCTACACTTTACCCACAAGACACAATCTCGTCTTGACGCCACCAGTGGCCGCTGGATTAGTACTCACCAAGATGGAGTATCGGCAGATCGAGAATGTGACAAAGTCTTTCCATAGAAGTCCTCCCAAATACATAATGCTAGCACATCTACCAGGCACCAATGCAAGGATAAACCTCCAATGCATAATTCTAGTTAACCTGAAGAGGTACCAATGCATGGGTCTCCCACTATGTAATTGACTAGGCGAGAGCCCATTTGGCATGTGGCTGTACACGAAAGCCACTATACGAGAAACATGTTCAATCTCTAAGTTCCTGGGTGGTGTTCTCCTAGTGCACACACGAAAGAGATAGCCATAGACATGGTTCCCTTCGTTGCCACCTTATTCTCAACTGAGTTTCCACTTTCCACCCAGGTGATTCATTGAGTACTTGTTTTATTATATAAAACATATATTTTTCCAACATTTCATATAATCACAATATGGTATATTCCACCCTTAATCTATAGCAGGGCTAAGCATACTACAACTACAGTGTTTTCACTAAAGAAGATATAAAGGATATCCTAAATAGGACATAGCATAGCATATTATCATAGTAGTCCTGTCATGCATACTACAAAAATCCACTAAGTGTAATGAAAATAGTAGGACATGGATGATAGTGTCACTTGCCTTAGTAGTTGGTGGTGCTGGTACACTCTTTGCAGTAACACACTTGAAAATCCACTCAATCTATCAAACAAAACAATTTTGGAAAGGTCAACTCACTAAATAATTTCCATGCTATTAGGTGTAATCAACCAAATTTATATTTTGGTCTCACTGGACAGAGGGTTCAATTTGCAATCCATAGCAAAAAGATTCACCCAAAAATAATTTACAAAACAATTTTTATGGTTAAAATACTCCTAAAAAGGTTCTGCCTAAAACTTCTTTTTTACAGAAGCTAAAGGATGAAATAAGGCCTCAGCAGTGAAGCTCTCATTTTCCTGAATCCATAGACACCAAATTTGCATTTTTCTGATTTGTGGATCAAAAGTTATTGAATTTCTAAGTTAAATACAAATTCTGCCTATTTTCTAATTTAAACAGACGCTCAGGCCTACGTGGCGTGTTCTTATTGGCTCGTACCGGTTCAGGCGGATCGGCAACGTGGGTCGTTGGATTTTAAGGGGCAACAGGCGATCCAGATTAGCCCATACCGTTTCGCTCGCCGATCTAATCCTAGCCGCAAACGACGGATCGGACGGCGCTTAGCGCGTCGACCACAGACTGGCAGCGCTGGTGACGGCGCGCGGCGGCGGTTCGTCGGCAGGGTGGCGTTCCGGTAGTTCTAGAGGGTCAGGGAGACCGTGGACTATTACCAGCGATCGCCGAGGTCGAGGTGGTCTCGAGGATGGTCGTGGTCGATGAAGGGCGCTCGGATTCGCCGGGGATTCCTCGCCGGAGTACCTGCCGACGGTGGAGCTCGCGTCTCGGAGACGGTGGAGTCGCCCTGGGGCTCGAGCAGGCAAGGTAGGGGGTCAGTAAGGTGTGCCTGGTCGTGTAGAATCTTACGATGGCCAAAGTAGGGTGGCGGGAACCTGGGTCTCGCCGGAAAAGGCGATGGACGGCGGCGGAAGAGGGGGTTCGCCGGAGTTGCTCGTGTCATCGACCTGGGGCAAAAGAAGGCATGTGGACGGAGTTAAAACACATGCCAGGATACGGCAAACAAAACAGGGCAGAGAGTAGGGTGCGGCGTGGCCGGAGCTCACCGGAATTGTCGCCGGAGCTCGTCGGTGACCGCGGTGGTCCGAGCTCGATTCCGAGCAGCCTAGGGGCTCTCAGGTGGTGGGGTGTGAGGGGAAATGGAGAGGAGGGGGTGGGGATTAAGGGGCAGGGCTCGGAGTGGAGTTTAATTCGCAGAAACGCTCGAATTTAATCGAACGAATCGACACAAAAATGACCGGGGAGGGATGTTCGTCCTCGCGGTGGAAGACGGTGAGCTGGCGAGTGACGTGGAGGTGGGGTCGGGCCGTCAACGAGGGGGTGCGAAGAGAGACGGTGAGAAACAGAGGGGGAAAAGGGAGTGCCGGGTGGGCTTAGTGGGCTAGGGTTTGGGGGCTGAGCTGCTGCTGCTGTTTTTTTTTCTTCTTTCAGTTTTTCTTTTTCTTTTTCTGTTTCCTTAAATGATTTTTGATTTAATGATCCCATTTGAATCAAACAAATTTCTAAAAATTTGTAAAACTCAAATTAGGTTTTTAGGGCATTACATAACACATTTACTTTCCAACTCAAATTTTTCTCACCAAATTTATTCACTTTGGCTTTAATAGTTAATATTGCCTTTCTTAATTCTATTCTCAAAATAATTCATATCTTTTTATCCATGGCTCCAAATTGGATGAAACCAATCTCTATTGTTTTATTATTTTGCCCTTTATCTTTTTTTCTCTCATAGGAGCTCTTTGGTTTAATAAAAAATATGGAGTAGATCCATAGTATTGTGTTGTTCCTAGTGTTAACAAATAATTAGAGGTTTAGGGTTTGAGATATTTTTCACTTCTCTTAGGTTTTTAAAATGCAACCAAGTCAAGATGCTCATGCATGCTTCATGATTTGGGATTTTTAAAACATGCACACCACTTCACAAACAAAATTCATTTCGTTTGGCTTGGATTTTGGAGGCATTATATTAAATGTTCCAAAAGTTTTTGTTCCTTCTGAAATTTCAAAGAACTTGGTTCTTCATTTTGTTAAAATTTTCACATTTCAAAATTTGGAAAATTTTGGGATGTGACATGATTCATATGATGCATATGTGTTTATGCATAGTTTTGATCATAAGTTGTTTCTACATGTACCTGAAGATTGTTAGTTTTTGTTTTTATAATTATAATTTTTAGGAATGTTTTTGTTACATTTTAATTTCTTATTGTGGCCAGTGATTCATATTTGCCCCAAAAGAGAGGCAGACACATTGGTGTTAGATCTTTTAGGGATGAGTTAGTAAACCCAGGGCAATATACAAGAACAATGGGTCATGCAATTGGTAGTTGTTTCACTAACGCATCCCTGCATCCCTGAAGAAACTTTTCCTAACCTCTAGACAAAGGGGACTTTTTAAAAGAAGCTAAAAGGCTGATTCCTTTCTATACGCTAATTCTTTCTTTGAAGAGATGTTCTAGACAAGGCATTCTTAAGTCCCACCGCACCAATATCAACTTGAGGTATTCCATTATTTATAGTATAATAAGCAGGTTTAAGCCATGGACTCGCTTCATTATTTCTTCCTATTTTGAGGTAGAGCATGACGTGGGCCACCAATCTCCTGGGGTTTGTATGCTTGCAGAAATAGTTGCCCTTCATCTTCCCCGTCTTAGCCAGACAGGGAAACTAGTATTACTTACGCCTTTGTTTCAAATTCAATTGCAAATTCATGGAATTCAGTAGCAACTACACCACTCCTCAATCAAAGAGAGAAGAGGCCCCTAGATTTATTCTACATTCATAGAACTATGATCTTTGAATTGTTATTGCATGCATTTATAGTGTATAAGAATTACATTATTTCTCACTAAGGCCGATGATTGAAATTTTCCCCAAAAGAGTGTAGTGGTGACACATTTGTTGGTGTCATTGGGATGGGTTAGTAAACCTGAGGCAGCAATGTACACAAACAATACAGGTTGTGTTGTTGGTACTTTGGTTTGCCAACTCCATCTCTGAAAACAATTATGAGGTCCTTGATTTATTCTCATATGGAACTATATTTATGATCTTTCAATGGTTCGTATGATGCATATGTGTATATGCATGGTTTTGATCATAAGTTGTTTCTACATGTACCTGAAGATTGTTTAGTTTTTTGTTATTTATAATTGATAATATTTAAGATTGTCTTTGTACCTGAATATGTATATCCCTGAATATTGTTTCGTAGGATTACATTTTAATTTCTTATTATGGCCAATGACTCAAATTTCCCCCCAAAAAGAGGCAGATACATTGGTGTCAGATTTTTTCAATGTTGAGTTAGCGAACCCTAGGCAATGTACAAGAACAATAGGTTGTGCAATTGATACTTGGTTCGCTTACGCCATCCCTAAAGAAACTTATGAGGCGATAATCTTTGTCCTACATATACTCCGATCTAATTAATTGTCATTTTGTTGAGATGAAATGATATATGAAATGATCGAACTATTGCTGAGATGCATTCTCTTTGATATCAATTTAATATTATCTTACATATATGTTGTCAATTCTTAACTTGTAATACAATTCAATCATATGTATGGGTTCTAAATTATGTACTTAAAAATCAATAGGAGGACTCTGATGAAGTGAACGGTAGCAAGTACTCCAGGGACAACAAGAGCCGCTACGTGCTGAGGCGACTACGGTGTGGGAAAATCCCTTTCTACCATAGGGGGGAAACTGCTTTTTCCATTCTGTGGCAGAGCCATCGACATGGACCTCAACAATATGATCCATCATGCGGCGAACATTGGCAAAAGCCGAGGCCGAAGGCATCAACCGAAGACCTTGGCGCGACACGTAGCCTTGGGCAAATTTCTCCAGGAATAAGTCAGGACTGGCCAGTATCCCCTCGAGTAGGATGTCCCGACCTCCTACTACTGCCCCTGCTAGGCATCTCTGTGTCCCAGCCTCCCTACTGCTGCCCCTTCTTTTATTGTGTTTAAGTTAATTATTACTCTGGTTGCATGTAGGACAATATATCCACGGTGTCTCTCATGAACCTCGTCTATATATATACTCTTTTTATATGGAGTTCCTTAAAGTTTCTAGTGTTCAATTATATTACTGATCATGCTCATGCACACTACCAAATATTTCTAGTGCTCGATTATATTATAATTGTCAAGGAATACATCAACAAGATTTTAAATTGGTGGAAAATTCATATTGAAATAACTAAGAACTAGTTTAGCAACAATGTTTTTTCTAAAAATGAAGTATATCAATACCATAGTATTCTATTTCCAAGCAAAGCAATACTTCTGTTTTCTCTTTTCTCAGTTTTAGAAAAAAGAGGGTCTGACTTCTTTCTCAAATACTTTAGAAAACCCGTAGTTTTGGAGAATACTATAGTTTTGAAACCATATTATTTAATGGATCCAAACACCTCAAAGTATTTAATACTTCAGTTTTTTCAGAAACCAAAGTATCTCCTCGGTACTTTAAAAATACTTTGATGCCAAACAGGGCCTAAATGATCTCATATCAGTATTACACATTTGAATTAGTTAAATTCAAAACAATTGCAGCTTATTGCTCTGCAGCATGGTATGAACCTCATTTGAATTAGTCAAATTCGGAGTTCTGAATATATTCGGATGTCTGAATATTCACTCAACGAGATTTCCTTCAAACAATACATGAAAAAGGTTATATTGGTGAAAATTTCATAATTAAGTAATCAAATGATCTCACTTCGTGATTAAACATTTGAATTAGTCAAATTCAAAACACTTGCACCTTATTTCTCTGCAGCAAAGCGCACGAACATGTGGCATCCCGCTAAAACCACTACTAGAAAATCGCTGTGTTTTTGTGCATTGCATCATCATGACCGCATGCTCATGTCATCATGCCACATTGCATTTGAGCATCGTCATCATCATGCATGGTTTGTTTAAAAACTATTTTCGAAAAGTCTGGTTTTATTTTCTAAGCGCCCCGTCTTTATTTCAAATCAAAACTCCGGTCTATTCTGGATAGTTCTATTTGTCTAAAATTATTTACAAAGGCCTATTTAAAAATAAAAATAAAAGTTAAGTTGTTTTTTTTGGAGGCAGCCAGCTAGGCCCAAAGCCCAGCTGGCCACCTCCTTCCTAGCCCTAAATCTAGCTAGCCCTAAAACCCCTAAACCCCTCCTCTCCTAGCCGCATCGCTCCCTCTCTCCCTTTTCCAGCCGCTGCTCCCGACACCACCAACCCCAACCTCCCGCGCCTGCCTCGCGATCCTAGCGCCGCCAGGGGATTCCCCCGCACCGCCTGCGACCTCGGCGCCTCCTCTCCGTGCCGCCGCCACCATCCCCCTACCCTGTCGTCCCTGTCCCTGACCCGGCGCCCCTACGCAGAGACCGCCGTCGGCCTTGCTCCGCCCTCCGCCGCTCGCCTCCGTTCCGGCCGCCGCCAAGGCCCGGGGTTCCTCCACCTGGTCGTCGTCGCCTCGTCACTTTGTCGCCCTCGCCCTTTCCTTCGGGGAGCTCGCCGACTCCCTCCACCACGCCGCCAGGCTCTCTCTACAGATCCCCGACGGCCGCCTCGACCCTATGAGCGCCCATGCACGCGAGCTCGCCTCTCCACCCGAACGTCCGTGTCCTGCGCTGTCCTTCTGCCGCCGCGTTGGCCTGGCACTTCTGCCGCTTCCTTGACCTACCACGCATGGCCCCACTCGACTCTTCCGCATCGAGTTCGAGCGCCGCCGCCACCATGTTCCCTGGCCTCGCCCTCCACCACGGTCGCCAGGAAACCGCGTTCCTTGTCCCTAGTGCTGGCCGACCTCTGCGTTGTCGCCCGGCCGAGTGCCCCTCCCGCTACTCCTACCTCCTCCCGTTTACCGTGTGGGCCCGCATTGCCTCCTCTCTACAGCAGCGCCACGTGCCTCCTGCAAACTCCATCTCTGTCAGCACATCGCCGACCTTCCCTGGTCGCAGTTCCCTCTTGCCACCTTCGCTCTACCCGGCAGTCCATCTGCCTAGCTGCGCATCCCTGACCATTTTTTTCTGGGTCCTCTAGCTGCGTGTGTGTGTTGTGTATGCACATATCCTCGTATGTGTTGAACGGTGGAACCAAATCGTTGTTCGCTGGGGCATATGTTGCGCCCGCATGGCCAGACGCACAAGCTCGATCTCGACGGGAGTATCACGTAAGGTCCTATTCGTCATCTGAAAGTGGAAAGCCGACACCGAGACCGACACGAGACGAGACCCAGAGGACTACACCAGGCCATCGGCGCCGAACCCGAGTCCGGCGCCCAAGCACTTCGACAAGGACGCCAAGTTCTCCCCTCGGACACCAAGACCCGGATCCGAAGACCGCCAAGATCGTCACCGGAACGACAAGCACTTCACCGTGGTACACCGAGGTCGCCGACACAGAACGCCAAGTTCTTCTTCCCGAACGCCAAGACCGACTCGAGGGCGTGGACCCGACAAGATCTTCGTGACGACAAGATCGACACCGACCGGGGCTAATCCGATGAGCCCCCGACGCCAAACCAAGGCCTTCTTCCTGGAACGCCAAGCTCTCCTGCCGTTGTCCTGCAACAACCTCTGAAGACCGATCCTATCGAACCGACCCCCGATCTCGTCGAACCCTGTCGAACCCCCGAACCCTTGGAACCCAAGATCTTCCGAACCCAGATGTGTGAACCTTTTCTCGAGCCCCTATTTTCTAAATGCTATATATAAAACTGTCGCATATTAAATTGTTCATGCATGCATATCTGTCTGTGGGTTGGGGGCATTATGCCGATTCACCTCCTAATTGAATATGGAGTCCATCTGCGGGATACTTTTGTCTTATTCCGGACTCCATTTAAATTGCGTAGCGAACCGATGCCATGTTTTGCCTTGTTAAGACAACATTTAAATTGCGGGGTAGCTAAACAACATGAATCATTTAATTAATTGTCGGGACCTCGGTTCCGCTTAATACTGCCTAATTGCACCGCAGCTGTGCCACGCCATGCATCATATCATAAGCATGCCGGATCTTCTGCCGTAGTATTAAATATTGCATCCGGTGTTTCTTCTAGTGTTTGCTTCTTCGCGGATTAGGCCGATGAGTTGATGCGAGTATCGACAAGTTCTCCGAATATGAATCGCCAGCAGTGTTTCCTAGGCGAGCATCTCTCCCCATTCTACCTATTTTGCAATTATAGTCTTTATTTCCTCCTGTTGATCTATTGCTATCTGTGTCGCGATGCTTTAGATTCCGTACACCAGTTATATCCCGTGCAGCCTCTATATTGCCTTGGACACCTCCTAATACCTGTGTTTGGTAGATAGCCGGTCTTGCGAGTCGTAGTTGCTTGCTCAGGTGCGATCTCGTGTTGTCAAGTACCACAGTTGTTGGAATGTTGGCAGATGTTTATGGTGGAGATGGTCATGACTTTAAACACAACTATTAAAATGCTAGCTATAACTAATACAGAGGCATCAGTGGGAAATAGATGTTATTTGGTTCTTCCACGCTCACTTGTGTCCCGTAGGACCCCGAGTACTTGATACCTGTTCCTTGACTATTCGCACTATCCACATACGGGAGAGTCTATGAATCCCCCTTAGCTAGAGCTTGATTCATTTCTTATTTCTTGGGGCCACAAAGTTGTTTGAGGCTTTATTACTATCCTGTACTTATGCCATGCTTACTGCTTTATTTACGATTGTGCGTGGAGCACCTGTACTGTTTTGGAACGTGGAATGTTTTCGCGGTATCGACAAGCCGAGTCATACTTTCGGGTTCCCAGTCGTTTACAACCATTGACACAAACCCTGGGTCCGTCTCGGAGCCGGCCAACTTCGTTGCGGGTAGCTTAGTGGGGTGGCCCCCTGAAATATTTTATGAATCCTGTGATTGTTTTGTCTGAAAGCCTCGTTAGGTTTTGATTTGGTTTTTCCGAGGTTGATCGTGTGTGTGTTGCTATTTGTGCACCCCTACAGGGTAAATCTTTCTGAAAGCCGTGTCCGTGATTATGGACGACTTGGAGCATAGTATCTCGATCATAGACAAGCATAACTAAAGTAGTGCTATAAAATTTGACTTAATATGTGACTAGTGATCAGCTTCATTACAATGGAATGGATAATAAAAATGCCAACAACTGGTGGATCTGTGTGATCTGTGTCATACTATACCTGCCTAGTAAGTATTGCAACTCCAATGGAATGTGATAAAAGTGCCAACAACTGCTGGGTTTTGGGATTCCTCAGGACAATTATATCTGACTAGTAAATGTTCCCACTACAATGGAATGTTAACTAAAACTGCCCACTACTTATGCCATCAGGATGACTCATGCTATCTATATCTGATTAGTAAGTGCTGCAACTATAACAGAATGAATAAAACTGCCAACAGTGTGAGTTCCTTGGCCCGACTTCCTCGTTTGGTCTCGAGGGGGAAATACCAGGATGGGTATGTTTGGTGTTAGTATCAGGTTGGATCCGAATAGGTCTTTCTTACCCCTCTCTAATAGCCGACAGATGTATTGAGTCTCTATAGGTTGTTTAGTGCAAGCCGCGCCGCCGCTTCAGTCCACCATACCTATGTAGGCGAGAGCCGCCGAATTCTACCCTCGCCGTGTACTGGCCTCAGTACTGACGCTCCTCTTTTTCCTTTGCCCTTTGTCGGCACCCCTTTTGTTTAAGCAGGTTTGAGATCGACGTCGTTAGCAGGGTTACCCTTCCGGCTTGGCCTGGGCAGGGTTATGGGCGCCATTGGTTATTCTTTAGGGATCTTAGCCCACTTGCATCTTGTCTGTAGTCGGACGCTCTATCGTTTTCATGTTGATTTGGATCTTTGTATTGTATATCTGTATTCTTGACTCTTGGAGTCATGCTGTATATATATCTGTTCTATGGGTCCCTTCGAGGACTGTTGTGTAATGGTATTACTTCGCTTTCCACCCGCACGAAAGTGCTTAGTGGCGTCCTTGAATCGTTTCTATGCGGGTTTGGCGGAAAGGGCTAAAACTTGCATAGGGCCGATTCGAGGGTGTTACAGAACACTAGTCATCATGCCTTTCAGGGCAAAGATCCAAGGTTTGTACTACGCAAATTATTTTCTTCAATTTATGCACCTAATTTAGTCTTAGGGGACTCACTTTCACTCTAGCAAGCATATATACATACCTTTTTTGCTTTAAATTATGAATAATTCTCAAATTTTAGGATAATCAAATGCCAGAGTTCTAAATATATCCGGAGTTCCGAATATTAGCTCTTTTCAAATTACTTCTTGATGGCTCTAATTTTGCCATCTTCTATCGTGTTTAGACGCTGTTTTTGGTCAAGAAATTGCCAAATAAACTCTCAACCTTGCCACTAATGACTAATAATTGCAAAGATTTGCAAATCCCTTCTTTGATTTATGTTGTGCAGGAAATCACTGCTTTTAAGGTGAAATAAAGAGTCATAATGATGGATTTTGAGGAATTACACACAGCCAAGTAATTGGGAAGAAATTCCAAGGCAACAGAGTGCTTAATGACCACTGGTATGGGCACGGTCCGCCTGTACCGCCCGCCTGTACCAGGTGGCGACGGCTCCGTCTTATCAAACTCTACAACTTTCATGAAGACGCCTATATATTTTGAGGCTCCAGTCGCCGGCCAAAGGGCCGTCATTCTCAGATTGCATCACAACACCACCAAAGGAGATCCACACCATTGTTCATCCATTGTTCATCACTTCCACCATCCATCCCTCCACTAGCCATAGTCATTGCTTTGTACTTTTAGATCTTCTTGTGATTTGGCGACCATTGTAATAATATTTGATTTCAATCTAAGTATTTGCATGATGTTTTCTATCTCCGATCTATTTGTTATGAGTGAGTAGTCCTCACGGGCCGCGGGTTGGAGAGAAACCTCGCATCAATTATGTGCATCTAGATCATGGGAGAATTGTATTTTATTTGGATTCGTGATTTGTATCTTTTGTTTCTTTGTCTCTCGCCTCGATGTGTGGACTTGTAGGTACCCAAGATCCCATAGATTGATAAAGGCTTGAGGTGAGATACTTGGCTAGCGGCGATCTCATAAGAAACTTAGTGACAGAAAGGGATGTACGGTCTTCGCTTAGCGCCCCATTCGGGATCAACAACAACATCACCACTTAAAACTTTGATATGTGTTCACACTTAATAATCGTTTGCAACCCGTGGCTTCGGTGTGTTGTTGGTTGGATTAAAAGTCTATTGCTATGCCCGCTGCATCATGGGGGCTCTATAATATTAGGATGTGTTGCCCACAAAAGACTATCTCAATACAAACATGATATATGACTATGATTATTATTATCTTTCATCCCATTTGATGTTCAGCTGTAGGTGGATCTTGAAGCCTGGCCTATCTCCATCCACTGATTCAAACTCGTTATAAAGTAAACTACATTGGTCCGGTCAACTAAGGTAAAACGAACAAACAAAGTCTTATAGGCGTGTCCTTTCTTATTACCTTTTAGTAGTGCTTTCCAAGGTTCGATTAAACCTAAGTCTTCTAGGGAAAAAGCTATTGTACTACATCCGTGAATCTGTATCGAAGGTATCAACCCTTTTTCTGGCGCCGTTGTCGGGGAAGCAATTTTGCTATCCTGGTGAGGTCATTAGATACCTTGTTTTTAGTTTTATTATTAGTTCTAGTTTAATTCTTTTTATTAGTTTACTTTCTTGTTATCTATTTGAAAACCCCAAAAAAATAATTACTTATTATTTGTTTTCATTACTTAAAAATTACCAAAAAGATAAGAGCCATGGCTCAAAAAAGACTAGGGGAGTATGCTACTCCCACCGATGATTTTATTTGTGCACCCATCACTCAACCCGCAGTTGATGCAGAAACTTATGAGAACCTAACCTTTTAAGTTTGGTTCAACAAAACCAATTTGGGGGTTCACCTTCTGAGGATTCGGGATTGCACTTAAATACTTTTACTGAAATTTGTGACATGATGCGTATTAAAGACGTAGATCCAAATGGTGTCAAGTTAAGATTGTTCCCTTTATCTGTTATAGGAAAGGCTAAGGATTGTTTGCTAGCTCTACCAAAGGGCACTATTAAATCTTGGGAAGAATGCACTAATTTCTTTATGACTAAATTTTCCCCCCAGCTAAGACTATGTAGCTAAGATCCAACATTACAAGATTTAGACAAGAAGACCGTGAGCCACTAGCGCTTGCATGGGAGAGGATGAAATAAGCCGTAATGAACTATCCTAATCATGGGATGGAAGAATGGCTTATATTACATTTATTTTATAATGCTCTTAACCCAATGTTTAAGTCTATGCTAGATACTGCAGCAGGAGGAACAATCATGGGAAAACATGTAAGTGTTGCAAAGAAGTTATTTGATGATATGCAAAATAACCATGCCCAATGGCACGTGGAAAGAACCTCGAAGAGAGCAAGTTCAATTACCAAGGTAAACAATGAGGAGCTTACATTTAAAGTAGAGGAGTTTCTTAGATTAGTGAAGGGTAAGGAAGATACTAATGAGTGCATATTTGCATCATGTTTTATATTATTATTATTATGCATTATAGATGTAGGATCTTGGTATTTTATGGTGTTCGTGCGCATGTTTTATGTCTGTTTTCACCAGGATCAGGAGAGATGATGGATACAATGGACACAATTCTTGGAGCAGTTGTATTGGGGAGAAAAGGAGTCAAAAACAATGTAAATCGCTTATTTGGGAAATATCAATAACACCAGAAGAAAACCCGAAGCAATCAAAGTATACCAACGGTTTAGCGACCAACTATATGGCGGGAATAAATTTTTCGGCTGTATAGTTTGCGCCACCACCGCCTCCTCAAATAGTTTCACCATGTGCAACTGGATCGGGGAGACAACATACAGAACACCCAGAAATCACCGAAACCTCACCTTCGGAAGGCATCTGGAGGGGGAACTTGCCCAAGGGATCCATCTTCGCCCTACGCAGATCTGGGAGGCCAAGGCATGGATCTTCATGTTCATCAACGCTACACCGCCATCATCTTCATCCACCCCATCTTCATCCCATCTAGATCTTGTTGTAATTTCCGTACTCGTTGTGGATTTATACAAGAACTATTCATTTACAATTGCTTCCATTACCATTGCATAATGTTGATTACCTCCATGTCTGAGTAGATCCTTAGTTCTTAGGGAGATGGAGAAACCCTAGCATATGATTGAGATAAAATAGAGATTATTATGTTATATATCATTATGTGTATGTGTTAATTGTCTTCATCTTGATGTTGGGAGTTGTGCACCTCCTTAATATTTGCCTCTAATGGGGACTCGATGAAGGGGATTACTTGTTGGTAGACAAAGGGATGATAACACTTACTGTGACTATAAAGCTGTTTTCATTCTTTATGTACTAACTTGAGGAAACAAGGAGAACTCATAAAGCCATGTCCATGCCACGGGAGAAATCCCTTAATGGCAGGATAATACGATTGAAGTCGTTTATCTGTCAGCTATGGTTATGAAGGATGATGTGAGAAGTGGTTGCTGCCTATTTGTCCATATATGGAGCTCCTCCCACATACATACATATCATGAGAATATTCATTATAATAATCTTGATTGCTTAGTCTAAATTTCTAGCGGTGTATCCACCACTCCCTGAGAATGCATTTTTCCTATTGTAGTTCCAAGCTCTTTTACACACACGATTCTTAATTTCTGCATTAAGTTTTATGTTACTTTAAATTTCTTCGTTCAATCGAAAACCCAAAAACAACTCTACTTTTATTGCATCTTAAAAGTTATTCCTTAAGTACTTCGTTTAGTTTTAGTTAAAAGCATTTTAGTCTTTTGCCTACTGCTCCCTGTGGGATCGATATCTTTATTTCGAAACTAGCTACAAACGATATGTGACTTGCAGTCATCAGATACCCAAGTTAATGCTATCACTACCAATGTTAATGATGTCAATTTTATAGCTCGCACTCCTTTTAATCCTGCATGGAAAAATAATTATGCTTTTAATATTCAAAAATATCAAGCTAATCCTGTAGGAGCTCCTTATAATAATTATGATAATACTAATGGAGCAAATCATGGAAATCTCCCATTTGAGCAAATTGTTAGAACATTTATGCAAGCTTAAACCGAACAAAACAATGTGCTTATTAAGATTACGGATAACCATGAAAGTAGTTTAGGAAGATTATCTAACCAGGCCGTTGCAATTAGAAATAATGTGCAGGCTCTACAAGAAAGAAAACAGACCTTGGAGGCTCAGCTAGATAAAGTGGCCGAGAGCCAAGCTCTCATACTAGCAAAGTTCGCCGGAAAACCCGAGCCAAATCCGTTAGAGGACCTCAAAATGATGAGGGTGGCAACAAACGATGAAAAGCCTAAAGAGCTGGACTATAGCAATGCGCCAACACCGAAATATACCGTGGAAGATCTATTGAAGATAATCACTGTTAAGAATTCAGGTATAGAACAAGGTAACAATGCTATTGACCAACAATTTATACAACAAGTAGCATCTAAGGTTCATGATTTAGAGATGGAGTATAAAAGACTAGCTGATAAGCTTCCAGCTAAGCTAGATGATATATTTGAGCCCACTATTAAAATTAAGTTGGGAGTTAATGAGATATCCGCACTTTGTGATCTTGGTGCAAGTGTCTCAACAATTTCCAAAAGCCTATTCGATAAATTAAACTTGGGGCCATTTGTTACAACTGAATTAAGACTCCATCTAGCTAATTCAACTTATAAGCAAGCTATTGGGATCAAAGAAAATATAGTTGTCAAAATCAAAGGAAGTCCCGCTCTTATTGATCTAGTTATTGTGGACATGCCTAAAGATCCTGTAGCACCTATAATTCTTGGTAAGCCATTTTTAAGAACTATTAAAGCTTTGATTAATTTACATGAAGGGAATGTAAGGATAGGGCTACCATCATCCATTTGTAGTCCACTTCCCTAGGAAAAAGAAGGCCAAGCCTAATGATGATTATGGTGTGATTACTTTAAAAGCAAACTATTTTGGAGTGGGCATTCCACTCCCCTAACCTAAGTGATTGCCATCAAGGTCAAGCTAATTGACCTTAACTAGAAGCGCTTCATGGTATGCAACGCATGTGAAATACATTTTCTATAAGTTTTGATTATGTTTTATTTTCGTTATAGTTTTTGTTTTGTTTTTGTTTTTAATAAAGAGTGTTCAATAAGACCTAAGGAAAGAGGAGAAGAAATAAGGTAATCCTCTATTTTACTAACACATGGCCTAAGAAGTATTGCTGGATCATTACTTTGTATTTTTGCTGCTATCTAACCTTTTGATAAGATGTGCAAAGGCGCACAGAGCTACTAATTAAATTTTGAGTTTGTTGTAGTTCATAGAGTCGATAACAACCATTGGTATGGCAGGAGTGACCCGTACCGTGCGCCCGTACCACCTCAAGGCAAAGGGGGATAGAAATTTTGATGATTGCCGAAGGAGTCAGTGATGATAAGGACCACTGGTACGGTCGGACGCACCCGTACCGCACGCCCATACCATACCCCTGAGCAAACATCACTTTGAAGCAAGGACTCAAAATAGATAACGACCAGCAGTATGGGCGCGCATGACCGTACCGTGCGCCCGTACCAAGTGCACCGCCTGGGAGCTGTCGTCGCCCCCAAGGTAAGACACCTGGTATGAGCGGGCTTTGGCCATACCGCCCGCCTGTACCACGTACGCGGATGCCATAATCTGCCCGAGGAGGTAACCTAAAAATCCTAATTCATCTATTTTATCTTTCTTCTTCCTCCAACCTTCATACCACCTCCATTGGATCTTCAAATTTACTCAATATTTCTTCAATTCTTCACACTCACTCGATCTAAGGTATGATTCTCCTCTGATCCCCAACTTATTTATGCAAAAGCTTGGCTTACTCATTCATCATTGTCAATCTAGACATAGGTCTTGTTCTTGATTCAATCTTGGTATTAAGTATGCTTAGCATTGTTTTTAGAGGAAATTTCTTTTGTATTTAGTGTAGAGAATCACTTTTGCTATGTTTCTATTGGACCAAAAAAAATATTAGCAATTTTATTTACTTTGTCTTGTTTTTATTTATTGGATGAACACGGGGAGTCGTACACGTGAGATGGCTACGGAATGCTCTGCACCACCCATTGATATGTTAACCCCCGGGTCACTTGGCATCAAGTTCACCGAGGAGTTCCATCTTACCCGTTTCGATCGTCTCAAGATTCGAGAGATCAAGTCCACCAAGTGGGCGTGTCCTTATATCCTAGACCAACTTGGCATTCTTGCTGATTTCGATTTACTTTGCAACAATGTTGGTTTTTACAATTTTGTCTTTCGGGATATCGCAACATACCGCTGCTTGACACTTGAGTTCTTCAGCACCTTGACACACACGATGGATCCTTATGGTTGTTCTGAGGAACAAAGGCCTGGAGTTGATCGAATCAAATTCCGCCTTATGAACTGTGACTATACTTTGACACTCAGCCAATGGGCTCAATGCTTTGGGTTTACCAACAACACCACCAATGTATGCACAACTGCCTTTGTTTTAGACCCTTCCCCTTCACAATACTTTAACTTGATGAGAATTCGTGGACACACACCCAAGGGGAACCAAATTGATCATCCCGCCATTCGATATTTGTTCTATGTTATTGCTAACACATTGCAGACACGTGGTGAGTTTACTAGAGTTAATGAGGAGGACATGTTGATCGTCGCAAAAGCTGCACTTGTGAATTGTAATTCAGCGCCAAATTTGGGCGCTTTACTTGTGTTTTATCTTAAGCATCAAGCTCTTCAATCTCAAGGTCCCATATGCGGAGGAGGAGTTGTGACCGTTCTTGCACGCACACTTCACATCAACCTGGGTAACATCCAACCATTGACTGGAGGTAACCGTCTCGGTCCATCTACTCTAAGATCATGTGGTATGATTTCTAAAAATCCTGGTAGATATTTCTTCAATATACCTAGAGCGGATCACTTGATCCTAGCTCCTTTGCCTAACAGTTTATTCTCTATCGAGGATGGACATTTGCGTTTTGACTCGCAGGTCAAAGCGAACCTACCCCAACAACAAATACCAGTGGGAGGAGGAGAAGATGAAGAAGTAGAACAAGAAGGACCCGAACATGATGTGCAGCCACCAAACTAATACACCACCTATGAAAATATCTATGCACCCGAAGGAAATACTCACACCATGAACAACCTCTCCATCAACCTTTGAGATGCCGCTGCAAGCCTTGCCACCTAGTTCCATTATTGGAGCAGCCAATGGAACGTGGGGGTTATCCACTGCCACCACAATGAACAAAAAGGGGCTTGCAAAAGCCTAAGCTTAGGGATGTGTTCCCCTAGCAAATTTATTTGTGTAATAACGAGGTTGTACTCTAGCTCCTTGTGAGCTTTGAAACACTCGTGTTGGCTTGTTCCAACAATTTGGTTTTTTCCTTTGCTGTTGAAATTTGCTTTCATTTTAGTTTATTTTTTTTATTTTTTTTTCTTTCGCCCTTGCTTGGTCGTAAGTTCTTTTCTATTTCTTTAATCCCTATCCTAAAAAATACAAAAAGATTTTTCCATTTATCTTTTTTTCGTAAACGTGGATTCATACTTTGCCTCTTTGCTTTGATATCATTTTCTAGAGTAATCGTGTTTGAATTTTGAAGGAACACATCCCTATAAGGAAGAGGATCAAGAAGTTACTTATGAGAGGTATGTCCTATGTCTCCCACTTATGAAGTTTGAATTGTTTATCTTAGTTGGTTGATTTGTTAAGATGCATGCTAGTGGAAGTAATTTAATATGGTTAGAGTAAGGCTTTTTATTAGTATGATGATTAGTTGTTGAAGCTCTTGATCTAGTTATTTTAGTTTACCGAGTCTTGTCTTGGCAATAATAATGCCAAACAATTACAACAAGAAAAAGTCTGAAATTTACGACTTGCTTGATGAATGATTGTCTTGAGAGTATACCCTTGATTATACTTAACCCCATAGATACTTTGACAGTCTCGACAACACTCATGAAAGGAATTGTTTGATTGAAATAAAGTCTAGTGGTAATTGTGACACATCCCAAACCTAACCTTGTGGATCAAACCACGGGTCTAGCTAAAAAAAGAGAAAAAGCTGCAAGACAACTATGTTCTAAGTCTCTGACGCACACCTTTGGGATGCCAACAACTCCGCTAGCTTTTGAAAGATCTATGGTACAACCCTAGGTTTCGGCTATGATTTGATGACATGATTGGCATCCGTGTCAATGTATGGGAAAAAGTATTGGTATTCTCAAAAGGTTGTGCAAATATTAGCAAAAATAAATAAACAATGATCCTTGAAAAATGAGATGAAAAAGAAAGAAAGAAAGAAAGAAAGAGAAATGATATCTATGAGGATCCACATAACAAGTGCTTGGCATGGTCTCATTACTACTTTACTAATTTTTCTTGAAAGACAATAATTGGATTAGAAGTGTTTTAGATTGACTTGATCTATTGGTGTGGGTGTAAATAAGACACTTCATTGTTATACTACTAGGGACATGAAACTCTCTTACTCAATTATGCTATTTAAACATCTTAAGTGTTCCTTGGCAAGCTGAGAGTTAATTAGAGGAATTGGATTGATTGCTACACTTCTAGTTATTTATACTTATATTAAACTTTACTTTGATTATCTTGACTTACCGAAGCTTGTATAGTATTCTTGTCATCTCTCTAACTTTGATAAGCTTTGCAAATGAATGAAGTGTTGAGCACATATGACTACCTACTATAAGTGAACTCCTATTTTCATTGTTTCAAGTTTAAATGCTGAATTCCTTATAGTTATTTTGGTTCTTCTTGCTTGATACATTGCAAATGTATCTATAATTTTTGATGTTCCATGCTTGGTTTTATCCACTTTCTTGTGTTTTGTCCACACTTTGGAGTACTTTTCATATGATTTCTTGGACTAACCTATTAACAAGAGCCACAGTGCCAGCTGCCTGTTTTCTACTGTTTTTGGTTCCAGGAAAGTCAAAAAATGAATATTCTCAGAATTGGACGGGACAAAAGCCAAAGTGCCTATTTTCCAGAAGACTCCAGGAGCCAGAATACGAGATAGAGGAGGGCCAGGGGCTGGCCACACCCCCTAGGCGCGGGCTGGGCCTGGCTACGCCAGGGCATGGTGTGGTGGCCCCAGGCACCCCCTCGGTCTCCCTCTTCGCCTATAAGAAGCCTTCTGACCTAAAAACTCCAAGGGGTTCGACGTTTTTCTAGAAGGAGTTCCGCTTTGCCGCCACCACCAGATTCCACGAAACAGCACCATAAACTCCGTTCTGGCACCCTACCGGGACGGGGAATTGGAGGATATCATCGCCATCATCATCACCATCGCTTCTCCATCGATCATCCATGTTTCCCCCATCTATGAGTGAGTAATCCCCCACTGTAGGCTATGGGGATGGTAGGGATTGGATGATATTGTTCATGTAATGGCATCAGATTGTTAGGGCATGGTGCCTAGTACCTTTTATTAGTGCTTTATGACTTTGTTGCGACTTGTTGTGCTTAATGCTTGTCACTAGGGACCGAGTCCCATGATTTCAGATCTGAACATGTTATTGATTCATTATGATAGTATTGTTTATGGTCTTATCTGCAAGTTGTATACACACATTGTTGTCCGGAACCAATGGCCCCGAAGTGACAGAAATCGGGATAACTAGAGGGAATGGCTTTGATGTGAGGATCACATGTGTTCACGGAGTGTTAATGCTTTGCTCCGGTGCTCTATTAAAAGGAGCACCTTAATTGCCAGTAGTTCCCTCGAGGCCCCGCTACAAACGGGCTAGCAGGACAAAAGATGTTGTGCAAGTTCTCATTGCGAGCACGTATGACTATATATGGAACACATGCCTAGGATTATCTAGTACTTGGATGCTTTATCTTATTTATCTGCAATTGCCCTATGTTCTGATTTCTATGTGAGTTGTCTTGTACATGCAACGCCCGTCCATCCATCCCTATGCCTACCGCACTCGAATCCCACTGTTTACTACTATTGTCACTTCTGTCTTTACTCTACTACTGCTGTTACTTTGCTATTCCTACTACAAAACTATTGCTACTGATAAACTGCTATGAGCAAGATTGTTTCCAGTTGCAGCTGAATTGACAACTCAGTTGTTAAGGCTTATAAATATTCTTTGGCTCCCCTTGTGTCGAATCAATAAATTGGGTTTCACTTCCCTCGAAAATACTGCGATACACCCCCTATACTTGTGGGTCATCAAGACTATTTTCTGGCACCGTTGCCGGGGACCATAGCTTTATTTATCAAGTCCACTTGGAATCACTATTGTTCAAGCTAAGTTTATTTTCTCCTTGTTTGCTTGTTTCTTTATCAAAATACAAAAAAATTAGTTCCTACTCTAGTTGTTATTTTTGTTGGTCTGTTAGTGTCTTGCCTTATCATGCTTGTTGTCAATGGTTGGTTTCTTTGAAATTGAAGCTTATTGGCAAGGTGGGTTCATGGAAGATCAAAAATATTATTATAAGGAACACCGCTTGTCACAAAAAGGGAAACACTTATGGGAACAAATTGATAGATTGTATACCATTGCTAGAAACGTGTGCTCTACTTATAATGTTACTTATTGCTGTGATGAATCTTGTTGCAGAAAGAGGTATAAACACCTCTCTTTTCAATGTGAGTATAATGATAATGATACCATATCTTCTTATGCTAAAGGAATTTGATGACTTTTATGATGCGGAACAAATTGAAGAATTTATTGCTTGGAAGGGTGCTTTTGAACTTGCTAGTTTGCTTGAAAATATTGATGATTCACCTTACAAATATGAGGTTTATGGTATATTTAAATTTTGCTTTGATAATTACAAGGATGAAAATGGCTATATTCTTGAATATTTTAATAGATGCTTTCCACAAATGGAAGAGACTAATGCCTTGCAGGCTCCTATGGAAGAAGAATTTGATGAACCTAAAATCTCATTAGATGAAAAAGAGGAGCAGAGTGATGAACAAAAGGAGGAAGAATGGATTAGCTACCCATGCCTACCTTCTAATGAGAGTAACTCTTTATCCCTTACATTATTTGATTTTCCTCCATGCTTACTAAAGAAGGATGAATGTTATGTTCCTGAGGATTCTTTTGAAGATGTTTATAATAAAGCTCTAGTGCTTGTAGATCATGAAAATCATGCTTTATGTGATAGTTATATGGTTGAGTTTATTCATGAGGCTACTGCAAATTATTATGAGAGAGGAAAATATGGTTGTAGAAGTTTTCATGGTATTGAAACAGCTCTCTATGTGCTGAAAGTTTTGAAGTTACTCTTGTTTTATCTTCCTATGCCTGTCACTTTGTTCTTTGCGAATTTATTTGCATACACGATTCCTATGCATAGGAAGTGGGTTAGGCTTAAATGTGTTTTGGATTTGCTTCTTGATGCTCTCTTTTACTTCACTTCATATTTCTTATGTGAGCATCCTCTCAAACTATTATGCCTGAAGATGATAGTATGTCTATTATTTTTGGGAGACCTTTTCTTAATACTGCAGGAGCTGTTATCAATTCTAATCAAGGAAAGGTGACCTTAAATATCAATGACAAGGAACATACTGTCTATTTCCCCAAGAAGATTGAAAGGACTTATGGTTTGATTTTAATTGAACATGTTGAAGGCATTCAAGTTGGAGAAATATATTGTCCCATACCAAGAGAAAAATTTGAAACTATTATGATTGGGACCATTGCTATCAAGGTTGAGGTAACATAATCATTAGTGGAATACAGAGTTTTGTCTAATATGGAATTGTTTTGGTAGCAAGACCTGATCAACCTTGTTAATAAAAGGATTTGATTGAACAAAACAATGTTTTCACCATGATTATCTCCGCTTACTTCTATTCTATCTATTTTACTTTTTTTGCTTATGCCTAACTTAAAGGCGTTAAAGAAAAATACTTATTGGGAGATAACCCAAAAGTTTTAGATGAGTCTTGGAAGTTATTACCTCTGTAATAACCGCTCCTTATCCTTTTTATTTGCTTTTTGTGCCAAGAGTAACCCTAATGAGAGAGAAGTACTGATTGGGAAAGTTGCTGTCCCGAAACAGATTTCTGTGCTTCACTGTAAAAATTCGTGTAAAATATCTGAAAGTCTTTTTGTGGCGTGAATTTTTGTGATTCTGCCGCAGGTTGTTATATAACTTTCATTAGTTCAACACTTTTTTATTTGAGCAACATAAGGTCTTCGAACAAATTCGTCTTTACCTTCTGGTCTGTTTTGACAGATTTCTGACATTTTCTGCATTTGCTTCTTATTGGTTCCTTTTTGAGTTCTTTTGGAGAATTGAGCTTTTTGAGGGAAGTGATACAGTAGCTAGTGTTCTAATGGAAGTTTATTTGGTGTTATAACTGAACCTTAAGACCTATTATCTTGAGTGCACTAATGTTGCTAATAAAGATTGTGTGAAGTTTTGTATGAAAGAAAAATTTCAGGTGTATGGAAGGAATGAGTAATGAGATGAAGGATGTACTAAAACTCAAGATTGGGGATGCCACACGTGTCACCCCAAGAAGTACAAGCGTCAAAGCTTGGGGATGCCCAAGGCATCCCCTTCTTCATCAATAAAAATCTCAGGTTTCTTCCAACCACTTCATTTTTGTTATTTCATGCACAGTTGTGTTGTTCTTAGAGCGTCTTCTTTTTCATTTTTCATTTTGCTTTTCGTTTGCTTGGTTTGCTTAGTTTGCTGAATAAATTGGTTGGACCTCCTCTTTCATACATTGGTGTTCAAATGGTTTGGTTTGGTTTGGAAAAGAGTAGGACAACTCATGCTTATGTGGTAAAGAGAGCTTATTTTTGACTGTGGCCTATGCTTTGTCATGCCATGCTTGATATTGTTTTGGATTTATTCTTAGTATTCTTTGCTGTAGCATGACTTGTTATAAACAATTGAGATTGCTTAATGTGCCTTGGATGAATCATGCGTTGTTTTAGCATATTAAAGCATAGTATAGTGGTATTCTCCTTTGATGCTTTATTTGGGTTGACTTGGCGCATGCTCAAACCATGTTATGCCTATATCAAGTCACCATAGCCTTTATGATCCTTTGGTTTTCAACTTGTAGTATCGCTTTATGCTTTGATCAATGATGTTTTGTTGCTCTGCATGATTATGGCCATTATTGCGCTCTTAGTTTGTCGCTCCCGGTCTTTTGCTAGCCTCCGCAACCAAGTATGAGTTCCAGTCATGCATCCAACTCCCTAAACCAAGTTATTCCAAAGAGTCCACCATACCTACCTACTAGCTTATGCTTTTACAAGTATATTCAAGCTTTTGTTTACCTTCCAAATTAAACTTGTTATGAGAAAACTAGTGATTAAAGCTCTCACAAACTTGATTTGACACTTTACTTTTCTTGCCCTTAATAAACTTGAACCATTGTGTCGTCTATGTTGTATATGCTTGCACTTATTTGTTGGGAATTAGCAGAACCATGCTTTCATGGGGAACGCTTTCAACATTGCACTTGGTACTTGTACCTAGTTGATATCATGCTCTTTTGTATATGGATGTCGTCGGTGTGAAATGAAAGGGGAGCTTGTAAGTCCATGGAGTTATGTATATGTGTTAGAGAAACGCCTGGGCCGCTGGTCTAATCCATGCTGACATGGTGGAAACCTGCAGCGTAACCATAATGAGCTGTCTATGAAGCATTCTTCTTATAAAAAAAGGAGTCCTATATTGAGAAAAAAGAGAAAAGAGAAAAAAGGGGAGATTATGAAAAGAGGAAAGAGAGAAAAAGCACCATATTCCCATGGTAAATAAGAAGATTGCTGAGATGCTTGTTGTCTGCTTGCCTTGTCATTTTGATATGGGGATTCTTCTATATCATCGGGCAAGGGGTACCCCGTTGGCGGTTCTCTATGATACACATGTACTTACAATGACAAGAAGTTACCGGTGACTAAAATTGAGTAGCATGAGGAGCGGCTCTCGTATACAAGGGACATGAGATTTCTAACTTATACTTCATCAAGCATGTACACCATAGTTTGTTCACTTTAACCTTAATCACTTCAAGATGCTTATGATAGGGGCAATGAGAGCTCAAAGCTATAAGTACCATAATTTTTGGAAGCTCTTTATGAAACTTGAATCTCTGCTTCCTTCTATGAAGGCCTTTCTCCCACCATTATATTGAGTCTCCACCTTCTATGTTTATGCACCTACTTTGAGAGCATAGTGGCCATTCTTAGTTCTATGTGCATTGTCCCAAGACTAGTTGATTGATGCATAACTTGATATTGCTTGTTTTAAACTTTTGCATCTAGTCACTCTTATGAACTTTGAAGGTGTCCTATGCATTTGCATTTGCTACTCTATGAGGGACAAGCTGATTACTACTATGCTATGTTTTCTTTTATGTGAAACAAACAAACGTCTTGCAAAGCATTGTTATTCATGAATCTTTTGTTTGTGCCTTTTCATGTTGCATCATAGTTTCTTTGTCTTATTGCTAGAACTTTGTCTTTCATGTTATGATTGAAGTACTATGATCCCAGCTTTGAATGTTTTATGAATACTTTGATCAAGTCTTTGATGGTGCATGTCACCTCAAAAATTATTCTTTCTTTTTATCACTTACCTACTCGAGGACGAGCAGGAGTTAAGCTTGGGGATGTTGATACATTGCAAATGTATCTATAATTTTTGATGTTCCATGCTTGGTGTTATCCACTTTCTTGTGTTTTGTCCACACTTTGGAGTACTTTTCATATGATTTCTTGGACTAACCTATTAACAAGAGCCACAGTGCCAGCTGCCTGTTTTCTGCTGTTTTTGGTTCCAGGAAAGTCAGAAAATGAATATTCTCAGAATTGGACGGGACAAAAGCCAAAGTGCCTATTTTCCAGAAGACTGCAGGAGCCAGAATACGAGACGGAGGAGGGCCAAGGGCTGGCCACACCCCCCAGGCGCAGGCTGGGCCTGGCCGCACCAGGCATGGTGTGGTGGCCCCAGGCACCCCCTCGGTCTCCCTCTTCGCCTATAAGAAGCCTTCTGACCTAAAAACTCCGGGGGGTTCGACGTTTTTCCAGAAGGAGTTCCGCTCTGCCGCCACCACCAGATTCCACGAAACAGCACCAGAAACTCCGTTCTGGCACCCTGCCGGGACGGGGAATCGGAGGAGATCATCGCCATCATCATCATCATCGCTTCTCCATCAACCATCCATGTTTCCCCCATCTATGAGTGAGTAATCCCCCGCTGTAGGCTATGGGGATGATAGGGATTGGATGAGATTGTTCATGTAATGGCATCAGATTATTAGGGCATGGTGCCTAGTATCTTTTATTAGTGTTTTATGACTTTGTTGCGACTTGTTGTGCTTAATGCTTGTCACTAGGGCCCGAGTGCCATGATTTCAGATCTGAACATGTTATTGATTCATTATGATAGTATTGTTTATGGTCTTATCTGCAAGTTGTATACACATGTTGTTGTCCGGAACCAATGGCCCCGAAGTGACAGAAATCGGGATAACCGGAGGGAATGGCTTTGATGTGAGGATCACATGTGTTCACAGAGTGTTAATGCTTTGTTCCGGTGCTCTATTAAAAGGAGCACCTTAATTGCCAGTAGTTCCCTTGAGGCCCCGCTGCAAACGGGCTCGCAGGACAAAAGATGTTGTGCAAGTTCTCATTGCATGCACGTATGACTATATATGGAACACATGCCTAGGATTATCTAGTACTTGGATGCTTTATCTTATTTATCTGCAATTGCCCTATGTTCTGATTGCTATGTGAGTTGTCTTGTCCATGCAACGCCCATCCATCCATCCCTATGCCTATGCACTCGAATCCCACTGTTTACTGCTATTGTCACTACTGTCTTTACTCTACTACTGCTATTACTTTGCTATTCCTACTACAAAACTGTTGCTACTGATAAACTGTTGTGAGCAAGATTGTTTCCAGGTGCAGCTAAATTGACAACTTAGTTGTTAAGGCTTATAAATATTCTTTGGCTCCCCTTGTGTCGAATCAATAAATTGGGTTTCACTTCCCTCGAAAATACTGCGATACACCCGCTATACTTGTGGATCATCATTGCTCGAGGATGATCAAGGTTTGAGCTTTGGGGAAGTTGATGGCTCCTATTTTTGCCATCTTCCATCACATTTAAACGTTGTTTTGGTCAAGCAATTGCCAAATAAACTCCCAACCTTGCCACTAATGACTAATAATTGCAAAGTTGTGCAAATTCCTTCTGTGATTTATGTTGTGCTAGAAATCACTGCTTTTAAGGCAAAATAAGGAGTCATAATCAATGATTTTGAGGAAGTACACATGACCAAGTAATTGGGAAGAAATTCCAAGGCGACAGAGTTCTTAACAAGTACTTGTACGGGCGCGGTCCGTCCGTACCAGGTAGCGACGGCTCCGTCTCGTCAAACCCTACAACTTTCCTGAAGACAACTATATATTTTGAGGCTCAAGTCATTGGTCATAGGGCCGCCATTCTCAGATTGCATCACAAAACCACCAAAGGAGATCCACACCATTGTTCATCCATTGTCCATCACTTCCACCATCCATCCCTCCACTAGCCATAGCCATTGCTTTGTACTTTTAGATCTCCTTGTGATTTGGCGACAATTGTAAGAATATTTGATTTCAATCTAAGTATTTGCATGATGTTTTCTATCTCCTATCTATTTTTTATGAGTGAGTAGTTCTCACGGGCTACGGGTTGAAGAGAAACCTTGCAGCAATTATGTGCATCTAGATCATGGGAGAATTGTATTTTGTTTAGATTTGTGATTTGTATCTTTTGTTTCTTCGTCTCTCGCCTCGATCTGTGGACTTGTAGATTGATAAAGGCTTGAGGTGAGATACTTGGGTAGCGGCAATCTCATAGGAAACTCAGTGACAGAAAGGGAAGTAAGGTCTTCGCTTAGCACCCCATTTAGGATCAACAACAACATCACCACTTAAAGCTTTGATATGTGTTTACACTTAATAATCGTTTGCAACCCGTGGCTTCAGTGTGTTCTCGGTTGGATTAAAATTCTATTGCTATGCCTGTTGCATCACGGGGCTCTAGAATATTAGGATGTGTTGCCCACAAAACATTATCTCAATACAAACATGATACATGACTATGCTTATTATTATCTTTCATCCCATTTGATGTGTAGTTGCAGGTGGATCTTTAACCCTGACCTATCTCCATCCATTGATTCAAACCCGTTATAAATTAAACTAGATTGGTCCGGTCAACTAAGGTAAACAAACAAACAAAGTCTTGTATCATGTCCTTTCTTACTACCTTTTAGCAGTGCGTTCCAAAGTTTGATTAAACCTAAGTCTTCTAGGGAAAAAAGCTATTATACTACATCCATGAATCCGGATCGAAGGTATCACTAGTCATCATGTAACTGGCGTCAAAATGTGAAATATTAGGAGAATGGATGTTCTTAGAGACTTTTTACACTTGTAGCCGTCTAAGGCTAGTACTTGGTGCTGAATATCTGAAAATATTTGCACAAATATTTCAGATCTGTGCCACTTTTATTCTTCCCCACCCGCTCAGACCACTGTCCACCGCTGCCGCCCTCCACCACCACCGCCTATGGTCCCCTACCTCTCCACCACTGCCGCCTCCGGTCCCCTACGGTGCGAACGCTCTCCCTCTCCTCCGAGGACCACTTAGTCATCTAGGTAGGTATGCGTGAAAACTAAACCTCAAAACCCTAAATCACTAGCTTCGATCTAGGAATTTTTCCATGAAATTTGCCATTTTGCTTCTCGAATTTGAGGTTAAGGGTTACCAAGCTTCAAAGACCGGACGACACCACCGGGAGAGCCTCCCCAGCCAGCCTGCATCTATCGCAACTCTTTTCTCCTTGTATAAATCTCAAAATCTGCAATTTTCACTTCTAGCAATAGAGAGTTAATTGTCACTTCCAGCAATATAGATTTAATTGTCATTTCATTGGTCTATTTTAATTGTCACTTTATTAGTCCGATTGCATCTTGATTGTATTAAGATGCTCTCTGTCTATATCTATTATCAGATGTGAACCTGCAGTGATGATGCAGTCACGCTCTCTAGCGATGACAGTTTTCACATTAACTTTGGTGGTTTTGAATTCCAGTCAACAGATGAAGAGTCCACTAAGAGGATTGAGTTTAGAGGTATCAAAAGAACATCAAAATTGCAGTCATATGTTTTGTATGCGTTTACATGGTAGACATTAATATTCCACCGCATTGAAATTTTTATGTGTTGTTGCATCAGGGCCTCAACACAAGGGGTACTGATTTTGATAAGCAGAGCCTTTTTGGAAATAATATGTATTTGAAAGAAGTTCATGTAGACTTCCTCTTAGACTGGTGTCAACCCAAATTTCCACCAAAAATCAAGTACTACGTCTATAGGCTGCCCTATTCATCTGTCATGAAAAAGAAGTGCAAGATGGTAAGAATATTTATTCTTGATCATGTTATCAACAAGCTACCATGTGATATTTAAATACTTTCAGTAATCACAATTATGTTAATTCTCAATTCTCTGTAATTGCCTAGACATTTGGAGCTAAATTCACAAGAAAATACCTAAAGAATCGCCTTGATGAACCTATTGCTATCCATGTTTGGCAAATGAAGAGCGAAAAGCCAAAGATGGTTAGGATGAATATGGGAGCTAGGTAAAATGAAATCTTTATGACTAGATGGGAGAAGGTTGTGAGAAGCTTCAACCTAAAGCAGGATAGCATTGTCCTTTTCTGCTTTGATGAAAAATATAATGGAGAGGTACATATTATGGTTCAACAACTTCCATCGGGCGGCTGATTATAAATGCAATCTTGGTTTGTTAGAGAGTACTAATTATGCTAGATGATTTATTTATGGATTACACTTTGTATATATGTACTTCCATAACATGTAATGGTGGCTAAATTTGTATGGATTTCCCCAACTATATATCTGGCTAATGTTGCCGTGATCGAGCTGCTATATAAGTTATTTAGTTAATGTGTCTACCTATCTGCTGAATCATGATTATGTGTCATGTTAGCTATGATCGAGTTTGAATTAGCATGTTATTATTTAAAATGGTTTACACACACTAGAGATGGTCACTTTAAAAGCCACTTCTAGGCACACTAGTTCTGGAGACGGTCTTTGTTAGAATCCGACTCATGTCGCCTAACTATTCGAGATGGTCCGTGGTATAGGCCGTCTGAGGTTGAGGTGTTCTTGCAAGCGGCCAGAAATATGGGCCGTCTCGATCTCGTACATGTTAGAGCCGTTTTTCTTTTTGCACCGTCTGAGGTCTCGTATCTTAGAGCCACAAAGAAAAACCAACTCAGGGGGCTTGTGGGTTTGCGGCCCGAAAGTTCCTGGGCGAGTGCATCCCGGTACCCGAGTTGGCTACAATCTCGCGCAGGGGTCGTAGTAGAATCACCAATTGTCTAGAGGGGCCAAATGGGGGTGAATACAAATCTAATAGCCAAACGGTCGTTTGAACTATGCAAAAAATGGATGAACTCAAATACCACCGTTAGGTCAACTCTTCTTAGCCCGCCCTATCAGTATTCCCCGTTATCTTTTGTGGTCATGGACTATTTTACCACTACGTGGACCAGATCTATTTCTTTGCTCTCCTCTGCTCTTCTCCCCTGCTCCCCTCCCCATAACCTTTCATTAGCTCCGGCTGATCATCTCAGATCGGAGCTCGCACTTGCTCTAATTTGCGTCCCCGCCATGTCCGGTCAACCTCCCACGCCCCTAATAAAACCTCGTAGCCGTCGTCGTCACATCATTTGCCGTATTGGAGCTTCGCATCCTCGGACTAGTATCTCGCCTCTAGCTAGTCCTTCTCACACACGGAGCGCGTCCCATCGGGAAATCCTAGCTGGCAACCGGCCTCGGGCAGTTGTGTGCTGCCACACACCCTAGGCATGGTAGCCCTGATGACCCACAAGTATAGGGGTTTATCGCAATATTTTCGAGGGAAGTGAAACCCAATTTATTGATTCGACACAAGGGGAGCCAAAGAATATTTATAAGCCTTAACAACCGAGTTGTCAATTCAGCTGCACCTAGAAACAATCTTGCTCATAGCAGTTTATCAGTAGCAACAGTTTTATAATAGGAGTAGTAACGTAACAGCAGTAGTAAAGTAAAGACATCAGTAACAATAGCAGCAAACAATATGATTCGAGTGTGGTAGGCATAGCGATGGATGGACGGGCGTTGCATGGACAAGACAATTCACATAGCAAACAAAACATAGGGCAATTGCAGATAAAGAAGATAAAGCATCCAAGTACTAGATAATCCTAGGCATGTGTTCCATATATAGTCATACGTGCTCGCAATGAGAACTTGCACAACATCTTTTGTCCTGCCAGCCCGTTTGCAGCGGGCCTCGAGGGAACTACTGGCAATTAAGGTGCTCCTTTTAATAGAGCACCCGAGCAAAGCATTAACACTCCGTGAACACATGTGATCCTCACATCAAAGCCATTCCCTCCAGTTATCCCGATTTCTGTCACTTCGGGGCCATTGGTTCCAGACAACAACGTGTCTATACAACTTGCAGATAAGACCATAAACAATACTATCATAATGAATCAATAACATGTTTAGATCTGAAATCATGCCACTCGGGCCCTAGTGACAAGCATTAAGCACAACAAGTCACAACAAAGTCATAAAGCACTAATAAAAGGTACTAGGCACCATGCCCTAACAATCTGATGCCATGACATGAACGATCTCATCCAATCCCTACCATCCCCATAGCCTACAGCGGGGGATTACTCACTCATAGATGGGGGAAACATGGATGGTTGATGGAGAAGCGATGGTGATGATGATGGCGATGATCTCCTCCAATCCCCGTCCCGGCAGGGTGCCAGAACGGAGTTTCTAGTGATGTTTCGTCGAATCTGGTGGTGGCGGCGGAGCGAAACTCCTTCTGGAAAAACGTCGAACCCCCCTCAGTTTTTAGGTCAGAAGGCAACTTATAGGCGAAGAGGGAGACCGAGGGGGTGGCTGGGCGGCCACACCACCCCCTGGCGCAGCCAGGCCTAGCCGGCGTGGCCAGGTGGTGTGGCTGGGCCCTAGCCCCACTCCGTCTCATATTCTGGCTCCGGGAGTCTTCTGGTGAAATAGGATTTTTTGCTTTTGTCCCGTCCAATTCCGAGAATATTCATTTTCTGACTTTCCTAGAACCAAAAACAGCAGAAAACAGGCAGCTGGCACTATGGCTCTTGTTAATAGGTTAGTCCACGAAATAATATGAAAAGTACTCCAAAGTGTGGACAAAACACAAGAAAGTACATAAAACCAAGCATGGAACATCAAAAATTATAGATACATTTGCAATGTATCAACATCCCCAAGCTTAACTCCTGCTCGTCCTCGAGTAGGTAAGTGATAAAAAGAAAGAATAATTTTTGAGGTGACATGCACCATCATAAACTTGATCAAAGTAATTGTAAAGCATTAAAAGCTGGGCTCATAGTACTTCAATCATAACATGAAAGACAAAGTTCTAGCAATAAGACATAGCAACTATGTTGCAACATGAAAAGGCACAAACAAAAGACTCATGAATAACAATGCTTTGCAAGACGTTTGTTTGATTCACATAAAGAAAACATAGCATAGTGGTATTCAGCTTGTCCCTCATAGGGTAGCAAACATAAATGCATAGGACACCTTCAAAGTTTACAAGAGTGACTAGATATAAATAGTTTAAAATAAGCAATATCAAGGTATGCATCAATCAACAAGTCTAGGGACAATGCACATAGAACTAAGAATGGCCACTATGCTCTCCAGAAAGTGCTCATAGAATGTGTGGAGACTCAACAAGGAAATGAACAGGTTTTGAATAGTTTGAAAGGCTTCCAAATGCTGAAAGTATGGTACTCATTAGCTTTGAGCTCTCATTGCCCCTATCATAAGCATCTTTAAATAGTTAAGGTTAAAGTGACACAACTAAGAGGATATGCTTCACAAGTTATAAATCGAAGTCTCATGCCCCTTACTTACGAAGACCGATCCTCATGCTACTCAACTTCAGTCACGAGTAAGCTCTTGTCATTATAAGTATATACGTATCATAGAGAACCGCCAACGGGGTACCCCTTGCACATGATACAGGAGCTATCCCATAATCAAAATGACAAGGCAAGCAGGAATTGAGCATCTCAGCGATCTTTTATTTGTTATTTGCATAGGTTTTTATTGAGGATGCTTCATAGAGTGCTCATTATGGTGATGCTGTAAGTTTCCACCATGATTAGGCATGGCTTAGGCTAGCGACCCAGGCGTTTCTTTACCACACATAAAAACTCCATGATCTTACAAGTTCCCCTTTTATTTCACACCGCCGGGATCCATAAGCAAAAGAACATGATATCAACGGGGTACAAAGTACAGGTGCAATGTTGAAAGCGTTCCCCATGATACATGGTTTTGCTAATTTCAACTTATAAAGTGCAAGCATATATGCAACAAAGAAGGACGCAATGTTTTAGGTTTATTAAATGCAAGAAAATAAAGTGTGCCATCAAGTTCGTGAGAGCTTTACTATCTAACTTTCTCATAACAAGCAAACATTTTAGTCAGAAGAAAACAAGGCATATTAAATATGCACGGAAGTAGAAAATGATGCTAATAGGTAGGTATGGTGGACACTTTGGCAATATTTGGTTTTAGGGAGTTGGAAACATGAGTAAAACATACTCAGTGAAAGTGAAGGCTAGCAATAGTAAGGGAGCGACAAACGAGAGAGCAATAATGGCCATAATCATGTAGAGCGACAAAACATCATTAATCAAAGCATAAAGTGATACTACAAGTTGAAAACTAAAGGATCATAAAGGCTATGATGACTTGGTATAGTTATAACATGGTGTGAGAATGCGCCAAGTCAACCCAAATAAAGCATCAAAGGAGAATACCACAATACTATGCTTTAATATGCTAAAACAACGCATGATTCATCCAAGGCACATTAAGCAATCTCAATTGTTTATAACAAGTCATGCTACAACAAAGAATACTAAGCATAAAGACAAAAAAATATCAAGCATCGCATGACAAAGCATAGGCCACAGTCAAAAACAAGCTCTCTTTACCAGTTAAGCATGAACTTTCCTACTCTTTTCCAAACCAAACCAAACTATTTGAAAACCAATGTATGAAAGAGGAAGTCCAAGCAATTTATTTAGAAAACTAAGCAAGCAAAGCGAACGAAAAACCAAAACGAAAAAGAAAAAGAAGACGCTCCAAGAACAACACAACTATGCATGAAACAGTAAAAATGAAGTGTTTGGAAGAAACCTAGGATTTTTATTGATGAACAAGGGGATGCCTTGGGCATCCCCAAGCTTTGACACTTGTACCTCTTGGATATTTCTTGGGGTGACACGCGTGGCATCCCCAAGCTTGAGCTTTAGTCCATCCTTCATCCCATTACTCATTTCTTTCCATACACCTAAAAATTTTCCTTCATACAAAACTTCACACAATCTTTATTAGCAACATTAGTGCACTTAAGATAAATAAGTTTTAAGGTTCAGTTCTAACACCAAATAAACTTCCATTAGAACACTAGCTACTGAAGCACTTCCCTCAAAAAGCTCAATTCCCCAAAAGAACTCAAAAAGAACCAGCAAGAAGCAAATGCAAATAATGGCAGAAATCTGTCAAAACAGACTAGCAGGTAAAGACGAATTTTTCGAAGACCTTCTGTTGCTCAAATCGAAAAGTGTTGAACTAACGAAATTTGGATAACAACCTGGGGCAGAAGCACAAAAATTCAGGCCTCAAAAAGACGTTCAGAGATTTTACACAAATTTTTACGGTGAAGCATAAAAATCTATTTCAGGACAACAACTTTCCCAATCATTACTTCTCTCTCATTAGAGGTTACTCTTGGCACAAAAAAGCAAATAAAAAGGATAAGGAGCGGTTATTACTGAAGTAATAACTTCCAAGACTCATATAAAACTTTTGGGTTATCTCCCAATAAGTACTTTTCTTTAACGCCTTTAAGTTAGGCATAAGCAAAAACTAAAATGGATAAAATAGAAGTAAGCGGAAATAGTCATGGTGAAAACATTGTTTTGTTCAATGAAATCCTTTTGTTAACAAGGTTGACCAGGTCTTGTTACCAAAAAAATTTCATATGAGACAAAACTTTGTATTCCACTAATGATTATGTTACCTCAACCTTGATAGCAATGGTCCCAATCATAATAGTTTCAATTTTTTCTCTTGGTATGGGACAATATATTTCTCCAACTTGAATGCCCTCAACATGCTCAATTGAATTCAAACCATAAGTCCTTTCAATCTTCTTGGGGAAATAGACAGTATGTTCCTTGTCATTAACATTAAAGGTCACCTTTCCTTGATTATAATTAATAACAGCTCCTGCAGTGTTAAGAAAAGGTCTCCCAAGAATAATAGACATATTATCATCTTCAGGCATAATAGTTTGAGAGGATGCTCACATAAGAAATATGAGTTGGTGTAAAAGAGAGCATCAAGAAGCAAATTCAAAACACATTTAAGTCTAACCCACTTCCTATGCATAGGAATCGTGTATGCAAATAAATTCACAAAGAACAAAGTGACAGGCATAGGAAGATAGAACAAGAGTAACTTCAAAACTTTCAGCACATAGAGAGGTGTTTCAATACCATGAAAACTTCTACAACCATATTTTCCTCTCTCATAATAATTTGCAGTAGCCTCATGAATAAACTCAACCATATAACTATCACATAAAGCATGATTTTCATGATCTACAAGCACTAGAGCTTTATTATAAACATCTTCAAAAGAGT
This sequence comes from Avena eriantha, assembly GCA_910589775.1. Lineage (NCBI taxonomy): Eukaryota > Viridiplantae > Streptophyta > Magnoliopsida > Poales > Poaceae > Avena > Avena eriantha. The sequence goes on from OU342744.1 coordinate 267,888,807, forward strand.
CCTCAGGAACATAACATTCATCCTTCTTTAGTAAGCATGGGGGACAATCAAATAATGTCAAGGATAAAGAGATACTCTCATTAGAAGGTAGGCATGGGCAGCTAATCCATTCTTCCTCCTTTTGTTCATCACTCTCCTCCTTTTTTTCATCTAATGAGATTTCAGGTTCATCAATTTCTTCTTACATAGGATCCTGCAAGGCATTAGTCTCTTCCATTTGTGGAAAGCATTTATTAATATATTCAAGAATATAGCCATTTTCTTCCTTGTAATTATCAAAGAAAAATTTAAGTATACCATAAACCTCATATTTGTAAGGTGGATCATCAATATTTTCAAGCAAACTAGCAAGTTCAAAAGTACCCTTCCAAGCAATAAATTCTTCAATTTTTTCCACATCATAAAAGTCATAAATTCCTTTAGCATAAGAAGGTATGGTAACATTATCATTATACTCACATTGAAAAGGGAGGTGTTTGTACCTCCTACAGCAACAAGATTTATCAAAGCAATAAGTAACATTATATGTAGAGCACATGTTTCTAGCAATCGTATACAATTTATCAATTTGTTCCCATAAGTGTTTCCCTTTTTGTGACAAGCGGTGTTCCTTATAATAGTATTTTTGATCTTCTGTGAACCCACCTTGCCAATAAGATTCAGTTTCAAAGAAACCAACCATTGATAAAGAGCATGATAAAGCAAGACAATAACAGACCAACAAAAATAACAACTAGAGTAGGAACTATTTTTTTTGTATTTTTGATAAAGAAACAAGCAAACAAGGCGGAAATAAACTAAGCTTGAACAATAGTGATTCCAAGTGGACTTGATAAATAAAGCTATGTTCCCAGGCAACGGCGCCAGAAAATTGTCTTGATGACCCACAAGTATAGGGGGTGTATCGCAGTATTTTCGAGGGAAGTGAAACCCAATTTATTGATTCGACACAAGTGGAGCCAAAGAATATTTATAAGCCTTAACAACTGAGTTGTCAATTCAGCTACACCTGGAAACAATATTGCTCACAGCAGTTTATCAGTAGCAACAGTTTTGTAATAGGAGTAGTAAAGTAACAGCAGTAGTAAAGTAAAGACAGCAGTATCAATAGCAGCAAACAGTAGGATGCGAGTGCGGTAGGCAGAGGGATGGATGGACGGGAGTTGCATGGACAAGACAATTCACATAGCAAACAGAACATAGGGAAATTGCAGATAAAGAAGATAAAGCATCCCAGTACTAGATAATCCTAGGCATGTGTTCCATATATAGTCATACGTGCTCGCAATGAGAACTTGCACAAAATCTTTTGTCCTGCCAGCCTGTTTGCAGCGGGGCCTCAAGGGAACTACTGGTAATTAAGGTGCTCCTTTTAATAGAGCACTGGAGCAAAGCATTAACACTCCGAACACATGTGATCCTCACATCAAAGACATTCCCTCCAGTTATCCCGATTTCTGTCACTTCGGGGCCATTGGTTCCAGACAACAACATGTGTATACAACTTGCAGATAAGACCATAAACAATACTATCATAATGAATCAATAACATGTTCAGATCTGAAATCATGGCACTCGGGCCCTAGTGACAAGCATTAAGCATAACAAGTCGCAACAAAGTCATAAAGCACTAATAGAAGATACTAGGCACCATGCCCTAACAATCTGATGCCATTACATGAACGATCTCATCCAATCCCTACCATCCCCATAGCCTACAGCAGGGGATTACTCACTCATAGATGGGGGAAACATGGATGGTCGATGGAGAAGCGATGGTGATGATAATGGCGATGATCTCCTCCAATTCCCCATCCCGGCAGGGTGCCAGAACGGAGTTTCTAGTGCTGTTTCGTGATTTCTGGTGGTGGCGGTGGAGTAGAACTCCTTCTGGAAAAACGTCGAACCCCCCTCAGTTTTTAGGTCAGAAGGCAACTTATAGGCGAAGAGGGAGACCGAGGGGGTGCCTGGGGCGGCGAGACCACCCCCTGGCGCGGCCATGCCCAACCCGCTCGGCCCGGTGGTGTGGCTAGGCCCCAGCCCCACTCCGTCTCATATTCTGGCTCTGAGAGTCTTCTGGTGAAATAGGATTTTTGGCTTTTGTCCCGTCCAATTCCGAGAATATTCATTTTCTGACTTTCCTGGAACCAAAAACAGCAGAAAACAGGCAGCTGGCACTGTGGCTCTTATTAATAGGTTAATCCAAGAAATCATATGAAAAGTACTCCAAAGTGTGGACAAAACACAAGAAAGTAGATTAAACCAAGCATGGAACATCAAAAATTATAGATACATTTGCAATGTATCAAGCCCTAGCATAGAAGTTCGACAACCACACTCTCATGGCCATAGTGCTAGGCATCCATCCCGCCGTTTCACTGGCAGAGTTCCAGTCGGCTTTCAGGTCTTGTTTTGGGATCAGACGAAATGAGGTCAAGATTGAGGTATGCGCGCCGCCATTCGATTTTTTTCGTCTGGTTCGAGCACAGTGTCGTCGGATTGAGGACAATTACGCCATGAGGGCGTCCTCGAGGCGTGCAGAAGAGAGGGGTGTGAGACGTACGATATTCCGGGATGGTGAGCACACAAGTTTACCCAGGTTCGAATCCGCCGGCTTTGGACGAATCCTACTCCTGCTAGCAATCCAGTAATACGGCAGAGCCGGAATATGGGTTACAAGGGTTTCGCTTGTGCGAGTTTAGATTGTAGACTATTGTGTTGCCCTAAAGGCTCTCCCTAGGACGGCTTATATAGATATCCGGCCTAGGGTTTACAGGAGAGATCAATCCGGCTACGACTAAGAGTTGGTTACAGAGTACATCTTGAACTACAAGTAACATTATGGGCCTAAGTCGGTAAGTCTTCTGGGACTTCCCGTAGCTAGATTGGACTCCATCTTCTCTCCTGACTGGGCCGCCCGTGAAGCAAATCTCTAACCCGGAGTGGGCCACCCTGGTCAGTGAGGAACTGTGAGGATACCCGGAAAGTATATCCCCAATAGTAGCCCCCGGAGGCCTCCAAGATCCAAAGTCAGATTTTACCATCGTCTAGCTTGATCTTTGGCTTGCAGAATCTTGAAGGGTTCCTGAAACTTCACTCGGATTAGTCGGACCTTGAAGGGTTCCTGAAACTTCACTCGGATCCGGGTCTTAAAAATTAGTCGGACCTATCAAAAAGTTACTCGGATTTTCCAGCTCGATTTTAAACTAAGCCAGAACTTGGTTTCTAACGCCGCCTAACACAAGCATGGTCAAGTCACGTCATCTGACAGGCGTGCCGTCAGCACGACCGTTGGTGGGCCTGTGGTTCGTGGAACCGGGGTGCCGTTTCAATGCGTGCGTGGAGATCGAGGAGACGCAATCATCACGTGGGTCCTTCCAGTTCTTTCCACGACGCGTGGCGGTTACACTGTAGCATTTGCACGAATCTTGGCGCAGCTAGGTGGATATAAGGGGTTTGGATTTCTCCTTCTCCTTTCCACCAGTCCTTTGCCGTTTCCTTTCCTCCCAATCTTCCTGCGCACACAGAGCTCCCTCGTCCTTCCCCCACAGAACTCCCAGCGCCGCCAGTTTCAGGTCATCTTCTCACCGGAGAAATGACTTCATCATCTTCTTCCTCCGGTTTGGCGGCAGCAACGGCGACAGCGACGGCGGAAGTAGTAGCAGAGAAGGAGAGCTTCCGGGGAATCTGGATCCCCTGCGCTCTCACCGAGGAGGGCCTCAAGAACATGGAGAAGGAGGGGCTTCTCGTCGCCGACGACTGGCGGAGCGGCTCCGGCGAAACCGTCTCCAACCCGTGCGATGGCGAGCGGGTCCACTTCGGCACCCATCTCGACCGAGGTTTGTCTTTTCCTCCCTCGGAGTTCTTCTCCGAGGTGATAGATCATTATGGAGTTCAACTCCACAATCGTCCTCCCAACTCTATCTTAGAGATGAGCGTGTATGCATCGCTTTGCGAGGGATTTCTCGGCATTAGGCTGAGTTTTCTTCTCTTCCGGTACTACTTTCATGTCCGGAGAAATTCCATCACTGCCGGTGTTCCTTACATCACTGGCACTATTAGTTTTTCACTTAGACGTGATCGGGCATATCCCAAAATTTCAGCCAGTGACTCGGTCAAACAATGGCCAGCCACTCTTTCTATCATAGGAATATTCCGGCTCCCGTCAAAGCTACTACTTTGCCGGCTTTTGTCGACGGAGCTGCCACGGCCCAACCTTCTTGGGACGAGGCTTCTCCGGCTCTCACCGATGATCTGATCCTCGCTAAGAGGCGGATCAAATGTTTAATCAAACACAAGGAGCTGAAGGGATCCGACTTGGTCCAGTGCTGGGTCTCACGTCGGATCCCGCCACTTCAGTATCACGGGGATAGACTGATGCAATCCATCACGTCATCCAAAAAAGACTCCCTCTGCATCAGCCCCAAAGCCTACACCACTCAAGGCTACATCAGCCAGATCAAGTGGCTGATCAAGGAGCAGATCGAGAGGAGAATTCCGGAGATTTCTCTGGATATACACACGGCGGAAAACCCCGTGGTGCCGGTAAGCTTCCATCAATACACCTTTTATGTGTTTCAATCTTCAAGTTATACTGCAATACTGATATGCTTTCTTGTTTTCATCTTGCTGACCTCCCCGAGTTAGAGCTTGCTCCACTCGAAGGATATCCTCCTGAGTTTTCTCAGGAGACAGAAGTGGTCCCATTGCCGGACCTTGCGCTCAAGAAGCGCAAAGCTCCGACAGTGGTTGTTGGCACAAAGGAGGTGCCTATTGTGAAGAGGTAACTTTCATTCACAATTTCCGCCTTTGTACCTTTCTCGAATTTCTTTCTGAGATGTAATGTTTCCGACTTTACTACATTCTCAGAGCAAAGCCTCTCATCAAGGGTAAGGGGAAAGGGATTCCTTCGAAGCCCCTGCGACAAACGAAGCTCCCCATAGCTTCCCCTGCCGTGGCTCCTCCAACTCCTACCCTTCAACCTTTTGCAACTCCGGCGATCATTCCTTCTCCGGTGGTTGCAGAAGATCCGGCTCCTCCAACGGAGCCTGCGATCCTTGGGTCGCAAACTGACGTCACCGTGGGTGCGTCAGATCAAGATAAGGGTGATCTCTCTTCGGGTAATGATCCCTCGGCTGAGGTCTTCGCCGAAAACCTCCTCAGCAATCCGGGACTTCCCAAGTTTGGCCTGTCCCAGAAATCTGCAGAGGAAATCCAGCGGCTAGCCAGGAAAGTCCTGGACAAAAGCCATTTATCCCCCGAAGAAGAAGCGCAAGAAGCAGAGGACGTCAATTTCTCTGACCTTCTCGCTCAAATCCGCCTTCGTGACGAGAGGATTAGGACTGGCGAGCTTCCAACAGCCCCAGTAATTCCTCTTACTCTTGCCGAGAAGGTGGCAGCCGAAGTGAACACGGGTTTAGATAAACTCACCCACGCACAATATGTAAGTCGGAATTCCAACTCTTGTTTTTACATTATGTTATATCATATCCTCTAGCCCCCAAGCATGAAGTAGGATAAATAATCCGGGTTTATGCTTCATTAGGATGCCAAAGAATGAACTAGTGTAGCCCCCAAGGCTCGTGCTGATATTTAGCAAAAAATATTAGCCTGAGTCTTAAGTAGCTTTTTGACTTTGGGTATTCTGACTTACAGAAAGTATGTTCCTATAACCAGGAATTACTGACCAATGTCTGCAATAAGCGGAGAGAGATCAAGGCTCTCCGGCTTAAAAATTCCGAACTTAAAGTAGTCAAGGATGAAGCCGAAGGTAAACATTTCGAGATTCAAACCTTGTATTTTTGCTTTTTGAATGTCGAACTTTTTCTGAACTGTTGTTCTTATTTTTTTGACTTACAGCGCTGGTGAAACAATCCATCGCTATGATTGAAGAGGCCGAGAACCTCAAGACCCTGGTGGTGGAGAACAAGGGACTTCGCCAAGAGCTGGATAAGCTCAATGCAGATCATGAAAGGATCATAGCTCAAGTCCTTGAATCCTCCTCCATGGCCACTGAAGAGCGTGATCGCAAGATTGCTGCTCAGGATAAAATAATCTCGGACCTCAAGAATGAGCTTGGCAGAGAGAAGGACATCTCCCAGGCGCTCCGGGATGAACTCCAGAGTCTCCGGGAGGAGAAGACCAAGATTGACGACGTCATTCTCGGTACGTTCCACTGTCTGACTTACCTTTTTCTTCGACTTTTATCAATGTCAGATTTTTCTTGACTTGTTTTGTGTATAGGTCCTCTGAACTTGACGGACTCTTCCTCCTCCGAGCCCCACACCCACCGGCTTACCCAAGTCGGTGATCTTCTTTATGACTTCCGCTAGTCCCTTGAGGACATTGGCGAGTCTCTCAGGATTCCGGATATGCCAAGCATGTCGGATTTTCAGGTGCGGGACAAGGCCAAGGAGATGCCGCAGCTTGTTCGGGACTGGAATATGTCCTACGCGCGGACTGCTGCGCAGAACGCTCTCACCATGGTCATGAGCCACCATGGAAACATGGAGATATCGCAAGTGACCAGAGGGTACTGCAAAGTAGACGAAGACGGTCAGGAGCAAGACCATCAAGCCATCATGCACTCCTGCGCCGGATACGAGTGTCACATAGCTGATCTGACCAGCTATGAGATCCCCTTCTTCACCCGCGTAGCTACTCCACCACCTCCTCCAGAAGAAGCCGAAGAAGCTTCCAACGATGAACGGACCACCTCAGATCCGGACATCTCGGAATGATATCAAGGCGGAGTAACCAGCGAGCCGGCAGTTCCTTCATCTCCTCCTGCATCATAGACCAGAAAATTATGTATTATTCTAGAAAGAACATGATGTGTTTGTAAATATTAAGTACTATTGATTTTGCTAGTGCTAAGCTTTTGATCTATTCAGCACTTTTGGGTTTGATTTTTTTTGTGTGCCTGAAATATTTTCATAAGCACTTGAATTTTTTCGTCTCTACTTATCGTTTATCTGGCTTTCCGCCTCGTCCCTTTCATGAGCTGGCTAAACCTTCAGCCGGAAACTTTACCGAGCAACGGAGCTCACTTGCTAAACCAGTTTAAACTCAGAAACAAAGCCGGCTTCCAGTACCAAAAATTCACTACTCGGAAAATACCCGCATCCAGCAATCAGACAAATAACCAAAGTAAAGACTAGAAATTTTAGAGTTATACCCGAAGGTAGCAGTTTTAGAATTGGAAATCTAGACCAGAACGAACATGAGCATAAAGTACTTTCAAGCATTCTGGGATTTTCGACTTGAGGCAACCAAAACTTTTATTTCTCAAAGAACATGTACATATATATGATTACAAAGAAGGATAAACTAAGAATAAAAGGGACGTAGCTAAGCAATATTCCACGGTCTGTCTAACTCATCTGGATTTGTACTGCCTCCAGCTCTCTTTCTCTTCTTAGTAGAAGGTCTTTCTTTGACTAGCCTCATGTCAGTTAAGTAGTACGATCCATTGTGCAATACTCGACTAACTAAAAAGGGCCCTTCCCATACTGGGTAAAGTTTGTGCTTTCTTTGTTGCACAAGCCGGAGAACCAAATCACCTTTATTCAAAGATCTGTTTCGGACTCTCTGGCTGTAGATCTCATTTCAGCAATGACGCGAACTTCTTCGACTAAGTCGAGATCATTTTGTTGAGAAATCTCGGCATCCTCTTCGATATACGCGGCCACTCTAGGAGAAGTATGAATTAAATCACTAGGAAGAACTGCTTCTGCGCCATAGACCAAGAAGAAAGGTGTGTATCCTATTGACCTATTCGGAGTTGTTCGTAAACTCCAAATTACAGAGGGTAATTCCTCTGCCCAAGCCCCCGCATCACGTCATAGTGGTGCTTCGAGTCTCGGTTTCAGGCCTTGTAAGATTAAACCATTAGCTCTTTCGACTTGTCCGTTAGCCTGTGGATGTGCGACTGACGCAATGTCAACCAAATATTTTGCTCATCGCAGAATTCAGCCAATTCTCCCATAGAGAAGTTACTCCTGTTGTCTGTGATATTGCTATGCGGATAACCATACTGGATTATAACATCCTCGACAAATCTTTTGGCTATTTCTCTATCACAACTGGTGACAGGTTTAGCCTCAATCCATTTGGTGAATTTATCCACCATCCCTAACAGGTGAGTAAATCCACTTGGAGCTCGTTTAAATGGTCCTACCATATCAAGCCCCCAGACCGCAAAGGGCCATGTTATAGGTATTGTTCGTAGCTGATCAGCCGGAACATGAGCTTGCTTGGCGTACTTTTGGCAGCCTTTGCACGTCTTGACTAATCGTTCGGCATCTGCCTGAGCTGTAAGCCAGAAAAATCCGTGTCTAAAAGCTTTTGCCACTAAAGATTTGGCTGCAGCGTGGTGACCATACTCGCCTTCGTGGATTTTCCTTAATATTTCTACTCCTTCTTCCGGAGATACACAGCGCTGAAAACCCCCAGAAACACTCCGTTTATGGAGCTCACCTTTAACAATAGTATAGGCTTTTGCTCGTCGGATAATCTGCCGGCTCAGCACCTCGTCTTCGGGTAATTTGCCATCTACCAAATAATCGAGGGAGGGTTGATTCCAGCTGGGAATTACAGCTAGAACTACTATCAAAGGTGAGTCGGATTTGGTCGGATATTCCTCATCTACTCCCTTTATTGAGGGGACTTTGAGGTGCTCTAAAAAAGCGCCATCCGGGACCTCTTTCCGCGCAGAGCCTATGCGGGATAGTGCATCTGCTTCCTCATTTTCTGCTCGAGGGATGTGTTGAACTTCAAACCCTTCGAACAATTTAGATAGATCATCCACGACAATTTTATATGCTGCCATGTGTTTATTTGCATTACAAATATCCGAGACTTGTTGAGCAACAAGATCTGAATCTCCGTAACACATCAAACGTCGGATACCAATATCCTTAGCAATCCGGATTGCATGCAGTAGTGCTTCATACTCGGCAATGTTGTTTGTCGCTATGAAGTGGATCTGCAACACGTATAAAAGTTTATCTCCTTGGGGTGATTTGAGCACCACGCCAGCCCCCGAGCCCCCTCGAGCCTTAGACCCATCGAAAAAGAGGGTCCAATATTCCGACTCAGGGAGAATCATGTTCTCCTTCGTCTCTGTCCAATCAGCGATAAAGTCAGCAAGGATCTGGGATTTGATTGCTGTCCGAGGTTTATACTCAATGTCGAAAGCTGAGAGCTCTATTCCCCATTTGGTGACGCGTCCTGTGGCATCACTATTATTGATTATGTCTCTCATGGGAGCTTTGCTCACCACGGTAATTGGATGCTCCTGAAAATAGTGTCGTAACTTACGAGATGCTAGAAAAACACCGTAAGCCAATTTTTGATAGTGCGGATACCTCTGCTTTGATTCTGTCAGGACCTTGATAACAAAGTACGTCGGACGCTGCACCAGGTGTTCCTGATTTTCCTCTGGTCTCTCCACCACCATGACGATACTGACAACCTTATTTGTCGCAGCAATGTAAAGCAACATCGGTTCCTGAGGTTTCGGTGCTGCAAGGATAGGAGCAGATGAGAGTACTCTTTTCAGATCTTGTAGTGCAGCTTCAGCTTCGTCTGTCCAGACAAAATCCTTGGTCTTTTTCAGGAGTTTATATAATGGTGCGGCTCTTTCACCAAGCCGGCTTACAAATCGACTGACTGCAGCAATGCAACTAGTTAGTCTTTGTACGTCCTTCAGGCGAGTTGGCCTGGAAATGTTGAGTATAGCCTTAATCTTGTCTCGGTTCACCTCTATGCCTCTTTGAGACACGATGAAACCTAACAATTTTCTGGCTGGTATTCCAAAGAAGCATTTCTTTGGGTTAAGCATGATGTTGTATTTTCGTAGATTGGCGAACGTCTCCTCCAAGTCGGAAATTAGCGTTTCCTTCTTTTTGGACATCACCGCGATATCATCCACGTATGCATGTACATTGCGTCCGAGTTGGTCATGGAGGCAACACTGCATCGTGCACTGGTACGTAGCTCCTGCGTTCTTCAGCCCAAAGGGCATTGTAACAAAACAGAAGGTTCCGAAGGGGGTTATGAATAAAGTTTTGACTTTGTCAGATTCCTTCATCTGGATTTGGTGATAACCGGAATATGCGTCGAGAAAACAGAGGAGTTTCGAGCCTGCCATAGAATCGATGACTTGATCAATTCTAGGCAGAGCGAACAGATCTTTTGGACAAGCCTTGTTCAAGGCAGTATAATCAACACACATCCTTAAATCAGTGGTGTCATTTTTAGGGACCATTACAGGATTGGCTGACCACTCAGTGTGGATGACCTCTTCTATGAATCCGGCTAACTCGAGCCGTGCTAGTTCCTTAGCTATTGCCTTACGCTTTTCATCGCCAAACCGTCGTAAGGACTGTTTGACCGGTTTAGCGTTCGGGTTTACATTTAGAGAGTTCTCGGCAAGTTCCCTAGGTACTTCGGTCATGTCAGATGGCTGCCATGCGAAGATATCTTGATTTGCTTGGAGGAACTTGACGAGCGCGCTTTCCTATGTGCTACTTAGGCCTACGCCTATCTGGGTCACCTTGGAGGGGTCATCATCCTTCAATGGCGTCGTCTTCGTCTCTTGTGATGCCTTGAACTCCGGATTTGGCTTTGTCACCTCCTTCTTCGTTGCGGAGATCTCATGGGCGTGCAGCACGGCTTCTGCAAAGGCGGCATTTCCATCCTCGCACTCTCGCGCTTTCTTCGGGTCTCCCCTGATGGTGATCACGCCGTTGGGACATGGAATTTTCATCATATTGTAAATGTAACATGGACGAGCCATAAAAGCCCAGTAAGCCAGACGTCCAAATATAGCGTGGTATGCGCTTTTGAACGTGACCACTTCAAAGGAAAGTGCCTCCGTCCGATAATTCTTTGGTGTTCCAAAGATAACATCCAAAGTAATCTCCCCCAGGGAATTAGCTTGTCTTCCTGGGACAACTCCGTGAAAGATCACAGAGCTATGGTTCAGCTGTGTTTCCGAGATCTTCATCCGGCGTAGCGTTTCGACATAGAGAATATTGATGCTGCTACCACCGTCCATGAGGGTCTTGGAGAAACCATAACCGTCTATAAGTGGGTTGACGATTAAGGCGTATTTTCCTCGCCTGTGTAGCTTAGGCGGATGATCAGCACAGTCAAATGTGATTGCCACCTCTGACTAGTCCAGATATTGAGGGACAGCCGAAACTGTTGCATTGAGCTCGTGGAGAACTGCTTTCTTGACCTTTGCTGGTTGAGATCCGAGGAAGGTGACGTAAGTGTCCTTCTTGGTGGGAAAAGTTTTCTTCCCTTCCGACTTGGGATTTGAAGCATCAGCTTCCTCCATGTCGGAATCTTCCTTGGTCTCTTTATCTTTGTCGGGATTTTTCTTTCCCTTCTTCCGCTTAGCTTTGTAGCCCGCGGTATCGTCTCTCTTGATGTCGTCATTAAAACGACATTCAGCGTTGGTGTGGGACGAGCCCCCATTGGCGTCTAAGTGATGCACGCATGGGTTATTGGCAATGTCGGCCCAAGTGTAGGTTTTGCCTGGTTGTTGCTCTCCTCTACCTTGGACCCTTGATGTCCCACAGCCACGCCCGCGGCCTCCGCCACGTCCTCCTTGTCCTCTAGACCTAGAAACAGTAGTGACCACCGCTGTCTCCGTGTTGGGTTTTTCTTCTGAGGTATTTTTGCGCTTTTGAGCTTGTTGCTTTGTCTTTGCTGACTGAGGTACAGCCAGGACATTGAGTAATCCTTCTGCGTTGTCTTCAGCATCTGCATACTTGCTCGTTGTTTCTATCATCTCTCCCAAATCAGTGACCTTGTCACACTTTAAGCGGTGACGCAGTAAACCAATTGGGAGTCCTGCGATGAAAGCTTCAGTCGCGGTTTGATCGTTTACTCCTTCACAGGAGTTCTTAGTGTCGATCCATCGTCCGAGGTAATCCCGGCAAGTTTCTCCGGCTTTTTGGGTGCAACGCTGTAGGTCTCCGACCGAACACGGCCTCCGATATGTGCCTTCGAAATTCCAAAAGAACGCATTTTGCATGTCATACCAGTTGTGGATGGTGTTCTCCGGAAGTTCATTGAGCCATGATCGCGCTGTCTTCCGCAACATAAGTGGGAGATATCGGGTTGCGACCAGGTTTTTTCCGCCTTTGGCAATGCAGCAAGCTTGGGAGAAATCCTGTAGCCAGGTATCTGGCCAAGCAATGTTGTCGTAGGCTTGGATGTGCCTTGAGATAGCAAATCCTTCCGGGAATTTTGTAGCTCTGACGCGTGGTCCAAAACATTTTGGGCCCACGTAGAAATCATCGTTTTCGTAGCGCCGCTCCTCTATATTGGAGTTGACCCTGTGCCTTGCGTCGTTCGGGGATAGAGATCATCCCGAATGTCGGTTGTGGCTGCGGTGCTTTGGAGCCGGACTTTGGCTTCTGCCACCACCTCCTCCGCCATGTCATCCTCCTTGCCCTCCTTGGGGGCTGTTGTGATAACTGCCTGGTGGAGGGGGTGGGGCAGCTGAATTGTTTCCGGCTTATCGCCGGTCTCCGTCCGAAGCGTCATTATTTCGGTTCCGGGGAGGTTCTTGACTATGACGAGCCCCCTGCCGGCTTGTTCCAACATGGTTTCCGTCGTTCCTTCGTCCGTCGTTCCCACCATGGTGAGGCTTAGTCAGATGGCTCTCATGTCTAGGAGGTGGCATTCTCTGACGATCCTCCTCCCGACGTTTCTCCTTATCTTCTCCCTTTCGATCATTGAACTCTCGTTGGGGAGGATTCCTCGGATTCAGTGCAGCGATCGTGTCTTTCTCGGCCGCTGGAGCGACATTGCTCCAGTCATGTGTAGCTCTACGATGCTGTCCCGACGATCCGGTTCTCGAATAATTATCTTCCCTACGTTCGGGGTGATGGTACTTCGCCCGAACGTAATGGGATCTTACGTCAGCCCATGCCGGATCTGTGCGACATTGGTCAGAATTCGAGACCAATTTTTGACTTCTGGACAGGGCGACCTTCTGCTGCTCCAGTCCCTTGTTGAGTAGCTTGATACCCAAATGGATCTCCTCTGGTCCTGGATTAGCCGATAGAATTTCTCGGGCTGCCACGGTATTCTGTACTGGGGTTGGGTATACCCAATCTCCGTTGCTGTCTTTCCGTGGCTTCCCCATCTCGTCCCCAAAAAGGACGGCACGGACACGTGGGAATTGGTCATCATTGGTGTGACGCTTCCATGTCTTCTGATGCAACCAAGACATGTATTCCTTGCTTGACATGCGTTTCTTCTCCACCTCGATGTTTTTGGCTTCATCAAGGAGTTGTTGACGACGCGCTTCTAGGGCTTGGGCCCTTTCGTCCAGCTCATCTGCAGTAAGTTCTGCAGCTGTAGGGATAGGTGTGGTTAATGCAGCATCGATGAGTTTACTTTTTCGCGCATCTTCTGTGATCACGTGTCCATCCACCGATGCTTCTTTTTTCGGCTCGTCTGGGATAAGTTCTCCATCCGAGTCTTCCTCGTATTCCTCGGCAATCACCTCTTCTGTGAGAGGGTCTTTTGCCGGGGTCTTGTTCTTCTTCTTTGCCTTCTTGGCAGCATCGGTAGCAAAGACGGCTATGGGTCTGTTTCCCGGAGTCAAGCTCTAATCGGTACTTTCGGACATCTGGACTTCGGGATTATCTCCGACGTCCATGTCATCCTGCGCTTTGGGAGAGTGTTCCCCGGATCCTTCATCCATGGCTTCTCTTTCTTCTGCAGCTTTGGAGTTGTACTCCTCTTCATATTCCGTGGAGAACTTTCGGAAATCTGCCGACGTCATAGACTCATCCGAGGATGCAGGGGCGTCGGCGTTTGTTCCAATTGCCTCCAGCACAGAGTCGGTGTTTTCTCCAGCATCGGCAGAGCCGGATCCGGATCCTACATATCCGACGAAGTGCGATGCGTGCTTCCTGAGGTACCTGCGGCTTTCGCGATCAGCCATATCGAAACTTTTAATGGTCTCGAGGATTGCATCTGCGCTTTTGCCTTCCAGTATCATACGTCTTAATGTGTACCTGAGGAAAGGTCTGTCTGTCCCGGCATCGTCAGAGCCAGAATCAGTGTCATTGATATGCTCCTCCTAGATTTCGACTTCCTCGGGTGGGTCGATCTGGGATCCGGCTTCTCCAGGGAGATCCACTCCAGATTCGACTTGGACCGTGAGGTCTTCTTTAGGCTCGGATTTCTCCACTATCTCCGCAACTGGTGTGGGCTGGGTGGGATTAGGGTTTTCTGAGATCCGGAACTCTGCCACCTCCGCGGACAAAGGGGACCCAGAAGATTCTTCTGCCTCTATCATCACCGCTGGGGTGGGTTGGGCAGGTTCAGCGAAACCGATGTAAACATCGATCTCGCCAAAAGACATGATTGTATAGGCAGTCACGTCCTTCCTAGCTGAAATCCACGTCTCGTCGAGAACGATGAGAGGGACGTCGCTGGTGTAGAGGATGCGACCGATGGCGATGGTCTCGCCGATTCTGATTCTTGCAGATTCCGCTCGGAACGTAGATCCGAAGCTCACTTGCCCCACGGTGGGCGCCAACTATCATCGGATTGAGGACAAGTACGCCATGAGGGGGTCCTCGAGGCGTGCGGAAGAGAGGGGTATGAGACGTACGGTATTCTGGGACGGTGAGCACACAAGTTTACCCATGTTCGAATCCGCCGGCTTTGGACGAATCCTACTCCTGCTAGCAATCCAGTAATACGGTAGAGCCGGAATATGGGTTACAAGGGTTTTTCCTGTGCGAGTTGAGATTGTAGACTATTGTGTTGCCCTAAAGGCTCTCCCTAGGACGGCTTATATAGATATCCGGCCTAGGGTTTATAGGAGAGATCAATCCGGCTACGACTAAGAGTTGGTTACAGAGTACATCTTGAACTACAAGTAACATTATGGGCCTAAGTCGGTAAGTCTTCTGGGCCTTCCCGTAGCCGGATTGGACTCCGTCTTCTCTCCTGACTGGGCCGCCCGTGAAGCAAAGCTCTAACCCGAAGTGGGCCACCCTGGTCAGTGAGGAACTGTGAGGATACCCAGAAAGTATATCCCCAACACACATCTCAAACACCGGGCGCGTTCTGCATTCTTCCTGTTCTTTCGAGTGCTGTGGGGAGAAAATGAGCTTCATGCGTTGGCATCGCGCCTGTTGGTGGGATGATCGCTTGGGGCAGCTTCATTTCTTCTCCAAACTCGGCTTTGACGGCCTCCCATTGGATGCTTGGCAGCCGGAGACCCTCAAGCAGGTCGTCAGTAGCCTTGGCGGCGAGCTGGTGGAGATCGTGCCACCGAGCGACAGATGGGTCATCAAGGTAAAGGCGTGGTTGAAAGATCTTGACACATTTCCTAAGATGTACGAGGTGCAGATTCCAAGCAGGGCAGGGCGATAGCTTTGATGGAAGCACACGGTCATCATCCACCTGTAGGAGGTTCTGGAATCAGTACATGGCATTCAGGACACCGAAGAGGCGGCCAGAAAGCGTCCTCGTGCCTGCAGTGTTGGCCTGGAAGGATCGATGGCATAGGACCACCATCATTTCGCGACAACACACACAGTTTCGGTGGGGGAACTGGGCTTGGACAAGCTGGTGGTTCTGATTTCCCTCAAGTGAAGACAAAGCCCTAGTGAATTTCTGTAGTATGTGTGTAACATCCCAAAAATTTATTATGAAAACATCATCATTGCATTCATATCATCATGGCATGTGTTGCATTGCCTTTAGTTTGTCCCCCAAATTTTGGTGAAAATTTGAGTCAATTTGAAACCCTTTTGCTAATTCAAATCTTTTGTAAAAGAAAAACTAAAAAGAAAAAGCAAAAGGGAGAAAAAAATAGCAGCAGTAGCAGCCTGTTCGGCCCAGCTACTCCAGCCCACTAAGCCCACCCAGCTTACCCCTATCCCCCCTCTATTTCTTTTCTCACCGCCCCTGCACACCCCTCTCGCTGACGATCTGGCCCCACTGCCCCGTCACCCTCCACCTCACCATCTTCCACCACGGGACGAACGGCTCGTTCCCCCTCCCCTACCATTTCCACTTGATTAAACTCGAGTAAATTCGAGCATTTGCGGGAGTAATTCTCCACTACGACCCCTCCCTCTTAATCCCCTCTCCCTTCCCTTCGTTTTCCCCTCAAACACCACCACCAGAGAGCCCCCAGGCTCCCTGAATTTGAGCTCGGATCGCCGCACACCGATGAAATCCAGCGACGATTCCGGTGAGAACCGACAGCCTCGCGCCCTCCTCTCTACCCTATCAACTTCACCACCCTCAGGCGCACCGATTAACCTCTTTTGTTCGATTTCTATCTGCCCAGGTCATCGCCACGGTCACCACCGGTGTTTTCTTCTGCCGCCGTTGTTCGCCGATGATTTCGGTAAGGAACGGGTTCCCGTCGCCCTCTTTTGGCCACAGCCGGCTTGTACTGGACCTGGCACACGTCGCGGACCCCTTGTTTTGTCTGCTCGAGCCCCAGGACGACGCCACCGTCTTGAAGACGCGAGCTCCGACTTTGGTAGGAACTCCGTCGAGGAATCTAGGACGAACCAGAGCGCCCCTCCCGCAGCCGCGACCATCACCGAGACCACCTCGACTTCCGCAACCTCTGGTAATAGTCCATGGTCCCCTACCCCTTTATAATCGCCGGAACACCACCCACCCAACGCGCCGCCGCCACACGCAGAGAGCTAGCGCCGCCAGTTCTTGGCCACGTGTTGAGCACCATCCGATCCAGATCCAGTGGCTAGGATTAGATCACTAAACGAAGAGGTACCGGCTAATCTGGTTCGCTCGTTGCCACTTAAATCCAACGACCCACATTGATCGATCCAACCGAATCGGTATGGGCCAATAGAAACACGCCACGTCAGTTATTGCGTCTGTTAAATTTAGAAAATAGGCAGAAAATATGTTTAACTTAGAAATTCAATAAATTTTGATCCATAATTCAGAAAAATACAAATTTGGTGTCCATGGATTCAGAAAAATGAGTGCTTCACTGTTGAGGCCTTATTTCACCCTTTAGCTTCTGAAAAATTGGAGTTATAGGCAGAACCTTTTTAGGAGTATTTTACCCATAAAAATTACTTCATAATTTGTTTTTGAGTAATCCTTATGCCTTTAGATAGAGTATTTTAACCTCTGTACTATAGACTCTGTTTATTAAAGAGTGTTGTTCATCTCATTGCATTTGCATGCATTCCTATTTTTGTGGTGCTTATATTGATTGTATTATTGTTGTTGGATTTATTCTTTGTGCAGATTGTGTGGATTGTGAAGTTTGTTGCTATGAGGATTGTACCTACTCCCCTAGCTACCAGGGCAAGTGATAATTCATCTTATGTCCTATTATTTTCACTATTGCACTAGTGCTAGGTTAGTAGATCTTTGCATGGTAGGATTATTTATATATGTTACTATGCTATGGCTATCCTATAGAATATATCTTGGTAGTATTTCCTAGTTAGAAGACATCGTATGCTAGAGTGCTTAGCCATGCTATTTAGAATTCGTGGGTGGAAATTCATATTAAGATAGTATGGAAGTATATATCTTTTGACTAAGAAAACAACTAATGTTAATGAAACACCTGGGTGGAAATGGGACATGTATGGATTATGTTGAGTGGTTACTCAAGGCCCATGTCTATGGTCTACCCTGGTGTATCGCACTTGTGGACGGCCATCCAGGAACAAACAGATTGGAGACGTTCTTGTCGCGAAGCTTCCAGTGCAGCCACATGGCATATGGGCTCTGCCTTGACCGACTAAGTTGCAAGAACTCAGCCAGACAGACAGAAGGTGGTAGTTATGATAGGATGGAATGCGTCCGTGGTGGTCTGAGGGATTGCTTCTGAAAAGTCTCGTCTCGATGCATGTCGAGTCTTGTGGGGAAAGTACACCACCTCTCGAGAGGATAAAACTAAGTACTTAGCCTTGTCCCCGGTTATGGACAATTTCTGAGCGTCAAGACATTGAAGCAGTTCAAAAATCTCCTCATCCAAATTTCTCTAAGTTAAAAATTGTGGGAGAACAAGGATAGAGGTTCATTGATGTCTATCAATGGTACCTTAGTGTTTTTAAAGGGAAAACCTACTCTTCAAAAACTATGAAACCTTGCTTTTAGCAAAGTCAGTCAAAACCACACTTAGCCATATAATCATGTAGTTGTTGGAATTTACTATATAACTATAGTATCACTTGCCAATACAATTCCAACTATATTGACCCTTTGTGGCTGTAACTTATCATGTTGGAGGATACTCAGACGATGAGTAGGGTTACGGGTCTACACTCGACATGTTTGCCTGTGGCGCATGAAGACAAAAGACTCTATTATTATGCTATGTCTCGTGAACTTTGAATAATGTTAGCCTTGGGATAAGTGAGTTGTAAGAACTATTATATTCCTAGATATGCGATGTAATAATGACCTTTGTATCTCTGTACTTCATCTTAAACTAGGGGTGCTAGAATTTCGATCCAGGGACTAGCACTGCAATCACGGGGATCTTTACCTTATTATGGTGAGATATTACAGATGGTATCAGAGCACTGTGTTGCCTGTAGGTTCGTGACCCTAGGTTGGATTAGACTAAGGAAAACCCTCAGGAAAAATTATTTGTATTTCAAACTTTACACTTGTCATTTCATCTCGTAAAACTTTTCCTAATCATCCTTCCTCATCTATTTTTGTAGATGTCCACCATCAATGAATCTATCAAGAAGGGACCACTGATGACTATGACACTTGAGTGTGAGACGGAATTTCCCAAGGCACTCAAAAACCTCATGATTGGCTTCAGGATAGATGGTGAGGCCATGTACAAAGGATTTCCTGTGATAGACGAAGGACAAGAGTATTGGTGGGTGTAACTCCATTTATATAAGAACAAGTAAGATGACCCAAAGAGTATGGGATTCTGCATGTTCACCAACTCTGAAATGCATATGTCATTCTTTGACTCTGCAAAGGATGCAGCTTGGAATGCCATTAAAGAACTTGGGGAAAGACTTAAGTATTGAATGCTCAATACTCAGGAGGATCTCAGGGATGAGAAACATCGTATCCAAGATTCAAAGGCTACGGTAGATCGACTAAGGAAAGATATCATAGACTTGGCTTTGGAGTTATGCGAGCAAGACAAACAGATTGCTGGCAAGAACACCCAGATTGCTACCTTGGTTAATAAGGAGTGAGATACTAGTTGGACCACCACACTTGGCATTTTATCACGTTAGTATTTTGATCATACCAACCTATGTGGTATGGCAAAAATTTGTCTAAGTTATGATTGGACCTTGATTTCTTGAGTTGAATGATATATTTCTACTTGGGTTGATGAATGTTTTGTTAGTTGCTATTGGTTTTTATATTTTATCTTTGCATCTATTGTTACTTGTGTTTTCTTTCTCTAGACTTGTGTTATCACTAATTTTCTCCATTGTATGCAAAAGATGCCGAATTTTGTCTACAGCACAGCCGATGATTTCAAGGGAACTCGCTTTGGGACTCGCATTTTGGAGCTCGTCTAGGTGCTCGCTCTTCCAATCCCTACCATTCAGGGACTTCAGCTGAGGAAATTTCAGAGGAAGGACTTATGGGGATTCAGAGTTACCCAGCCAGGACGCCATACAGAGCCCCCAACTAAGGAGATCGCCTTCAAGATACTCCATGATGACTTGGAGAAGGGCCTCGACGTCGCTATGCAGGAGATGTTGGGACGCCTATGTGGACGTCACTCTTCCGAGATCAGGAGCCACTACTTCCACTTCTTTGGGAGGCGCAACGAGGACGGAGAGCCTATTGTGTTGGACAAGGACATTAAGGAGACTATCAAGCCCGTGCAACACTACCTCCAGGACTTAGAGAGCCTTATCAGGAACCTTGATACTGATAGGACTAATGTGATGCTTAGCAATGATGAACTACGAGTCCAACTTAAGGAGAAGGACAAGGCCTCCCAGGAACAGGAGAAGCGAATCAAGGAAATGGAAAAGAAGTTTGAAGACCAAGAGAAAAATTCAAGAGCCAAGAGAAGAGGGTTCAGGAGAAGAATAAGAAGATTAGAGATTTGGAGACTAGGTTAGAGCTTGATGATACTGAGCTGGAGGCAGATCATGAGGTGATAGAGAGCTTGCGCACACAGAAGAGAGAGTTATAGGCGAGGATCGATGCTTTGTCTACAAGCTTGGAGGAATACAAGGCAGGATTCGCCGCAGCAGGGCTTGCACTAGTGGAGGAGGAAGTCGACATGGAGGATTAGTGATATCCATCGATTTATCGTTTTATTAGCGAGTCGCATAGATCATACCGACTTGTGAGTGACTATGCTAGTATGTTGTTTATCTTCGCAAACTCTGTTATTGTCGTGATGTTGAACATGCATGTGCTTGTTTGTTTGATTGTTGTTATTCTACTTGGGTTATCTATCATTACTTACCCTTATTAAAGCCACATATGCCTCCCCATTGTACCAACAACGAGGACAACAACGACAATGGCGATGGGATGCAGCAAATGATGGCTACACAGACACAGTTGATGCAAATGATGACTCAGTTCATGGAGAACCAGAATCAGAACAACAACAATAACAATAATAACAACCAGAACAATCCACCACCTCTTGATATGCTCAGAAGATTTCTAAGGCTGAGACCTGCTAAGTTCTCTAGTACTACTAATCGCATGGTAGCAAATTACTGGCTATGCTCTGTGAACAAGGACTTAGTCACAGTTGGATGCACTGACGCAGAGAAAGTTAGATTTGCAGCACACTTACTGGGAGGTCATGCAGCTACTTGGTGGGACAATTTCCAAGTTACTCACCCTATTGAAGATGTAACTTGGGCAATGTTTGAGGATGGATTTCGCACCACTCACATCTCTTCTGGAACAATGGG
Organism: Avena eriantha; assembly: GCA_910589775.1. Classification (NCBI taxonomy): domain Eukaryota; kingdom Viridiplantae; phylum Streptophyta; class Magnoliopsida; order Poales; family Poaceae; genus Avena; species Avena eriantha. The sequence goes on from OU342744.1 coordinate 267,909,740, forward strand.
GTTGAAGAAAAAGGAGTTTCACAACCTTAAACAATGCCATCGTGGTATTTCTGAGTACATCGAAGAGTTCAACAATCTGTCACGTTATGCACCGGATGATGTTAACACTGACGCAAAGAGAAAAGAGAATTTCCTTGATGGGTTGAATGATGAAATATCTATGCAACTATCTGTTGCTTATGTTCCAACCTAAAAATCTCTGTGTGATAAAGCTACCATCCTAGAAAACAAGATGAAGCAGGTGGAAGGTAGAAAAAGGAAACACCACTTCGATAAGTATGGATCATGATCACCTCACAAGTGTTCTTATGGTGAAGGTAGTGGGAGATCAGGATCCCATAAGAATGGGAATCATAACAACCATCGTAACAATAATCACCACCACGATGGAAACAATCATCGTGGACACAACAAAGGTGGGTACATGAATAACCATAATGGTCATGGCAATGGGAATCAAAATAGTTAGAATCGCCATAATCAGCCAACAAAGAAAGACATCAGTTAGGTGGAATGTTTCAAGTGTAACAAGACAGGGAACTATGCTAATGAATGCCCAGAAAATAAGACTGATCGGGCTAATCCAAAACCTTTTCAAAAGGGTCATGTGAATCACATCAATGTGGAGGAAATCCAAGAAGGATCTGATGCCGTAATCGATAAGTTCAAGATTAATTCCTTTCTAGCACTTATCCTTTTTGATACCAGCGCATCGCATTCATTCATTTCAAGAGCATTTGTAGACAAAAATAAACTCTCCACTGAAACTATTGGATGTCCCATTAAGGTAAGTTCCCCGGGTGGAGAAATGATAGTAAATTCTGGGTGCCGACAGATAATCCTAGAGATTGGAAAAAACAAGTTTCTAGTTAATTTAATAATCCTAGAGTCCCAAGGATTAGATGTAATATTAGGGATGGACTGGTTGACACGTTATGAGGGAGTGATAGATTGTGCCAAATGAACTGTTATGCTCACAACCCCAGAAAAGAAACGGATCAGGTTCAAGTCTAACTTTGAACCCAAGGGGAGCAAGGTTAATTCTCTTAAGGGGGTAGCCTAGACAAGCTACCAATAGTGAAGGAGTACCCTGATGTGTTCCCAGAAGAATTACCTAGCATGCCACTAGATAGGGATGTGGAGTTTCTGATAGACTTACTACCAGGAACTGGACCTATAGCATAGAGACCTTACAAAATGTAAGTGGACGAGTTAAAAGAACTCAAGAAACAGCTGGGAGAACAGTTGAAAAAGGGATTTATCCAACCAAGTTCTTCATCTTGGGGAGCACCAGTTTTGTTTGTTGAGAAGAAAGACCAAAGTCAAAGACTATGCATAGACTATCGATCACTTAATGAAGTGACCATAAAGAATAAATATCCCCTACCTAGAATTAATGATATTTTTGATCAGCTAGAAGGAGCATGTGTGTTCTCAAAAATTGATCTTTGATCAGGATACTTTCAACTAAAGATTAGAGAACATGATATACCAAAGACTGCATTTACCACTAGATATGAGTTGTATGAATATACAGTGATGCCGTTTGGATTGACTAATGCACCGGCCTTTTTCATGAACATGATGAACAAGGTATTCATGGAATTTCTTGACAAGTTTGTAGTGGTATTCATCGATGACTTATTGATATATTCCAAGAGCAACGAAGAACATCTGCGCCTAATTCTAGAGAAACTCAGGGAACACAAACTATATGCCAAGTTCAGTAAATGTGAATTTTGGCTGAATGAAGTGGGATTTCTTGGGCATATAGTATCTAGAAGTGGTATAGATGTTGACCCAGAAAAATTGGCAGCTGTAACAGAATGGGAACCTCCTAAAACAGTTAAAGAAATCCGTAGTTTCCTAGGCCTAGCAGGATACTATCGGAGGTTCATTGAAAATTTCTCGAAGTTAGCAAAGCCTATGACTGATCTGCTAAAGAAACAGAAGAAATTTGACTGGACAGAAGCATGTGAAGCCAGTTTTCAGGAGTTGAAGAAGACATTAGTGTCAGCACCAGGGTTATGTTTGCCGGATCTTGAGAAAGACTTTCAAGTTTATTGTGATGCATCTCACCTGGGACTGGGAGGTGTACTAATGCAGGAAGGTAGAGTTGTAGCTTATGCATCAAGAAAACTCAAAAATCAAGAAGTGAACTATCCTACTAATGACCTAGAGTTGGCATCAGTTGTACATGCACTAAAGACATGGATGCATTATCTTATGGGAAAGCGTTGTGAAATGTTCACCGATCACAAGATTCTAAAATACATTTTCACACAGAAGGAACTCAACATGAGACAAAGAAGATGGCTAGAACTTATCAAAGATTATGACTTAAGTTTGCAATACCATCCTGGAAAGGCAAATGTCGTAGCCGATGCGTTAAGCCGCAAGGTTTATGTAAATGGCCTCAACAAGGGAGAATTTCCAGAAGAATTATGCGCCAAATTTAAAGAGTTGAGATTAGACATAGTGTCGGAAGGATACCTTGCATCTTTGGAAGTGCAGCCAACACTAATGAACAGAATCCGAGAAGCTCAAAAGATGGACAAAGAAATAGAAGAAATCAGAAGTAAAATTAGTGAAGGAAAGGTAAAAGGATTTCATGTAGACGAACAAGGAACCTTATGGTATGAAAAACGTATCTATATTCCACATGATCTTGAACTTAAGAAGTTGATCCTACAAGAAGCTCACAATTCACCGTATTTGATTCATCCTGGCAATGCCAAGATGTATATGGATGTTAAGGAAAGATGTTGGTGGAATAATTTAAAGAAAGATATTGCAGAGAACATTGCCTTGTGCGACGTTTGTAGTCGTGTAAAGGCAGAACATCAGAAACTAGCAGGATTATTACAACCACTACCAATACCTGATTGGAAATGGGATAAAATTGGTATGGATTTTATCACCGGGCTGCCAAGGACTAGATCTGGATATGATTCTATATGGGTTATCGTTGATCGCTTGACAAAAGTGGCTCATTTCATACCGGTGAAGACCACTTACACAAGTGCCAAGATAGCCAAGATATACGTGAATAGAATTGTATGCTTACACGGGGTGCCTAAGAGTATTGTGTTGGATAGAGGAACTCAGTTCACTTCGCACTTTTGGCGACAGCTACACGAGTCGTTGGGAACTAGACTCGAATTCAGCACTGCGTTTCATCCATAGACTGATGGGCAGACAGAAAGGACCAATCAGATTTTGGAAGATATGTTAAGGGCTTGTGCGTTAGACTATGGATCTAGTTGGGACGAAAGTCTACGATACGCGGAATTTTCCTACAATAATAGCTATCAATCAAGGATAGAAATGGCTCCATTTGAATTCCTTTATCGAAGGAAGTGTACTACACCATTGCTGTGGAATGGAGTGGGATAAAGAAACTTGTTCGGACCAGACCTAATCAAGGAGGCCGAAGAGAAAGTCAGGATAGTGAGAGATAGACTAAAGGTAGCCCAATCTCGACAAAAGAGCTATGCAGATCCAAAATATAGGGAGGTCACCTATGAGGTTGGTGATAGAGCTTATCTGAGAGTAGCACCACTTAGTGGTGTGAAGATATTTGGAATCAAAGGAAAATTAGCACCACGTTATGTAGGACCCTTGAAGATTCTGAGCCGCAAAGGGGAAGTGGCATATGACATAGAATTACCAGAATCTCTGTCAGCAGTTCATAATGTATTTCATGTTAGCCAGCTGAAAAAGTGTCACCCAGAGATGGAAGAAACTTCGCTGAAAGACACTATACCATTAGAAGAGGTTCAACTAAATAATGATCTTACTTATGAAGAGAAACCTATCAAGATTCCGGAGACAGCAGAAAGAATTACACGTACCAAGACAATCAAATTCTGTAAAGTATAGTGGAACCATCACACTGAATCAGAAGCAACATGGGAACAGGAAGATGAACTACGGAAAGATCAGCCTCACCTATTTGCTAGCCAACCTGAATCTCGAGGGCGAGATTCATCTTAAGGGGGTTAGATTTGTAACATCCCAAAATTTTCTTTTGAAAACATCATCATTGCATTCATATCATCATAGCATGTCTTGCATTGCATTTAGTTTTTCCCCCAAATTTTTGGTGAAAATTTGAGTCAATTTGAAACCCTTTTGCTAATTCAAACTTTTGTAAAAGAAAAACTAAAAAGAAAAAGCAAAAGGGAGAAAAAATAGCAGCAGTAGCAGCCTGTTCGGCCCAGCTACTCCAGCCCACTAAGCACACCTGGGTTACCCCTCTCCCCCTTTGTTTCTTTTCTCACCGCCCCCTACACACCCCTCTGCTGACGATCTGGCCCCACTACCCCGTCACCCTCCACCTCTCCATCTTCCACCACGGGACGAACGGCTCGTTCCCCCTCTCCTACCGTTTCCACTCGATTAAACTCGAGTAAATTCGAGCATTTGTGGGAGTAATTCTCCACTATGACCCCTCCCTCTTAATCCCCTCTCCCTCCTCTTCGTTTTCCCCTCAGACACCGCCACCAGAGAGCCCCCAGGCTCTCCGAATTTGAGCTCGGACCGCCACACACCGACGAACTCTGGCGATGATTCCGGTGAGAACTGACCGTCCCACGCCCTCCTCTCTGCCCTATTAACTTCACAATCCTTAGGCGCACCGATTAACCTCTTATGTTCAATTTCTACCTGCCCAGGTCATCGCCACATTCACCACCGGCGTTTTCTTCTACCACCGTTCACCGACGATTCCGGTAAGGCACGGGTTCCCGCCGCCCTCTTTTGGCCACAATCGGCTTGTACTAGACCTGACACACGTCGTTGACCCCTTGTTTTGTCTACTCGAGCCCCAGCACGACGCCACCGTCTCGAAGACGCGAGCTCCGACTTCGGTAGGAACTCCTGCGAGGAATCTAGGACGAACCAGAGAGCCCCTCCCGCAGCCGCGACCATCACCGAGACCACCTCGACCGCCGCAACCTATGGTAATAGTCCACGGTCCACCTACCCCTTTAGAATCACTGGAACACCACCCACCCGACGCGCCGCCGCCGCACGCAGAGAGCCAGCGCCGCCAGTTCTTGGCCACGTGCTGAGCACCGTCCAATCCAGATCTAGTGGCTAGGATTCGATCACTAACCGAAGTAGTACGGGCCGATCGGGTTATCTCGTTGCCACTTAAATCCAATGGCCCACATTGATCGATCCAACCGAATTGGTATGGTCCAATAGAAACACGCCACGTCAGTTATTGCGTCTGTTAAATTTAGAAAATAGGCAGAAAATATGTTTAACTTAGAAATTCAATATCTTTTGAGCCACAATTCAGAAAAATAGAAATTTGGTGTCCATGGATTCAGAAAAATGAGAGCTTCACTGTTGAGGCCTTATTTCACCCTTTAGCTTCTGAAAATTGGAGTTATAGGCAAAACTTTTTTAGGAGTATTTTACCCATAAAAATTACTTCATAATTTGTTTTTGAGTAATCCTTATGCCTTTAGATAGAGTATTTTAACCTCTGTACTGTAGACTCTATTTATTAAAGAGTGTTGTTCATCTCATTGCATTTGCATGCATTCATATTTTTGTGGTGCTTATATTGATTGTATTATTGTTGTTGGATTTATTCTTTGTGTAGATTGTGTGGATTGTGAAATTTGTTGCTGTGTGGATTGTGTAGGGGTTCCGCGCATAAAAACAATAAATTTTACTCTACGCCCCTGAACCCCTGAAGCTGCCCGGACTTATCTATTAGTAATACAGTAACGGGAGGGGCTTTTCACGAACTTACCCTTGAAGACCAAAAAGCGTTGTCAACGCTTAGGAGAGCGTGGTTGATGTAGACGAGCCAAAGCCGACCTCAAGGTCGTGATGAAGTCCTTGCGCTCCTTCTGGCTCCAACGACTTGAGTGCCTCAAGTGCGACACCTCGCGGGGAGTTACACACGTCCAGTGCCTGACGATGACTCCCGCTTCCCCGATCCAACAGCAGTTGCGGAAGTAGAGCTCCCGGATCCGAATCCCGCAGCGCGATAGCGCTCCGCGGTGAAGACGTCTCTCACTCACGCAGTCCAGACTTGGGACCACGGTCACGAGAGAGAGAGAGGGGGAGAGAAAAAATATCAATTGGAGGTCCTCCCAAAAGTGGGGAGACCTTTATTGATTATTGGTGTATTTTTCTAGGCCAAATACCCCACTTTATATAGGGGGAGGGGAGGTACTACCTTCCCTAAAGTCCCAGGGTGGGACTAAAGGAGAGGAGGTGGCCGCCGGCCACCTAGTGGCCCCATGCGGGGGGGGGGGGGGGGGGCTAGGCCTAGCCGGCCTCACCTTTGCCCCTTCTCCCTCTCTCCTTTCCCCTAATGGGCCATCTCCCTCCGGAATTGGCCCATTAAGCCTTTTTGACCTTTAATTGGTTTTCTCTTTATTAAATAATTATGAATAAATGATTAAATCAATATTTAACATTCATTCACACATTATCTAATCTCCGTGGCCATGGAACACCTTCCACATCCACTCCGGACATCCTCCGGACTTACCGAAACCCTTCCGGTTTCTCTCTTCTTTTCTTCGATGATTCTACCGATCCTATAAACACTCTCTAAGAATCATCAAGCCCTTAAGCGTGATACCCCACGGTTCGGGAACACTCCAGACATGGTTGGGACACTCCCGCACCAATGATCGACAGAGGGACCTAGATGGCCATGTGACCCCTGTGCTTTCCACGAAGATCTTTCGTCGTTTGAACCGGGACAGTCGTGTCTTATTCCCTTTGTCATTCGATACTAGCATTGCCCGAGATCTGATCATTGACATCACCATGTCGTGTTCAATCTCGTTACTGAACAATGTTGTTTGACTCGTTTCGACAAGTGATATCCCCATGATCTAATCACACGCTGCGCAGCTATTGGATATAACTTCTCCGAGTGGGCCCTTGAGTATCTTCCCGTCACATGGACAGACAAATCCCGCTCTTGACATATATTGCCTCTACGGTTTCCTCCGAATACCTGAACACACCTTTATAACCACCGTTTTACTAGATGGCGTTTGATGCTATCTAAGCACTCTCGGGAGACAGTGATTGATATAGCCTCACGGTCTAAGGAATAGTCTACGAGGATCCATTTCTAATCATCGTAACTTGAACTTCGTGACATGATCGGGTCACGATGTTTAGGTTGGGTATTGGTTCATCATCTCATTCTGAGAATGAGATGACCTCATTTCCAACTGGCATAAATGCCACATGATCAGGAAACATGATCATCCATTGACCAATGAACCAGTGACTAGAGTTTCACTGGGAACCCCTGGTTGTTTGTATATCACATGTGTATTGATGTTTCCACTAAATATAGTTATAGCATGATATAAAACTTAATCATAAACTATATGAAATATGATAATAGTCCTTACTACTATTTGTCTCTAGAGCATATTTCCAACAGTCTCCCACTTGCACTAGAGTACAAATACACTAGATGCATTTTGTTCTCAATCATTGGCACCATATATCCGGTACCCTGAACATGCTTGCTCATGGAAGAGGTTGAGTCTTGGGTCTGTACTTTACAGTCCCAAATCCTTTGCAACTTACTAATGTAACCTTAATTGACATTAATACTTAATCATCGCATGATAGCATCTTTGTGTATGCATCGTCGTTATGGAAGGACAACGAGGCCTGATTCCAGGAGCCTACAATGACGTTAGATCAACCTCGAGGGCTTTCTCATGGGCATTGTGCCCTAGGACACATCACTCTATGTTAAAAGCGAACTAGCCCCGCCATAACATTATACAACACTTTAGATGGTACCCTTATCTATTATTATAAATGTATTCATCAAAACACTAGTGCACTATGTGCAAGTTTCGATGTTTTGTTCACCTCGCTTCCTACTTGACTTTAATTGGTATCTACAGGAGTTTCCAACATATTCCCTTATAACATAACTTTTTATGCTTTAAGATATGTTATCCTTTATGGATTTAGAAAATATCTTCACGGTTCTCTAATAGACACTACGGACAAAACTTAGCTCAACGTTCTGTGATTCGAACTTAATCACTTTCAAACGTTCCTTAATTGGATCACATATTATGCTAAGTCATCATCATGGTTTTCTAAGATAGAACCTATGTCTCAACATAGTGGATGACGATCATACTTTTCTTTCTTTTAACCATGGATGTTAAACTTAATACTATTCCTAATTTGAGTTATCAAGGACTGGTTCCTCAATTAACTTCTATTCTGAAACCCTTTTCAGAATCCCTTAAGGAATACTACATAATATCATAATACACCTATTATCAACTTCTACATCTTATAAATCATATTTATAAGTATTTGCGTTTTCATTCTTAACATACTTAAGAATTACTCCTATAAGCTCCCACTCAAAATATGTTCCTACATATTTGAATTTGAGACTTATGTTGCTCCCACTTAAAATATGTAAATCACATATTGTTTTAGGAAGACTTACATAGCTCCCACTCAATTTTATGCAAATTGCATATCCACTCACTATTTTGAATAACTTCAAAATCTTTTGATCAAATATCAAACTTGGAGATTTATTATGAGATACTAGTACTTTACTAGTTTTTAAATCCACTAGACATTAAGCACACATGAATCAAATTCATTTAAATTTGTCCAATACCTGACAAATTGTGCTTTTGTCATTCACCCCTTTTTCACTATGGCTTTGCAGTCATTTGTGATAATTCCAAGAAACTCCTTTTACTTGTGAGATTCAGCAAAGAATTGCTTTCTAATCTCAAGGGAAGTTTGCTTCTAGGATTAATCATAATTTAGTTTACCATTATTTCCTTTGTAGATATGTCATATTCAAAAACATGACAAGTGATTCTCAAATGTCTCCATACAAGATATGGATTTACATTTTGAATCCTACTTCATGTAGTGAAAAACAATAGTGGAGGGAAAAACACAATGATCAAAAAATCATTGATTCTTTCCTTCTGTGAAGAGAATCGTTCAGGAACGTTTTTCCATTGCGCTTCTCAACACTCTGATGCAGGGTTTTGAATCCTCATCATGTTTTACACTATTTTCCATTTGCTCCATAATTGAGAAACATCACTAAAAGTGAGCTTTCTCAAGAATGCACCAAAATCCAAGAAATACAAGTTTTGCTTTCCTTTTGGTTTCAGCTATGGATTTCGTATTCAAAGTTTCCAATGAATACTCTACAAGGATTTATTCGCTATTGTTTTGGTTATATCGAATAACTCCAAGACTTTCACGAATTCAATTGGTTTACCAATTCTAATTGAGTGCTAACTATTTCTAACTAATGGTCTCTACATCTACACTACAACGATTTATTTGGTGCCTTCTATTCAATCCCCTTTGATATCTAATATCACATTGTGATGCTTTGCATTTTGACGTGTCAAAATGCTTTGCATTTCACAATTTCTTTTATGCCATTCTTATAATTTGAACTTCATTGCTATTGATCAAATCATAGCAATTTGATTCTCTTTTATATTTATACCCTTTGTTGATGAAACATTTTGATCATATCAAATAGTTTCATATTCATGTTTCCTTTGGTAAATTACTTTACACATTTAAACAATCAATTAATGATAATTACCATTTTCCTTAAAACACAATACATCGAATATGTATTTACTTTTAACAATTCTTTAAACACTTTGTATTCAAGTAATACATGGTGTTCAAGTTATTTTGCCGAACTTAGGCATGATTTATATGTGACAAGAAATCGAATGACTTTCACATATTATAACTTTGAATTCAAACAATGGTTTCATTCATAAATGAAATATCATTAAGTTGGGTATTTTAAACAAGGCATTTTAATGTTTTACAAATGTTCATGCATTATCAATTAGTTTCAAACAACAAGGATAATTCACAAGTAATCAAACAAGATATGAACACGAATAGAAATCATTCATAAAAGCAGAACAACTGTTTGTTACAAACTCATATGAATAACCGTCTCACGAAGTGTGAGACACACTAAAGAAGTTCACAATCTCTTGATTACAATAATCATCCTAAAACATAAACTAAGTGATAAATGTCGAGGGAGAGTGTCGTCGGCCATCATCATGCTCGCCATCAACACGCAACGTCACCTCCTCTCTAGCAAGCACCTCTCATGCAGAAGGACCTGTTTTCAGTAAAATAGAACAAGTATCAGATATACTTAACACTGCAATGTGTTTGCAAGATTATAACATTTATAAAACTGTATATCAAATATATACCTTTGTCATCAATGACCTGAGTGACATCTGGTTCAACCAACACATTCCTGAGATGTGTCATGAACCGGTGGAACTCCATTTCCATGTCGCTCCTCATTACGCAAGTCCTGACTTGTGCTTGGTAGATTGGTGGCAGTGACCACATCACAGCAGCATTTGCAAAAGAGCCTGAAATCCAGATGTCCAGGAAGTATGCTGGCCTAATGTACACATCATGCATGTGCTGTAAGTGGCTGTCTAGTGACGAGTTCTCCTCCATCTTAATGGAGAGGAAGTCTCCCATCAGCTCATGCTCCCAAATGCGTGTCTGCTCCACGAAATGTGTCCTAAGCTGTAGCATTACCGAATGAGGGTTGACATCACCCACGAAAGGCCACAGCTCGTCCACCATTCTGAAACGCATCACAACTAAAATATAGGAGGCCATCTCACGACGGAGATAGAGGTCTTTCCGCTCCTCTGGGGTCTCAAGATCCGTGGACAGATCCAAATCCATCTCGTCGAGTATGTAGTCGACCACGTCGTTCTCACTAAGTAGAACATGAAGACTGGCAACCCAAATGGAGAAGTTCGATCCATCTAATCTGAGATTTTCTCCTTCTAACCATTCAATTGTCAACACGAAAGGTCCCATCTACATTTATAATTGAAAAAGGAATTTAGACTAAGTTTATAATTAAATGAGTTAGTAATAACTCCACTCAGAAACGCCTATCCCCAAAAGGGTTCCTAGTGATAACACAGCCCCTATCAGCCACATCTCCCCCGATCATCACGGCCATCAATGTGGGTTCAAGGGTGGACGCTAAACGTCGGTCACATCATTCATGCGACTCGTGCTCGATCTTTCGACCGTCCGTGTTCCGAGGCCACGCTTCTCTAGCGTGCTAGGCTCGCCAACTCAACCTTAGTGTTTTTGCTGTGCAACATGGCTTGCACCCACTGTATGTAAACGTAGATATGTTTGACACCCGATCATCACGGCCTGCCTCATACCGAAGAACTTTCTTGGTGGTTCACACTAAGGGGGAACACAATCGTTGGTTATTTTAACAGGGATCATCTTGTTAGGCTACCATCGAGTATCTAATACTAGCACACAATAAGACATACAAACAATAACATTGAATGTAAATGCTATGTGATATGGTTCTTCACGTCGTGATCTCCATCCAACGTCACCGTGTTCCGACGCCGTAGACACCAGGGAACCGGTGTCATCCCGGCGTGGTAGTTCATCACCTTCATGACTACGTAACAAAAGGTAATCACTTTAACTTTGCCACAACCATATCACAAAGCAACGCCCCCCTGCAAAACAAAGTTAGACGCCTCTACTTTATCTTTGCATGTTTTACGTGGCTGAATGGGCTTTCGTACAAGAACCGTTCTTACCTACGAACTTTCAGCACAACGTTGATCAAGTAGTTGTCTATACTACACCCCTTTCGGGGCCCTTCGTTGCAAATGGCATACCAACTAATGCGAGAGAGACAGACACCCCCCTAAGCCACTTTAGACGGTACAAGCCGTATGTCAAGCGTGGACCAGTCTTGCAAATGAACGCGTAAGATCAAAGCCCACATGCTACATCTTGTGTGTTCTATCCGTACTAGCATTACTACGCATAGATCTAGCTCTGATACCACTTTAGGGGTTCCACACATAAAAACAATAAATTTTACTCTACGCCCCTGAACCCCTGAAGCTGCCAGGACCTATCTATTAGTAATACAGTAACGGGAGGGGATTTTCGCGAACTTACCCTTGAAGACCGAAAAGCGTTATCAACGCTCAGGAGAGCGTGGTTGATGTAGACGAGCCGAAGCCGACCTCAAGGTCATGATGAAGTCCTTGCGCTCCTTCTGGCTCCAATGACTTGAGTGCCTCAAGTGCGACACCTCGCGGGGAGTTACACACGTCCGGTGCCTGACGATAACTCCCGCTTCCCCGATCCAGCAGCAGTTGCAGAAGTAGAGCTCCCGGATCCGAATCCCGCAGCGCGACGGCGCTCCGCGGTGAAGACGTCTCTCGCTCACGCAGTCCAGACTTGGGACCACGGTCACGAGAGAGAGGGGGGGAGAGAGAAAATATCAATTGGAGGTCCTCCCAAAAGTGGGGAGACCTTTATTGATTATTGCTGTATTTTTCTAGGCCAAATACCCCACTTTATATAGGGAGAGGGGAGGTACTACCTCCCCTAAAGTCCCGGGGTGGGACTAAAGGAGAGGAGGGGGGAGGAGGTGGCCGCCGGCCACCTAGTGGGCCCCCCGCGGGGGGCGGGGGGGGGGGGAGGGCTAGGCCCAGTCGGCCTCCCGTTTGCCCCTTCTCCCTCTCTCCTTTCCCCTAATGGGCCCTCTCCCTCCGGAATTGGCCCATTAAGCCTTTTTGACCTTTAATTGATTTTCTCTTTATTAAATAATTATGAATAAATGATTAAATAAATATTTAACATTCATTCACACATTATCTAATCTCTGTGGCCATGGAACACCTTCCACCTCCACTCCGGACATCCTCCGGACTTACCGAAACCCTTCCGGTTTTCTCTCTTCTTTTCTTCGGTGATTCTATCGATCCTATAAACACTCTCTAAGCATCATCAAGCCCTTAAGTATAATACCCCACAGTTCGGGAACACTCCAGACATGGTTGGGACACTCGCGCACCAATGATCGACAAAGGGACCTGGATGGCCATGTGACCCCTGTGCGTTCCATGAAGATCTTTCGTCCTTTGAACCGGGACAGTCGTGTCTTATTCCCTTTGTCATTCGATACTTGCATTGCCCGAGATCTGATCATTGACATCACCATGTCGTGTTCAATCTCGTTACTGAACAATGCTATTTGACTCGTTCCGACAAGTGATATCCCCATGATCTAATCACACGCTGCGCAGCTATTGGATATAACTTCTCCGAGTGGGCCCTTGAGTATCTTCCCATCACATGGACGGACAAATCTCGCTCTTGACATATATTGCCTCTACGGTTTCCTCCGAATACCTAAACACACCTTTATAACCACCGTTTTACCAGATGGTGTTTGATGCTATCTAAGCACTCTCGGGAGACAGTGATTGATATGGCCTCACGGTCTAAGGAATAGTCTACGAGGATCCATTTCTAATCATCGTAACTTGAACTTCGTGACATGATCGGGTCACGATGTTTAGGTTAGGTATTGATTCATCATCTCATTCTCAGAATGAGATGACCTCATTTTCAACTGGCATAAATGCCACATGATCAGGAAACATGATCATCCGTTGACCAATGAACCAGTGACTAGAGTTTCACTGGGAACCCCTAGTTGTTTGTATATCACACGTGTATTGATGTTTCCACTCAATACAGTTATAGCATGATATAAAACTTAATCATAAACTATATGAAATATGATAATAGTCCTTACTACTATTTGTCTCTAGGGCATATTTCCAACAGATTGTACCTACTCCCCTAGCTACCAAGGCAAGTGATATTTCATCTTATGTCCTATTATTTTCACTATTGCACTAGTGCTATTTTAGTAGATCTTTGCAAGGTAGGATTATTTATATATGTTACTATGCTATGGCTACCCTATAGATTATATCTTGGTAGTATTTCCTAGTTAGAAGATATCGTATGCTAGAGTGCTTAGCCATTCTATTTAGAATTCATGGGTGGAAATTCATATTAAGATAGTATGGAAGTATATATCTTTTGACTAAGAAAATAACTAATGATAATGAACCACCTAGGTGGAAATGGGACTTGTATGGATTATGTTGAGTGGTTACTCAGGGCCCATGTCTATGGTTTACCCTGGTGTATCGCACTTCTGGACGGCCACCCAGGAACAAAGATATTGGAGACGTTCTTGTCGCGAAGCTTCCAGTGCATCCACATGGCATATGGGCTCTGCCTTGACCGACTAAGTTGCAAGAACTCAGCCAGACAGACAGAGGGTGGTAGTTATGATAGTATGGAACGCGTCCGTGGTGGTCTGAGGGATTACTTCTGAAAAGTCTCGTCTCGATGCATGTCGAGTCTTGTGGGGAAAGTGCACCACCTCTCGAGAGGGTAAAACTAAGTACTTAGCCGTGTCCCCGGTTATGGACAATTTCTGAGCGTCAAGACATTGAAGCAGTTCAAAAATCTCCTCATCCAAATTTCTCTAAGTTAAAAATTGTGGGAGAACAAGGATAGAGTTTCATTGATGTCTATCAATGGTACCTTAGTGTTTTGAAAGGGAAAACTTACTCTTCAAAAACTATAAAACCTTGCCTTTAGCAAAGTCAGCCAAAACAACACTTAGCCATTGATGACCGACAAGTATAGGGGGTGTATCGCAGTATTTTCGAGGGAAGTGAAACCCAATTTATTGATTCGACACAAGGGGAGCCAAAGAATATTTATAAGCCTTAACAACTGAGTTGTCAATTCAGCTGCACCTGGAAAAAATCTTGCTCACAGCAGTTTATCAGTAGCAACAGTTTTGTAGTAGGAATAGTAGAGTAACAGCAGTAGTAAAAGTAAAGACAGCAGTAACAATAGCAGTAAACAGTAGGATTCGAGTGCGGTAGGCATAGGGATGGATGGACGGGCGTTGCATGGACAAGACAATTCATATAGCAATCAGAACATAGGGCAATTGTAGATAAATAGGATAAAGCATCCAAGTACTAGATAATCATAGGCATGTGTTCCATATATAGTCATACATGCTCGCAATGAGAACTTGCACAACATCTTTTGTCCTGCCAACCCGTTTGCAGTGGGGCCTCAAGGGAACTACTGGAAATTAAGGTGATCCTTTTAATAGAGCACCAGCACAAAGCATTAACACTTCGTGAACACATGTAATCCTCACATCAAAGCCATTCCCTCAGGTTATCCCGATTTCTGTCACTTCGGGGTCATTGGTTCCGGAGAACAACGTGTGTATACAACTTGTAGATAAGACCATAAACAATACTATCATAATGAATCAATAACATGTTCAGATCTGAAATCATGGCACTCGGGCCCTAGTGACAAGCAATAAGCATAAAAAGTCGCAACAAAGTCATAAAGCACTAATAAAAGGTACTAGGCACCATGCCCTAACAATCTGATGCCATTACATGAACGATCTCATCCAATCCCTACCATCCCCATAGCCTACAGCGGGGGATTACTCACTCATAGATGGGGGAAACATGGATGGTTGATGGAGAAGCGATGGTGATGATGATGACGATGATCTCCTCCAATTCCCCGTCCCGACAGGGTGCCAGAACGGAGTTTCTGGTGCTGTTTCATGGAATCTGGTGGTGGCGGCGGAGCAGAACTCCTTCTGGAAAAACGTCGATCCCCCCTGAGTTTTTAGGTCAGAAGGCATCTTATAGGCGAAGAGGGAGACTGAGGGTGTGTCTGGGGCAGCCAGACCACCCTCTGACGTGGCCTGGGCTAGCTCGCTTAGCCAGGTGGTGTGGCCTGGGCCCAGCCATCCTCTGTCTCGTATTCTAGCTCCAGGAGTCTTCTGGTGAAATAGAATTTTTGGCATATTTTCCGGGATTTTTCTTGATAGTTGATTTTATGCACAAAAACTAGACACCAAGGCAATTCTACTGAAAACTACGTCATACCGTGTTAGTTGCATCCAAATCACACAAGTTTAGAGGAGAAACAATAGCAAAAGTGTTCGGGAAAGTAGATACGTTTTGGACGTATCAGCCATATAATCATGTAGTTGTTGGAATTTACTAAATAACTATAGTATCACTTGCCAATACAATTCCAACTGTATTGAACCTTTGTTGCTGTAACTTATCATGTTGTAGGATACTCAGACAATGAGTAGGGTTACGGGTCTACACTCGACATGTTTTTCTATGGCGCATGAAGACAAAAGACTCTATTATTATGCTATGTCTCGTGAACTTTGAATAATGTTAGCCTTGGGATAAGTCAGTTGTAAGAACTATTATATTCCTGGATATGCGATGTAATAATGACCTTTGTATCTGTGTACTTCATCTTAAACTGTGGGTGCTAGCATTTTGATCCAGGGACTAGCACTACAATCACAGGGATCTTTACCTTATGATGGTGAGATCTTACAATGCGTGGCTAATGAATTTGTAGTATGGAGAGCGTAGCAAGAATTTAGCATCGACTAAATATATGTAATAGTTCGAATCGATGTAGTATGTGTGGGTAATGAATTTGAAGTATGTGTGTCTAATGCATCTGTGTTGAACACCGTGCTTTATAATTTTTGTGAATAACCAAGGACAACCTCATGAAAAGAGGGTGGACTGTCAATGAGCAATGTCAATTCTATGGATGCCATGAAAATGTAGTTGATCTCCTCTTCAAATACAAGGTAGCTAGATTATTGTGCCAAATGATGAGCGATCCGGAAGACAATAAATGATTATTGTTTCAAACGAAGAATAACTGATGATCCTTATAACACTATCTACTAGTTTTGTAACACGTTGAACTGCAGGACCATTTTGCAGACAGCACAAGACAAATGAAAAATGGTTTACATCATAGACAGCAGACGCAAAATCTGTACATAAAATGTCGTCTAAATTTTATCTGTCTGGGATAAAAATGGCAGTTAACTCGATTTAACCACGAGTAGTAATTGAAGGAAATAGATACTTGATAGTATTTGTTTACAATAGTAGTATTTCCATACAAAAGGGTCTTATATCTGCACAAAAGTGGGCTAAAATTCCTACTACTTTATAGAACAATGCATCATCATTTCATCTACAAAAGCCATTCTTCAGTCTAAACTTAACTATTCTACACTGAAGAAACTGCAGGTCTCCACTAGAAAAGTTGCTGGACAATTGCCTTGAGAGGACGTAAGTTCTTTGATCATTTAACCCAAACTAATATATTGCCTTCTCGCCAAACTACAACAAATCTACATCATTCATGCACGACCGCTTTGCTTGCGCCAGTCCCGGTTTAGTAGGACTATCCGTGCCGCCGCAACGATTTCTTCGAACCTAAAATTCAGCATCTTCTTGTGGGGATCGTAGGTCTGTGTGAACTTGAACCTGAGTTCCGGAGCTGAGCTGATGCCCGCCACCATCTCCAATGGTCAAACGATCCAATAGTCTGAGTGTAGATGCTTGGTCGCTGTCACGGTAAGGCCTCCGACGGTGCGTTGGATGGAGCGTCTTTGCCGCAGATGGCGTGTTCCCAACCTCCCCCACTGCGGTAAGGTCGCCCACGCGAAAGCGTGGACGCGAGAGTTCCTAGACCTTGGCATAGCCCTAGTCGAGGGTGTGTACCCTCGGTGGCAAGATCTCATGAACGATTTGACACGTACCTTGTTCCCCCTGCCTAGAGCACGCCATAATGACGTCGCGCGCTTTCTCCATGGTGCTCTCTTGGCCCTGCTCTCCGCAGCCAGCGCCGATGATGACACCGCTGCTGCAGCCGATTCGGCATAGTCGGCGAAATCATCTGCCTGGAAAGGAAATGGGAGACCGGCCATGAAGTAGAGCTTCATGGCCTGCCTTAGAGGGGCTAAATAGCCAAGTTTCGGTGCCTGTCACGGTGACGGCGACGACTTCTTAGGAGGAGCTACGCAAGGGGAACTTTGGTTTGTCGGAGAAGGGAAGTGACAGACTGATAGTAGGTTTGGACCCCGGGCACGCGTGAAAATAATCATCTCCCATTTACTGAGAGGGTTATAATTCGACACTCCTTGCATTAACCGCTCAATCTTTATTTCTCTTCTCAGCATAAGAGTGCGAACATATTAAAAATATCGGTCGTGGCTATCCACCTGATCGGGCGATGTACCAGGACAAGTAGGAGACCGGGTTCCATTTTAGACATATTGATTACTGTGCCCTTATGTTTATATTATATTATGTCTTTGCCACTATGTACCATCGAATTGTAGCAACACGATCAGAAACAGGGGATGACAACGTGGCCTGTTTTTGTTTTTTTAAAGGGCATCAGAAACATGGGATGTCAACGTGGCATGTTTTCTGATTGGCGGCCCCGCCTCCTCCACCTTCGACAATGCACATCTCTGGTTCGAGGACTAGTGCCACCCACCAACACATTATTGTGAAATTTTCTATGTTTTGTCGCAACCAGCTCCGCTCCGCTCCCCTGCTCCTGCCGCCGCCACTCTGTTCAGTCGTGCACCGCTCTCATCCTCCCCTTGGGCCATTGTCCTCCTGCCCTCCCCTCCCTGCCAACCCCTCATGTCGCCTCCCCTCCCCGCCCTGTCTCCTTGCCGCCTGCCATCAACCAGGCTTGTATGGAAACGAAAACTGAGAGTCGGTAGTTGGGTGATGTCTACGCACTTCTATTCTTGTAGACAGTTGTTGTGCCTCCAAGTGCAGAGGTTTGTAGAACAGCAGCAAGTTTTCCCTTAAGTGGATCACCCAAGGTTTATCGAACTCAGGGAGGAAGTGGTCAAAGGTATTCCCTCTCAAGCAACCCTGCAATCAAGGTACAAGAAGTCTCTTGTGTCCCCAACACACCTAATACACTTGTCAGGTGTATAGGTGCACTAGTTCGGCGAAGAGATAGTGAAATACAAGTGGTATGGATAATTATAAGTGGTAACGGTGGTAGAAGATAACTTGATGGCATGGAAAAGACTAAAGGCAAACTGAAATAAAGATGGAAGCAAGCAAACATGTAACAGATCTAATTGCGAACGGTGTATCAGTGCTAAGAAACAAGGCCTAGGGATCATACTTTCACTAGTGAACACTCTCATATAAATATCTTCTCTTTATGATACTACGCTATACTACTCTCCGGTTGGACACTCTAATCGATGGTAGGGCTATAACAGCACACCTCAAAGTCCATCTTTCCCATCTAGAAAACCCCACACTGTCACCTTGAGTACTAGATTAGTCCAACAAACACCACAATTTCATAAACACATCCAACTCCAAATATAACTCATAACAAGTATTTGTAATCTCTAGCCTAAGTGCCACCATGGTGAGCACGCTGTCACTTTCACACACATGGGGAGAGCAGAGATCTAATAAAGCACTTGAGTAGCAAGGTAGATATAGATTACAAGCTCATGATCACAATATGATCATGCATAGAGAGAGATGAACACATAGCTACCGGTAGAACCCTTAGCCCCTAGAGAGAACTACTCCCTCCTCATCATGGGAATCAGCAACGGTGATGGATATGGTGGTGGAGATCGATGGAGATGGCTCCGGGGGCACTTCCCCGTCCCAGCAGGGTGCCGGAACAGAGACTTTCTGTCCCCCGAATCTCCCCTTTGGTGGCAGCGGCGCAGCGGAACTTTTCGTGGCTGGAGGCTTCACTTTTTAGGGTTTATGCATCAGGAGGCTTCTTATAGGCTAGAGGGCAAGGTTGGTGGGCGGCCAGGGGGCCCACACCATGCCCTGGTGTGGCCTGGGGGGACCCGCGCCATGGGGTGGTGTGGCCACCCTGTGGCCCCTCTCCGACTCTCCTTCTGGCTCCGGGAGTCTTCCGGTAAAATATCAACTTTGGCTTTTGTCCCGTCAAATTTCGAGAATATTCATTTTCTAACTTTCTGGAACCAAGTACAGCAGAAAACAGGCAGCTGGCACTGTGGCTCTTGTTAATAGGTTAGTCCAAGAAATCATATGAAAAGTACTCCAAAGTGTGGACAAAACATAAGAAAGTAGATAAAACCAAGCATGGAACATCAAAAATTATAGATACATTTGCAATGTATCAACATCCCCAAGCTTAACTCCTGCTCGCCCTCGAGTAGGTAAGTGATAAAAAGAAAGAATAATTTTTGAGGTGACATGC
This sequence comes from Avena eriantha, assembly GCA_910589775.1. Classification (NCBI taxonomy): domain Eukaryota; kingdom Viridiplantae; phylum Streptophyta; class Magnoliopsida; order Poales; family Poaceae; genus Avena; species Avena eriantha. The sequence continues at coordinate 267,929,807 of OU342744.1, forward strand.
ACCATCAAAGACTCGATCAAAGTATTTGTAAAACATTCAAAGCTGGGATCATAGTACTTCAATCATAACATGAAAGACAAAGTTCTAGCAATAATACAAAGAAACTATGATGTAACATGAAAAGGCACAAACAAAAGATTCATGAATAATAATGCTTTGCAAGACATTTGTTTGTTTCACATAAAGAAAACATAGCATAATAGCATTCAGCTTGTCCCTCATAGAGTAGCAAATATAAATGCATAGGACACCTTCAAAGTTCATAAGAGTGACTAGATACAATAGTTTAAAACAAGCAATATCAAGTTATGCATCAATCAACTAGTCTTGGGACAATGCACATAGAACTAAGAATGGCCACTATGCTCTCAAAGTAAGTGCATAAAGATAGAAGGTGGAGACTCAATGTAATGGTGGAAAAAAGGCCTTCATAGAAGGAAGTAGAGATTCAAGTTTCATAAAGAGCTTCCACAAATTATGGTACTTATAGCTTTCAGCTCTCATTGCCCCTATCATAAGCATCTTGAAGGTGATCAAGGTTAAAGTGACACAACTAAGAGGATATGCTTGACAAGTTATAAACCGAAATCTCATGCCCCTTACTTATGAAGACCGATCCTCATGCTACTCAACTTTAGTCACGAGTAAGCTCTTGTCATTGTAAGTACATATGTATCATTAAGAACCACCAACAGGGTACCCCTTGCACATGATACAGGAGCCATCCCATAATCAAAATGACAAGGCAAGCAGACAATGAGCATCTCAGCGATATTTTTATTTGCTATTTGCATAGGTTTTTATTGAGGATGCTTCATAGAGTGCAGATTACGGTGATGCTGCAAGTTTCCACCATGATTAGGCATGGCTTAGGCTAGCGGCCCAGGCGTTTCTCTAACACACATACAAACTCCATGATCTTACAAGTTCCACTTTTATTTCACATCGCCGGGATCCGTAAGCAAAAGAACATGATATCAACGGGGTACAAAGTACAAGTGGAATGTTGAAAGTGTTCCCCATGATACATGGTTCTGCTAATTTCAACTTATAAAGCACAAGCATATACGCAACAAAGAAGTTTATTAGATGCAAAAAAGTAAAGTGTGCCATCAAGTTCCTGAGAGCTTTAATCACCAGTTTTCTCATAACAAGTTTAATTTTGAAGGTAAACAAAAGCATGAATATACTTGGAATAGCATCAGATAGTAGGTAGGTATGGTGGACTCTTTGGAATAACTTGGTTTAGGGAGTTGGATGCATCAGTGGAACTCATACTTGGTTGTGGAGGCTAGCAAAAAACTGGGAGCGACAAACTAAGAGAGCAATAATGGCCATAATCATGCAGAGCGACAAAACATCATTGATCAAAGCATAAAGTGATACTAAAAGTTGAAAACTAAAGGATCATAAAGGCTATGGTGACTTGAGATAGTCATAACATGGTGTGAGCATGCGCCATGTCAACCCAAATAAAGCATCAAAGGAGAATACCACTATACTATGCTTTAATATGCTAAAACAACGCGTGATTCATCCAAGGCACATTAAGCAATCTCAATTGTTTATAACAAGTCATGCTACAGCAAATAATACTAAGCATAAAGCCAAAACAATATCAAGCATGGCGTGACAAAGCATAGGCCACAGTCAAAAACGAGCTCTTTTTACCACATAAGTATGAACTTTCCTACTCTTTTCCAAACCAAACCAAACTATTTGCAAACCAATGTATGAAAGAGGGAGTCCAACCAATTTATTCATAAAAATAAGAAAACCAAGCAAACTAAAACCAAAACAAAAATAAAAAGAAGACGCTCCAAGAAAAACACAACTGTGCATGAAAAAATAAAAATGAAGCGTTTGGAAGAAACCTGGGATTTTTATTGATGAAGAAGGGGATGCCTTGGGCATCCCCAAGCTTTGACGCTTGTACTTATTGGATATTTCTTGGGGTGACACGCGTGGGATCCCCAAGCTTGAGCTTTAGTCCATCCTTCATCTCATTACTCATTCCTTCCATATACCTGAAATTTTTCCTTCATACAAAACTTCACACAATCTTTATTAGCAACATTAGTGCACTGAGGATAAATAAGTCTTAAGGTTCAGTTCTAACACCAAATAAACTTCCATTAGAACACTAGCTACTGTAGCACTTCCCTCAAAAAGCTCAATTCTCCAAAAGAACTCAAGAAGGAACCAACAAGAAGCAAATGCAGAAAATGGCAGAAATCTGTCAAAACAGACTAGCAGGTAAAGACGAATTTTGTAGAAGACCTTCTGTTGCTCAAATCAAAAAGTGTTGAACTAATGTAAGTTAGATAACAACCTGGGGCAGAAGCACAAAAAGTACAGCTCAATCCGACATACAGAGATCTCTCACGAATTTTTACGGTGAAGCACAAAAATCTGTTTCGGGGCAGCAACTTTCCCAATCATTACTTCTCTCTCATTAGAGGTTACACTTGGCACAAAAAGCAAATAAAAAGGATAAGGAGAGGTTATTACAGAGGTAATAACTTCCAAGACTCATCTAAAACTTTTGGGTTATCTCCCAATAAGTACTTTTCTTTAACGCCTTTAAGTTAGGCATGATAATTTGAGAGGATGCTCACATAAGACATATGAATTGAAGTAAAAGAGAGCATCAAGAAGCAAATTCAAAACACATTTAAGTCTAACCCACTTCCTATGCATAGGAATCTTGTAAATAAACAAGTCATGAAAGTACAAAGCAACACGCATAGTAAAGAAAAACAAGTGCAACTTCAAGACTTTCAACATAAAGAGGGGAAACTTAATATTGTTAAGATACATAAAACCATGTTTCCCTCTCTCATAATAACTTTGAGTAGTATCATGAATAAAATTAATAATATAACTATCACATAAAACATTCTTATCATGTGCCACATGCATAAAAGAATTAATACTCCCCACATAAACATATTCATTCTTATTGATTGTAGTGGGAGCAAATTCAACAAAATAGCTATCATTATTATTTTCATCACCATAATCATCAAATATAGGAGGCATATTGTAATCATAATTAATTTCCTCCTCAATAGTAGGTCGACTGAAAATATCATATTCATCATTGTAATCATCATAAGCAATAGAATAGTTATCCTCCAAAGTGTGTTCATTTGTATCATCATTGGAAGGATCATGGATAGCACTAATAGTATAGCAATTACTAATATCATCATTTTAAGAATTGGTACCGAAGAGATTTTCAATATCAAAGGTAGTGTGCTTTTCCCAATCATGGTCACTACTATAGGTAATAGGCATAGGAACATCATCGAATTCAGACTCATCAAAAACTATAATATGAGCAACATGCTTAGGGGAAAATACCGTTTCCTCTCTTCTTTTACTCCTCCTCTTCTTATTTTCTCTTCTTCTCTTTAGGAGGGATAGGCTTGAAAGTAAGCTTCTTCATATACCCTGGTTCATTGTTAGAGACAATAGAAGAAACTTTGGAGGATTCCTTCTTTTCATTAATAAGATCAAAACACATATTAGTCCTGTCATATTTTGGTAACATCTCATCTTCTATAATATTTTGTATGTAAGTATTTGTGTGACAATTATCAACACAATAAATATGAAAACCATGCAGGACACTATTCATGTCAAAAGCACCCATATCTACCAAAGAGGTTTTTCTTGATAACTCTTCACATCCCAAAAATAATGTAAGTTCATTATGTGTGATTAGGAGTGATCATGTCATCACAATACAAACTTGCAGTATTCATTAGATTAGAAGGGCTATTATTATGGCCTGAGCATTGAAAATTGAAATGACCCACTTCGAAGCAAAGTTCACAAATAAAAGGATAAAGGGCACAAACTTTTTTACCAAGATCATTTAAAGCCCTATACCACATTCTAGTTTTTTCATTCCTGTTGGTGATACAATATTCTTCTTCAATTTGATTATTCTCACAAGGTCTATGTATTCCACAAAAATTACCATGCTTATAGGAAATAGTACTTTCAGAGGTTTGAGCATGTTTATTGCTATCATTAATAACCATTTCATTTTCCATGCAAGTGTATTTAAAAGGCTCATGATACATGTCCCATTTTTCCTTAGGAGCATTAATATGAGAAGCAAAGGATCTAAAATAATCAATACGAATTTGAGGATCAAGACCATATTTAGCACTAAGCTCTTGAAAACCAGCAGTTTCAGTGAAAGACTTAATGCAATCATACTCATAGTTTATACCTGGTTCTTTACCTTTGTTGTTATCCCAATCTTCGGTATTGCTTTGAATTGTTTCAAGAAGATCCCACTTAGCTTTGACCTCCTTACTCGTGAAGGATCCCTCTAAACAAGTATCTAGATAGTCCTTGTAATGTCCTGAAAGCCTTGCATAGAAATTATTAATAACAATATTACGAGGGAGCTCATGAATGGGACATTTGAGCATTAGTGACTTCAATCTCCCCCATGCTTGGGCAATACTTTCTCCATCACGAGGATGAAAATTATAGGTGCAATACTTCAATCTCTTGTGTCCCCAACACACCTAATACACTTGTCAGGTGTATAGGTGCACTAGTTCGGCGAAGAGATAGTGAAATACAAGTGGTATGGATAATTATAAGTGGTAACGGTGGTAGAAGATAACTTGATGGCATGGAAAAGACTAAAGGCAAACTGAAATAAAGATGGAAGTAAGCAAACATGTAACAGATCTAATTGCAAACAGTGTATCAGTGCTAAGAAACAAAGCCTAGGGATCATACTTTCACTAGTGAACACTCTCATATAAATATCTTCTCTTTATGATACTACGCTGTACTACTCTCCGGTTGGACACTCTAATCGATGGTAGGGCTATAAAAGCACACCTCAAAGTCCATCTTTCCCATCTAGAAAACCCCACACTGTCACCTTGAGTACTAGATGAGTCCAACAAACACCACAATTTCATAAAGACATCCAACTCCAAATATAACTCATATCAAGTATTTGTAATCTCTAGCCTAAGTGCCACTATGGTGAGCACGCTGTCACTTTCACACACATGGGGAGAGCAGAGATCTAATAAAGCACTTGAGTAGCAAGGTAGATCCATAGATTACAAGCTCATGATCATGCATAGAGAGAGAGATGAACACATAGCTACCGGTAGAACCCTTAGCCTCGAGAGAGAACTACTCCCTCCTCATCATGGGAATCAGCAACGGTGATGGAGATGGTGGTGGAGATCGATGGAGATGGCTCCTGGGGCACTTCCCCGTCCCGGCAGGGTGCCAGAACAGAGACTTTCTGTCCCCCGAATCTCCCCTTCGGTGGCGGCGGCGCAGCGGAACTTTTCGTGGCTGGAGGCTTCACTTTTTAGGGTTTATGCATCGGGAGGCTTCTTATAGGCCAGAGGCCAAGGTCAGTGGGCGGCCAGGGGGCCCACACCATGCCCTGGCGTGGCCTGGGGGGGCCCGCGCCATGTGGTGGTGTGGCCACCATGTGGCCCCTCTCCGACTCTCCTTCTGGCTCTAGGAGTCTTCCGGTAAAATATCAACTTTGGCTTTTGTCCCGTCCAATTCCGAGAATATTCATTTTCTAACTTTCTGGAACCAAAGACAGCAGAAAACAGGCAGCTGGCACTGTGGCTCTTGTTAATAGGTTAGTCCAAGAAATCGTATGAAAAGTACTCCAAAGTGTGGACAAAACATAAGAAAGTAGATAAAACCAAGCATGGAACATCAAAAATTATAGATACATTTGCAATGTATCATTGGGTTAGGCACCCATCGACGTTGGTGGTCTGGATCCTGCTCTCAGATGGATCCTTTGCAGCTTGAGAACACGGAGATGGGTCTTGCGTGGCTGGAGAGATTGGAATCTCCTTAAAGTCTGGAGAGCATAGAGGATAACAAAACAGGGGAAGAGTAAGCGGGGAGTAGAGCTTTGGAGGTATGGAGCCCGGAGAAGGTGCAGTACGTCCCCATTGAAGGTAAGAATTGTGATTCCATTTCTGCATACCCCAATTAGCGTTTCTAGTCCTGTGGTGATGGCAAGGATATGTGTTGGTAACCGCAGGATGTCTACATAGCTTGTCCTTAAGCATGATGCTTTGTCAAGCGAGCATGAAGACACTGAAATGTGTGGCGGTGCGGATGATGATGAGAAAACATATCTAGACGTGGCTGCTAGCCCTGATAGGATGGAGAGAAGGGAATATTTGGTTGATTCGAACTTTGAGCCTGATTATGGGACTAATGAGGAAGAGGAATGTGAAGATGTGGAAATGGGATGTAGATACAATGACGAAGACGAGGACATGCCAGTGATACACTTTGATAGGGACAATCCTACAATTGATGAGGGGACTATCTTTGAGACTGTGGAGGACTGCATATATGTAGTTGGAACCTAAACAATTAGAGTTGGGTTTGAATTTATCATTGAAAAGAGCGACCAAAAGAGATTTAGGGTGCATTGTAGGGAAAGTAATGTGTGTAAATGGAGATTACATGCATCTCCAATGCGAGGTGGACACCCATTTCAGGTTGCAATAGCTACATTTAGTTTCAGTCTTTCTCATATTTATTCTGCTGATAATTAGCTATGATTTATTTGGATTCTTATCGAATGCAGATCAAAGTAAACACAAAGAAACAAAACTTCCCAAATACTTCTTTAACTGATAAAATTAGAATGGTGACTACCAAGTGGATTGCTGCTACTGTAATTGACTGGGTGAGGCAGGATCATAACATTGGACCTGCTGAACTTAGAGCAAAGATTAGCAAAAAGTTTAATGTTCTGATTCCTTACCATAGAGTCTTTAATGGGAAGGAGATGGCTCTAGACTTCATTCAAGGCAAGTGGAATGACAGTTTTCACATGTTGTTAGTTTCAAAGCTGAGGTAGAGAAAACATCACCTGGTAGTGTTGTTAACATTGATTACGAGGTTGTGAAAGGAAGAGAAAAGGTCTCAAGGGGGGTCAGGTATCAGAAGGCAGATACGAAATTCTTCAGGAGATGTTTTGTCTGCCGGAAGGCATGCTGGAAGGGGTTCCTAGATGGCTGCAAGCCGTACTTGGCAATAGGCGCAACTTCTTTAACTGGGAAGTTCAGGGGACACGTTGCTTCTGCTTGTGCTTTGGACGCACATAATTGGCTTCTACCTATAGCTTATGATGTTCTTGAGGGTGAATAAAATGAAAGCTGGACATGGTTCATGCAGAGACTACGGGCGGTAATTGGTCACCCTGAAGGCTTGGTGATACACACTGGTGCATGCAAGGGTCTTGAGAATGTTGTTGATGTGTTTCCTGGGGTTGAGCATAGGGAATGCATGTGGCGCCTCGCTACTAACTTCACAAAGAAGTTCAAAGGAAAGATATTTGAAGAGGACTTGTGGCGATCAACATACACATACACCCCAAGCACGCATGCTACTTACTTGCAGAACATGTATGTAGTGCCAAAGGTGAAAAAAATACCTTGAAGAACATCACACCAAGCTATGAGCCAGAAGAAAGTTTGGTGAGTTAAGCGAGGTGGATTTTGTTTGCAATAATTTGGCAGAGAGTTTCAATGCTAAGATTTCGAGCATGCAGACACTTGCAATTGTTATTTTGTTGGATGCAATAAGACAATGCATAATGGTGAAGATAGATTTAAGGCAAAGAATTTGTGCAAGAAGTTTTTTAGGCCATAAAATAGTTCCAAAGGTGGTTATGTTACTGAATGCAAGAACTAGGGCAATGAGAACGGTAAAGATGAGGATGGTCAGAAGTTTCAGAACATTGGCTAAGGTTTATGCAGAATACAAGCGTGGAACTGAATGGAGGTACACTGTAGACATTGGAAACAAGACTTGTTCATGCAGGCAGTGGCAGATTATTGGTATGCCATGTCACCATGCACTATACTTCATCTTAAAGCTTAGAGGTAGCAAAGCTAAAATAGATAACTATGTTGACAACTATTTCTCCGTGGACAAGTTTGCTACAACTTATGCAGAAAATGTACCACCTATGGCTGATGAAAATCATTGGGAGATTGTCGATCCAGGGTTCAAACTTCAACCACTAGTTCTTAGGAGGCCACTTGGGAGGCCTAGAAAGCTAAGAATCGAAGCCTCCACCGATAAAGGTTCAAGGCTGGGAGCTAGGAAAAGGAAATGCAAACGTTGTGGAGGATTCGTCCATATCAAGAGGTTGTGTAAACCCCAGTTCCACATGATCTTGTCCCTGTTCACACCCCGGTGGCAGAAAATCAGGCTTCTCAGCCAGAACTAGAGGAAGAGTAGTGCGAAGATGAAGAACTTGAGGAAGTGTAGTAGGTGGAGGAAAATAGTGATGAGCACTCGGAGGAAAACGTAGGTAAGCTGTAAATTTATGAAGAAGTGGAGGTGCCAGTGAGAAAAGGGTGTGAAAAGAAACAAACGGGTAAGTGGAACGGGGAGGAAAAGGAAAATAATGGAGGTGTATTAGAATATGAAGAAGTTGAAGTGGTGATTGAGGATGTTCTTGAGGATCTTTTAGCTAACTGCAGGAGAAATAATAAATCCCTGTCAATTTCATCTTTGTACGATTCTCCAGATGAAAGGTAAGCTTAAAAATTGTTTAATTTGCCATTTTATCATTTTCCATCCTCATCAACTGTTGCTTAATGCAGCATGGGCTAGCAGACTAATAAGAGGAGCAGAAAGAAGCGGGCAGAGTAACGTCGTTTCCTGAATTATCATTTAAACTGAACTAGTCATGTCGTCTTTATTTATATCTAGCGCGTGCAACGTGTCTGTGATGGGGTCAGATGGACCAGACTACAACTTTTTAAATATTATTACATTGGAGTAATTTTTTAACTGCGTATAGACGCAGCTACTAGTTCCCATCTCCCTTGGATTCCCATCTCCTCTGGCGCACTCCAGAATTATGGCTATGCCATCAAGTGCTGGTAGCAGAGTCAGTGTATTGTCCCATTAGATGTGAATGCAATGACTTTGTTTGTTCAGAATTGGATGACTTTTGATTATTTTGAAAGACAAAGAAACCTAAAACATGGCCAATATATGCCATCAGAAACTATTCCTCAAAAAATATTATTACTACGTCCGTTTAGAAATAAGTGATTTGAATTTGCGTAGATTCGTATATATCTAGACATGTTTTGGGTATAGATACATTTGAATATCTAAAAAAAGCTAAGTTTGTTATATCTAGAAGGAAGTAGTACACTATTACAACACGCTCGTCCCCTTCTCCTCTAGAACACTCCAAATTATGGCTGTGCCATCAAGTGATGGGAGTAGAGTAAGCATGTTGTCCCATTTGATATGCCATGAACGTGCGAACTTTATTTTGAGGATCGGACGACTTTCGATTAATTTCAAAGACAAAAAAACACCTAAAACATCGCCAATATATATAGATTATGACGCTAATTGACTATGACTCAAGTGACCCTGATCCAAAGAGGGCATTAATCTACCTTACATAGATTTAATTTAGGCGTAAGTGGCCCTGATCGACTATGGCGCTCCCGCAGGCTCCATCATCGATGATGTTGACCGCATAGCCGTATGCCTCATCTGTGTCGGAATCGATGTCTATGGTCCTGGCCGCGATCCTCCTCCTCATGGATTCTTCACGGTGTGCCGCCTCGATAATGGTAGAGGACATACGCCTAGGCACTGCCTCCCTTCGGGTGGATCTCCCGCCGGTGGGTTCCGGACAGATTAATCAATGCCTTCCGCTCCTTCTTGAACAGCTTTGGCCAGTACGCGCTCGTGCGCAAGTACCCGACCACTGCCCTCTTCCGCTCCGGCAGCTTGCGGCGCTGCTCATTGATCTGCCTCGCCAACACATTGTCGCGCAAAAGCAGCACGATAGGCACCCCAGCGTAGCTGAGCTCGAAGCCCGCTGGAAGCCTCGCGAGCGGCGGTGCGAGTATGTCGTAGTGGGTAAACATCTAAGCCTCGTCCAAGCTGATTTTGGGCCTCTTCCTCTCCATGGCGAAGAAGGAACACGATCTGAGCTTCGACCCCAAGGTTAAGGGGATATAAGGGCAAGGACGTAGGCCTGCTCGTGGTTGCCACTGCCAATCAGTTCGTAGAATATACTTCTCGCGGATCGCCCTTACGAAGGACATCCTTATCATCCATGCACCTCAATCCAATGGCGCCTAAGAGCAACTCCAACAGACGCTGGAAAATTTGGCATTGTAAAAATTGTTATGCAGCGCGCGTGATCCAGTTTTCAACCACGAAACGGGAAACACCTGCACCGGATGCCCTAAAATATAGCACGTGCAAAACATCCATCCACACGATGCGCCGAAGATTTGCCGCGCACGCTGGAGATTTGCCACGCGCGCTCGCCGAAGAAGTATATTTGGTGCACCGGGTTCAGCGTGCTGGATAATTTTTTGTGTGCGCGCTCGTTTAGAACGTCTGCTGGAGCCCCAATATTAATCCCCCGCGCTAAATTGGCGGTTATTTTAGCGCGCGGCTTGTTTCCACCGTCTGTTGGAGTTGCTCTAACAACTGGGACGCAGAACTAACTTGCAACCGCACCGGGATTATAGAAGACCCGATCCCATGGCCACCATTGGATGCTAGGGTTAAGATCCAATGGTGGTGGTTTATGAAAAGAACACACATGCAAATGACACTAGTGGATCCATGTAGTTTAGTAAAATAACACACATGCAAATGACTCTGGTGGATCCAAGTGGTTTATGAAAAGGACAGACATGCAATGACTCTAGTTGTGGTTTATTAAAAGGACACCCGTGCAATGACACTGGTGGATCCAGGTGGTTTATGAAAAGAACACATGCAATGACTCTAGTGGTGGTTCAGGAAAAGAACACACATGCAATGACTCTGGTGGATCCAAGTGATTTCAGAAAAGAACAAACATGCAATGACTCTAGTTGTGGTTTATGAAAATGACACACATGCAATGACACTGGTGGATCAAGGTGGTTTATGAAAACAACACATGCAAGGAGTCTAGTTGTGGTTTAGGAAAAGGACACACATGCAATGACACTAGTGGATCCAAGTGGTTTATGAAAAGAATAATCATGCAATGACTCTAGTTATGGTTTATAAAAAGAACACACATGCAATGACATGCAATGACACTAGTGGATCCATGTGGTTTAGGAAAGGAACACACATGCAAATGGCACTGGTGGTTTATGAAAAGAACACACATGCAAATGACACTTGTGGTTCCATGTGGTTTAGTAAAATAACACACATGCAAATCACACTAGTGGTGGTTTATGAAAAGAACAAACATCCAATGACTCTAATTGTGGTTTATGAAAAGGACACATGCAATGACTCTGGTGGATCCAAGTGGTTTATGAAAAGAACAAACATGCAATGACTCTAGTTGTGGTTTCTGAAAAGGACACACATGCAATGACACTGGTGGATCCAGGTGGTTTATGAAAAGAACACATGCAAGGAGTCTAGTTGTGGATTAGGAAAAGGACACACATGCAATGACGCTGGTGGATCCAAGTGGTTTATGAAGATAATAAACATGCAATGACTCTAGTTGTGGTTTATAAAAAGAACACACATGCAATGACATGCAATGACACTGGTGGATCCATGTGGTTTAGGAAAGGAACACACATGCAAATGACACTAGTGGTTTATGAAAAGAACTCACATGCAAATGACACTTGTGGATCCATGTGGTTTAGTAAAATAACACACATGCAAATCATACTAGTGGTGGTTTATGAAAAGAACAAACATGCAATGAGTCTAATTTTGGTTTATGAAAAGGACACATGCAATGTCATGCAACGACTCTGGTGGATCCAACTGGTTTATGAAAAGAACAAACATGCAATGACTCTAGTCGTGGTTTATGAAAAGGACACACATGCAATGACACTGGTGGATCTAGGTGGTTTATGAAAAGAACACATGCAATCAATCTAGTGGTGGTTTAGGAAAAGAAAACACATGCAAGGACTCTAGTGGATCTAAGTGGTTTATGCAAAGAACAAACATGCAATGACTCTAGTTGTGGTTTATGAAAAGGACACATACAATGACATGTAATGACTCTGGTGGATCCAAATGGTTTATGAAAAGAACAAACATGCAATGATTCTAGTTGTGGTTTATGAAAAGGACACACAAGCAGGGACACTGGTGGATCCAAGTGGTTTATGAAAAGAACACATGCAATGACTCTAGTGGTGGTTTAGGAAAAGAACACACATGCAAGGACTCTAGTGGATCCAAGTGGTTTATGAAAATAACAAACATGCAATTATTCTAGTTGTGGTTTATGAAAAGGACACACATGCAATTCCACTGGTGGATCCATGTGGATTAGGAAAGGAACACACATGCAAATGACACTGATGGTGATTTATGAAAAGAACACACATGAAAATGACACTGGTGGATGCATGTGGTTTAGTAAAATAACACACATGCAAATGACACTAGTGGTGGTTTATGAAAAGAACAAACATGTAAATGACTCTAGTTGTGGTTTAGGCAAAGAACACAGATGCAATGACATGCAAGGATTCTGGTGGATCCAAGTGGTTTATAAAAAGAACAAACATGCAATGACTCTAGTTGTGGTTTACAAAAAGGACACACATGCAATGACACTGTTGGGTCCAGGTGATTTATGAAAAGGACACACATGCAATGACTCTAGTGGTGGTTTATGAAAAGAACAAACTTGCAATGACTCTAGTTCTGGTTTAGAAAAGGAACACACATGCAGATGACACTAGTGCTGGTTGATGAAAAGAACACACATGCAAATGACACTAGTGGTGGTTTATGAAAAGAATAAACATGGAATGACTCTAGGACACACACTTGCAATGACACTAGTGGTTCCATGTGGTTTAGGAAGGGAGCACACATGCAAATGACACTGGTGGTTGTTTATGAAAAGAACACACATGCCAATAACACTGGTGGATCCAAGTGGTTTATGAAAAGAACAAATATGCAATGACTCTAGTGGTGGTTTAGGAAAATAACACACATGCAATGACTCTAGTGGTGGTTTAGGAAAAGAACACACATGCAAGGACTCTAGTGGATCCAAGTGGTTTATGAAAAAACATGCAATGACTCTAGTTGTGGTTTATGAAAAGGACACACATGCAATGACATGCAATGACACTGGTGGATCCATGTGGTTTAGGAAAGGAACACACATGCAAATGACACTAGTGGTGGTTTATGAAAAGAACACATATTCAAATGATAGTGGTGGATCTACGTGTCTTAGTAAAATAACACACATGCAAATGACACTAGTGGTGGTTTATGAAAAGAACAACCATGCAACGACTCTAGTTGTGGTTTATGAAAAGGACACACATGCAATGAAATGCAATGACACTGGTGGATCCATGTGGTTTAGGAAAGGAACACACATGCAAATGACACTAGTGGTGGTTTATGAAAATAACACACATGCAAATGACACTGGTGGATCCATGTAGTTTAGTAAAATAGCACACATGCAAATGACACTAGTGGTGATTTATGAAAAGAACAAACATGCAAGGACTCTTGTTGTGGTTTATGAAAAGGACACACATGCAATGACACTGGTGGATCTAGGTGGTTTATGAAAAGAACACATGCAATGAATCTAGTGGTGGTTTAGGAAAAGGACACACATGCAAGGACTCTAGTGGATCCATGTGGTTTATGAAAAGAACAAACATGCAATGGCGCTAGTTGTGGTTTATTAAAAGGACACACATGCAATGACATGTAGTGACACTGGTGTATCCATGTGGTTTAGGAAAGGAACACACATGCAAATGACAATGGTGGTGGTTTATGAAAAGAACACACATGCAAATGACACTGGTGGATCCATGTGGTTTAGTAAAATAACACGCTTGCAAATGACACTAGTGGTGGTTTATGAAAATAACAAACATACAATGATAATAGTTGTGGTTTATTAAAAGGACACACATGCAATGACATGTAGTGACACTGGTGTATCCATGTTGTTTAGGAAAGGAACACACATGCAATGACATGCAAGGACTCTGATGGATCCAAGTGGTTTATGAAAAGAACAAACATGCAATGACTCTAGTTGTGGTTTATGAAAAGGACACACATGCAATGGCACTGTTGGATCCAGGTGGTTTATGAAAGGAACACACATGCAAATGTAACTAGTGGTGGTTTATGAAAAGAACACACATGAAAATGACACTAGTGGATCCATGTGGTTTAGTAAAATAACACACATGCAAATGGCACTAGTGGTGGTTTATGAAAAGAACAAACATGGAATGACTCTAGTTGTGGTTTAGGAAAATAACACACATGCAATGACATGCAAGGACTCTGGTGGATCCAAGTGGTGGTTTATGAAAAGAACAAACATGCAATGACTCTAGTTGTGGTTTATGAAAAGGACACGCATGCAAGGGATCTAGGTGGTTTATGAAAAGGACACACATGAAATGACTGTAGTGGTGGTTTAGGAAAAGAACACACATGCAATGACTCTAGTTGTGGTTTAGGAAAGGAACACACATGCAAATGACACTGGTGGTGGTTTATGAAAAGAACACACATGCAATGACACTGGTGGATTCATGTGGTTTTGTAAAATAACACACTTGTGAATGACACTAGTGGTGGTTTATGAAAAAACAAACATGCAATGACTCTAGTCGTGGTTTATGAAAAGGACACACATGCAATGACATGCAATGAATCTGGTGGATCCAAGTGGTTTATGAAAAGAACAAACATGCAATGACTCTAGTTGTGGTTTATGAAAGGGACACACTTGTAATGACACTGGTGGATCCATGTCGTTTATGAAAAGAACACATGGAATGACTCTAGTGGTGGTTTAGGAAAAGTACATACATGCAATGACTCAGGTGGATCCAAGTGGTTTAGGAAAAGAACAAACATGCAATGACTCTAATTGTACTTTACGAAAATAACACACATGCAATGACTCTATTTGTGGTTTAGGAAAAGGACACACATGCAATGCCACTGGTGGATCCAAGTGGTTTATGAAAAGAACAAACATGCAATGACTCTAATTGTGGTTTATGAAAAGTGCACACATGCAATGACACAGGTCGATCTAGGTGGTTTATGAAAAGAACACATGCAATGACTCTAGTTGTGGTTTAGTAAAAGGACACACATGCAATGACACTGGTGCATCCAAGTGGTTTACGAAAAGAACAAACATGCAATGACTCTGGTTGTGGTTTATCAAAAGGACACACATGCAATGAAATGCAATGACACTGGTGGATCCATGTGGTTTAGGAAAGAAACACACATGGAAATGACAGTAGTGGTGGTTTATGAAAAGAACACACATGCAAATTACACTGCTGGATCCATGTGGTTTAGTAAAATAACACACATGCAAATGACACTTGTGGTGGTTTATGAAAAGAACAAACATGCAATGACTCTAATTGTGGTTTATGAAAAGGACACACATGCAATGAATCGAGTGGATCCAAGTGGTTTATCAAAAGAACAAATATGCAATGACTCTAGTTGTGGTTTAGGAAAAGAACACACATGCAATGACATGCAAGGAATCTTGTGGATCCAAGTGGTGGTTTATGAAAAGAACAAACATGCAATGACTCTAGTTGTGGTTTATGAAAAGGACGCAAATGCAATGACATGCAATGGATCCAGGTGGTTTATGAAAAGGACACACATGCAATGACTCTAGTGGTGGTTTAGCAAAAGAACACACATGCAATGACTCTAGTTGTGGTTTAGGAAAGGAACACACATGCAGATGAAACTGGTGGTGGTTTACAAAAAGAACACACATGCAAATGACACTAGTGGATCGATGTGGTTTAGTAAAATAACACACATGCAAATGACACTAGTGGTGATTTATGAAAAGAGAAACATGCAATGACTCTAGTTGTGGTTTATGAAAAGTACACATATGCAATGACTCTGGTGGATCAAAGTGGTTTATGAAAAGAACAAATCTGCAATGTCTCTTGTTGTGGTTTATGAAAAGGACACACATGCAATGACATTGGTGGATCTAGGTGGTTTGTGAAAAGAACACATGCAATGACTCTTGTGGTGGTTTGGGAAAAGAACACACATGAAAGGACTCTGGTGGATCCAAGTGGTTTATGAAAAGAACAAACATGCAATGACTCTAGTTGTGGTTTATGAAAAGGACACACATGCAATGACATTGGTGGATCCATGTGGTTTAGGAAAGGAACACACATGCAAAAGACAGTGGTGGTGATTTATGAAAAGAACGCACATGCAAATGACATTGGCGGATCCATGTGGTGTAGTAAAATAACACACATGCAAATGACACTAGTTGTGGTTTATGAAAAGAACAAACATGCAATGACTCTAGTTGTGGATTTTGAAAAGGACACAAATGCATTGACTCTAGTGGATCAAGTGGTTTATGAAAAGAACAAACATGCAATGACTCTAGTTGTGGTTTATCAAAAGGACACACATGTAATGACACTGGAGGATCCTGGTGGTTAATGAAAAGAACGCATGCAATGACTCTAGTGGTGGTTTAGGAAAAGAACTCACATGCAAGGGCTCTGGTGGATCCACATGGTTTATGAAAAGAAAAAACATGCAATGACTCTAGTTGTGGTTTATGAAAATGACACACATGCAATGACATGCAGTGACACTGGTGGATCCATGTGGTTTAGGAAAGGAACACACATGAAAATGGCAATGGTGGTGGTTTATGAAAAGAACACACATGTAAATGACACTGGTGGATCCATGTGGTTTAGTAAAATAACACACATGCAAATGACACTATTGGTGGTTTATGAAAACAACAAACATGCAATGATTCTAGTTGTGGTTTAGTAAAAGAACACACGAGCATTGACATGCAAGGACTCTGGTCGATCCAAGTGATTTATGAAAAGAACAAACATGCAATGACTCTAGTTGTGGTTTATGAAAAGGACACACATTGTAGCACCCTGATAAAATCACTACTAGAAAATCGCTTGTTGTTTTTATTTTGTGCATCCTCATGACCGCGTGCTCATGTCATCATGCCACATTGCATTTGAGCATCGTCATGTCATCATGCATTTGTTTATCTAAAACTATTTTTTTCTTAAAAGCCTATTTTTGTTTTCTAGATATTCCCCTCTCTATTTCCAATCAAACCCTGAGCTTTCTCAGATCTTTTATTTATCTAAAAACTATTTACAAGAAATCTATTTAAAATAAAATAATAAATAAAAATATATTTATAAAACCTCGGAGGAGGCCGCCAGTCTACCGGGCCAAAAGACTAGCAAGCCGGCGGCCTACAACCCCTTTGCCCAAACCCTAATCTAGACTAGACCCTACCCAGACCTAACCCAAAAATCCCCATCTATCCCTACACCCGCCACCGCCACCCACCTGGGACACGACCCACACCCTGACACAACTTCCACGCACGACACAGACACATAGCACGTGACGCGCGGGCCGCAACGCTCCCCTGATCGATCCTGACCCCACCCAGCAGACACCGCCACCACCTCGCTCGATCCACACGCGAACCCCCTTTCCCAACCTCCTCCCATTCCCATCCCCTGGAGCGCCTCGATGCACCGCCGCCTGTGCTCGCTTCTGCAGCACTCTGGCCGCGCTCGCCTCGGCCCCTCCCTCTAGGAGGCCGCGTGATCCCTGTCGCCTCTTCTCGCTCGGGCGCCTGCCCTGGCCGCCGTCGATCGTGCGGAGCTGCCGCCACTGTCATCCACGGTGCCCCTCCTCTCTCTCCTCCGGTCATGGCGTCGTCCATGTCTTCCCCGAGCCACCGCATCCACCTCTCATCAGCGCCGCTCGGGCTCGCGTCTATGCCGCCTCTGCACCAGCAGCAGCGTCCCGGCAGCGCCACCAGCCGATGTTGTCGCCATGCTCCTCCATGCCTGCGCCTCTCCCCGCCACCGGACGAGCCCTCCGGTCCACAACCCCTGCAACGTGTTGGCGTGTGCGTCCCCGCCTGCACGCGACCAGGTTCCGCCTTGGCTACGGCTTCTCGTGTCGTTGTTGTGTCTGCGGTGGTGCTCTGCTCCGCCCTCCTCTCTCTGCTCGCGTGCGCCGCCCTCCTCAAAGCCTTGTCGCCTCGCTGCGCCCGAGCCGCGTCGCCGCGACAAGCCCGCGTACCCCGCCACCCTATGGCACGTGCTGCCTCCGTAGAAGCCTGGCCCTGCACCTCGTCGCCACCAAGGTCCTCCTCGCCGCCCTAAGCAATCGGCCGCCGCGGCTCCTCTTCCTCCCGCCACTGGTGCCTCCCGCGCCCCGTCTGTGCAGGCACCTCCTCTGTTTGTGCTGCTACCTAGCGAGGACGGCATGTTCCTCTGCGTGTCTTGCTGCTACCGCGCCCCTGCAAAGTGTTCGGGTTAATGCCCGGATGGGAAAACGGCCTCCTTGTGCGGTTCCTTTATTCCGTTGGTGGATGCTTGCCTCTGTGCACTTTGACCCCGGTAAAGACTACTGCAAGCCTCTCGAAGCAGACAAGACCGTCACCAAGATCTCCTGAAGACTTTCTACGTGGAACGACAAGGTTTTCCTTCCCGGAACGGCATGACCTCCTTCTTGGAACGTCAAGACCCCGGATCCAAAGACCCGAAGACCAAGCCCTGAACCCCCGATCCGGAGGATGCGAAGATCGATCCCGCCAAACCTGAAGACCTTGCTGGTGTCCGGATCTGAAGCCCGATCCCTCGAACCCCAAGATCGCCGAACCCCGATGTGGGCCCCCTTTATTCGAGATCCCTATTTTTATAATTAGATATTATCAAATGTTGCATATTGAATTGTTCATGCTTGCATACATATTCAATTGTTTGGGGGTACTTTGTAGCGAACCGGTGTCATGTTTTTCCTTGTTAATACAACATTTAATTTGCAGGGTAGTTAAATAACATGAACCACTTAAATTAATTGTTGGGACCCCGGTTCCGCTTAAAATTGCCTAGTTGCATCGCATCCTTGCCATGTCATGCATCATACATGCATCATGCCCGAGCTTCTGCCGTAGTATTAAATAGAGTATCCGGTGTTTCTTTTAGTGTTTTGCTTCTTCATGGATTAGGCCGTTGAGCGGATGCGAGTATCAACAAGTTCTTCGGATAATGTATCTTCGATAGTGTTTCCCAGGCGAGCAATCTCCCCTTTCTACCTATTTTGCATTTATAGTCTTTACTTCCTCCTGTTGATCTATTGCTATCTGTATTGCGATGCTTTAGTTTCCGTGCACCATTTGTATTCCTTGCAGCCTCTATATTGCCTTGGACACATCCTATTGCCTGTTGTTTGATAGATAGTCGGCCTTGCGGGTCGTATTTGCCTGCTCAGGTGCTGCTTCGCGTCGATGTCGTTCCACCGTTGATAGAAGATTGACACATGCTTAATGATGGAGATGTTTAATGGTGGAGAGGATCATGACTTTAAATACAACAATTAAATTGCTGGGATAACTAATGAAAGAGGCACCGGTGGGCAATATATGCTATTTGGTTTTTCATGTCCACTTGTGTCCCGTAGGCCCCGAGTACTTGATACCTGTTCCTTGATTATTCGCACTATCCACATCTGGGAGACCCTATGGATCCCCCTTACCCAGATCTTGATTCATTTCTTATTTCTTGGGGGCACAAAATAGTTTGGGGCTTTATTACTATCCTGTACTTATGTCATGCTTTACTGCTTTATTTACAATTGTGCGTGGAGCACCTATAATGTTTAGGAATTGCGGAGTGTTTTCACGGTATCGACAAGCCCAGTCACACTTTCGGGTTCCCAGTCAATTACAACCATTGATGCAAACCTTGGGTCCGTCTTGGAGCCACCAACTTTGTTGCGGGTAGCTTAATGGGGTGGCCCTCTGAAATGTTTTATGAATCCTGTGATTGCTTTGTCGTGAAAGCCTCGTTGGGTTTTGATTTGGTTTTTCTGAGGTTGATCGTGTGTGTGTTGCTATTTGTGCACCCCTACAGGGTAAATCTTTCTGAAAGCCGTGTCCGCGGTTATAGACGACTTGGAGCATAGTATCTCGATCATAGACATGCATAACTAAAGTAGTGCTATAAATTTGACTTAATATGTGACTAGTAATCAACTTCACTACAATGGAATGGATAATAAAAGTGCCAACAACTGGTGGAACTGGGGTGTATCGTGTCATGTTATACCTGCCTAGTAAGTATCGCAAGTCCAATGGAATGAAATAAAAGTGCCAACAACTGTTGGGTTTGGGATGTCACATTCTAATTGTATCTGACTAGTAAGTACTGCAACTACAACTGAATGGTTAACTAAAACTGCCCACTACTTATGCTATCAGGATGACTCATTCTATCTATATCTGACTAGTAAGTGCTTCAACTATAATGGAATGAATAAAACTTCAAACTATGTGAGTTCCTCGGTTTGACTTCCTCGTTTGGTCTCGAGGGGGAAATGCCAGGATGGGTATGTTTGGTGTTAGTATCAGGTTGGTTCCAAATAGATCTTTCTTATCTCTCTCTAATAGCCGACAGTTTATCGAGTCTTTATAGATTGTATAGTGCATGCTTCGCTGCCGCTTCAGTCCACCATACCTATGTAGGCGAGGACCGCCGAATTCTAGACTCGCCATGTACTGGCCTCATTACTGACCCCTCCTCTTTTTCCTTTGCCCTTTGTCGGCACCCCTTTTGTTTTTAGCAGGTTTGAGATCAACGTCGTTAGCAGGGTTACCATTCCGGCTTGGCCTAGGTAGGGTTATGGACGCCATTGGTTATTCTTCAGGGCTCTTGGCCCCATTTGCATCTTGTCCGTACTCGGGCGTTGTATCGTTTTCAAGGTGATTTGGATCTTTGTATTGTATATCTGTATTCTTGACTCATGGAGTCGTTGTTGTATATATATGTTCCGTGGGTTCCATCATGGACTAATGTGTAATGGTATTACTTCGTTTTCTACCCACACGCAACTTCCTGGTGGATGTCCTTGAATCGTTTCTATGTGGTTTTGGCGGGAAGCGCTAAAATCTGTATAGGGCCGATTTGAGGGTGTTACAAAGTGGTATCAGAGCTCAGTAGTTATGATACCCCACTGGTCCATCCTGTAGGATAACCTAGCAAACGGCCGATGTAGTGTCAAAACTATTTTGCCAAATCGCTTGGATCGATCTGATTAGGTCTGCTTTTACTCCTTATCCTTATGCTATTCTCCTCGTACCTCTATGTGTTTTGAATCTTCTCTCTTGCCTTTTCTTGGAGTCCAAGAATACTCGTGGTTGGGTTTCCGTCGTACCTTCAGGGTTTCGATTCTCTCCTCTTGCAATGGTGAACCAAAAATTCACTATTTTTTCTTCTTCTTTGTATCTTCCACTGTTTTCCAAGACCACATCATCATCAGGTATGTCAGATCTGATGAAGATCCTGTATCACTCCTTTGGTTTCCGAAGTTTTCCGAACATTTCTTATCGAGATCTTTAGTCTCAATTCCGAGAGTTGGTTGCATAATTCTCCTATTCATGTGCATAGTAATTCTTTGGGTGCACGATGGACTGATCACCATCCGACTACTCTTATCATTCACTCTGTACATTGAATCGATGGATCAATGTGATTGTACTCCTTCCACAGAAGTTAAAGGTGGCCTTATCTTTGATACCTCTACCTTTGTCTTTGTTTCTCTAGAGTGTTCTCTCGACGAACATGAACAACGACCCCTTGTTGGTGGTGTCGTCGAATTCAAGATGGAGCAGAATCTTTGTTAGTGGTGTCACGAGGATCTACACGAAGCGAGAAGACCCATGTCGTCGGCCTTCTTCTCTGTACCATGAGGCGGATCTCGAGGGCGAGATCCATTGTTAGTGGTGTCGAATTGTAGCACCCCGATAAAATCACTACTAGAAAATCGCTTGTTGTTTTTATTTTGTGCATCCTCATGACCGCGTGCTCATGTCATCATGCCACATTGCATTTGAGCATCGTCATGTCATCATGCATTTGTTTATCTAAAACTATTTTTTTCTTAAAAGCCTATTTTTGTTTTCTAGATATTCCCCTCTCTATTTCCAATCAAACCCTGAGCTTTCTCAGATCTTTTATTTATCTAAAAACTATTTACAAGAAATCTATTTAAAATAAAATAATAAATAAAAATATATTTATAAAACCTCGGAGGAGGCCGCTAGTCTACCGGGCCAAAAGACTAGCAAGCCGGCGGCCTACAACCCCTTTGCCCAAACCCTAACCTAGACTATACCCTACCCAGACCTAACCCAAAAATCCCCATCTATCCCTACACCCGCCGCCGCCACCCACCTGGGACACGACCCACACCCTGACGCAACTGCCACGCACGACACAGATACATAGCACGCGACGCGCGTGCCGCAATGCTCCCCTGATCGATCCTGACCCCACCCAGCAGACCCCACCACCACCACACTCGCGTGGCACCCCGCTCGATCCGCACGCGAACCCCCTTCCCCAACCTCCTCACGTTCCCATCCCCTGGAGCGCCTTGATGCGCTCGCTTCTGCAACACTCTGGCCACGCTCGCCTTGGCCCCTCCCTCCAGTAGGCCGCGTGAGCCCTGCCACCTGTGATCGCTCGGGTGCCTGCCCTGGCCACCGTCGACCGTGTGGAGCTGCCGCCACCGGCATCCACGGCGCCCTCCTCTCTCTCCTCCGGTCATGGCATCGTCCATGTCTTCCCCGAGCCACCGCATCAACCTCTCGTCAGCGCCGCTCGGGCTCGCGTCTATGCCGCCTCTGCACCAGCAGAAGCGTCCCAGCCGCGCCACCAGCCGACGCTGCCGCCATGCTCCTCCGTGCCTGCACCTCTCCACGCCACCAGACGATCCCTTCGGTGCACAACCCCTGCAACGTGTTGGCGTGTGCGTCCCTGCCTGCGCGCGACCAGGTTCCGCCTTGGCTACGGCTCCCCGTGTCGTTGCTGTGTCCGCGGTGGTGCTCTGCTCTGCCCGCCTCTATCTTCTCGCGTGCGACGCCCTCCTCGAAGCCCTGCCGCCACGCTGCGCCCGAGCCGCGTCGCCGTGACGAGCCCACGTACCCCGCTTCCCCATGGCATGTGCTGCCTCCACAGAAGCCTAGCCCTGCACCTCGTCTCCACCAAGGTCCTCCTCGCCGCCCTCTGCAATCGGCCGCCCCGTCTCCTCTTCCTCCCGCCACTGGTGCCTCGGCCAGCGCCCCGTCCGTGCAGGCACCTCCTCTGTTTGTGCTGCTGCCTAGCAAGGACGGCATGTTCCTCTGCGTGTCTTGCTGCTGCCGTGCCCCTGCAAAGTGTTCGGGTTAATGCCTGGACGGGAAAACGGCCTCCTCGTGTGGTGCCTTTATTCCGTTGGTGGTTTCTTACCTCCGTGCACTTTCACCCCGGTAAAGACTACTGCAAGCCTCTCGAAGCAGACAAGACCGTCACCAAGATCTCCCGAAGACTTTCTACGTGGAACAACAAGGTTTTCCTTCCCGGAACGGCATGACCTCCTTCTTGGAACGTCAAGACCCCGGATTCGAAGACCCGAAGACCAAGCCCTGAACCCCCGATCCGGAGGATGCGAAGATCGATCCCGCCAAACCTGAAGACCTTGCTGGTGTCCGGATCTGAAGCCCGATCCCTCGAACCCCAAGATCGCCGAACCCCGATGTGGGCCCCCTTTATTCGAGATCCCTATTTTTATAATTAGATATTATCAAATGTTGCATATTGAATTGTTCATGCTTGCATACATATTCAATTGTTTGGGGGTACTTTGTCGCGAACTGATGTCATGTTTTGCCTTGTTAATACAACA
The DNA here is from genome assembly GCA_910589775.1 of Avena eriantha. Classification (NCBI taxonomy): domain Eukaryota; kingdom Viridiplantae; phylum Streptophyta; class Magnoliopsida; order Poales; family Poaceae; genus Avena; species Avena eriantha. The sequence goes on from OU342744.1 coordinate 267,953,654, forward strand.
TTTAATTGCCATGGTAGTTAAACAACATGAACCACTTAAATTAATTGTCGGGACCCCGGTTCCGCTTAAAATTGCCTAGTTGCATCGCATCCTTGCCATGTCATGCATCATACATGCATCATGCCCGAGCTTCTGCCGTAGTATTAAATAGAGTATCCGGTGTTTCTTTTAGTGTTTTGCTTCTTCATGGATTAGGCCGTTGAGCGAATGCGAGTATCAACAAGTTCTTCGGATAATGTATCTTCGATAGTGTTTCCCAGGCGAGCAATCTCCCCTTTCTACCTATTTTGCATTTATAGTCTTTACTTCCTCCTGTTGATCTATTGCTATCCGTATTGCGATGCTTTAGTTTCCGTGCACCTTTTGTATTCCTTGCAGCCTCTATATTTCCTTGGACACATCCTATTGCCTGTTGTTTGATAGATAGTCGGCCTTGCGGGTCGTATTTGCCTGCTCAGGTGCTGCTTCGCGTCGTTGTCGTTCCACCGTTGATAGAAGATTGACACATGCTTAATGATGGAGATGTTTAACGGTGGAGAGGATCATGACTTTAAATACAACAATTAAATTGCTGGGATAACTAATGAAAGAGGCACCGGTGGGCAATATATGCTATTTGGTTTTTCATGTCCACTTGTGTCCCGTAGGCCCCGAGTACTTGATACCTGTTCCTTGATTATTCGCACTATCCACATCTGGGAGACCCTATGGATCCCCCTTACCCAGATCTTGATTCATTTCTTATTTCTTGGGGGCACAAAATAGTTTGGGGCTTTATTACTATCCTGTACTTATGCCATGCTTTACTGCTTTATTTACAATTGTGCGTGGAGCACCTATAATGTTTAGGAATTGCGGAGTGTTTTCACGGTATCGACAAGCCCAGTCACACTTTCGGGTTCCCAGTCAATTACAGCCATTGATGCAAACCTTGGGTCCGTCTCGGAGCCACCAACTTTGTTGCGGGTAGCTTAATGGGGTGGCCCCCTGAAATGTTTTATGAATCCTGTGATTGCTTTGTCGTGAAAGCCTCGTTGGGTTTTGATTTGGTTTTTCTGAGGTTGATCGTGTGTGTGTTGCTATTTGTGCACCCCTGCAGGGTAAATCTTTCTGACAGCCGTGTCCGCGGTTATGGACGACTTGGAGCTTGCTAGCTCGTGGTTGATGTAGAGCCCGTTGGGAACCCCAAGAGGAAAGTATGATGAGCACAGCAGCGAGTTTTCCCTCAGTTATGAGACCAAGGTTTAATCGAACCAGTAGGAGCAAGGAAACACCCCAAAGGTGTTACTAGCTGAGCTTTGGCAGGGCGCACTACCGGTGCTAGTAGCAACGTGGAGACCTGCACAACACAACCACAAAACTTTGTCCCCAACTTGCGATGAGGTTGTCAATCTCACCGTGTTTGCGGAAAACAAAGGATTAAACGTATCGAATGGAAAGAAGTAAAAGTTTGCAGAAAGTAAACACAAAGTAGTAAAAGATTGTAGATTGTATGTAAAGTAAAGGACCGGGATCCATAGTTCACTAGAGGTGGCTCTCCTTAAATAGATAACATGTTGGGTGAACAAATTACAGCGGGGCAATTGACAAACACCGAGAAAGCAATACATGCATATACTAATCATCTTGACTTCTCTGAGACTTGATTGGGCATTACAACATAATACATAGACCGCCATCCAACTGCATCTATGACTAATAATCCACCTTCAGGTTATCATCCGAAGCCCCTCCAGTATTAAGTTGCAAGCAACAGATTATTGCTTTACGAACTGTGTGTAAAGTAAACAATACGATTGTTCTATGAACAAAGGATTGTTGTTTTCTCCCTAGTAGCAATAGCACATCTAGTACCTTAGAGATTTCTGTTACTTCCCCAGATTACCAGAGGCATGAACCCACTATCGAGCATAAATACTAACTCTTGGAGTTGCTAGCATCTACTTGGCCAAGATAGCTACTAACAACGGAAAGCATGCAAGATCTCAAATAACATAGACATGATAGAATTAATAATCAATCTCAAATAGCATCTCAATATCCATCGGATCCCCGCAAACACAACATGTATGAATTACAAATAGATGATCTTGATCATGAACGGAGCTCACAAGATCTAAACATGAAAGCACAAAGGAGGAGAAACCAGCCATCTAGCTACTACATGGATCCGTAGTCCAAGGATGAACTACTCACGCATCACACCGGAGGCTTGCATGGTGATGAAGAAGGCCTCTAGGGTGAATTCCCCTCTCCGGCAGGGTACCGAGAAGAGCTTCAGATCCCTCCCGATCTAGGGATGGAGCTGACGGAGGCTATAGACTCTTTCGTGGATTTTTGATCGGGTCCTTAGGGTTTTTGTCCCGAGGGCAACTTATAGGCGGAAGGAGAGGCCGGGGGGTGCCGGGAGCGGCCACACCACCCCCTAGCACGGGCCAGGCCTGGCCGCGCGGCCAGGTGGTGTGGTGGCTCCCTGACCCTTCTCCGTCTCGTATTCTGGCACTTGATCCCTTCCGGAAAATTAGGCACTTTGGCTTTTGTCCCATCTAATTCCAAGAATATTCATTTTCTAACTTTCCTGGAACCAAAAACAGCAAAAAACAGGTAGCTGGCACTGTGGCTCTTGTTAATAGGTTAGTCCAAGAAATCATATGAAAAGTACTCCAAAGTTGGAACAAAACACAAGAAAGTGGATAAAACCAAGCATGGAACATCAAAAATTATAGATACATTTGCAATGTATCAACATCCCCAAGCTTAACTCCTGCTCGTCCTCGAGTAGGTAAGTGATAAAAAGAAATAATTTTTGAGGTGACATGCACCATCAAAGACTTGATCAAAGTATTTGCAAAATACTCAAAGCTGGGATCATAGTACTTCAATCATAACATGAAAGACAAAGTTCTAGCAATAAGGAAAGAGACTATGATGTAATATGAAAAGGTATAAACAAAAGATTCATGAATAACATGCTTTGCAAGACGTTTGTTTCTTTCACATAAAGAAAACATAGCATAATAGTATTCAGCTTGTCCCTCAATAGAGTAGCAAATATAAATGCATAGGACACCTTCAAAGTTCATAAGAGTGACTAGATACAATAGTTTCAAACAAGCAATAACAAGTTATGCATCAATCAACTAGTCTTGGGACAATGCACATAGAACTAAGAATGGCCACTATGCTCTCAAATTAGGTGCATAAAGATAGAATGTGGAGAATCAATATAATGGTGGAAGAAAAGCCTTTTGTAAAAAGGAAGTAGGGATTCAAGTCTCATAAAGAGCTTTCAAAAATTATGGTACTTATAACTTTCAGCTCTCATTGCCCCTATCATAAGCATATTGAAGTGATTAAGGTTAAAGTGAACAAACTATGGTGTACATGCTTGACGAAGTATAAGTCAGAAATCTCATGTCCCTTGTTTACGAGGGACGCTCCTCATGCTACTCAAGTTTAGTCACCGGTAAGTTCTTGTCATCGTAAGTACATGTGTATCATAGAGAACCGCCAACGGGGTACCCCTTGCCCGATGATACGGAAGAATCCCCATATCAAAATGACAAGGCAAGCAGACAACGAGCATCTCAACATTCTTCTTATTTACCAGGGGAATATGGTGCTTTTTTCTCTCTTTCCTCTTTTCATAGTATCTCTTTTTTCTCTTTTTCTCTTTTTTCTCAGTATAGGACTCTTTTTTTTATAAGAAGAATGCTTCATAGACAGCTCATTATGGTTACGCTACAGGTTTCCACCATGTCAGCATGGATTAGACCAGCGGCCCAGGCGTTTCTCTAACACATATACATAAATCCATGGACTTACAAGCTCCCCTTTCATTTCACACCGACGACATCCATATACAAAAGAGCATGATATCAACTAGGTACAAGTACCAAGTGCAATGTTGAAAGTGTTCCCCATGAAAGCATGGTTCTGCTAATTCCTAGCAAATAAGTGCAAGCATATACAACATAGAAGACACAATGGTTCATGTTTATTAAGGGCAAGTAAAGTAAAGTGTGCCATCAAGTTCGTGGGAGCTTTAATCACTAGTTTTTTCATAACAAGTGGAAGGTAAACAAAAGCATGAATATACTTGGAATAGCATAAGCTAGTAGGTAGGTATGGTGGACTCTTTGGAATAACTTGGTTTGGGGATGCATGAGTGGAACTCATACTTTGTTGTGGAGGCTAGCAAAAGACTGGGAGCGACAAACTAAGCGAGCAATAATGGCCATAATCATGCAGAGCGACAAAACATCATTGATCAAAGCATAAAGTGATACTACAAGTTGAAAACTAAAGGATCATAAAGGCTATGGTGACTTGAGACAGTCATATCATGGTGTGAGCATGTGCCAAGTCAACCCAAATAAAGCATCAAAGGAGAATACCACTATACTATGGTTTAATATGCTAAAACAACGCATGATTCATCCAAGGCACATTAAGAAATCTCAATTGTTTATAGCAAGTCATGCTACAACAAAGAATACTAAGCATAAAGCCAAAACAATATCAAGCATGGCATGACAAAGCATAGGCCACAGTCAAAAACAAGCTCTTTTTACCACAAAAGTATGAACTTTTCCTACTCTTTTCCAAACCAAACCAAACTATTTGCAAACCAAAGTGTGAAAAGAGGGGGTCTAACCAATTTATTCAGAAAACTAAGCAAACCAAGCAAACTAAAAACCAAAACAAAAACAAAAAAGAAGACGCTCCAAGAAAAACACAACTGTGCATGAAACAATAAAAATGAAGCGTTTGGAAGAAACCTGGGATTTTTATTGATGAAGGGGATGCCTTGGGCATCCCCAAGCTTTGACACTTGTACTTCTTGGATATTTCTTGGGGTGCCACGCGTGGCATCCCCAAGCTTGAGCTTTAGTCCATCCTTCATCTCATTACTCATTCCTTCCATACACCTGAAATTTTTCCTTCATACAAAACTTCACACAATCTCATTAGCAACATTAGTGCACTTAAGATAAATAAGTCTCAAGGTTCAGTTTTAACACCAAATAAACTTCCATTAGAACACTAGATACTATAGCACTTCCCTCAAAAAGCTTAATTCCCCAAAGGAACTCAAGAAGGAACTAACAAGAAGCAAATGCAGAAAATGGCAGAAATCTGTCAAAACAGACCAGCAGGTAAAGACGAATTTTTTCGAAGACCTTATGTTGCTCAAATAAAAACGTGTTGAACTAACTAAAGTTATATAAGAACCTGGGACATAAGCACAAAAAATTACAGCTCAATCCGACGTACAGAGCTCTCAGGAATTTTTACAGTGAAGCACAGAAATCTGTTTCGGGACGGCAACTTTCCCAATCATTACTTCACTCTCATTAGAGGTTACTCTTGGCACAAAAAGCAAATAAAAAGGATAAGGAGAGATTATTACAGAGGTAATAACTTCCAAGACTTATCTAAAACTCTTGGGTTATCTCCCAACAAGTACTTTTCTTTAACGCCTTTAAGTTAGGCATGAAAATTTGAGAAAATGCTCTCATAGGAGATACGAATTGAAGTAAAAGAGAGCATCAAGAAGCAAATTCAAAACACATTTAAGTCTAACCCACTTCCTATGCATAGGAATCTTGTATGCAAATAAATGCACAAAGAACAAAGTGACAGGCATACGAAGATAAAACAAAAGTAACTTCAAAACTTTCAGCACATAGAGAGGTGTTTCATTACCTTAAAAACTTCTACAACCATATTTTCCTCTCTCATAATAATTTTCAGTAGCCTCATGAATAAACTCAACAATATAACTATCACATAAAGCATGATTTTCATGATCTACAAGCACTAGATCTTTATTATAAACATTTTCAAAAGAATCCTCGGGAACATAACATTCACCCTCCTTTGATAAGCATGGGGGACAATCAAATAATGTATGGGATAAAGAGTTACTCTCATTAGAAGGTAGGCATGGGTAGATCCATTCTTCCTCCTTTTGTCCATCACTCTCCTCCTCTTTTTCATCTAATGAGCTTTCAGGTTCAGCAATTTCTTCTTCCATGGAGGTTCTAGCAGGCGGTGGTTCATCTATTACCTTAGCAGTCATAAAACTGTTCCCAAATAGGAAACTGAGTGAGCTATCCATAATGAAATAGTGATTGGAGCAGAGCTAGTCATAAAGGCAACTTAAGAAAGGAACTAATTTTTTTTGTGTTTTTCAAATAAGAAAGCAAACTAGCAAAACTAATTTTTTTGTGTTTTTGAAAAAGAAACAAGCAAACAAAGAAAAAAGAAACTAAGCAAAACAAAAACAACAAAGTAAAGAGATTGGTTATGAGGGGCTCCCCTTGTGAAGATGTCCTTGACTCCTCGGCAACGGTGCCAGAATAATCTTTGCTAGCTCGTGGTTGATGTAGAGCCCGTTGGGAACCCCAAGAGGAAGGTATGATGAGCACAGCCGCGAGTTTTCCCTCATTTATGAGACCAAGGTTTAATCGAACCAGTAGGAGCAAGGAAACACCCCAAAGGTGTTACTAGCTGAGCTTTGGCAGGGCGCACTGCCGGTGCTAGTAGCAACATGGAGACCTGCACAACACAACCACAAAACTTTGTCCCCAACTTGCGATGTGGTTGTCAATCTCACCGTGTTTGCAGAAAACAAAGGATTAAACGTATCAAATGGAAAGAAGTAAAAGTTTGCAGAAAGTAAACACAAAGCAGTAAAAGATTGTAGATTGTATGTAAAGTAAAGGACTGGGATCCATAGTTCACTAGAGGTGTCTCTCCTTAAATAGATAACATGTTGGGTGAACAAATTACAGCGGGGCAATTGAAAAACACCGAGAAAGCAATACATGCATATACTAATCATCTTGACTTCTCTGAGACTTGATTGGGCATTACAACATAATACGTAGACCGCCATCCAACTGCATCTATGACTAATAATCCACCTTCAGGTTATCATCCGAAGCCCCTCCAGTATTAAGTTGCAAGCAACAGATTATTGCTTTACGAACTGCGTGTAAAGTAAACAATATGATTGTTCTATGAACAAAGGATTGTTGTTTTCTCCCTAGTAGCAATAGTACATCTAGTACCTTAGAGATTTCTGTCACTTCCCCAGATTACCAGAGGCATGAACCCACTATCGAGCATAAATACTAACTCTTGGAGTTGCTAGCATCTACATGGCCAAGATAGCTACTAACAACGAAAAGCATGCAAGATCTCAAATAACAAAGACATGATAGAATCAATAATCAATCTGAAATAGCATCTCAATATCCATCGGATCCCCACAAACACAACATGTATGAATTACAAATAGATGATCTTGATCATGAACGGAGCTCACAAGATCTAAACATGAAAGCACAAAGGAAGAGAAACCAGCCATCTAGCTACTACATGGATGCGTAGTCCAAGGATGAACTACTCACGCATTACACCGGAGGCTTGCATGGTGATGAAGAAGGCCTCCAGGGTGAATTCCCCTCTCCAGCAGGGTGCCGGGAAGAGCTTCAGATCCCTCCCGATCTAGGGATGGAGATGACGGCGGCTACAGACTCTTCCGTGGATTTTTCATCGGGTCCTTAGGGTTTTTGTCATGAGGGCAACTTATAGGTGGAAGGAGAGGCCGAGGGGGTGCCGGGAGCGGCCACACCACCCCTAGCGTAGGCTAGGCCTGGCCGCGCGGCCAGGTGGTGTGGTGGCTCCCTGGCCCTTCTCCGTCTCATATTCTGGCACATTATCCCTTCCGGAAAAATAGGCACTTTGGCTTTTGTCCCGACCAATTCCGAGAATATTCATTTTCTGACTTTCCTGGAACCAAAAACAGCAGAAAACAGGCAGCTGGCACTGTGGCTCTTGTTAATAGGTTTGTCCAAGAAATCATATGAAAAGTACTCCAAAGTTGGAATAAAACACAAGAAAGTGGATAAAACCAAGCATGGAACATCAAAAATTATAGATACATTTGCAATGTATCAGAGCACGGTATCTCGATCATAGACAAGCATAACTAAAGTAGTGCTATAAATTTGACTTAATATGTGACTAGTAATCAGCTTCACTACAATGGAATGGATAATAAAAGTGCCAACAACTGGTGGAACTGGGGTGTATCGTGACATGTTATACCTGCCTAGTAAGTATCACAACTCCAATGGAATGAAATAAAAGTGCCAACAACTGTTGGGTTTGGGATGTCACATTCTAATTGTATCCGACTAGTAAGTACTGCAACTACAACTGAATGGTTAACTAAAAATGCCCACTACTTATGCTATCAGGATGACTCATGCTATCTATATTTGACTAGTAAGTGCTTCAACTATAATGGAATGAATAAAACTCTAAACTATGTGAGTTCCTCGGTTTGACTTCCTCGTTTGGTCTTGAGGGGGAAATGCCAGGATGGGTATGTTTGGTGTTAGTATCAGGTTGGTTCCGAATAGATCTTTCTTATCTCTCTCTAATAGCCGACAGTTTATCGAGTCTCTATAGATTGTTTAGTGCATGCTTCGCTGTCGCATTAGTCCACCATACCTATGTTGGCGAGGACCGCCGAATTCTAGACTCGCCGTGTACTGGCCTCAGTACTGACCGCTCCTCTTTTTCCTTTGCCCTTTGTCGGCACCCCTTTTGTTTTCAGCAGGTTTGAGATCAACGTCGTTAGCAGGGTTACCCTTTCGGCTTGGCCTGGGCAGTGTTATGGGCGCCATTGGTTATTCTTCAGGGATCTTGGCCCCATTTGCATCTTGTCCGCACTCGGGCGTTGTATCGTTTTCAAGGTGATTTGGATCTTTGTATTATATATCTGTATTCATAACGCATGGAGCCGTTGTTGTATATATATGTTCTGTGGGTTCCATCATGGACTAATGTGTAATGGTATTACTTTGTTTTCCACCTGCACGCAAGTGCCTAGTGGACGTCCTTGAATCGTTTATATGCGATTTTGGCGGGAAGCGCTAAAATCTGCATAGGGCCGATTCGAGGGTGTTACACACATGCAATGACACTGTTGGATCCAGGTGGTTTATGAAAAGGATACACATGAAATGACTCTAGTGGTGGTTTATGAAAAGAACACACATGCAAGGACTCTGGTGGATCCAAGTGGTTTATGAAAAGAATAAACATGCAATGACTCTAGTTGGGGTTTATGGAAAGGACACACATGCAATGACACTGGTGGATCCATGTTGTTTAGAAAAGGAACACACATGCAAATGACACTGGTGGTGGTTTACGAAAAGAACACACATGCAAATGACACTGGTGGATCCATGTGGTTTAGTAAAATAACACACATGCAAATGACACTAGTGGTGTTTTATGAAAAGAACAAACATGCAAAGACTCTGGTGGATCCAAGTGGTTTATGAAAAGAACAAACATGCAATGTCTCTAGTTGTGGTTTATGAAAATGACACATTTGCAATGTCACTGGTGGATCCAGGTGGTTTATGAAAAGAACACATGCAATGACTCTAGTGGTTGTTTAGGAAAAGTACACACATGCAATGACTCTAGTGGATCCAAGTGGTTTATGAAAAGAACAAACATGCAATGACTCTAGTTGTGGTTTATGAAAAGGACACATATGCAATGACATGCAATGACTCTAGTGGATCCAAGTGGTTTATGAAAAGAACAAACATGCAATAACTCTAGTTGTGGGTTATGAAAAGGACACACATGCAATGACTCTGGTGGATCCAAGTGGTTTATGACAACAACAAACATGCAATGACTCCTGTTGTGGTTTATGAAAAGGACACACATACAATGACATAGTTGGATCTAGGTGGTTTCTAAAAAGAACACACATGCAATGACTCTAGTGATGGTTTAGGAAAAGAACACACATGCAATGACTCTGGTGGATCCAAGTGGTTTATTGAAAGAACAAACATGTGATACGTCGTAAATGTATCTATAATTTTTGATGTTCCATGCTTGTTTTATATCTACTTTCTTATGTTTTGTTCACACTTTGAGGTATTTTAATACATTTTCTAGAACTAACTATTAAGAAGATGCCAAAGTGCCAGTTGCCTGTTTTCTACTGTTTTAGGTTTCAGAAAAGCTAGTAAAGAAATATTCCTGGATTTGGACAGGAGAAAATCCAAAGTCAATATTTTACCCAAAGCAACACGGAGACCGAACTGGAGATGAAGTGGCGCACCAGGGCGGCCACACGTGGTGGCGGTGTGGCCTGGGGGGTGCGCCACCAGGGGGTGTGGGGCCCCTGGTGCTCCACCGACCTATCCCCTTCGCCTATAAAAGCCTCCCGGGACTAAAACTCTAATTACCCGATCAGAAATCAACGAAAGAGTTTGTAGCCACTGTCATCTCCATCCCTAGATCGGGGGATCCGAAGCTCTTCCCGGCACCCTGTCAGAGGGGAGAGATCACCGTGGAGGCCTTCTTCATCACCATGCATGCCTCCAGAGTGATGTGTGAGTAGTTCACCCTTGGACTATGGGTCCATGTAGTAGCTAGATGGTTGGTTCTCCTCCTTTGTGCTATCATGTTTAGATCTTGTGAGCTCCGTTCATGATCAAGATCATCTATTTGTAATCTTACATGTTGTGTTTGCGGGGATCCGATGGATATTGAGATACTATTTCAGATTGATTATTGATTCTGTCATGTCTATGTTATTTGTGATCTTGCATGCTCTCCGTTGTTAGTAGCTATCTTGGCCAAGTAGATGCTTGAAACACCAAGAGGGAGTATTTATGCTCGATAGTGGGTTCATGCCTCTAGTAATCTGGGGAAGTGATAGAAATCTCTAAGGTTGTAGATGTGCTATTGCTACTAGGGAGAAAACAACAATCCTTTGTCCATGGGGCAATCATATTTTTTACTTTACACACTTTGCTTAATGTAATTATCTGTTGCTTGCAACTTAATACTGGAAGGGGTTCGGATGATAACCTGAAGGTGGATTATTAGTCATAGATGCAGTTGGATTACGGTCTATGTATAATGTTGTAATGCCCAATCAAATCTCATAGGAATCAAGATTTTTAGTATATGTATTGTTATGCTTTCTCAATCTACCAATGGCCCCGCTGTAATTTGTTCACCCAACATGTTATCTATCTTAAGGAGAAACACCTCTAGTGAACTATGGACCCTAGTCCATTCTTTTACCATTGATATACCATCTACTATTTACTATTTACTGTTTACTTTCTGCAAGCAATTACTATCTTCCACACAATACGTTTAATCCTTTGTGTTCAGCAAAACTGGTGAGATTGACAACCTCACTGTAAATTGGGGCAAAGTTATGTGGTTGTGTTGTGTAGGATTCCAAGTTGCTAGCAACACCTTGGAGTTGTTTCCTTGCTCCTACTGGTTTGATAACCTTGGTTTCATAAATGACGGAAAACTTGCTGATGTGCTCATCATACCATCCTCCTAGGGTTCCCAATGAGCTCGACATATTTTGAGGTCGTGGTTTAGGAAAAGAACACACAAGCAATGACATGCAATGACTCTAGTGGATCCAAGTGGTTTATGAAAAGAACAAACATGCAATGAATCTAGTTATGGTATATGAAAAGTACACACATGCAATGACATTGTTGGATCCAGGTGGTTTCTGACAAGGACACACATGCAATGACTCTAGTGGTGGTTTATGAAAAGAGCACACATGCAAGGACTGTAGTGGTCGTTTATGAAAATAACAAACATGTAATGACTCTACTTGTGCTTTATGAAAAGGGCATACATGTAAGGACACTGTTGGATCTAGGTGGTTTCTGAAAAGTACACACATGCAATGACTCTAGTTGTGGTTTATGAAAAGGACACACATGCAATGACACTAGTGGATCCAGGTGGTTTATGAAAAGAACACATGCAATTACTCTAGTGGTGGTTTAGGAAAAGTACACACATGCAATGACACTGGTGGATCCAAGTGGTTTATGAAAAGAATAAACATGCAATGACTCTAGTTGTGGGTTATGAAAAGGACACACATGCAATGACACTGGTGGATCCAGGTGGTTTATGAAAATAACACACATGCAATGACTCTACTTGTGGTTTAGGAAAAGGACACACATGCAATGACACTGGTGGATCCAAGTGGTTTATGAAAAGAACAAACATGCAATGACTCTAGTTGTGGTTTATGAAAAGGAAACACATGCAATGACACCGCTGGATCCAGGTGGTTTATGAAAAGAACACATGCAATGACTCTAGTTGTGGTTTAGTAAAAGGACACACATGCAATGACACTGGTGGATCCAAGTGGTTTATGAAAAGAATAAGCATGCAATGACTCTGGTTGTGGTTTATGAAAAGGACACACATTCAATGACATGTAATGACACTAGTGGATCCATGTGGTTTAGGAAGGGAACACACATGCAAATGACACTGGTGGATCCATGTGGTTTAGTAAAATAACACACATGCAAATGACACTAGTGGTGGTTTATGAAAAGAACAAACATGCAATGAATCTAGTTGTGGTTTAGGAAATGGACACACATGCAAGGACTCTAATGGATCTAAGTGGTGGTTTATGAAAAGAACAAACATGCAATGACTCTAGTTGTGGATTATGAAAAGGACACACCTATAATGACACTAGTGGATCCATGTCATTTATGAAAAGAACACGTGCAATGACTCTAGTGGTGGTTTAGGAAAAGAACACACATGCAATTTCTTGAGTTGTGGTTTAGGAAAGGAACACACATGCAGATGAAACTGGTGGTGGTTTACGAAAATAACACACATGCAATTGACACTGGTGGATCCTTGTGGTTTAGTAAAATAACACACATCCAAACGACACTAGTAGTGGTTTATGAAAAGAACAAACATGCAATGACTCTAGTTGTGGTTTATGAAAAGGACACACATGCAATGAATCTAGTGGATCCAAGTGGTTTATGAAAAGAACAAACATGCAGTGACTCTAGTTGTGGTTTATGAAAAGGACACGCATGCAATGGATCCAGGTGGTTTATGAAAAGGACACACATGAAATGACTCTAGTGGTGGTTTAGGAAAATAACACACATGCAATGACTTTAGTTGTGGTTTAAGAAAGGAACACACATGCAGATGACACTGGTGTTGGTTTATGAAAAGAACACACATGCCAATGACGCCGGTGGATCCATCTGGTTTAGTAAAATAACACACATGCAAATGACACTAGTGGTGGTTTATGAAAAGAATAAACATGGAATGAATCTAGTTCTGGTTTAGGAAATGGACACACATGCAAGGACTCTGATGGATCTAAGTGGTGGTTTATGAAAAGAACAAACATGTAATGACTCTAGTTGTGGATTATGAAAAGGACACACATGTAATGATATTGGTGGATCCATGTCATTTATGAAAAGAGCACGTGCAATGTCTCTAGTGGTGGTTTAGGAAAAGAACACACATGCAATTACTCGAGTTGTGATTTAGGAAAGGAACACACATGTAGATGAAGTTGGTGGTGGTTTACGAAAAGAACACACATGCAAGTGACACTGGTGGATCCTTGTGGTTTAGTAAAATAACACACATCCAAATGACACTAGTGGCGTTTTATGAAAAGAACAAACATGCAATTACTCTAGTTGTGGTTTATGAAAAGGACACACATGCAATGACATGCAATGACTCTACTGGATCCAAGTGGTTTATGAAAAAAACAAACATGCAATGACTCTAGTTGTGGTTTATGAAAAGGACACGCATGCAATGGATCCAGGTGGTTTATGAAAAGGACACACATGAAATGACTCTAGTGGTGGTTTAGGAAAATAACACACATGCAATGACTTTAGTTGTGGTGTAGGAAAGGAACACACATGCAGATGACACTGGTGTTGGTTTATGAAAAGAACACACATGCAAATGACGCCGGTGGATCCATGTGGTTTAGTAAAATAACACACATGCAAATGACACTAGTGGTGGTTATTGAAAAGAACAAACATGCAATGACTCTAATTGTGGTTTATGAAAAGGACACACATGCAATGACATGCAATGAATCAGGTGGATCCAAGTGGTTTATGAAAAGAACAAACATGCAATGACTCTAGTTGTGGTTTATGAAAAGTACACACATGCAATGACACTAGTGGATCCAAGTGGTTGATGAAAAGAACAAATGCAATGACTCTAGTGGTGGTTTAGAAAATAACACACATGCAAGGACTCTGGTGGATCCAAGTGGTTTATGAAAAGAATAAACATGCAATGACTCTAGTTGTGCTTTATGAAAAGGACACACATGCAATGATTCTGGTGGATCCAGGTGGTTTATGAAAAGAACACACATGCAATGACTCTGGTTGTGGTTTAGGAAAAGGATACACATGAAATGACACTAATGGATCTAAGTGGTTTATGAAAAGAACAAAAATGCAATGATGCTAGTTGTGGTTTATGAAAAGGACACGCATACAATGACACTGGTGGATCCATGTGGTTTAGGAAAGGAACACACATGCAAATGACACTGGTGGTGGTTTTTGAAAAGTACACACATGCAAATGAAACTGGTGGATCCATGTGGTTTAGTAAAATAACACACATGCAAATGACAGTAGTGGTGGTTTATGAAAAGAACAAACATGCAATGACTCTAGTTGTGGTTTAGGAAAAGAACACACATGCAATGACTCTAGTGGATCCATGCGGTTTAGTAGAATAACACACATTCAAATGACACTCGTGGATCCCTGTTGTTTAGTACGAAACATGGCTTTTCCATTTTTTAAAGTAACACACATGCCTACTCTTTCTAGCTATTTGAATCCCTTATTCTTTCTTGCCCTTGGTTTTTTGATACTACTCAGTTTTACCGTCTCTCTCGGTCACAAACCTCACAAAATCCCAAATGTGTGCTCACTCGGGCTGCTATGCCATGATTGGCTAACACAGATGTCACGCGGATCGTGCCCACCAACCGTTGATCCTCTGTGATACAATGGGCAGGATAACCTCTCCCTCCTCCACTTTTTTTGCAGGGTATATCCATGCCACCTCTCTATCCGTGCCACCGATACTTTACCTCCATAAACAAGTGAAAAACCATCTCAATAAATAAATAAAATAATGATCATATTTTGAAGAAGGGTCTATCCATGCCACTGATGGCTCAGGATACATTGAGCTTGTTGGGAACCCCAAGAGGAAGGTACTGCGATCACAGCAGCAAGTTTCCCTCAGTTATGAAACCAAGGTTATCGAACCAGTAGGACCAAGGAAACAACCCCAAGGTGTTGATACCAACTTGGAATCCTGCACAACACAACCACAAAAGTTTGCCCCAACTTACAGTGAGGTTGTTAATCTCACTTGTATTGCTGAAAACAAAGGACTAAACATATTGTGTGGAAGATAGTAATTGCTTGCAGAAAGTAAACAGTAAATAGTAGATGGTATATCAATGATAAAAGAATGGACTAGGGTCCATAGTTCACTGGAGGTGATTCTCCTTAAGATAAATAACATGTTGGGTGAATAAATTACAGCGGGGAAATTGACAGACTTGAGAAAGCATACAATGCATATACTAATCATGTTGACTCCTGTGAGATTTGATTGGGCATTACAACATTATACATAGATCGTAATCCAACTACATCTATGACTAATAAACCACCTTCAGGTTATCATCCGAACCCCCTCCAGTATTAAGTTGCAAGGAACAGATAATTGCATTAAGCAAAGTGTGTAAAGTAAACAATACGATTGTCCCATGGACAAAGGATTGTTGTTTTCTCCCTAGTAGCAACAACACATCTACAACCTTAGAGATTCCTATCACTTCCCCAGATTACTAGAGGCATGAATCCACTATTGAGCATAAATACTCCCTCTTGGAGTTGCAAGCATCTACTTGGCCAAGATAGTTACTAACAACGGAAAGCATGCAAGATCACAAATAACATAGACATGATAGAATCAATAATCAATCTGAAATAGCATCTCAATATCCATCAGATCCCCGCAAACACAACATGTAAGATTACAAATAGATGATCTTGATCATGAATGGAGCTCACAAGATCTAAACTTGATAGCTGATACATCCATTTTGCATCACTATTCTATGTCCTAATTCACTATTATTCATTGATATATTTCGTATTGAGAGGTGATACGTATGTTATTTCATCTGTTTTTGCATGGTTGATGACTTTTGGAGAATGGACCGCTGCTGTCAGGATTCTGATGGAAAATGTGATGTTTGGAGGCAAAATTCGCGAAGATCAGAAAATCCGGGAAAATATACGGAAAATCCTATATTTCCAGAAGAGTAAGGATGCTAGAAGACGGAGTGGTGATGGGCCATAGGGGGCCCACACCACCCCCTGGCGCAGGCAGCCCTAGGCCGCGCCAGCAGGTGGTGTGGCCTCCCTGGCCCACCTCTGGCTCTCTCCTCTGGCGTATATCATCCTCCCGAAACCCTAAGACTCGGGGAGGGATCACATAAAGATTCCGCCGCCTCTGTGGGGCGGAAAATACCGAGAGAGAAAGATCTCTCCGGCAGACAGATTTCTATCGGGGGAATTCCTTCCTGAAGAGGGGAGATCGTCGCCATAAACACCATCATCAAGCTGGACTTTATCGAGATCATCATCATCACCAACACCATCATCACCTCAGCACCCTCATCACCATCTCCATATTGCTGTAACAATTGATTTGAATCTTGCATTAGTTCATAGGGGAAACTTTCCCGGTGTTGATTACTCTTCGTAATTGATGCTATTGAGTGAACCGTTGAATTATTGTTTATGTTCAGATTGTTATACATCATTATTCCATCTCTGATCATGATCCATATGATGTCTTGTGAGTAGTTCGTTTTGTTCTTGAGGACATGGGAGAAGTCATGTTGTTAGTAGTGGAGTTGTGTTGAGAAAGATTCAATAGTTTGATATTTAAGTTGTGGTTTAATTCTTCTAGTGGTGTCATGTGAACGTCGACTACATGACACTTCACGTATATGGGCCTAGGGGAATGTATTGTGTATTTGGCTACTAATCGTAGGGGTTGCCGGAGTGACAGAAACCTGAACCCCCGTTAGGAAACCATTGCACAAGGGACATAAGGGTCTTAGAGTTTAAGCCTATGGTTAGGTTTCTACCTTAATTATTTTCTTGTACTTACGGATGTTTGCAAGGGGTATAATCACAAGTATGTATTAGTCCTGGATGGGTCGGTACATTAGCACAGGTTCACCCACACAACACTTAGCAAGCTAAAAAAGATTAATCAACTATATGAAGCGAAAGCACTTGACAGTCTTCCCATGTGTCGTCGAGAACGTTTGGTCATCTTAAGTAATACAACCGGCTTGTCCTTTGCTGCATAAAGGATTGGGCCACTTGCTGCATTTATTCCTACTGTCTTTTATTTACTCGTACTTTGTTTACTTGCTTTATTGAAAACCCCTAAAAATCTATTTGCTAAGTATTTGCAGATAATTCCTGATCCATACCACTAGCCAGCACCTTCTGCTCCTCGTTGGGTATGGCACTCTTACTTATCGAAAATACTGCGATACAACCCCTATACTTGTGGGTCATCAAGACTATTTTCTAGCGCCATTGCCGGGGAGTGAAGCGCTATTGCAGAGTGGAACTGGTAAAGGAAACTTCTACTGTTAGTATTGTTTACTTCTGCTAGTTGCTTTATTTTCGTTATGGATAACTCGCTGAGTTTCTTATTTGGTAATGCTACTACCATTGGTAAGGTAGTAGATAAGCCACCACCTGCTGAGAATGATGTTTTCAAAATACCTACAAGAATTATTGATCGTGTTATGGATAACTACTATGTTGGGGATGGAACTGTCCATCCTGGTGAGCATTTACTCTTTATACACGAATTATGCGGGTTGTTCAAGTGTGTAGGTATCACTACAGATCAAGTTAAGAAGAAGTTATTCTCATTATCACTGAAAGGAAGAGCTGAGGAATGGTATAAGCTGCTAAAGAATGGTCAAGCTCTGGAATGGGAGGAAATAGTTCCTCTCTTTTATTCAAAGTTTTATCCTCCTAGTGAGATTCATGAAGATCGGAATCAAATATACAACTTTTGGCCTCTTGATGGAGAGGGTACAGCTCAAGCTTGGGGGAGACTGAAGTTACTAATGCTGAAATGTCCCATTCATGAGCTCCCCAACAATATTATTATCAATAACTTTTATGCAAGGCTCCCTGTACATGACAAGGATTTATTGGATGCTTCTTGTGATGGATCATTCACTCGCATGGAAGAAGAAGCTAAATGGGATCTTCTGGATAGTATTCAAGACAATGCTGAAGCATGGGAGAATGACAACGGTAGAAAGTCAGGTATAAATTATGATTATGAATGCATTGAATCTTTTATAGGAACTGATGACTTTCAAAATATTAGTAATGCTTATGGTCTTGATTTGCAAGTTATTACGAAGTGCTTTAGAGCTTTTGCTTCCTATATCGAAATTCCAAAAAGGGGATGGAATAAATACCATGCACCTTACAAAGATATTGTTGACTGTGTTCCTATTGGGAGTGCTGACTATTGCATTATTGATCCCATCTTACCTGAACCTTATATCGAGAAGATTCCTTTCCCAGAAAAGGTAAAGGACCATCCTATGATAACTAATGTAATCACCAAAAGTGAAAAGAGAACTATAAAACCGGATGAACAAATAAATGTTGAACCTGTGGTTGCAATTGTGAATGACCTAGTCACTAAAAGCATAGAAGATGGGCACATAGTCTTTTGTGAGTATGCCTCTAATATTGTTTCACATCCTAATAGAACTAAAAAGGCTAGTGTTCCTGTGTTTTCTGTTAGAATTGGTGATCATTGCTATTATGGTTTATGTGATACTGGTGCAAGTTCCAGTGCTATTCCTTATGAGCTTTATAGAGAAATTATGCATGAAATCAGTCCTTGCGAGTTGGAAGAGATTGATGTGGTTATTCACCTTGCTAATAGAGAGACCATCTCTCCAACTGGTATTGTACGAGACGTGGAAGTTCTTTGTGGTAAGATCAAGTACCCTGTTGATTTTCTAGTACTCGGTTCAGCTGCTAGTAAAACTTATCCTATTATTTTTGGTAGACCTTTCTTGAGTACTTGTGGAGCCATTATAGATTTCAAAAGGGAGAAAATCTTGACTAAGTTTGCTAGGGAATCTTATGAGTTTAATTTCTCAAAATTTGCTAAAGAACCTTGTGAAGAGGAAACCCATAATGAGGATTTTAGAGTTGAACAACTTGCTTCTATTTCTCTTGCTCCTAACAATGCTTTGCAGCAATTTATGGAAGATCATGAAAGTGAAATCTTCATGGAAGAAAGGAATGAGATTGACAGGAGTCTCCGTGATCAGCCTAAGATGCTTAAGCATAACTTGCCTATAGAAGACTTGGGTACCACGCTGCCACCTAAAAAGGATCCAGTTTTCAATCTAAAACCTCTCCCTGATGATCTTAAATATGCTTATATTGATGATAAAAATATATATCCTGTTATTATTAGCGCTAAACTTTCAGGAAAGGAAGAAGAAAGGCTATTGGAGGTTTTGAGGAAACACCGAGGAGCTATGGGCTATGCTCTGGATGATTTAAAAGGGATTTCACCTACTATATTTCAGCAATCTATCAACATAGAACCAGATGCAAAGCCGGTGGTAGAGCACCAACGACGCTTAAATCCCAGGATGAAGGAAGTGGTAAGGAATGAGGTATTGAAACTCCTTGATGCTGGTATTATTTACCCTATTGCTGATAGTGAATGGGTTAGTCCTATTCATTGTGTTCCAAAAAAGGGAGTTATTACTGTTGTTCCAAATGATAATGATGAGCTTATTCCTCAAAGAATAGTAGTAGGCTATAGGATGTGCATCGATTTTAGAAAAGTCAATAAAGTTACTAAGAAAGATCACTACCCGCTTCCTTTTATTGATCAAATGTTGGAAAGGTTGTCTAAAAAGACCCATTTTTGTTTTCTTGATGGTTATTCTGGTTTCTCTCAAATTGCTGTTAAACAACAAGACCAAGAAAAAACTACTTTTACTTGCCCTTATGGAACTTATGCTTATAGACGTATGCCTTTTGGTTTATGTAATGCTCCTGCTACTTTTCAAAGGTGCATGTCTGCTATCTTTCATGGTTTTTGTGAGGAAATTGTGAAGGGTTTGCAGCATAGAAAACAAGAAATTTCCTACGATGTGAACTATACGCCAAGATCTATCTACTAGATACAAGCAACGGGTGGATATACATCCATAGAGAACTTACCCTCGAAGACAACAAAGCTTTGTTGACGAGATGGAGCTCGTGGATGATCTAGTCGTACACTTGCCGATCTCAATATCGTGATGAAGTCCAGCAGGTCCGTCTCCAGCACATCCATCAGATCTAGCTCCAGCAAGTCCAGCACCACCAAGTCCAGCACCGCAAAGCAGCGGTGCATCCGTGATTGCACACACGTCTGGTAACCCGACAACCTCCGTCCCTCGCTCTAGCAATGCAGTAGAAGCAGCAACTCCTTTCCAGATAAAGCCACTAGGAACATTTATCTCGCTAATCCGAGACCATGGGGGAATAATACTAGAGGGGGAGAGAGATCCTTCACGAGGAGGTGTGAGTGTGAAGGTGTGAGAGGGGGGCCTTTTATAGGAGGAGGGGGGCTGACCCTCCCCATGGTCGGCGCCCAAGGGGTGACCCCTCACCTCCTTATTCATGTGGTGGTAACTCCCTCCACATAAATTCGCCCCTTCACATTCTCTTTTAAAGTCTCCACTTTAAATGCATTAAATTTCTCCAAATTTAATGCTCTCTCATTTAATAAAAATATTTTATTAATTTTATTCAGAATTTTGTTAATTACTTTAATTAACAAACATTCACATAAAACTCCCTGCAACATTTCAATATTACATGCAGAACCAATTTCAGCAATTTCACCCGAAACAGTTTCGGTGTCTATTGAAATAATTCTAGCGCTTTCTTAAATATTTATCTGAAACATATTTGCTCCAAATGGTGTCGGTATCCCTTAAGTGTGTCACCCTACGGTTCGCCAATAATGCAGACATGATCGAGACCCCTCTCAGATCAATAATCAGCAGCGGGACCTGGAGATCCGTACTGACTCCCACACATTCAACGATGACTTATGTGATCGTGAGAACCTTTAACGCTAGTAACTAAATCCCTTTGTCTCTCGATATATTACATGTCCGAGATTCGATCATCGGTATCCAAATACCTAGTTTGATCTTGTTACCTACATGCACTCTTTTCTCGTTCCCGTGATATAACATTCTCGTGATCACATCACTTGCTTGCAAGCTATCTTAATTTGATATCACCGAGAGGGCCCAGAGTATATCTATCCGTCATCGGGATGGAAAAATCCCACTCTTGATCCATGAGCCTCAACATAACACCTTTGTAGCACTGAACCCACCTTTATAGTCACCCTGTTACGGTGTGACGTTTGGTGTTATCAAGATACTCTTCTGGTGTTAGCAATTAACATGATCTCATGGTCTAAGGACTAAGATTACTTCGTATGATGTTATAGCAATATAAACATAATGACTTTGATCGTAATGCTATACTTCGGATGAATGTTCATCACATCATTCCACCAATGTTGTGACCTCGTTATTAACAACATCCAATGTCCATGATCAGGAAACCTTGATCATCTTGTTAATCAACGAGCTAGTTTATATGAGAGACATTACTAGGAACTTTATATTTTGTTTATTAAACACACATATATTAACGTTTCCAATTAATACAATTATAGCATGGAAAATAAACATTTATCATAAACATGGAATAAGATAATAACCACTTTATTATTGCCTCTCGGGCATATTCCCTTCAGTCTCCCACTTGCACTAGAGTCAATAATCTAGTTTGAAAATTTTTGCGTATTGAACACCTATGGCTTTCTGGTGTTGCATATACGCGATTGCTAGTGGTGAACATAATCTCCGGATCTGATAGTTTCAGGTTCGTGTGTATTTGCATGTCTTTGCGTCTCTACGCATCACTCATTCTCAAATGAGATGGCATTGTATAAATTTGGTCCTTTGGTGAGACCTTTAGTTCGTTCGGGTTAAAATATGTTGATATTATTGTCAAACAATATATCTTCATAGTATTAGCCCACTTTGAACCACACCTAGTTTGATAACAAACTACATAACACAAATGCCCTCCTTTGATGCTACTATAGTAGTCATATACTTACCCTTTTGTGGTAGTATCCGTCACAATGTTTCAACTTTAGAACTCATCCAAATCCATCATGGAACATCCTTTCCATTACATTGTGCCACCCCATAGTCTAAATTGAGATAAATTTAATTTGTATCTTGTGACAAAACTAGTATCAATGTAACACTTTACAATGAACTACCTTTAACTATTTGTCACTTATACATAATATATTCTTAGTTCTTCCAAAGCTCATAAGAATATCTTTACTATTGTCCAATGATCATCTTATGAATCATTCTGGTATGTGCCCATAACATTTAGAGCATAGGACATTCTAGATATATACATATCATGGTATAATCAATCAAAATCTTCATGTGATTTTACTCACCAAGTGTTGAAACACTTGAATCCTGGTACAATCCTTTCCATGCAGCAAGAACCTTTCTTGTTGTTTCCATATTGAACCCTTCCAATATCTCATATATGTATGTCTGGCACAACCATATTAGCGCCTCAATCTATCCATATAGATATTGATGCCAAATATTCTGGTTTTGCCCAAGTCTTTCATCGAAATCTTATTTTAATGAAATTCTTAACTTGTGTCAATACAAGATACATCATTTCCAATCAACAATATGTCCTCTACATAATGTATTAGAAATATGTCTCAGCGCTCCCACTTAATTTCTTGCAAATGCAAGCATCTTCATCATCTCCGATGAATTTAAACTCTTTTAACAGTTTCATCATGGTGAAGATTCCAACTCCGCTATGCTTACTTCAACTATTGAAGTTTGCATGCCCTTTTAGCACCCTTTGAATTAACAAAACCCTTCGGACCGTGTCTTGTACACATCCTAGGTAACCATTCTATTAGAAGAACATTGGTTTGTTTGTTCAACTACCATACATCAGATTATATGTAGTGGTTGCTACATTAATCCGTGAAGACTAAATATCGCTATGAAAGATCAAATCTTGTCATAGTCAACTCCTTGAACATTGTCGTAAACTTCTTTCCGACATGTCGACTATTTCATAGATGTTAAACATCCATGTCTATTTCTTTATAGATCCAAACACAACCGATAGGCTTCACGCCTTTCCGGAGGGCCTTCCAAGTTCAGAAACTTGATTTCTCGTGTATGGATACTATCACGAATTCTATGACTTCTAGTCATTTTATGGAGTCAAGGCCCATCATCGCTTCTTTGCATGTAGTCGGTTCATCATTGTCAAAACAATAACGACTTGCTTATCAAATCACACTATTTGATTCTTACCAACCCAAACGATTCAATAGGAACCTAATCTCCGAGATCACAACCTTTGTAATCACGGGAGCCGTGAGCATTGTGGCCGCCACCGGGACACTTTCCGGCGCTGCGCTACTTAGCACATATAGCTAAGGTTTAGCAACCTTATCAAAGTTCTATTGTCCTCCCACTTAAATTTTCGCGAAAAATTCCTTCTCAAGAAACTTGACGTTCCAAGTAACAAACTCTTTTGTCCTCGGTGTTATGGAGAAATTCCCAACAAATTCTTTGGGATAACCTACAAAGACATGGTTATCTGACTTTGGTTGTAAACATTTTACTTATGCATAGCATACCAAAATTTAAGAAAAGACAATTCGGGTTTTATCCCAAACCATAACTTATATGGTGTGATTTCAATGGATCACGATGGTGCTCTTTTCAGTGTAAAAGCGGTAGTCTCTAAAGCTTTAATCCTTAAAACATAATGGCAGTTTTATAAATGACACCTTTGATCTTACCATGTCAAATAAGGTTTGATTTGATCTCTCGAACATACCATAATCCTGTGGTTTATCGGGAAATGCAAATTCATTGAATAATTCCTGAAATCTTAGGTGTTTTGCTAAACCTGTAACTCAAATATCTTCCTTTATGATCAAATCATAAACTCTTTTATTTTCTTGTTACAATGATTTTTCACTTCATCTTGAAAGTCTTTGAACAATTTTCAAATGTTTCATACTTCTTCCTTATTAAGTAACTATATAGATATATTCACTTAAATTTCTGGAGAAAGCATATGAACCAAAAGGATCCATCACATATGGCTACTCAATGGACTATTTACATCAACATGCATAATATCCAATAAGTTAGTCATCCGTTCCTCTTTGGCATATGAACGGAGTTTCAATTATCTTGAGGAAAGTTTCACCAGCGTCAATTGATCAAAATCAAAAGACTCCAAAAATCCATCAACATGGAGTTTCTTCATGTTTACTTTCCAATATAATTCCAACAGCGATGTCACTTCATAAGTGATATTCCAATCATTTGTCTTACGACATTTTAGCAATAATGTTTATGGATGTGATTTCTCCAACTAGACTTGTAAAAGTTCATCCATCATTTATGGAATACGGTAATTATTTGAACAACCATTGTTCTCGTAATACCGGAACAAAATAACAATTATTAAAACAAATCTTGAAGGCTAGGTTTGACGACAATAAAAACACAATAACACTTTATTTGTTTTCGATGAACATCATCACTTATTCTCTTGCCAGTTACTTAGGCCGTTGCAGTTCATGAATTGTGTTGTTCTGTATGACACTTCACACCAACCAATTCGGTATCCAATACCTTAGAACCACATTTTTTAACAACCAAGGAATACAACCATAACATGTATATCTTCTATATACCTAAGTTGGACATATCCAACCTTTTCTTTTCTGCCAAATATTTTATAGATTCTCTTTCAACAATTCCTTTTCTTTTAAAAGAATCTATCAACATCAATAGTGGTGTCATTCACATGACACATAGTACAAAGTGTATATAGTCAAATACTAATACCTTTGGACTTGCACTTTGAAGTGGATCACCATCATCAAATGTTTGGTGTTCTTTCAAAAATCCATTCTTCAGTAATCTATTAGTATAGTAAACATTTTACTTACATATTCTATTCATCCTTATCATGACAACTTTCATGATCAAGCTACTATAGCCTGTAAGGAAGAAACGTGAGTATAATGTTAGTTCCCAAAACCTTTTTGGGAGATCCAGATGCCTAGCATCTCCATCCTTCACAAATTCTCATATAATATGAGAACATATATTTTGCTAAATTATACTCTATCATAATGCAACCAAAAACATTGTTTCAGATATCACAATATCTTTCACACATGATGGTTTCTGAAACAATTTTCAGCTCCTAGATAATCTTGATATTAAAACAAGTTTTGAATATCAAAAATCATGGAGGCAAACATGATACTTTAGATACTAACATTGGAATTCTTACTCTTGATTTAATACTACTTATTAAACTTCATGGAGTAAATAGAGTTTGCTGAAAGTTTGCAATATGACTTCTAAACTTTTAAATTGACATTCAAAACAATACGATACCACTTCGTAAAGTAAATATCCAGAATTCTATAGTTCTATTATCTCAATTAAAACTAAGCATAAGGTAGTGAACAGATGCCAATGACTACAACAAATTATTCAAATTCACTTCGATTTAGTTTATGACAATTTGAGTTAGACTAATCCAAATTATAAATGAACTCCCACTCAAAAACGACATCCCTCATGCCTTTTTGGTGATTACATGAACCAAATCCACTACACCAAGTCCGATCATCACGTGAGTCGGTGTAGCTTCAAAGGCGAGCATCAATATGGGCATCATATCAACTATATGACTCAAGCTTAACCTTTCGGTCCGTGTTCTGAGGCCATGTCTGTACATGCTAGGCTCGCCAAGTAAGAACCTTAGTACTCGCATGTGTAAAACTGTCTTACACCCGTTTGTATGAAAGCGCAGAGTCGAGTACACCCGATCATCACGTGATGTCTCAAAACACGATCCATAGAATGGTGCATACTTAAGGAAGAACACATTTTATCTTGATATTTAAATGAGGGATCATCTTATAATGCTATTAAAACGCCAAACAAGCAATATAAGATGTGAACATCATATGTGTAAAGTGGGATAATATGGTCCATGCATTTGATCACTATCATTTGCATCATGGTATGATCTCTATCATTCCTTTGTGTGTAAGGCCAAGGTCTATGGAACTTACACGTTAAGTGTGTTGTAAGAGTATCTATCATACATCTAGTTACAACATTACCATATCATGACACTAGCTCAGCAACGATCTAAACTAGATGCCTCTAATTTATCAATTGCAAGTTTTACATGGCTTAGGGCTTTCGGAGATAGAACCGATCTTACCTACGAACATGAACCACAACGAGGATAACCAAGTTATTAGCAACTCGTTGTAAATCAAATATTGACTATAGTAGGAGAGACGGACACCCGCTAGCCACTTATGCAAAACTAGTTGCATGTTAGTCGTGGAACCGGTCTCATGTACGATGACATGTAAGGTTGGTCCGAGCCGCTTCATCCCAGTATGGCACCAATATCCAAAATACATGAAAGATGCAATAACATGATCATCATCGCCCACATATAAACATATGTGTACTACCCGTGCAAAGCACCTAGGCATAGATCAGGCTGTTGATACCACTGAAGGGTTCACAGCATACAAAACAAGAATTTTCCTATGATGTGAACTATACGCCAAGATCTATCTACTAGATACAAGCAACGGGTGGATATACATCCATAGAGAACTTACCCTCGAAAAAAAAGCTTTGTTAACGAGATGGAACTCGTGGATGATCTAGTCGTACACTTGCCGATCTCAAGATCGTGATGAAGGCCAGCAGGTCCGGCTCCAACACGTCCATCAGATCCAGCTCCAGCAAGTCCAACACCACCAGGTCCAGCACCGCAAAGTAGCGGTGCATCCGTGATCACACACACGTCCGGTACCCCGATAACCTCCGTCCCTCGCTCCAGCAAAGCAGCGGAAGCAGCAACTCCTTTCTAGATAAAGCCACTGGGAACATGTATCTCGCTAATCCGAGACCACGGGGGAATAATACTAGAGGGGGAGAGAGATCCTTCACGAGGAGGTGTGAGTGTGAAGGTGTGAGAGGGGGGCCTTTTATAGGAGGAGGGGGCTGACCCTCCCCATGGCCGGTGCCCAAGTGGTGACCCCTCACCTCCTCATTCATGTGGTGGTAACTCCCTCCACATAAATTTGCCCCTTCACATTCTCTTTTAAAGTCTCCACTTTAAATGCATTAAATTTCTCCAAATTTAATGCTCTCTCGTTTAATAAAACTATTTTATTAATTTTATTCAGAATTTTGTTAATTACTTTAATTAACAAACATTCACATAAAACCCCTTGCAACATTTCAATATTACATGCAGAACCAATTTCAGCAATTTCACCCAAAATAGCTTTGGTGTCTATTGAAATAATTCCAGCACATTCTTAAATCTTTATCTGAAACATGTTTGCTCCAAATGCTGTCGGTATCCCTTAAGTGTGTCACCCTACGGTTCGCGAATAATGCAGACATGATCGAGACCCCTCTCCGATCAATAATCAACAGCGGGACCTGGAGATCCGTACTGACTCCCACACATTTAGCGATGACTTATGTGATCGTGAGAACCTTTAACGCTAGTAACTAAATCCCTTTGTCTCGTGCTATATTACATGTCCGAGATTCGATCATCGGTATCCAAATACCTAGTTTGATCTCGTTACCGACATGCACTCTTTTCTCGTTCCCGTGATATAACATTCTAGTGATCACATCACTTGCTTGCAAGCTATCTTAATGTGATATCACCGAGAGGGCCTAGAGTATATCTATCCGTAATCGGGATGGAAAAATCCCACTCTTGATCCATGAGCCTCAACATAACACCTTTGTAACACTGAACCCACCTTCATAGTCACCCTGTTACGGTGTGACATTTGGTGTTATCAAGATACTCTTCCGGTGTTAGAAATTAACATGATCTCATGGTCTAAGGACTAAGATTACTTCGTATGATGTTATAGCAATATAAACATAATGACTTTGATCGTAATGCTATACTTCGGATGAATGTTCGTCACATCATTCCACCAATGTTGTGACCTCGTTATTAACAACATCCAATGTCCATGATCAGGAAACCTTGATCATCTTGTTAATCAACGAGCTAGTTTATATGAGAGACATTACTAGGAACTTTATATTTTGTTTATTAAACACACATGTATTAACGTTTCCAATTAATACAATTATAGCATGCAAAATAAACATTTATCATAAACATGGAATAAGATAATAACCACTTTATTATTGCCTCTCAGGCATATTCCCTTAAAATTGTACAAGTGTTCATGGATGACTTTTCTGTCTATGGAACTTCTTTTGATAATTGTCTGCACAACCTTGATAAAGTTTTGCAGAGATGTGAAGAAACTAATCTTGTTCTTAATTGGGAGAAATGCCACTTCATGGTTAATGAAGGGATTGTCCTTGGGCATAAAGTTTCTGAAAGAGGCATAGAAGTTGATAGAGCTAAGGTTGAGGCAATTGAGAAGATGCCATGCCCAAGAGACATCAAAGGTATTCATAGTATCCTTGGTCATGCTGGTTTCTATAGAAGGTTTATTAAAGACTTTTCTAGGATATCAAAACCCCTTACTAATCTTCTTCAAAAAGATGTACCTTTCGTTTTTGATGATGATTGTAAGGAAGCTTTTGAAACTCTTAATAAGGCTTTAACTACAGCCCCTATTGTTCAACCACCTGATTGGAGTTTACCCTTTGAAATAATGTGTGATGCTAGTGATTTTGCTGTAGGTGCTGTCCTTGGGCAACGTATTGATAAAAAGTTAAACGTTATCCATTATGCTAGTAAGACTCTAGACGCTGCTCAAATGAATTATGCTACTACTAAATAGGAATTTCTAGCTGTTGTTTTTGCTTGTGATAAGTTTAGGCCCTATATTGTAGACTCAAAAGTCACCATTCATATTGATCATGCTGCTATTAAATACCTTATGACAAAGAAGGACACTAATCCTAGGCTTATTAGATGGGTGCTGCTTTTACAAGAGTTTGATCTACATATAGTAGATAGGAAGGGTGCTGAAAACCCTGTAGATGATAATTTATCTCGATTGGAAAACATCACTTTTGACCCTATGCCTGTCAATGATAGTTTCCCAAATGAACAGTTAGCTGCAGTAGGGGTAAGCTCGCGAGGGAGCCCTTGGTGCGCTGATTATGCTAACTTTATTGTCTCCAAGTATTTGCCTCCAACTTTTACAGCTCAGCAAAGAAGGAAGTTCTTCTATGATTTGAGGCATTATTTTTGGGATGACCCACACTTATACAAAGAAGGAGTGGATGGTATTATGCAAAGATGTGTTCTAGAATATGAACAAAAGGAGATATTGCGTAAATGTCATGGTAGTGCTTATGGAGGAAATCATGCAGGAGATAAAACTGCACAAAAGGTGCTACAATCAGGTTTCTACTGGCCTGCCCTTTTTAAAGATGCAAGAAAATTTGTTTTATCTTGTGATGAATGTCAGCGTGTTGGTAATATTTCTAGACGCAATGAAATGCCTATGAACTACTCTCTAGTTATTGAACCTTTTGATTGCTGGGGATTCGACTTTATGGGCCCTTTCCCTCCTTCGAAAGGGTACACTCATATTCTTGTTGTCGTTGATTATGTTACTAAGTGGGTAGAAGCCATTCCTACAAAGAGTGCTAACGGGGAGACTTCTCTAAAAATGCTTAAGGATGTTATCTTTCCTAGGTTTGGGGTGCGTAGATATCTCATGACTGATGGGGGTTCTCATTTCATTCATGGTGGTTTTAGGAAGACCCTTGCTAAATATGATGTTAATCATAGAATTGCTTCAGCTTATCACCCCCAAACTAGCGGGCAAGTAGAGTTATCAAATAGAGAAATTAAATCCATCTTACAAAAGACTGTTAATAGATCTAGAAAAAACTGGGCTAAAAAGTTGAATGATGCTTTATGGGCTTATAGAACTGCTTACAAAAATCCTATGGGGATGTCTCCTTATAAAATGGTTTATTGGAAAGCTTGTCACCTACCCTTAGAATTAGAACACAAAGCTTACTGGGAAATTAAAGAACTAAATAGGGATTGTAAGCTCGCTGGTGAGAAAAGATTATTTGACTTAAGTTCTTTAGATGAATGGAGGAGTGAAGCCTATGAAAATGCTAGGCTCTTTAAGGAAAAGGTTAAAAGATGGCATGACAAGCGAATACTTAAGAGAGAATTTCAAGTTGGTGAAAAAGTTCTATTGTATAGGTCTCGTCTCAGATTTTTTGCAGGAAAGCTACTGTCAAAATGGGAAGGACCTTTCATCATTGAAGAAGTATACCATTCAGGAGCAATAAAAATTTCTTCTCTAAAAGATAATACTACACAAGTAGTGAATGGCAGCGACTAAAGCACTATATTGCTGGAGATTCTTACAATGAAGATGTTGATGCCTTTCAAGTTATAACTCTGGAGAAATTCATCAAGGACCAAATTCAGAGACCTGTAGAGTCTGTTTTCAAATAGGTAATAGATCTGGTAAGAAAAGTTCCGCGAAAATACAATCCAACTATATTTTAGCAGTTTTTAGTTAATAAGGGAAGTTACGAAGCGAAAAAGGAACAGAAACGGAGCCAGGGTGGCCCACATCACCCTGTGGCGTGGGCCCACTCCTGGCCGCGCCACCAGGTGGTGAGGCCACCCCAGACTCTATCTCCGACCCGTTTTCACCCAGTACCTTCCTCTTGTTATGAAACTTCGTAATATATAACCCCCTGGATCTTCCGAGGTTCGTATATCATGTTTTCGTCGTGTTTTTGTTTCGATCTGTTTCTGCCAGGTAGAGTCCCAGATTTGTAGCCACAATGTCGTTCACTGGATCAGCCGAGGGAGATTCCTTGGAAGAGATCATCAACCCATACATGAGAGAGTTGAAGATTCATCCCAAGGAGTTGTTGATCGAAGGTGGGGAGGTCCGGATTAAAGAGGTTCAAGGCCCTAAGGGTAAAGGAACTCTGGAGGACAGGATGGAAGCACTGGAGCAAGAAGTCTTTAGGTACAAGAAGATGGCGGAGCGCAAAGTGGACATCATCCATAAGATTTGTTCCGAACTCATCACCGAGCACCAAAAGGAGACTGCTGAACTCAAAGACGAAGTCCTCTCACTCCGCCAAACAAGCAACGAACTGCAAGCACAGTTCTATGACGTTCAAAATCAAAACTGTGAGTATGAGGCTAGGTTTAAACGCATAAGTGCTGCTGCAAGTTTCAGGATGTTGGAAACCACGATGTCTTTTTTTGATGGGAAGCCCTTACCCTGGAAGACGGACGAAGATGAGAGGATACCACCACCACCAAAGGAGTAATTCGTCATCAGGTTTGGCATCCCCTTGGTATGTTCCAAGATTGGGGGAGTGTCGCGGTATCACATCACTATCTTCTATCTTTTTACCTTATTAGTAGAGTCATATCATGAATAGAGAAGTTATTATGTAGGATGGTTTGCATTATGGAAGTGTCCACTCTCTTGTTAGATATGTATCCCTTGGTGTGAGTTGCCGTTATGGATTATTAATGAGAAGTTCTATCATTTACTCTTTTGCATAGCTTATATTAGTTTTCAATTCGTGGTTATATGATTGATCTTGTTGTTAGTATTGGTATCACTTTGGGATCATTGAGTTAATTTAGTTGGTTTTGGCAAACCTGGCTCGGTCAGCATCAACACCTTTTTGAGAGTTGAATGAAAAAGATAAAGTACTCTGAAGAAAAAATAATTTCATCATCTTTCTTTCTTGATTTGCTCATAAGTCTAGTATTCTCTAGTTAAGATCTTTTATGTTTCAAGGAAGATTGCATGTTTGTTTTTTATCACTTGTATGTTTGTTTGTTTCCTTCAACTCTTATACTTGCTACCCAGCCTTGCTAGCCAAAAACCTGTACTGAGAGGAATTCTTCTCGTGCATCCACTCCTTTAAACCAAAACCTTTGCCATTTGTGTCCATCATACCTACCTAGTAGCATTATTGCTATTCCAAGTAAATTCTTGTTTTGTCTACCGTCCAAATTAAACTTGTTATGTGAAAATTAGTGATTAAAGATCTCACGAACTTGATGGCACACTTTACTTTCTTGCACTTAATAAACTTGAACCATTGTGCTCACCTATGTTGCGTATATGCTTGCGATTTGTAAGTTGTGAATTAGCAGAACCATGCTGTCATGGGGAACGCTTTCAACATTGCACTGGTACTTTGTACCAAGTTGATATCATGTTCTTTTGTCTATGGATGTCGTCGGTGTGAAATGAAAGGGGAGCTTGTAAGTCCATGGAGTTATGCATGTGTGTTAGAGAAACGCCTGGGCCGCTGGTCTAATCCATGCTGACATGGTGGAAACCTGCAGCGTAACGATAACAAGTATCTATGAAGCATTCTTCTTATAAAAAGAGATAGAGATTGAGAAAAAGAGAAAAGGAAAAAAGAGATATTATGAAAAGAGGAAAGAGAGAAAAAAGCACCATATTCCCATGGTAAATAAGAAGATTGCTGAGATATTTGTTGTCTGCTTGCCTTGTCATTTTGATATGGGGATTCTTCCGTATCATCGGGCAAGGGGTACCCCGTTGGCAGTTCTCTATGATACACATATGCTTACGATGACAAGAACTTACCGGTGACTAAACTTGAGTAGCATGAGGAGCTGCCCTCGTATTCAAGGGACATGAGATTCTCAATTTACAACTTGTCAATGCATATCCTCACAGTTGATCACTTTAACCTTAATCACCTAAAGATGCCTATGATAGGGGCAATGAGAGCTGAGTTTGCCATTACCAATTATGATTCACTTTATGTACCTTTATTGTGTTTCCTTTACTTATTACAAGTTGAGTTATATAATAGTGAGTTGTCTTCTATTATGATCTATGTATTTTATGAATGTGATGCTTCTTGTCTGTATTATTTTATCGACTCTTCACTCCATAAACTTGAGGCCATGTTTATTGAGCTTCGTTTCGCTTGGGGACAAGCGAAGTCTAAGCTTGGGGGGAGTTGATACGTCCATTTTGCATCACTATTCTATGTCCTAATTCACTATTATTCATTGATATATTTTGTATTGAGAGGTGATACTTATGTTATTTCATCTGTTTTTGCATGGTTGATGACTTTTGGAGCATGGACCACTGTAGTCAGGATTCTGATGGAAAAGGTGCTGTTTGGAGGCAAAATTCGCGAAGATCAGAAAATCCAGGAAAATATACGGAAAATCCTATTTTTCCAGAAGACTAAGGATACCAGAAGACGGAGTGGAGATGGACCACCGGGGGCCCACACCACCCCTAGCGCGGGCAGCCCTAGGCCACGCCAGCAGGTGGTGTGGCTGCCCTGGCCCACCTCTCGCTCTCTCCTTTGGCGTATATCATCCTCCCGAAACCCTAAGACTCGGGGAGCGACCATAGAAAGATTATGCCGCCTCTGCGGAGCGGAAAACACTGAGAGAGAAAGATCTCTCCGGCAGACAGATTTCTGCCAGGGGAATTCCTTCCCGGATAGGGGAGATTGTTTCCATCAACACCATCATCAAGTTGGACTTCATCGGTATCATCATCATCACCACCACCATCATCACCATCAGCACCCTCATCACCATCTCCATATTGTTGTAACAATTGAGTTGAATCTTGCATTAGTTCATAGGGGAAACTTTCCCGGTGTTGATTACTCTTTGTAGTTGATGCTATTGAGTGAACCGTTGAATTATTGTTTATGTTCAGATTGTTATACATCATTATTCCATCTCTGATCATGATCCATATGATGTCTTGTGAGTAGTTCGTTTGGTTCTTGAGGACATGGGAGAAGTCATGTTGTTAGTAGTGGATTGTGTTGAGAAAGATTCATTAGTTTGATATTTAAGTTGTGGTGTACTTCTTCTAGTGGTATCATGTGAACGTCAACTACATGAAACTTCACCTATATGGGCCTAGGTGAATGCATTGTGTATTTGGCTACTAATCGTAGGGGTTGCTGGAGTGACAGAAACCTGAACCCCCGTTAGGAAACCATTGCACAAGGGACGTAAGGGTCTTAGAGTTTAAAGTTGTGGTTAGGTTTCTACCTTAATTATTTTCTTGTACTTACGGATGTTTGCAAGGGGTATAATCACAAGTATGTATTAGTCCTGGATGGGTCAGTACATTAGCACAGGTTCACCCACACAACACTTAGCAAGCTAAAGAAGATTAATCAACTATATGAAGCGAAAGCACTTGACAGTCTTCCCATGTGTCCTCGAGAACATTTGGTCATCTTAAGTAAAACAACCGGCTTGTCCTTTGCTACATAAAGGATTGAGCCACTTGCTGCATTTATTCCTACTGTCTTTTATTTACTCGTACTTTGTTTACTTGCTTTATCGAAACCCCTAAAAATCCGTTTGCTAAGTATTTGTAGAGAATTCCTGATCCATACCACTAGCCAGCACCTTCTGCCCCTCGTTGGATTCAACACTCTTACTTATCGAAAATACTACGATACACCCCCTATACTTGTGGGTCATCAATAGCACAAAGGAGAAGAACCAACCATCTAGCTACTACATGGATCTATAGTCCAATGATGAACTACTCACACATCACACCGGAGGCAGTCATGGTGATGAAGAAGGCCTCCAGGGTGATCTCTCCCCTTCGGCAGGGTGCCGGGAAGAGCTTCGGATCCCCTAATGTAGGGATCGAGATGGCGGTGGCTACAGACTCTTCCATGGATTTCTGATTGGGTCTTTGATCGGATACTTAGGGTTTTCGTCCCGGGAGGCTTTTATAGGCGAAGGGGCAAGGTCGGTGGAGCACCAGGTGGCCCACACCCCCTGGTGGCGCGCCCCCCTCAGGCCGCACCGCCACCAGGGGTGGCCGCCCTGGTGCGCCACTTCGTCTCCCCTTCGGACTCTATGTTGCTTCGGGTAAAATATTGACTTTGGCTTTTGTCCCGTCCAATTCCGAGAATATTTCCTTACTAGCTTTTCTAAAACCAAAAATAGCAGAAAACAGGCAACTGGCACTATGGCATCTTGTTAATAGGTTAGTTCCAGAAAATGTATAAAAATACTTCAAAGTGTGAACTAAACATAAGAAAGTAGATACTAAACAAGCATGGAACATCAAAAATTATAGATACGTTTACGACGTATCAACATCCCCAAGCTTAACTCCTGCTTGCCCTCGAGTAGGTAAGTGATAAAAAGAATAATTTTTGATGTGACATGCACCATCAAAATCTTGGTCAAGGTATTTGTAAAACATTGATAGCTGGGATCATAGTACTCTAACATAGCATGAAAGATATAGTTCTAACAATAAGACATAGCAACTATGTTGTAACATGAAAAGGTACTAACAAAAGATTCATGAATAACAATGCTTTGAAAGATGTTTGTTTGTTTCACATATATAAAACATAATGAGAATGGTATTCAGCTTGTCCCTCATGGTATAGCAAAACATAAATGCATAGGACACCTTCAAAGTTCATAAGGGTGACTAGATACAAATAATTTAAGAATAAGCAATATCAAAGTTATGAATCAATCAACAAGTTTTGGGACAATGCACACTAAACTAAGAATGACCACTATGCTCTCTCAATAGGTGCATAAAGATAGAAGATGGAGACTCAACATAAAAGTAAAAAGAAAGGCCCTTCATAGAAGGAAGAAGGGATTCAAGTTTCATAAAGAGCTTCCAAAAATTATGATACTTATTACCTTTCAGCTCCCAGTGCCCCTATCATAAGCATCTTCAGGTGATTAAGGTTAAAGTGAAAAAAATATGAGGATATGCTTGACAAGTTATAAGTTGAAAATCGCATGCCCCTTGCTTATGAGTATCGAACCTCATGCTACTCAACTTTAGTCACGACTAAGTTCTTGTCATTGTAAGTACATGTGTATCATAGAGAACTGCCAACGGGGTACCCCTTGCCCCATGATACAGGAGCTATCCCATATCAAAATGACAAGGCAATAGACAATGAGCATCTCAGCGATCTTTTTATTTGCTATTTGCATAGGTTTTTATTGAGGATGCTTCACAGATTGCTCACTATGGTTATGCTGCAAGTTTCCACCATGATTAGGCATGTCTTAGTCTAGCCGCTCAGGCGTTTCTCTAACACATATACAAACTCCATGAGCTTACAAGTTCCCCTTTTATTTCACACCACCGGGATCCATAAGCAAAAGAACATGATATCAACTAAATAATGTGCAATGTTGAAAGTGTTCCCCATGGTAACATGGTTCTGCTAATTCACAACTTATAAAGCGCAAGCATATACATAACATAGATGGGCACAATGGTTCAAGTTTATTAAGTGCAAGAAAGTAAAGTGTGCCATCAAGTTTGTGAGAGCTTTAATCACTAATTTTCACATAACAAGTTTAATTCGGAAGGTAGATAAAAACATGAATATACTTGGAATAGGAACAATGCTAATAGGTAGGTATGGTGGACTCTTTGGAATAACTTGGTTTTATTTGGAGTTGGGTGCATGAGTGGAACTCATACCTGGTACAGGTGGAGGCTAGCAAAAGACTGGGAGCGACCAACTAAGAGAGCAATAATGGCCATAATCATGCAAAGCGACACAACATTATTAATTAAAGCATAAAGTGATATTACAAGTCGAAAACTAAATGATCATAGAGGCTATGGTAACTGGTATAGTCTTAACATGGTGTGAGCATGCGCCAAGTCAACCCAAATAAAGAATCAAAGGAGAATACCACAATATTATGCTTTTGTATGCTAAAACAACGCATGATTCTTACAAGGCACATTAAGCAATCTCAATTGTTTGGAACAAGTCATGCTACATCAATAATTACTAAGCATAAAGTCAAAGCAATATCATACATGACATGATAAAGTCTAGGCCAAAGTTAAAACAAGCTCCTTTTGTACCACTTATAAGCATGAAACTTTCCTACTCTTTTCCAATCCAAATCAAATTATTTGAAACCACATATGAATGCGGGGGTCCAACCAATGTATTTAAGCAAACTAAGCAAAATAAAACTAAAAACGAAAACGAAGACGCTCCAAGAACAACACAATTGTGCATGAAACAATAAAAATGAAGTGTTTTGAAGAAAACCTGAGATTTTTATTGATGAAGAAGGGGATGCCCTGGGCATCCCCAAGCTTTGATGCTTGTACTGTTGGGTTTGCAGCATAGAAAACAAAAAATTTCCTACGATGAGAACTATATGCCAAGATCTATCTACTAGATACAGAACAACGGGTGGACATACATCCATGGAGAACTTACCCTCGAAAACAACGAGTTTTGTTAACGAATAGGAACTCGTGGTTGATGTAGTCGTACACTTGCCGATCTCAAGATCGTGTGGAAGTCCGAGCGCCGCAAATCAGCAGCGCATCCATCCTCGCACACACGTACAAGCCACCGGAGGAGAGGGGGCCTTTTATCGGAGAGGGGGGACTCCTCCCCTACCATGGCCGGCGGCCAAGGAGGGAGCCCCCTCCTCTTCCTCATTCATGTGGTGGAAGCTCCACTCACATCAATTCAAGCACCACCCAAAGTTCCACTCACATGCATTAAATTTCCACCAAATTTAACGCAACTCTCAATAAATAAAACTCTTTTATTTATTTTATTCAGAATTTTGTTAATTACTTTAATTAACAAACATTCACATAAAACCCCTTGCAACATTTCAATATCACATGCAGAACCACTTTCTGCAATTTCACCCGAAACAATTCCGGTTTCTATCGAAACAATTCTTGTTTCTATTGAAACATTTCCCGCGCTTTGCAAACCTTTTGTCTGAAACATATGTGCTCCTAAATGGTGTCTGGAAACCCTTAAGTGTGTCACCCTACGGTTCGCGAATAATGGATACATGATTGAGACTCCTCTTAGATCAATAATCAGAAGCAGGACCTGGAGATCCATACTGACTCCTGCACATTCAACGATGACTTCTCTGATCGTGAGAACATTTAACGCTAGTAATTTCATACCTTTGTCTCATGATATAATACATGTCCGAGATTTGATCATCGGTATCCAAATACCTAGTTTGATCT
Organism: Avena eriantha; assembly: GCA_910589775.1. NCBI lineage: Eukaryota > Viridiplantae > Streptophyta > Magnoliopsida > Poales > Poaceae > Avena > Avena eriantha. Next base: position 267,991,964 of record OU342744.1, read on the forward strand.
CGTTACCGACATGCACTCTTTTCTCGTTCCCGTGATATAACATTCTAGTGATCACATCACTTGCTTGCAACCTATCTTAATGTGATATCACCGAGAGGGCCCAGAGTATATCTATCCGTCATCGGGATTGACAAATTCCACTCTTGATCCATGAGCCTCAACATAACACCTTCATAGCACTGAACCCACCTTTATAGTCACCCTGTTACGGTGTGACGTTTGATGTTATCAAGATACTCTTCCGGTGTTAGCAATTAACATGATCTCATGGTCTAAGGACTAAGATTACTTCATATGATGTTATAGCAATGTAAACATAATGACTTGATCGTAATGCTATACTTCGGATGAATGTTCATCACATCATTTCACAAATGATGTGACATTGTTATTAACAACATCAAATGTCCATGATCAGGAAACCTTGATCATCTTGTTAATCAACAAGCTAGTCTATAAGAGAGGCATAACTAGGAACCCTTTTTGTTTATTAAACACACATGTATTGATGTGTCCTATCAATACAATTATAGCATGCAAAATAAACATCTATCATATACAAGGAATACATATAACAACTTTAGTATTGCCTCTCAGGGCATATTTCCTTTAGTTTCCCACTTGCACTAGAGACAATAATCTAGTTTACATAGTGATAAATCTAACACCCATGGAGTTCTGGTGTTGATCATGTTTTGCCTAATATATATGAAGCTTCACCAAGGTCTTTCATTGAAAATTTGTTGTTTAGATAACTTTTAACACTGTTTAAAAGATCTATATCATTTCCAATCAATAATATGTCATCCACATATAATATCAGAAATGCCACATTGCTCCCACTCACTTTCTTGTAAATACAAGCCTCTCCATAAGTTTGGGAAAATCCAAACTCTTTGATCACCTCATCAAAGCAGATATTCCAACTCCGGGATGCTTGCTTCAGTCCATAGATGGATCGCTGAAGTTCGCATACCTTATCAGCATCCTTAGGATCGAAAAAACCCTTAGGTTGTATCATATACAACTCTTCTTCAATATTACCATTGAGGAACGCAGTTTTGACATCCATCTGCCATATTTCATAATCGAAATATGCAGAAATTGCTAACATAATCCTAACCGACTTGAGCATCGCTACGGGAGAGAATGTCTCATCGTAGTCAACTCCTTGAATTTTTCGAAACCCCTTTGCGACAAGTCGAGCCTTATAGATGGTCACATTACCATCAACATTAGTTTTTCTTTTGAAAATCCATTTATTCTCAACGGCCTTTCGATCGTGAGGTAAGTCCACCAAGGTCCAAACCTGGTTTTCGTACATGGATTCCATCTCGGATTTCATGGCTTCTAGACATTTGTTGGAATCCGGGCTCATCATCGCTTCTTCATACGTCGCAGGGTCATCTATTTCATCAATTATGAAATTCATAACAGGATTGCCGTACAGTTCAGGAGCTGCACGTGTCCTGCTTGACCTGCGAGGTTTGGTAGTGTCCTCTTTCAGAGTTTCATGATCAATATCATTAGCTCTCTCTTCATTAGGTGAAGTCAACTCCGAAACAACTTCCGGTGCTGCGCTACTCGCCATTTCATGAAGAGAAGGTTCAATAACCTCTTCGAGTTCTACCTTCCGACTACTCACACCTTTCGTGAGAAACTCCTTCTCAAGAAAGGATCCATTCTTGGCAACAAAAACCTTGCCCTCGGATCTGTGATAGAAGGTATACCCAATCGTTTCCTTAGGGTATCCTATGAAGACGCATTTTTCCGCTTTGGGCTCGAGTTTATCTGGCTGAAGTTTCTTCACATAAACATCGCATCCCCAAATTTAAGAAATGATAGCTTAGGTTTGTCTCCAAACCATAATTCATACGGTGTCGTTTCAACGGATTTAGATGGTGCCCGATTTAAAGTGAATGCAGCGGTTTCCAGTGCATAACCCGAAAATGACAGTGGAAAGTTAGTCAGAGACATCATAGATCGAACCATATCCAATAAAGTATGATTACGACGTTCCGACACACCATTACGTTGTGGTGTTCCGGCAGGCGTGAGTTGTGAAACTATTCCACAATTTTTCATATGTGTGCTAAACTCGTAACTAAGATACTCTCCTCCACGGCCGGACCGCATAAATTTGATCTTTCTGGTACGATGATTTTCCACTTCATTCTGAAATTCCTTTTCAGACTTATGTTTCATCAAATAGATATACCCGTATCTACTCAAATCATCTGTGAAAGTAACAAAATAACGATATCCACCTCGCGCCGACACACTCATTGGTCCACACACATCAGTATGTATGATTTCCAATAAATCTGTCGCCCGTTCCATTGAAAAGGAAAACGGCATTCTAGTCATTTTGCCCATAAGGCATGGCTCACATGTATCAAATGATTCAAAATCAAGTGATTCCAAAAGTCCATCAGAATGGAGTTTATTCATGCGTTTAACGCCAATAGGACATAGACGGCAGTGCCACATGTATGTAGATATATCATCATCAAGTTTAACCCTTTTAGCATCAACACAATGAATATGCATAATACTACTATCGAGATCCAATAGAAATAAACCATTCAACACAGGTGCATGACCATAAAAGATAATATCCATATAAATCGAATAACCATTGTTTTCATATTTAAAGGAATAACCACTTCGCATCAAACATGATCTGGATACAATGTTCATGCTCAGTGCAAGCACAAAATAACAATTATTTAGATTTATCACTAATCCCGACGGGATATGGAGAGGCAGTGTTCCGACGGCGATCACATCAACTCTTGATCCATTGCCGACCCGCATCGTGACCTCATCCCTTGCTAGCTGTCGCTTGTTCCACAACCCCTGAATCGAGTTACATATATTAGCAACCGATACCGTATCAAATACCTAGGTGCTACTGTGAGTACTAGTCAAGTACACATCAATAACATGTATATCACATATACCTTTGTTTGCCTTGCCGGCCTTCTTGTCCACCAAATACTTGGGGCAGTTGCGCTTCCAATGGCCAGTCCCCTTGCAATACTAGCATTCGGTATCAGACTTAGGGCCAGCTCGGGGTTTCTTTTCAGGTGCGGCAACATATTTGCCGCCGTTCTTTCCCTTCTGCTTGCCTTTCTTGTCCTTCTTGAAACCAGTGGTCTTATTGCATCAACACTTGATGTTCTTTCCTAATCTCCACTTCTGCAGTCTTAAGCATTGACAGAAGCTCGGGAAGAGACTTCTTCATGCCCTGCATATTATAGTTCATCACGAAGCTCTTTTAGCTAGGTGGCAGAGATTGGAGAAAACAATGTATGCCTAAGTCAATGGAAACCATTATTCTCAAGGACACAAGCTTATCATCGTACCTAGACATTTTGAGTACGTTCTCACTAACGGAGCTGTTATCTTCCATCATGCAGCTAAAGAACTTTTCAGAAGCATTATAACTCTCTATGGCAGCATGGGTATCGAAAATCATTTTCAATTCTCCCATGGTATCAAAGGCATTGCCATTTTCGAAACGCTTTCGAAGTTCTGGCTCTAGCCCATACAGTATGCCGCAATGAACTAAGTTGTGGTCCTCCTGACGAGTTATATAGACATTCTTTTCCTCGTCAGGGGCATCAGGAGCTGGTGGGGGGCCTAGCGGCGCCTCTAGCACATATTGCCTTTGTGCAGCAGTGAGGAGAATCCTCAAATTCATAGCCTAGTTGGTGAAGTTGCTACCATTCACAGCAAGCTTCTCTTTCTCCATGAACACATTGAAATTAAAAGCAGGTGGTGCGATCTACAACAGAATTTGTAAAGTTTATTTAGACTAAGTTTATGATAGATTGAGTTCAACTAATCCAAATTACTAATGAACTCCCACTCAAAAACGACATCCCTCGTGTCTTTTTGGTGATTACATGAACCAAATCCACTACACCAAGTCCGATCATCACGTGAGTCGGTGTAGCCTCAAAGGCAAGCATCAATATGGGCATCATATCAACTATATGACTCATGCTTAACCTTTCGGTCCGTGTTCCGAGGCCATGTCTGTACATGCTAGGCTCGTCAAGTAAGAACCTTAGTATTCCGCGTGTGTAAAACTGTCTTACACCCGTTGTATGAAAGCGCGGAGTCGAGTACACCTGATCATCACGTGATGTCTCGAAACACGATCCATAGAATGGTGCATACTGAAGGAAGAACACATTTTATCTTGATATCTAAATGAGGGATCATCTTACAATGCTACCAAAAGCGCCAAACTAGCAGTATAAGATGCTAACATCTAATGTGTAAAGTGAGATGATATGGTCCATGCATTTGATCTCTATCACTTGCATTGTGGTATGATCTCTATCATTCCTTTGTGTGTAAGGCCAAGGTCTATGGAACTTACACGTTAAGCGTGTTGTAAGAGTATCTATCATACATATACTTACAACAATACCATATCAAGACACTAGCCCAGCAACGATCTAAACTAGACGCCTCTAATTTATCAATTGCAAGTTTTACGTGGCTTAGGGTTTTCGGAGATAGAACCGGTCTTACCTACGAACATGAACCACAACGAGGATAACCAAGTTATTAGCAACTCGTTGTAAATCATATATTGACTATAGTAGGAGAGACGGACACCCGCTAGCCACTTATGCAAAACTAGTTGCATGTCAGTCGTGGAACCGGTCTCATGTACGATGACATGTAAGGTTGGTTCGGGCTGCTTCATCCCACTATGCCACCAATATCCAAAATACATAGAAGATGTAATAAAATGATCATCATCGCCCACATATAAACATATGTGTACTACCTGTGCAAAGCACCTACGCATAGATCTGGCTCTGATACCACTGTTGGGTTTGCAGCATAGAAAACAAAAAAATTCCTACGATGAGAACTATATGCCAAGATATATCTACTACATACAGAGCAACGGGTGGACATACATCCATGGAGAACTTACCCTCGAAGACAACGCATTTTTTTAACGAGTAGGAACTCGTGGTTGATGTAGTCATACGCTTGCCGATCTCAAGATCGTGTGGAAGTCCGAGCGCCGAAAATCAATGGCGCATCCGTCCTTGCACACACGTTCAAGCCACCGGACAACCTCCACCTCCTCGCTCCAGTGAATCAGCGGAAGCAGCAACTCCTTCCAGACGCAAGGCCACCGAGAACATGTATCTCGCTAATCCGAGACCATGGGGGAATATCTAGAGGGGGAGAGAGATCCTTCATGAGGAGGTGCGCTTTGTGAGGGAGGAGAGGGGGCCTTTTATAGGAGAGGGGGGACTCTTCCCCTACCATGGCCAGCGGCGAAGGAGGGATCCCCCTCCTCTTCCTCATTCATGTGGTGGAAGCTCCACTCACATCAAGTCAAGCTCCACCCAAAGTTCCACGCACATGCATTAAATTTCCACCAAATTTAATGCAACTCTCAATTAATAAAACTCTTTTATTTATTTTATTCAGAATTTTGTTAATTACTTTAATTAACAAACATTCACATAAAACCCCTTGCAACATTTCAATATCACATGCACAACCACTTTCTGCAATTTCACCCGAAACAATTCTGGTTTCTATCGAAATATTTCCTGTGCTTTGCAAAACTTTTTTCTGAAACATATGTGCTCCTAAATGGTGTCCGGCAAACCTTAAGTGTGTCACCCTACGGTTCGCGAATAATGCATACATGATTGAGACTCCTCTCAGATCAATAATCAGAGGCGAGACCTAGAGATCCATACTGACTCCTGCACATTCAACGATGACTTATGTGATCGTGAGAACCTTTAATGCTAGTAATTTAATCCCTTTGTCTCATGATATAATAAATGTACGAGATTCGATCATCGGTATCCAAATACCTAGTTTGATCTTGTTACTGACATGCACTCTTTTCTCGTTCTCGTGATATAACATTCTAGTGATCACATCACTTGCTTGTAACCTATCTTAATGTGATATCACCAAGAGGGCCCAGAGTATATCTATCCGTCATCGGGATTGAAAAATTCCACTCTTGATACATGAGCCTCAACATAACACCTTCGTAGCACTGAACCCACCTTTATAGTCACCCTGTTACGGTGTGACGTTTGAAGTTATCAAGATACTCTTCCGGTGTTAGCAATTAACATGATCTCATGGTCTAAGGACTAAGATTACTACATATGATGTTATAGTAATGTAAACATAATGACTTGATCGTAATGCTATACTTCGGATGAATGTTCATCACATCATTTCACAAATGCTGTGACCTTGTTATTAACAACATCCAATGTCCATGATCAGGAAACCTTGATCATCTTGTTAATCAACAAGCTAGTCTATGAGAGAGGCATAACTAGGAACCTTTTTTGTTTATTAAACACACATGTATTGACGTTTCCTATCAATACAATTATAGCACGCAAAATAAACATCTATCATATACAAGGAATACATAATAACAACTTTATTATTGCCTCTTAGGGCATATTTCCTTCATGTACTTCTTGAATATTTCTTGGGGTGACACGGGTGGCATCCGCAAGCTTGAGATTTTGTCCATAGTTCATCTCATCACATTATTCTTCCCTACACTTTAAAATTTCCTTCATACAAAACTTCACACAATCTTCATTAGCAGCATTAGTGTATTCAAGATAATAAGTCTTTGGGTTCAGTTTCACACAAGTAAAACTTCCATTAAAACACAAGCTACTGTACCAATTCCTTTTAAAAGTTCAAGTAATTGGCGAGAACTCAAAGAGAAAGAGATTAAGAGGCAAATGCAAATAATGGAAGAAATCTGTCAAAATAGACCAGCAGGTAAAAACTGATTTTTTTGAAGATATTGTGTTGCTCAAATCAAAAAGTGTTAAACTAACGAAAGTTAGATAACAACCTGGGGAAGAAGCACGAAACATTATGGCTCAATAAGACATACTGAGATTTTTTTACAGTAAAGCACAAAAATCTGTTTCGGGACAACAACTTTCCCAAGTCTTACTTCTCTCTCATTAGAGGTTATTCTTGGCACAAAAACCACACAAAAAGGATAAGTAGAGGTTATTACTGAGGCAATAACTTCCAAGACTCAACAAAAGAAAAACTTACTGAATAAAAATTTGGGTTATCTTCCAATTAGTGCTTTTCTTTAACGCCTTTGAGCTAGGCATAAGAAGCAAGATTCAAGTATTCTCAAATGAAGAAGCATTAATACCAAATTTCTTGCCCCTACCTTTCTTATCTTTAGGGAACATATGATTGTTTGGTAGAGAAGCAAGGAGTTTTAGTAGGGATCTTCCAAGTGTAATTTGTCCTTTTCCTACACATTCAATAACAAGATAATCAGTAGACAACACTTTCCCTAGGATCTTTGTAAACACTCCTTCAGCTATTCCAATGGGTAATATTGTGGCATTATTAGTAAGAGATATTTCTTCTCCTCCTTCAGAAAGTCCCCAAAGATTTAAAGATTCATAAACATCTTTAGGCATAAGACAGAATTCAGACATGATATCACAACAAGCATACAAAGTTTCATTATTTATAACAACTTTTACTATAGGAAGCCATTTTGAATATTCAGAATTTATTGGAACATATTCATGATGCTCTCTAAGCATGTTATAGCATTCTTTTAAACTAGTTGTGTTGGTCTCAAGAGTGTTCAATCTAGCAACAATGTTTGTAATGGAGGAATTAGATTTGCTAGGCAAGTCATATGTTGCAACCAACTTTTTTATGGCATTAAAAGCTTCACCCTCATTTCACTGGAGGAAATCTCCTCCTACTACAACATCCAAAGCATATTTATAGCAAAGATCAAGTACAAAGTAGAAACTGCTAAGAAACAAGCTTAGAGTCATTTTAGGTTCAGTTTTTTCATGTAAATCGGAGATTCTAGACCAAGCTTCTTTGAAACTCTCTTCAATTCCTTGTTTGAAAGTAAAAATCATTTCCTCAGGTGACATAGTGATTGGAGCAATGCTAGACATAATAGCAACTAGAGATAGGAACTATTTTTTGTGTGTGTTTTTGATACAAAGAAGCAAACCAGTACAACTATTTTTTTGTGTTTTTGATAAAAAGAAACAAGAAAACAAAGCAAAAATAAACTAAAAAAACAAAAAACAAAGTAAATAGATTGGTTGTGAGGGACTCCCCTTGTGAAGTTGTCCTTAACTCCCCGGCAATGGCGCCAGAAAAAGGCTTGATGGCTCAGGATACGTTGAGCTCGTTGGGAACCCTAAGAGGAAGGTATGATGAGCATAGCAGCAAGTTTCCCTCAGTTATGAAACCAAGGTTATCGAACTAGTAGGAGCAAGTAAACAACCCCAAGGTGTTGCTACCAACTTGGAATCCTGCACAACACAACCACAAAACTTTGCCCCAACTTATAGTGAGGTTGTCAATCTCACCGATTTTGCTGAAAACAAAGGATTAAACGTATTGTGTGGAAGATAGTAATTGCTTGTAGAAAGTAAACAGTAAACAGTAAATAGTAGATGGTATATCAATGGTAAAAGAATGGACTGGGGTCCATAGTTCACTCGAGGTGATTCTCCTTAAGATAAATAACATGTTGGGTGAACAAATTACAGCGGGGCAATTGACAGACTCGAGAAGGCATACAATGCATATACTGATCATCTTGACTCCTATGAGATTTGATTGGGCATTACAACATTATACATAGACCGTAATCCAACTGCATCTATGACTAATAATCCACCTTCAGGTTATCATCCGAACCCCCTCCAGTATTAAGTTGCAAGCAACAGATAATTGCATTAAGCAAAGTGTGTAAAGTAAACAATATGATTGTCGCATAAACAAATGATTGATGTTTTCTCCCTAGTAGCAACAGCACATCTACAACCTTAGAGATTCCTGTCACTTCCCCAGATTACTAGAGGCATGAACCCACTATCGAGCATAAATACTCCCTCTTGGAGTTGCAAGCATCTACTTGGCCAAGATAGTTACTAACAACGGAAATCATGCAAGATCACAAATAACATAGACATGATAGAATCAATAGTCAATCTGAAATAGCATCTGAATATCCATCGGATCCCCGCAAACACAACATGTAAGATTACAAATAGATGATCTTGATCATGAATGGAGCTCACAAGATCTAAACATGATAGCACAAAGGAGAAGAACCAACCATCTAGCTACTACATGGACCCATAGTCCAATGATGAACTATTCACGCATCACACCGGAGGCAGTCATGGTGATGAAGAAGGCCTCCAGGGTGATCTCTCCCCTCTAGTAGGGTGCCGGGAAGAGCTTCGGATCCTCCCCGATCTAGGGATCGAGATGGTGGCGGGTACAGACTCTTCCGTGGATTTCTGATTGGGTCTTTGATCGGGTACTTAGGGTTTTCGTCTCGGGAGGATTTTATAGGCGAAGGGGCAAGGTCGGTGGAGCACCAGGGGGCCCACACCCCATGGTGGCGGGCCCCCCAGGCCGCGCCGCCACCAGGTGTGACTTCCCTGGTTCGCCACTTCGTCTCCCCTCTGGACTCCGTGTTGCTTCGGGTAAAATATTGACTTTGGCTTTTGTCCCGTCCAATTCCGAGAATATTTCCTTACTAGCTTTTCTGAAACAAAAAACAGCAGAAAATAGGCAAATGGCACTGTGGCATCTTGTTAATAGGTTAGTTCCAGAAAATGTATAAAAATACCTCAAAGTGTGAACTAAACATAAGAAAGTAGATACTAAACAAGCATGGAACATGAAAAATTATAGATACATTTACGACGTATCAACCACCTCTCTACCGTGCCACCGATACTTTACCTCCATAAACAAGTCAAAAAGCATCTCAAAAAATAAATAAAATAAATGATATTTCGAAGAAGCTCTCGTCTTCGTCTTCCGGTTTGTCATCGTCTTCGTCAACATCTTGGTCCTTGCCATCGCCGTCGTCGGTGTCCTCCTCTAATGACACGACACCACCCCCTTCTTCGTATAAGCGTGCTATATCCTCGACAGAGTCCTCCTCCTCCTCCTCCTCTTCATAGTCCCATAGGTCCACGACATTCTCCTCCACTTCTGCCTCCAACTGATCTATTAACGCCTCCTCGTTGGCCGAGTCGGACTCGTCCAAATAGTTATCTCCTCTCTTATTCCTGGTCTTCTTCTCGTTCCTCTTCTTGTTCGTACTCACCGGTGCAACACGCACCCCCGTCCTGGGTGCTACTTTGCGCTCGTCTTTCACTGCAGGTACCCCACGCTCCTCCCGCGCGGCCGGTACGAGCTTCGACGTTTAGGTGTCCTTGAGTGCCAATGTCAATGGATCCTATCAGACACGACGTGCTGCCTTAGTAGGCGAATCATGAGCACGAATGATGCAGCGAAGAGGAGGGGACGTAGGACGGTCAGTGGAAGGCTCGGACCTGCCATTGCCACGGCGAGGGAGCATCGTGCTCGAGGAAGTTGTTCAGAATGAGCGATGGCGGACATAGAGTTGTGTGCCGATCTGATCAAGGGGCGAGAAGCGGTTTCATTCGTCGTGTACACACATGCATTTGTCGATTATTAAAAAAATGTAATATCTCGCGTATTGAACATAATTTGATCACACCAAAAGTGGTATAGCGTATTCTAGACTCGTAAATATCCCATGCATGCTTGTCGATGTGGAGTTCAACAGAGTTCGACGTACCGACGTGATCATGCAGTAGTTACGCGCGTCATTGCCCCATCAACACGTGACACACGCATGCAGGACGTGCATGCCGATGCCCGTGATTACCACCCGGCCCTACTCATTTTTTAAGGTAAGCTTGCACTCCTCTTATTATATACTAGATTTTAGGCGGCGCCGAAGACCATTGAACTGTCCATCGCAATAAAGACAAGTCCCATCGATTCCCTATCCCTGCCTCCCTGGATTCTTTGAGAAGGTAGACCGTACACGGCGGTCTTGTATAATAGTAGTAGTACTACTGGACCACGGCAAGTACTCTTTGACTCTTCTCCCACACTAATCACTATATTCTTCCTCCTGCCGCCACCTCCCCCCTGCAAGCCATGGCTCCCCTGAGGAGAGGCCGGTCGACCATCCTCGCAGAGAAAAAAGAGAGAGCTTGCCACAAGGCAGTTCTTGCTCTACCATCCCCTCAAGCCCCCCTCTCACTGAGGCCCAATCTCTCCTGACAGTGGTGCCAAATGTTCTAGCAGGCGAGGGCTCCTCCCGGTACGGTCTTCTTGTTCTACTTCTTCTCCATCTCCTTCTCCATCATGATATTATTATGCTTCTTCTTGTTTTTCTTCTTCTTCTTGCTCTTCCTCTTCTACATATTATAGGCCGGCCATGGAGCCAGCATCCACCACGATGGAGGCGTTGCAGGACCCGTTCGGTCCCGTTCCACGTCTCAGTGAGGTAGCAAATCTCCACACTGTTATTTCTCTGAGTTGTAATGTGGATTTCTTAGTTCGTGTCCGCCCAACATTAGGGTTTTTTCTTTTGTGAGTTGTATTAGTTTTCATGATTATGACTGGATCTCTTGCTCTTTCCTTAATACCGATGTTCATAGATTCAATATGGATTTTTTGTGATTAGGATTATTTTATCGTGATTATGACTGGATCTCTAGGTCCATTTTTAACACTACTATCATAGATTCAACGGGGATTTTTTGATTTGTATTAGTATTCACCTGGAACCTAGAGTGTAATTATAGAATTTCTATTTCAATTAACATGAATGATGCAGCGATCGAAGGCCGAGTACCGTGACAAGGTGGCCGCGATCAGTGCCAAGATTGACAACCAACAATAGCTTGCACGCTCTCTCACCCAAGCTAATGAGAGCCTACATAAGAAATTATCTATGCAGAAGGAGATCTTGCTAGATTTTGCACGTGACATTGTGAGGCTGTAGAAAGTGCTCGACCGTAACTTGAACATGCAAGAACATGACCTCAATATAATCAACGAGCTCACAAAGGAGAAAAAGAATCTCGAGAAAAGGTGCATCCTCCTGCATGACAAAGTCACCGAGGAACTCAGAGGACACGTCGAGGAAACCAAGGCCGCCATCCGAGCCTACCATGACAGGAACCGTTTCCTGGATGCAATGAAAAAGAGATGAAGGAGGACATGAAAAGAGGGATCACCTTACTCGAGGATGTTCGAAAAGAGAACGAGGAGCTAAGGGCTTGTCTGGAGGCGTATCAGAGCAATGCCCAAGTCTGATTGCCCACGAATATCAGTTCATGCTCCACTCTTTTGTAATATTTAGGGTTCATGGAGCAATGCCCAAGTATGATTCCCGTTATAGGGTGCAATAAGAATCCTAGGGAAACTCCTTATCTATCTGGACATTTGTAGGTGTTCATGTTCATGAATGGACACCATGAGCTCTTTCCAATCTATATCTGGACATGGGTTTCTGCATTATGAGTTTTCCACTACTATTTGGTGACATAGGAAAAAACCCACAGCACACTAAACTGCAGATAAACCTTATTTGTTTTTGAAATTGAAATTATGACAGTGCCACTAGTCGATTCATAAAATGTTGATTAGTCCTAGATTGCTTCTTACTTGAAATTATGAGAGTGCCACTAGTCAATTCAGTTAATTATGGAAACTAACCACCTTGTCCTGGTGAACTGAACAAACCATACTATATATTTTTTTTGCAGGGAAAGAGATGAAAGCTCAACCAAGACCTAGCGACCTGGCTAAATGAGAAGATAGCCATCCAAAGGGAGAAGCAGAATTCCTAGAAGCTGGCCTTTGACCACCTGCGCGCTGAAGTCGCGGTCCTTTTTGACAAGTGCCAGAAACTGAAGGAGGTAAACACCGGCTAGGACAAGCTTCACAGGGATGGTCGCACCTCGGCTAGTAAGCAGACGGAGATCATGAAAGGGATCTTGAAGGAAATCGTATGGTTACGGACCAACTTCTCGAATCCTTGACGGAGCACTAGAACCTGTGGCTGGCGCATGACAAAGTACTAAAGGAGCTGACCGATCTTAGGAAGGAAAACAAGCAGCTCTAGGCTAGGCTTGCTTGAACCCAACACATGTTTATTTAGTACTAAAATGCATGTTTTATCCTCTACGGTGGTAATTTTGTAAACGTGAACTTAACTCTATGCACGATATGTGTGTTCGTCTGAAATTAGTTTGCTCGAGGATTGAGTTTGGCTTAGTTAAGAAAGCGCAACTGCAAGTCTTATAGTTAAGTAGTTTCAGGCATTGGCACAACATAAATTATTCATCTAGAATTCATTTATCCTCTGTAGTCTGTCCTTGTTCACCCTCGCGCGCCTTCTTCAGTTTCTCCAACAGATCCAAAATGCAGTACTCTAGCTTCTTCTTGTCTGCCTTGAGTTGATCCCTTTCTTTTCTGCATTATGAATCAGCAACCTGTGACTATCCTGAAGCTTCTTTGCAGTTCCAGCAACCAAGCTCCCATTGATTCTGTCACTTAGTTCTGACTGGAAATTCAAGTTTTCTTGTTCCAACTCCTTATTTCGTACCGACGGCTTGTAATTTTTTCAGCTGCATCACAAGCATCAGTAAATCTCCCCGACCTTTCCAACTCATACATCTCCCAGAACTGGGCCAAACATTTCTGAAGTGCATCTGGCCACTCAAGATCCACCCACTCTACTGCTTTACACACTAGGCCAACCTAAAAAAACACACACTGTCATGTTATGAACATACACGATACATTTTTCTTCATGTCATCGTTGCACATAATGTAAACAAACTTGATTTGTATAACCCAAAAACCTTCTCCTAGTGTTACTGCCTTTGAATGCAACATATCTCCTCAGTTTTAGCCCATGGTTACACGGTACTTCTCCATCGAGATCTAGGCCCCCCATTCGGAGTCGTAGATCATCTGTGGTACCTATAGGTAAACGAAAAGCTGGAATTGAACACGATTGCATACACATATGGAGCTCAGATCGAGGGATTTACCAATGCCTAACCCTAGCCCGAGAAAACAAAGGAACTCACATCGTGGAAGGAATACTCAATGTCAGAGAGAAGGCTATCGCTGCTCGACTGGTCGTCCTCGTCGTTCTAGGACAACATGGCGAATGCGTTGGCATCGGCGACGGTGAGTAGAGAGAGAGATAGCAAAAGAGTGGGGAAAGTGAAGTGCGTCACAGCTGCAACAATGACTAAATTGGCTTGTTACAATAGCTTAATGGATACCATGCCCTTTCCCTCGATTATTGTCTCCTGCCTGATAGGGTTTCTCTTCATACATTCTTATTTCAAATATTAAACCTGTACTCCATCCATCCCAATTTCATTCTCTAAGGAAAACATACCAGCATATTACAGTATCTAAAGAAACAAAATCAAGTCAACTACAAGGTACTTATGCATCACTTGTTCGGTCATGGTTTCACAAAACATTACATTAGAATCTCTCAACAAACGTAATCATAGAAACAAGTATATTACATCATCTAAAGAAACAAAATCATGTCAACTACAAGGTACTTATGCATCCCTTGTTTAGTCATGGTTTCACAAAACATTACATTACAATCTCTCAACAAACATAATCACAGAAACAAGTATATTACATCATCTAAAGAAACAAAATCATGTCAACTACAAGGTAGTTATGCATCACTTATTCAGTCATGGTTTCACAAAACATTACATTACAATCTCTCAACAAACATAATCATAGAAACAAGTATATTACATCAACTCAAGAAAAAAATCATGTCAACTACAAGATACTTATGTAGCACTTGTCCAATCATGGTTTCACAAAACATTACATTACAATCTCTCAACAAACATAATAACAGAAACAAGTACAGTCATCATCTCAAGAAACATAATCATGCCAACTACAATGTATTTATGCATCACTTGTCCAGTCATGGTTTCACAAAACATTACACTACAATTTTTCAACAAACATAATAACAGAAACAAGTACAGTCATCATCTCAAGAAACATAATATGTCAAATACAATGTATTTATGCATCACTTGTCCAGTCATGGTTTCACAAAACATTACATTACAATCTCTCAACAAACGTAATCATAGAAACAAGTATATTACATCATCTAAAGAAACAAAATCATGTCAACTACAAGGTACTTATGCATCCCTTGTTTAGTCATGGTTTCACAAAACATTACATTACAATCTCTCAACAAACATAATCACAGAAACAAGTATATTACATCATCTAAAGAAACAAAATCATGTCAACTACAAGGTAGTTATGCATCACTTATTCAGTCATGGTTTCACAAAACATTACATTACAATCTCTCAACAAACATAATCATAGAAACAAGTATATTACATCAACTCAAGAAAAAAATCATGTCAACTACAAGATACTTATGTAGCACTTGTCCAATCATGGTTTCACAAAACATTACATTACAATCTCTCAACAAACATAATAACAGAAACAAGTACAGTCATCATCTCAAGAAACATAATCATGCCAACTACAATGTATTTATGCATCACTTGTCCAGTCATGGTTTCACAAAACATTACATTACAATCTCCCAACAAACATAATAATAGAAACAAGTACAGTACGGCATCTCAAGAAACATAATCATGTCAACTACAATGTACTTGTGTCTTATTACAACAACGATGGTTTCAGTGATTGACATGTCCGAAAATCTCAACAGCTCACGCAACATTATATCGCAATCTCTCAACAAACATAATCATAGAAACAAGGTCTAAATGCAACAACAATCAACGTTACAAATACAGGAAGGGGAACCCTGCGGTCCATATGACAAGCCTAGGTTAGCAGTTCTTATCAGATATCATCAACGCCGATCACCTCATTCTGTTCAGCCACTACAGGGGCCTCTACATCCACTATAACCTATTCAACAACATCATAAATGGTACCTAGGAAGAACACCTTCCTGGTTCGCTTCTTTCATCGCACAATCTGCATAAGATCTGCAGTATCCAAAACCTTTATAAATTCTTGCTTCTTATGACGCCAACAATGGATTCGTGCCATCTGCTTAGGGCCAATACTGATTTCCTTACCGATCATCTCTCTCATTTCATCAAGAGTTATGTTTTTGGAATCGACAGTGATCTCCACAGTACATGACAAAACTGGATTATTAACTCCCTAATCAAGTTTTGCCATGTATGAATCCACCTCTAAGTGTATACTGGACTTATCTAGATCAACATCTATTGGTCTATAGTCTCTAGGAGCCGAAGCTCTGGCAGCAAGATCTAAAGCATCTACATACATATCATCAATCATCGCTTCAACTTTCACCTTACGATCAGCTGCACAACACTCCCAAACCATCTGAAGCTCATGGGAGTGCTCAATTTGCATATAGGTATCATTCATGTTGCACCACACCAATTTTGTCCTTTGTCTAGAACCCTAGGGAATCCTAGCATGAAGCATATCTACCAGCTACAAAACAAACACAACCTCTTTGCAATTCACAAGAAGTTGCACATCTTACTCGAACACAACCCTCTCGCAACCAAAATCTAGTTTAGTAGTGTACTGGCGAACATGAACTATGAACTCATATAGGTCCCTTGTATCAAAGTTGTGCCTAATTTGATTAAAAAGGGGAACTTTTCAGTTCATCCGATTCTATTATGCCATAACTAATCTACTTGTAAGATAAGGCACAAATAAGAAAATTCACCTCTTGCTCTTCTCCCAGTTTTTTTCTTCAAGATCTGGGTGCCGCATCCGCCCACTAGAGCCGAATAATCCGTCGCCGGCCTTGATGTTCTCTTCAACCCGCTGCTCGTAGGTACCTTGGGAGCAGAATCTGTGTTAACCTCCTCGCTAACCGAGGCTAAAGACCTCGCCGCGGCTTCGCGTTGAGCCTAGACTCTGGCCCGGATGGACACGAATCAGTCGGCGACGTAGCTACAACCTGCGCCTTACAAGACATGCTGGGCCACCGCCACCAGATTCTGTAACATCCCAAAACTTTAATCAAGGTTATCAAGTTCTAATCACCCAAATTAGGGTTAACAAAATCTTTTATTAAGAAAAAGCATATGAATGCATGTGTGTTTGTATTAGTATAGATTTGAGTGTATATGCCATGCTTGATTGTTCTAAATGATGTGAAATGGTTTAAAGGTGAATTCTACATCATCTAGACCATTTACAAACAAAATCAAAAGAAAAAGAAATCAAATAAGAGAAAATAAAGAAAATGGTCATTTTGACCAAAATCAACCACCAGGCCACTTTAGGTGTTCCTAGAAGAAGATTTCTAACAGAAACATTTCTACTTATTTTCACCCCTTGCTAGACCAAGTAAAAGTGTATCAAGGCCCACTTTACAAACTTACAAAAACATATTGCAAATCAATTCAATGGACAGTTGAAAATGGAATCTATTTCATATGTTAAGATCACACTTTTTCAAAAACCACTCAAAACAATCCCCTTGACCTCTCCAACCAAACTTAGACTCTCAAGCTTAATTCAAGATCACTCAAAAAAATTGAATCAAAATTTCCAAACTTTGTTTCATGCGGCCATTAACACAAACACCTAGTTAGCACAAATTAAGCTTCTGCCTAACTTCACTGTTGTGCACAGTAAACCTCGACCATTTGGTCCCCTCTGAGTCTAACCAGCACCCAGACCAATCTCCCTTCGCCGTGGAGCACAGTGGGGTGCCGCCCATTTGTGGTCGTCGCCGGCCGACCACGGCCAGCTCGTAGCAGACTGCCCCGCGCCCATCTAGGATGTCCAGGAGCTGCGCCGCACTCTACCGCCACCCCCTGTCCAGGCCACGACCCCAGCCGAGCCATGGACCACCCTAGCTAAGCCGCGCACCACCTCTCTGCGCCATGCCCAGAGTGCGCCAGCGCACCATGCCCGACCAGCCCCGCCAGATCGCACATTGCCCTCACCATGCACGCGCAGCCTTGCCAGGATCGTAGCACCTCAGTAGACACCCCCGTTCGCCGCTGCACGACCCGCAGCTACCGCACACCGCCGCAAACACTTCTGCGTCCACACGGAGCGCCACACGCTCCTGACCGAACCACGCCGCCCCACGCCGTGCCATTAAGTCTGTGAGAACCACCAGGGAGCACTACACCGTCCTACGCCCTCACCCATGCCGTTACCCGCCTGTAGCGACGCTACCGTCGAGCTCACCGCTGCACCGCTCGGTCCCCTCGCCGCGCTATAAAAGGAGGCCACCCCGCCTCCATTCTTCACACCAGTCCATTCCCCACCTCTCACTGACCTTCCCCACTTCTCCCCGGAGCAAGGAGAGCACCACCGCGTCGGAATTTGACCGGAGCCCGCCGCTGCTGGAGGCAAAGGGCGCCAGTGATTCCGACCACCCCAAGCCCTGCCGTGACCGCGCCTAGCCTCGCCGTCGTCTACCACGTCGATCACCCCTGTCGCTGACCCTAGCTGGAGCCCAGGTGAGCCCCGCCAGACCCCCACCGCCGCGCTAGGTCATTTTCCCTCGCCGGAGCTGTTCGTCGTCGATGACGACTCCCCATTGTTGGATTAGAATTAGATCGCATAGTCTAGGTTCTTAGATACCGTTTCGCGTAGACTGAGTCGTTGACTGATACGTCCATTTTGCATCACTATTCTATGTCATAATTCACTATTATTCATTGATATATTTCGTATTGAGAGGTGATACTTATGCTATTTCATTTGTTTTTGCATGGTTGATGACTTTTGGAGCATGGACTGCTGCAGTTAGGATTCTGATGGAAAAGGTGCTGTTTGGAAGGAAAATTCGCGAAGATCAGAAAATCCGGGAAAATATACAGAAAATCCTATTTTTTCAGAAGACGAAGGAAGCCAGAAGGGGGGCTGGAGATGGGCCACAGGGGTCCCACACCACCCCCTGGCGCGGGCCAGCCTAGGCCGCGCCACCAGGTGGTGTGGTCCCCCTGGTCCACCCCTGGCACTCCCCTCTGGCGTATATTATCCTCCTAAAACCCTAAGACTCGGGGAGTGACCACAGAAAGATTCCGCCGCCTCTGCGGGGCGGAAAACACTGAGAGAGAAAGATCTCTCCGGCAGACAGATTTCTGCCGGGGGAATTCCTTCCCGGAGAGGGGAGATCGTCGCCATCAACACCACCATCAAGCTGGACTTCATCGGGATCATCATCATCATCATCACCATCAGCACCCTTATCACCATCTCCATATTGCTGTAACAATTGAGTTGAATCTTGCATAGTTCATAGGGGAAACTTTCCCGGTGTTGATTACTCTTTGTAGTTGATGCTATTGAGTGAACCATTGAATTATTGTTTATGTTCAGATTGTTATACATCATTATTCCATCTCTGATCATGATCCATATGATGTCTTGTGAGTAGTTCGTTTTGTTCTTGAGGACATGGGAGAAGTCATGTTGTTAGTAGTGGAATTGTGTTGAGAAAGATTCAATAGTTTGATATTTAAGTTGTGGTGTACTTCTTCTAGTGGTGTCATGTGAACATCGAATACATGACACTTCACCTATATGGGCCTAGAGGAATGCATTGTGTATTTGGCTACTAATCGTAGGGGTTGCCGGAGTGACAGAAACCTGAACCCCTGTTAGGAAACCATTGCACAAGGGACGTAATGGTCTTAGAGTTTAAAGCTGTGGTTAGGTTTTTACCTTAATTATTTTCTTGTACTTACGGATGTATGTAAGGGGTATAATCACAAGTATGTATTAGTCCTAGGAAGGTCGGTACATTAGCACAGCTTCACCCACACAACACTTAGCAAGCTAAAGAAGATTAATCAACTATATGAAGCGAAAGCACTTGACAGTCTTCCCATGTGTCCTCAAGAACGTTTGGTCATCTTAAGAAATACAACCGGCTTGTCCTTTGCTGCATAAAGGATTGGGCCACTTGCTGCATTTATTCCTACTATCTTTTGTTTACTCGTACTTTGTTTACTTGCTTTATCAAAACCCCCTAAAAATCTGTTTGCTAAGTATTTGCGGAGAATTCCTGATCCATACCACTAGCCAGCACCTTCTTCTCCTCGTTGGGTTCGACACTCTTACTTATCGAAAATACTGTGATATACCCCTTATACTTGTGGGTCATCAAGACTATTTTCGAGCGCCATTGTCGGGGAGTGAAGCGCTATTGGAGAGTGGAACTAGTAAAGGAAACTTCTACTGTGAGTATTGTTTACTTCTGTTAGTTGCGTTATTTTCGTTATGGATAATTCACTGAGTTTCTTATTTGGTAATGCTACTACCACTTCTATGGTAGTAGATAAACCACCACCTGCTAAGAATGATGCTTTTAAAATACCTACAAGAATTATTGATCGTGTTATGGATAACTACTATGTTGGGGATGGAACTGTCCATCCCGGTGATCATTTACTCTTTATACACGAATTATGCGGGTTGTTCAAGTGTGCAGGTATTACTACAGATCAAGTTAAGAAGAAGTTATTCTCATTATCGCTGAAAGGAAGAGCTGAGGAATGGTATAAGCTGCTAAAGAATGGTCAAGCTCTGGAATGGGAGGAAATAGTGCCTCTCTTTATTCAAAGTTTTATCCTCCTAGTGAGATTCATAAAGATCGGAATCAAATATACAACTTTTGGCCTCTTGATGGAGAGAGTACAGCTCGAGCTTGGGGAGATTGAAGTTACTAATGCTCAAATGTCCCATTCATGAGCTCCCCAACAATATTATTATCAATAACTTTTATACAAGGCTCTCTCTACATGATAAGGATTTATTGGATGCTTCTTGTGCTGGATCATTCACTCGCATGGAAGAAGAAGCTAAATGGGATCTTTTGGACCGTATTCAAGAAAATGCTGAAGCATGGGAGAATGACAAAGGTAGAAAGTCAGGTATAAATTATGATTATGAATGCATTGAATCTTTTATGGGTACTGATGACTTTCAAAATATTAAAAATGCTTATGGTCTAGACTCTCAAGCTATTGCTTCTTATTTTAAGGCTTTTGCTTCCTACATTGAAGTGCCTAAAAAGAAGTGGAATAAGTATCATGAACCTTATAAAGTTGCTGCTAAGAGTGTTCCTTCAAGAAATACAGAAGTTTATACTGCTAATCATGTCTTACCTGAACCTTATCTTGAGAAAATGCCTTTCTTAGTTAATATAAAGGAACATTCTATGATAGCTAGTATGGTCGATGAAAGTATGAATGAAGCTGTTGAACCTGATAAACAAATGGTTGATGAACCTATAATAGAAAATGTGAGAGACTTTGTTACTAAATATGAAGAAGAGGGACACACTATCCTTTGTAAGGATACCTCTAATATTGTTTCACAAAGTAGTGTTATGAGAGCTAGTATTCCTGTGTTCTCTGTTAGGATAAGTGATCATTGCTACGATGGTCCTTGTGATAGTTATATTGTTAAGTTTATGCATGATACTGAAAGTTATTATGAGAGAGGGAAAAGTGTTCATATGTATCTCAATAATATCAAGTTTCCTCGTTTTATGCTGAAAGTTTTTATGTTGCACTTCTTTTGCCTTCCTATGCAAGTAGCCTCTGGTTTCAACAACTTGTTTGTTTACAAAATTCCCTTCCATAGGAAGTGGGTTAGACTTAAATGTGTGTATTTTTGCTTCTTAATGCTCTCTTTTACATCAATTCATATTCCTATGTGAGCATCTTCAAAATTATCATGCCCATCTTAATGGCTATAAAGAAAGAGCTTTTTGGGAGACAACCCAGTTTATTTTTGCTTTCAGTTTGTTTTTGTTTCTTTGAGTCTTGGAAGTTATTACTTCGGTAATAACCGCTCCTTATCCTTTTTGTTTGGTTTTTGTGTCAAGATCAACCTCTAATGAGAGAGAAATAAGATTTGGGGAAGTTGCTGTCCCGAAACAGATTTTTCTGCTTCACCGTAAAAATTTGTGAGAGATCTCTGTATGTCGGATTGAGCTGTAAATGTTTGTGCTTCTGCCCTAGGTTGTTATTTAACTTTCGTTAGTTCTGCACTTTTTTATTTGAGCAACAGAAGATTTTCAAAAAAATTGATCTTTACCTGCTGGTCTGTTTTGATAGATTTTGCCACTTCTGCATTTGCTTCTTTATTCGATTTCCTTTTTGAATTCTTTTTGGGTTTTCGGAAGGAGTTTCTACAGTATCTTATCTTTTGATGGTTTTCAGTTGAAGTTGGACTCAAAAGGTTTTATCACTTCATATATACTAATGTTGCTAATGAGAACTGTGTGAAGTTTTGTGTGAAAGAAATTTCCAGGTAGTGGAGTTAATGGTGTAATAAGGAAGAGAAGGGTTTTATGACTCAAGTAATAAGTGTATGAAGATGAAGATATTGATGTTATTCAATTGGTGACTCCAGAAGGATCTACTAGATACCAAATTCAGAGACCTGCAGAGTCCGTTTTCAAATAGGTAACAGTTCTGGTAAGAAAAGTTCCACGAAAATACTATCCAACTATATTTTTTGCAGTTTTTAGCCAATAAGGAAAGTCACGAAGCGAAAAAGGGACGGAAACGGAGCCAGGGTGGCTCACACCACCCTGTGGCATGGGCCCACCCCTGGCCGCGCCACCAGGTGGTGTGGCCACGTTAGCCTCCGTCTCCGACTTGTTTTCTCCTAGTACCTTCCTTTTCATGTGAAACTTCGTAATATATAATCCCCCCGGATCCCCCGAGGTTCGTATATCGTGTTTTCGTCGTGTTTTTGTTTCGATCTGTTTCTGCCAGGACATACTCTTTGGAAGTTTAGAAGCACAACGGTGTCCGCCAAGGATAAAGGGAAGGAGCCTATGGAGGAAGACCTCCAAGACCCCGGGCAGGAGAAGGAGATCAAGAGTGAAGATGGAGAGGAGGCAAAGCACACCGGCACTACCATTACAAGCATTGGAGTGGTGGAAACCCTGCCAGAACTATGTCAATTGGAGGGAAGCCTCCTCATCACCGTTCAGATCCCTGGTCACTTCCTCCGCGCACCAAGAACCCTTTCCATACCCTTATCCATGAGCATCAATACCAGAATATGCCCAAGGAGAAATTACCCTCCAATTGGGACTTGCCTCGTTCTAGCCATGCAAGAAAACAAGACTTCAAGGAGGAAGAGTGGGAAAAGAATAGCAAGAGCTAGAACTCTCAACCCGACATGATCATGAGCTGCATTGAGCAAAACTCACAGCTGATTCGTAATCTCACCTTTGAGATTGGGGACTTGGGGAAACTTATCAGAGAGCTCATCGAGAGGATACCACCACCACCAAAGGAGTAATTTGTCATCAGGTTTGGCATCCCCTTGGTTTGTTCCAAGCTTGGGGGAGTGTCGCGGTATCACATCACTATCTTCTACCTTTTTACCTTATTAGTAGAGTCATATCATGAATAGAGAAGTTATCATGTAGGATGGTTTGCATTATGGAAGTGTCCCCTCTCTCGTTAGATATGTATCCCTTGGTGTGAATTGCCGTTATGGAATATTAATGAGAAGTTCTATCATTCACTCTTTTTCATAGCTTATATTAGTTTTCAATTTGTGGTTATATGATTGATCTTGTTGTTAGTATTGGTATCACTTTGGGATCATTGAGTTAATTTAGTTGGTTTTGGCAAACCTGGCTCGGTTAGTAGCAACACTATTTTTGAGAGTTGAATAAAAAAGATAGAAATACTCTAAAGAAAAAAAAATCATCATCTTTCTTTCTTGATCTTCTCATAAGTTTAGTATTCTCTAGTTAAGATCTTTTGTGCTTCCAAGGAAGATTGCATGTTTGTCTTTATCACTTGTATGTTTGTTTGTTTCCTTCAACTCTTGTACTTGCTAACCAACCTTGCTAGCCAAAAACCTGCACTGAGAGGGAATTCTTCTCGTGCATCCACTCCTTTAAACCAAAACCTTTGCCATTTGTGTCCACCATACCTACCTATTAGCATTATTGCTATTCCAAGTAAGTTCTTGTTTTATCTACCTCCCAAATTAAACATATTATGTGAACATTAGTGATTAAATCTCTCACGAACTTGATGGCACACTTTACTTTTCTTGCATTTAATAACTTGAACCATTGTGCTCACCTATGTTGCATATGTGCTTGCGCTTTGTAAGTTGTGGATTAGCAGAACCATGCTATCATGGAGAACGCTTTCAAGATTGCATGGTACTTTGTACCTAGTTGATATCATGTTCTTTTGTCGATGGATGTCGTCGGTGTGAAATGAAAGGGGAGCTTGTAAGTCCATGGAGTTATGCATGTGTGTTAGAGAAACGCCTGGGCCGCTGGTCTAATCCATGCTGACATGGTGGAAACCTGCAGCATAACCATAATGAGAATCTATGTAGAATTCTTCTTATAAAAAAAGAGTCTGATATTGAGAAAAAAGAGAAAAAGAAAAAAGAGATTATGAAAAGAGGAAAGAGAGAAAAAAGCACCATATTCCCATGGTAAATAAGAAGATCGCTGAGATACTTGTTGTCTGCTTGCCTTGTCATTTTGATATGGGGATTCTTCCGTATCATCGGGCAAGGGGTACCCTGTTGGCGGTTCTCTATGATACACATATGCTTACGATGATAAGAACTTACCGGTGACTAAACTTGAGTAGCATGAGGAGCGGCCCTCGTATTCAAGGGACATGAGATTCTCAATTTACAACTTGTCAATGCATATCCTCATATTTGATCATTTAAACCTTAATCACCTAAAGATGCCTATGATAGGGGCAATGAGAGACGAAAGCTAGTAAGTATCATAATTTTTGGGAGCTCTTTATGAGACTTGCAATCCCTGCTTCCCTCTGCGAAGGTCCTTTCTTTTACTTTTTTAGTTGAGTCAGTAAACCTACTCCCTTCTATCTCAGCAAGTATTTTGAGTTGTTGTGTTTCATTCATTCATATGATGATTTATTCAATCATGTTTCTTATGTTCCTTGTTTTGCACATTGCTCTTATCTTGATGTTTACTACTTTGAAAGCTATCTTTGAAAACCAGTTATTTGTGAACTCCAGCAAATTATCAACTATTCCTCGACCAAGAGCTAAGTTTGCCATTACCAATTATGATTTACCTTATGTATCTTTATTGTGTTTCCTTTACGCATTGCAAGTTAAGTTATATAATAGTGAGTTGTCTTCTATTATGATCTATGTATTGATGAATGTGATGCTTCTTGTCTGTATTCTTTTATCGGCTCTTCACTCCATAAATCTAAGGCCATGTTTATTGAGCTCAGTTTCGCTTGGGGACAAGCGAAGTCTAAGCTTGGGGGGAGTTGATACGTCCATTTTGCATCACTATTCTATGTTATAATTCACTATTATTCATTGATATATTTCATATTGAGAGGTGATACTTATGTTATTTCATCTGTTTTTGCATGGTTGATGACTTTTGGAGCACGGACCGCTGCAGTCAGGATTCTGATGGAAAAGGTGTTGTTTGGAGGCAAAATTCGTGAAGATCAGAAAATCCGGGAAAATATACGGAAAATCCTATTTTTTCAGAAGACAAGGGAAGCCAGAAGGGGGGCTGGAGATGGGCTACAGGGGGCCCACACCACCCCCTGGCGCGGGCCATCCTAGCCTACGCCACCAGGTGGTGTGGCTGCCCTGGTCCAACCCTGGCACTCCCCTCTGGGGTATATTATCCTCCTGAAACCCTAAGACTCGGGGAGTGCTGACTCGTAGTTGATGTAGACCTCGTTGGGAACCCCAAGAGGAAGGTATGATGAGCACAGCAGTAAGTTTTCCCTCAGTTATGAAACCAAGGTTTAATCGAACCAGAAGGATCAAGGAAACACCCCAAAGGTGTTACTAGCTAAGCTTTGGCAGGGCGCACTACCGGTGCTAGTAGCAACGTGCAGACCTGCATAACACAACCACAGAACTTTGTCCCCAACTTGCGATGAGGTTGTCAATCTCACCGTGTTTTGCAGAAAACAAAGGATTAAACGTATCGAATGGAAATAAGTAAAAGTTTGCACAAAGTAAACACAAAGTAGTAAAAGATTGTAGATTGTATGTAAAGAAATAGGACCGGGATCCATAGTTCACTAGAGGTGGCTCTCCTTAGATAGACAACATGCTGGGTGAACAAATTACAGCGGGGCAATTGACAAACACCGAGAAAGCAATACATGCATATACTAATCATCTTGACTCCTCTGATACTTGATTGGGCATTACAACATAATACATAGACTGCCATCCAACTGCATCTATGACTAATAATCCACCTTCAGGTTATCATCTGAACCCCCTCCAGTATTAAGTTGCAAGCAACAGATTATTGCTTTACGAACTACGTGTAAAGTAAACAATACGACTGTTCTATGAACAAAGGATTGTTATTTTCTCCCTAGTAGCAACAGCACATCTAGTACCTTAGAGATTTCTGTCACTTCCCTAGATTACCAGAGGCATGAACCCACTATCGAGCATAAATACTAACTCTTGGAGTTGCTAGCATCTACTTGGCCAAGATAGCTACTAACAATGGAAAGCATGCAAGATCTCAAATAACAAGGCCATGATAGAATCAATAATCAATCTGAAATAGCATCTCAATATCCATCGGATCCCCGCAAACACAACATGTATGAATTACAAATAGATGATCTCGATCATGAATGGAGCTCACAAGATCTAAACATGAAAGAACAAAGGAGGAGAAACCAGCCATCTAGCATAACACCGGAGGCTTGCATGGAGATGAAGAAGGCCTCCAGGGTGAATTCCCCTCTCTGGCATGGTGCCGGGTAGAGCTTCA
This sequence comes from Avena eriantha, assembly GCA_910589775.1. Taxonomy (NCBI): domain Eukaryota; kingdom Viridiplantae; phylum Streptophyta; class Magnoliopsida; order Poales; family Poaceae; genus Avena; species Avena eriantha. The sequence continues at coordinate 268,018,707 of OU342744.1, forward strand.
GATCCCTCCCGATCTAGGGATGGAGATGACAGCGGCTACAGACTCTTTCGTTGATTTTTGATCGGGCCCTTAGGGTTTTCATCCCAAGGGCAACTTATAGGCGGAAGCAGAGGCCGAGGGGGTGCCGGGAGCGGCCACACCACCCCCTGGCGCGGGCCAGGCCTGGCCGTGCGGCCAGGTGGTGTGGTGGCTCCCTGGCCCTTCTCCGTCTCGTATTCTGGCACTTGATCCCTTCCGGAAAAATAGGCACTTTGGCTTTTGTCCCGTCCAATTCCTAGAATATTCATTTTCTTACTTTCTTGGAACCAAAAACAGCAGAAAACAGGCAGCTGACACTATGGCTCTTGTTAATAGGTTAGTCCAAGAAATCATATGAAAAGTACTCCAAAGTTGGAACAAAACACAAGAAAGTGGATAAAACCAAGCATGGAACATCAAAAATTATAGATACATTTGCAATGTATCAACATCCCTAAGCTTAACTCCTGCTCGTCCTCGAGTAGGTAAGTGATAAAAAGAAATAACTTTTGAGGTGACATGCACCATCAAAGACTTGATCAAAGTATTTGCAAAACTCAAAGTTGGGATCATAGTACTTCAATCATAACATGAAATACAAAGCTCTAGCAATAGGCAAAGAAACTATGATGCAACATAAAAAGGTACAAACAAAATATTCATGAATAACATGCCTTGCAAGACGTTTGTTTGTTTCACATAAAGAAAACATAGCATAATAGTATTCAGCTTGTATCTCAATAGAGTAGCAAATATAAATGCATAGGACACCTTCAAAGTTCGTAAGAGTGACTAGATACAATAGTTTAAAACAAGCAATATCAAGTTATGCATCAATCAACTAGTCTTGGGACAATGCACATAGAACTAAGAATGGCCACTATGCTCTCAAAGTAGGTGCATAAAGATAGAAGGTGGAGACTCAATAAATTGGTGGAAGACAAGCCTTTTGTAAAAGGAAGTAGGGATTCAAGTCTCATAAAGAGCTTCCAAAAATTATGGTACTTATAGCTTTCAGCTCTCATTGCCCCTATCCTAAGCATCTTGAAGGTGATTAAGGTTAAAGTGACACAACTAAGAGGATATGCTTGACAAGTTATAAACCGAAATCTCATGCCCCTTACTTACAAAGACCGATCCTCATGCTACTCAAATTTAGTCACGAGTAAGCTCTTGTCATTGTAAGTATATGTGTATCATTAAGAACCGCCAACGGGGTACCCCTTGCACATGATACGGGAGCTTTCCCATAATCAAAATGACAAGGCAAGCAGACAATGAGCAGCTTAGCGATCTTTTTATTTGCTATTTGCATAGATTTTTATTGAGGATGCTTCATAGAGTGCTTATTATGGTGATGCTGCAAGTTTCCACCATGATTAGGCATGGCTTAGGCTAGCGGCCCAGGCGTTTCTCTAACACATATACAAACTCCATGATCTTACAAGTTCCACATTTATTTTACACCGCCGGGATCCGTAAGCAAAAGAACATGATATCAACGGAGTACAAAGTACAAGTGCGATGTTGAAAGCGTTCCCCATGAAACATGGTTCTGCTAATTTCAACTTATAAAGCGCAAGCATATACACAACAAAGAAGGACCCAATGGTTCAAGTTTATTAGAGGCAAAAATTAAAGTGTGCCATCAAGTTCGTGAGAGCTTTAATCACTAGTTTTCTCATAACAAGTGAAAGGTAAACAAAAGCATGAATATACTTGGAATAGCATAAGCTAGTAGGTAGGTATGGTGGACTCTTCGGAATAACTTGGTTTAGGGAGTTGGATGCATGAGTGGAACTCATACTTGGTGGTGGAGGCTAGCAAAAGACTGGGAGCGACAAACTAAGAGAGCAATAATGGCCATAATCATGCAGAGCGACAAAACATCATTGATCAAAGCATAAAGTGATACTACAAGTTGAAAACTAAAGGATCGTAAAGGCTATGGTGACTTGAGATATTCATAACATGGTGTGAGCATGTGCCAAGTCAACCCAAACAAAGCATCAAAGGAGAATACCACTATATTATGCTTTAATATGCTAAAACAACGCATGATTCATCTAAGGCACATTAAACAATCTCAATTGTTTATAACAAGTCATGCTACAGCAAAGAATACTAAGCATAAAGCCAAAACAATATCAAGCATGGCATGACAAAGCATATGCCACAGTCAAAAACGAGCTCTTTTTACCACATAAGCATGAACTTTCCTACTCTTTTCCAAACCAAACGAAACTATTTGCAAACCAAAGTATGAAAGAGGGGGTCCAACCAATTTATTCAGAAAACTAAGCAAACTAAAAACCAAAACAAAAACGAAAAAGAAGACGCTCCAAGAAAAACACAACTGTGCATGAAACAATAAAAATGAAGTGTTTGGAAGAAACCTGGGTTTTTTATTGATGTAGAAGGGGATGCCTTGGGCATCCCCAAGCTTTGACGCTTGTACTTCTTGGATATTTCTTGGGGTGACACGCGGGGCATCTCCAAGCTTGAGCTTTAGTCCATCCTTCATCTCGTTACTCATTTCTTCCATACACCTGAAATTTTTTCCTTCATACAAAACTTTACACAATCTCATTAGCAACATTAGTGCACTTAAGATAAATAAGTCTCAAGGTTCAGTTCTAACACCAAATAAACTTCCATTAGAACACTATATACTGTAGCACTTCCCTCAAAAATCTCAATTCTCCTAAGGAAGTCAAGAAGGAACAAACAAGAAGCAAATGCAGAAAATGGCAGAAATCTGTCAAAACAGACCAGTAGGTAAAGACGGATTTTTTCGAAGACATTATGTTTCTCAAATCAAAAAGTGTTGAACTAACGAAAGTTAGATAACAATCTAGGGCAGAAGCATAAATATTTACAGCTCAATCCGACATACAGAGCGCTCTGAGGAACTTTTACGCTGAAGCACAGAAATCTGTTTCGGGACAGCAACTTTCCCAATCATTACTTCTCTCTTATTAGAGGTTACTCTTGGCACAAAAAGCAAATAAAAAGGATAAGGAGAGGTTATTACAGAGGTAATAACTTCCAAGACTCAACTAAAACTCTTGGGTTATCTCCCAACAAGTATTTCTTTAACGCCTTTAAGTTAGGCATAAGAAGCAAAGAAAGAATCAAGTGTTCTCAAATGAAGAAGCATTAAGACCAATATCAGAAATATTTTCAACAAGGCAAGGTATATCATCCAAATAAGTTCTAGAGGATCCTTTCTCAATGCTCTTGGGTTCACTATTCTCATCAAAAGGGTTTGCAGGAACAATCCAATCAAGATTCTTTTCTATGGCATCATGTATTGCTACTAGTTTAAAGGGTATTGGTATCTTAGGTTCCTCCCCATTAGGTTCGTTTTTGTTCATCTTTTCTCATGTACCAACAACATCTACACATGAGCCTAGCATATTGAAACGTTCAAAAACTTTTCTAGCTTCCTTGGCAACATCATAGAACTCCTTAAACAAAGTTTCTAGAATAAAATCCCTCTTTTCAGGATCCTCAATTTCTTTAAGCTTAAGAAACATTACTTGCATTAAGGGGTTGAGGTTAACAAACCTAGCTTCTAACATGTGAATTAAATAAGCTGCAGCAATCTCATAATTTGGAGCAAGTTCTACAAGGGATCTATCCATAGGATCTTCATGTTTGCTAACATGATTAAAGAATTCTTCAATGTTATCTTTCCCAATTATAGAACCACTTCCAATTGAAAGGTCTTTCAAGGTGAATGTAGGGATCAACATGGTGAGCTAAGGAAGAGGTGACAACTAAAGGAGACTTAATTTTTTGTGTTTTTGAATAAGAAAGCAAACTAGTAAAAATATTTTTTTGTGTTTTTAAAGAACCAAAACAAGCAAACAAAGCAAAAAGAAACTAAGCAAAACAAAAACAACAAAGTAAAGAGATTGGTTATGAGGGACTCCCCTTGTGAAGATGTCCTTGACTCCCCGGCAACGGCGCCAGAAAAAATCTTGCAGGCTCGTAGTTGATGTAGAGCTCGTTGGGAATCCCAAGAGGAAGGTATGATGAGCACAGCAGTAAGTTTTCCCTCAGTTATGAAACCAAGGTTTAATCGAACCAGTAGGAGCAAGGAAACACCCCAAAGGTCTTACTAGCTGAGCTTTGGCAGGGCGCACTACCGGTGCTAGTAGCAACGTGGAGACCTGCACAACACAACCACAAAACTTTGTCCCCAACTTGCGATGAGGTTGTCAATCTCACTGTGTTTTGCGGAAAACAAAGGATTAAATGTATCGCATGGAAAGAAGTAAAAGTTTGCAGAAAGTAAACACAAAGTAGTAAAAGATTGTAGATTGTATGTAAAGAAATAGGACCGGGATCCATAGTTCACTAGAGGTGGCTCTCCTTAGATAGACAACATGCTGGGTGAACAAATTACAGCGGGGCAATTGACAAACACCGAGAAAGCAATACATGCATATACTAATCATCTTGACTCCTCTGAGACTTGATTGGGCATTACAACATAATACATAGACTGCCATCCAACTGCATCTATGACTAATAATCCACCTTCAGGTTATCATCTGAACCCCCTCCAGTATTAAGTTGCAAGCAACAGATTATTGCTTTACGAACTACGTGTAAAGTAAACAATACGATTGTTCTATGAACAAAGGATTGTTATTTTCTCCCTAGTAGCAACAGCACATCTAGTACCTTAGAGATTTCTGTCACTTCCCTAGATTACCAGAGGCATGAACCCACTATCGAGCATAAATACTAACTCTTGGAGTTGCTAGCATCTACTTGGCCAAGATAGCTACTAACAATGGAAAGCATGCAAGATCTCAAATAACAAGGCCATGATAGAATCAATAATCAATCTGAAATAGCATCTCAATATCCATCGGATCCCCGCAAACACAACATGTATGAATTACAAATAGATGATCTCGATCATGAATGGAGCTCACAAGATCTAAACATGAAAGAACAAAGGAGGAGAAACCAGCCATCTAGCATAACACCGGAGGCTTGCATGGAGATGAAGAAGGCCTCCAGGGTGAATTCCCCTCTCTGGCATGGTGCCGGGTAGAGCTTCAGATCCCTCCCGATCTAGGGATGGAGATGACAGCGGCTACAGACTCTTTCGTTGATTTTTGATCGGGCCCTTAGGGTTTTCATCCCAAGGGCAACTTATAGGCGGAAGCAGAGGCCGAGGGGGTGCCGGGAGCGGCCACACCACCCCCTGGCGCGGGCCAGGCCTGGCCGTGCGGCCAGGTGGTGTGGTGGCTCCCTGGCCCTTGTCCGTCTCGTATTCTGGCACTTGATCCCTTCCGGAAAAATAGGCACTTTGGCTTTTGTCCCGTCCAATTCCTAGAATATTCATTTTCTTACTTTCTTGGAACCAAAAACAGCAGAAAACAGGCAGCTGACACTATGGCTCTTGTTAATAGGTTAGTCCAAGAAATCATATGAAAAGTACTCCAAAGTTGGAACAAAACACAAGAAAGTGGATAAAACCAAGCATGGAACATCAAAAATTATAGATACATTTGCAATGTATCAACATCCCTAAGCTTAACTCATGCTCGTCCTCGAGTAGGTAAGTGATAAAAAGAAATAACTTTTGAGGTGACATGCACCATCAAAGACTTGATCAAAGTATTTGCAAAACTCAAAGTTGGGATCATAGTACTTCAATCATAACATGAAATACAAAGCTCTAGCAATAGGCAAAGAAACTATGATGCAACATAAAAAGGTACAAACAAAATATTCATGAATAACATGCCTTGCAAGACGTTTGTTTGTTTCACATAAAGAAAACATAGCATAATAGTATTCAGCTTGTCTCTCAATAGAGTAGCAAATATAAATGCATAGGACACCTTCAAAGTTCGTAAGAGTGACTAGATACAATAGTTTAAAACAAGCAATATCAAGTTATGCATCAATCAACTAGTCTTGGGACAGTGCACATAGAACTAAGAATGGCCACTATGCTCTCAAAGTAGGTGCATAAAGATAGAAGGTGGAGACTCAATAAATTGGTGGAAGACAAGCCTTTTGTAAAAGGAAGTAGGGATTCAAGTCTCATAAAGAGCTTCCAAAAATTATGGTACTTATAGCTTTCAGCTCTCATTGCCCCTATCCTAAGCATCTTGAAGGTGATTAAGGTTAAAGTGACACAACTAAGAGGATATGCTTGACAAGTTATAAACCGAAATCTCATGCCCCTTACTTACAAAGACCTATCCTCATGCTACTCAACTTTAGTCACGAGTAAGCTCTTGTCATTATAAGTATATGTGTATCATTAAGAACTGCCAACGGGGTACCCCTTGCACATGATACGGGAGCTTTCCCATAATCAAAATGACAAGGCAAGCAGACAATGAGCAGCTTACCGATCTTTTTATTTGCTATTTGCATAGGTTTTTATTGAGGATGCTTCATAGAGTGCTCATTATGGTGATGCTGCAAGTTTCCACCATGATTACGCATGGCTTAGGCTAGTGGCCCAGGCGTTTCTCTAACACATATACAAACTCCATGATCTTACAAGTTCCACATTTATTTTACACCGCCGGGATCCGTAAGCAAAAGAACATGATATCAACGGAGTACAAAGTACAAGTGCGATGTTGAAAGCATTCCCCATGAAACATGGTTCTGCTAATTTCAACTTATAAAGCGCAAGCATATACACAACAAAGAAGGACCCAATGGTTCAAGTTTATTAGAGGCAAAAATTAAAGTGTGCCATCAAGTTCGTGAGAGCTTTAATCACTAGTTTTCTCATAACAAGTGAAAGGTAAACAAAAGCATGAATATACTTGGAATAGCATAAGCTAGTAGGTAGGTATGGTGGACTCTTCGGAATAACTTGGTTTAGGGAGTTGGATGCATGAGTGGAACTCATACTTGGTGGTGGAGGCTAGCAAAAGACTGGGAGCGACAAACTAAGAGAGCAATAATGGCCATAATCATGCAGAGCGACAAAACATCATTGATCAAAGCATAAAGTGATACTACAAGTTGAAAACTAAAGGATCGTAAAGGCTATGGTGACTTGAGATATTCATAACATGGTGTGAGCATGTGCCAAGTCAACCCAAATAAAGCATCAAAGGAGAATACCACTATATTATGCTTTAATATGCTAAAACAACGCATGATTCATCTAAGGCACATTAAACAATCTCAATTGTTTATAACAAGTCATGCTACAGCAAAGAATACTAAGCATAAAGCCAAAACAATATCAAGCATGGCATGACAAAGCATATGCCACAGTCAAAAACGAGCTCTTTTTACCACATAAGCATGAACTTTCCTACTCTTTTCCAAACCAAACCAAACTATTTGCAAACCAAAGTATGAAAGAGGGGGTCCAACCAATTTATTCAGAAAACTAAGCAAACTAAAAACCAAAACAAAAACGAAAAAGAAGACGCTCCAAGAAAAACACAACTGTGCATGAAACAATAAAAATGAAGCGTTTGGAAGAAACCTGGGTTTTTTATTGATGTAGAAGGGGATGCCTTGGGCATCCCCAAGCTTTGACGCTTGTACTTCTTGGATATTTCTTGGGGTGACACGCGGGGCATCTCCAAGCTTGAGCTTTAGTCCATCCTTCATCTCATTACTCATTCCTTCCATACACCTGAAATTTTTCCTTCATACAAAACTTTACACAATCTCATTAGCAACATTAGTGCACTTAAGATAAATAAGTCTCAAGGTTCAGTTCTAACACCAAATAAACTTCCATTAGAACACTATATACTGTAGCACTTCCCTCAAAAAGCGGCCACACCACCCCCTGGCGGAAGGAGAGGCCGAGGGGGTGCCGAGAGCGGCCACACCACCCCCTGGCGCGGGCCAGGCCTGGCCGCGCGGCCAGGTGGTGTGGTGGCTCCCTGGCCCTTCTCCGTCTCGTATTCTGGCACTTGATCCCTTCCGGAAAAATAGGCACTTTGGCTTTTGTCCCGTCCAATTCCGAGAATATTCATTTTCTGACTTTCCTGGAACCAAAAACTGCAGAAACAGGCAGCTGGCACTGTGGCTCTTGTTAATAGGTTAGTCCAAGAAATCATATGAAAAGTACTCCAAAGTTGGAACAAAACACTGGAAAGTGGATAAAACCAAGCATGGAACATCAAAAATTATAGATACATTTGCAATGTATCAGGGAGCGACCACAGAAAGATTCCGCCACCTCTGCGGGGCGAAAAACACCGAGAGAGAAAGATCTCTCCGGCAGATAGATTTCTGCCGGGGGAATTCCTTCTCGGATAGGGGAGATCGTCGCCATCAACACCACCATCAAGCTGGACTTCATCGGGATCATCATCATCACCACCACCATCATCATCACCATCAGCACCCTTATCACCATCTCCATATTGTTGTAACAATTGAGTTGAATCTTGCATAGTTCATAGGGGAAACTTTCCCGGTGTTGATTACTCTTTGTAGTTGATGCTATTGAGTGAACCATTGAATTATTGTTTATCTTCATATTTTTATACATCATTATTCTATCTCTGATCATGATCCATATGATATCTTGTGAGTAGTTCGTTTTGTTCTTGAGGATATGGGAGAAGTCATGTTGTTAGTAGTGGAATTGTGTTGAGAAAGATTCAATAGTTTGATATTTAAGTTGTGGTGTACTCCTTCTAGTGGTGTCATGTGAACGTCGACTACATGACACTTCATCTATATGGGCCTAGGGGAATGCATTGTGTATTTGGCTACTAATCGTAGGGGTTGCCGGAGTGACAGAAACCTAAACCCCTGTTAGGAAATCATTGCACAAGGGACGTAAGGGTCTTAGAGTATAAAGTTGTGGTTAGGTTTTTACCTTAATTATTTTCTTGTACTTACGGATGTTTTTCAAGGGGTATAATCACAAGTATGTATTAGTCCTAGGAAGGTTGGTACATTAGCACAGGTTCACCCACACAACACTTAGAAAGCTAAAGAAGATTAATCAACTATATGAAGCGAAAGCACTTGAGAGTCTTCCCATGTGTCCTCGAGAATGTTTGGTCATCTTAAGAAATACAACTGGCTTGTCCTTAGCTGCATAACGGATTGGGCCACTTGCTACATTTATTCCTACTGTCTTTTGTTTACTCGTACTTTGTTTACTTGCTTTATCAAAAACCCCTAAAAATCCGGTTGCTAAGTATTTGCAGAGAATTCCTGATCCATACCACTAGCCAGCACCTTCTGCTCCTCGTTGGGTTCGACACACTTCTCGAAAATACTGCGATACACCCCCTATACTTGTGGGTCATCACTGACGAGTGGACCCCCTCTGTCAGCAACCCGATGCGATGCGCAGTGTAGTTGGGCTGGCCCGGTTAGCTTTCCCGCGCAGCCCAGGAAATTCAAATATTGTTTTTCCATTTAGGTTTAAACTAGATTATGTCCACATTGTCAAAAATCAATTCAGAGAGTTTCACTTAACCAAATTGCATGATTCAAGTTTTGTTTGAAAGATAATTAAAATATCTATCAAATCCCGTTGGATTTAAATCATTTAGAGTTAGAGATAATCTATAGTAAAAATAACAAAACAGAGACTTTTGCAACTTGAAACATTTTTCAAAACTCAACCATAATAGATTTTGAATTGATTCTAACTCTTAAAAATCACATTTGATAATATCTATGTGAATATGTAAAAATATCTAGGTTTGCATGTAGTGACATTGGACTAGTACCAAAATAATACTATTAGGGCATTTCTAGTCACTTTAAATATATTAAATAATAATCTTAAACTATATAAAATATGACCAACCCTTTAAATCACATTCCCATGTATTAGAATATGTGATGATGACATGTGTACACATGATCCCATATTTTAATTGGAGAATATTAAATCTTAATTAATTTCAATGAGTAGAAATTACTTTTCTCAAATAAGATAAATAAAACTAGTTCTTTATTTCATGTGATGATTGTGATGATGCTAGGTCATCAAGTGTGAGCCTTAGTGAGCTAAATAGACTTAGTTTAATATTGTTTGGTGATTGTGTACCCCGTATTCATTTGTAGATGATAGTACCGAACAAGGATACGAGGAGGAGGAGTTCTACCCCGAAGAAAACGAAGAAAACTTCAATCATTGCACCAACCAAGGCAAGCTATTATTAGCAAGCTAGAATTATACAATATAACCTAAGTAAGATGCATTAGGCATGCTTTGGTTATATACCTTTGATTTATACCCATCCCAAGTTTTACTTGCAAGCTTTACTCTTCGATTTTACCAAAGTTCTTTACTTTTAGTTAGTGCTTTGTGAGTAGTTGGAAAGTAGTATAGATAGCATAAAGAGTATAAAACTAGGCCTATACTACATGTCATTCTATGGCATGAGTTTAAGATTAGCATCCCTCATTAGTGAACACTCTTAACTTAGTGGCTAGTGCTAAGCATAAAACTTGATCACTTTAGATGGGAATACTTGGTGAAAATGATTATGAAAACCTTGGAATTATACTTCATTCTATTGAAATGTTTTGCCATGTGTTGAGAAACACAAAGGATTTGATGATGAAAATGGTGAGGCATGATCCTGAGCCCTTCATGAAAACTGATGGTTGGGTTCGGATGTGATACCATTCCAATTTTACCATACAACCACAATACCTGAATTGGGTAAGGCTTAGCCGGAAGTTTATATGCATTAGTATGGGTTCCCTCGTGGAAGAGGTTTGAGCCGAGGCTACCTCTTGATGATTTCCACCTATGAAGTGCCCAGGATGGCAGATGGCCATGGCTGGGAGGCCAACCTCATAGGGGAGGTGCCTATACTAGAGTGTGTAATTGAAAGGTTATGATTGATTATCCGCATACTAAGTATGATGATTCAGGGTTATCCCTAACGGGTGTATCGAATATTGTGGTGAAAGTGTACCACTTCTGCAGAGTGTCAAACTATTTGAATAGCCGCGTCCGTGGTCATGGACAGTTGGAGTGGCCATACTGTTCCGTCGTCAGATGTTTTCAAAATGACTTATGAAGTGAACTATCATTTTGATTTGACCACAACAGGGTTGTGAATATGAAAGCTAGGTTCCCACTTAAGTGATTTAGAACTTTAAATTAGCTTTCTTTACTTCTGAACTCAGTTTAGATAAATCTGGGTTTTTGCAAATAAACCTAGAGCTTAAGATTCCTATTGGAACTACCTTTCTTGTTAGTGATAGTTTCCGAGTACTTAAAGAGTACTTATGGCTTTGTCCCTGGCTATTTCGGTGGCCACACTATGAGGAGGACTATCAAGAAGATGGACAAGAGGACGGCTACGACAACTAGGAGCATCTCCCATCATCAGCATTGCCTGTGACACTGAAGATGGAGCCCACTACTACGCTTATTATTCCGCTACTTGATTTCATTAAGACTGGATCATGAGATCCTTTATTTGTGTAAAACCTTATTATGGTTTGTAATGGATGATGTACTGTGATATCCAATCTGTTATGTCTCGCAAAAATGGTAATCCTGGGATTGCGATGTATGGCATAACAGGCATCTGGGATTAAAAATCCGGGTGTTGACAAGTTGGTATCACAGCCACCCTGACCATAGGAGACCCTAGTTAGAATGGACGTCCGAACAAAAAACTTAGTTTCAATACAAAAGAAGTGAGTATTTATGAAAACCTATTCCCACTCTTATCCTTGATTCTTTCAAAAAAAATCATGTTCCTCAAAAATTCTTACATCACTCCATAAAATTTGACACACTTAATCACCTCACTAACTTACTCATCCTAAATTCTTATAGATGGAAGTTCAGTATTGCAAGTTCTACCAGTTGGGCAACGGAGGCCAGCTAATCTTTGAGAGGGATCTTGATGCATTGTTAGAGTATCTTGATCGCCCGCATCCAGAATTCTTTGGGTCTCAACTCAAGGATTACCCAGGAGGAGATCTACAATGGGTGATAATTGTAGACCTTAGAGGCAAGATGGAAGCACCCCTCTCTGAGAAGATTCAATTCACCATGCGAGAGAACAACTGGCTAGATGGATTAGCCAGGCTATGCATGAAGCTCTTGCCCGTCTGTGTGGGCAAAACATCAACTTGATCCAGGGAACTCGCTTTGCGCACTTCGCAAGGCATGATTCTATGTGAATGCCATTAGAGATGCCAAGTCACCCAGAGATGAAGCGTCAGGTGGAAAATCTTGACTTCCTGCTGTATGATTGACAGAAGGAATTAGACAATGCTCGAGCTTACGCCAACCACAACCTTTCCATTGCCGGCTAGAAGGACCAGACCATCGCCATGCTCGTCAAGGATTGCCAATCACTTCATCATCAGTGCGAGAAGAAGGATCGCACCATCGCTCGTCTTCGCAAGAAGGTGGCCGACCTCGAGAAGACCATCCATGAGCAAGAAGTCGAGCTTGAAGCAAAGGAAGAGGAAGAAGGTGAAGACATCCAAGGAGATCTTCGCTCGTACCTCAGTGATGACAACGACTACCTGGAGGATGATGCCATGGATTTCTACACCGATGATGATGATTCCGACTTCATTGATGATGAGTAGATGCACTTGATCACTACCGTAGGAATGAGTTGTATCGGTCCCACTATATCTTAGTTCACATAATGGTTCTTAAAACCATATGTTTTCTATTTGTGTGTGTGGTGTGTGTTTGTATTGTGTGCTTGAATGAATGAATGAATGAATGAGAAGGAGTTAGTTTGAAAAACTTGAGTCAAACTCAAAGTTTAAAGCTTTTGAAACAAAACCATGAACCTTAGAAATTTCCCTCTTATCTCTTTATCTATCTCAATCTTCAGATGCCTTGTGGAAACCCCAGAGGAAGCAGCTCATCGCAGGACCCAATGTTGCAGATTCTGCAAATGCTAGTTTCTGACCGTGAAAATAATAGAGCCGAACGCAAAGCCAACCTAGCCACTCTTCAACAGATAGCTCAGATGGCCCACAATAATCAAGGCCATGGAAATCAGGATCATCATGGATCCAAGCTTAAGAACTTTCAGAATACCAATCCCCCTATCTTTAAAAAAGCTGAGGATCCCTTAGATGTTGATGACTAGCTGCAAACCATGGAGAACAATCTGGAAGTCGCGGGATTTGAAGCCAATGAGAAGGTATTGTTTGCCATCCACTATCTGGCAGGAGATGCAAGAGCCTGGTGGAATAGCACCTGTACCATGAACCACGGTCAAGTGATGACGTGGGAAGCTTTCAAGATCAAGTTCAGCCGCACCCATGTGCTCCAAGGTTTAGTCAGTAGAATGAGAGATGAGTTCGGGGAACTGAAGCAAGGAAGGATGACGGTAGTTGAGTACCGCGACAAATTTCTGTCACTAGCTAGATATGCCCCTGATGAGATCAACACTGAAGCCAAGAAGAAGGAAACGGTTCCTGAATGGATTGCATGATGAGATGCGGACTGTTTTAGTCAACATCCGTTTTGAAGACCTAGAAGAGCTAGTAGACTCTGCCATTCATATAGACTTTAGCTTCGCTACTAGTGAGAAAGTCTCATCATAGTCAACTCCTTGAATTTGTCGGAACCCTTTCGCAACAAGTCGAGCTTTATAGACGGTAACATTACCATCAGCATCTGTCTTTCTCTTGAAAATCCATTTGTTCTCGACAGCCTTACGACCATCCGGTAAGTCCACCAAAGTCCACACTTGGTTTTCGTACGTGGATCCCATTTCGGATTTCATGGCTTCTAGCCATTTGTCGGAATCTGGGCTCACCATAGCTTCTTCATACGTCGCAGGGTCATCAGCGTTGTCCACCAACGTGACGTTCAAGGCAGAGTCATACCAATCAGGAGTGGTACGAACCCTTGTTGACCTGCGAGGTTCAGTAGTAACTTCGTTTGAAGTTTCATGATCATTATCATTAGCTTCCTCTTCAATTGGTGCAGGCGGCACAAAAACATCTTCCGGTGCTGCGCTACTCTCAAATCCGAGAGAAGGTTCAATAACCTCATCGAGTTCTACTTTCCTTCCAGTCACCTCCTTCGAGAGAAACTCCTTCTCAAGAAAGGATCCATTCTTTGCAACGAAAACTTTGCCTTCGGATCTATGATAGAAGGTATACCCAATTGTTTCTTTAGGGTATCCTATGAAGACGCATTTCTCCGCTTTGGGTTCTAGCTTATCAGGTTGTAACTTCTTTACATATGCCTCGCAACCCCAAACTTTAAGGAACGACAACTTAGGTTTCTTACCAAACCACAATTCGTACGGTGTCGTTTCAACGGATTTAGATGGTGCCCTATTTAAAGTGAATGCGGCTGTCTCTAATGCATAGCCCCAAAATGATAACGGTAAATCTGTAAGAGACATCATAGACCGAACCATGTCTAAGAGAGTTCGATTACGACGTTCGGACACACCATTACGCTGTGGTGTTCCCGGCGGTGTCAATTGCGAAAGTATTCCACATTTCTTTAAATGCATGCCAAACTCATAACTCAGATATTCACCTCCGCGGTTAGAACGCAGAAACTTAATCTTCTTGTTACGATGATTCTCCACTTCACTTTGAAATTCCTTAAACTTCTCGAAAGTTTCGGACTTATGTTTCATAAAGTAGACATACCCATATCTACTCAAGTCATCCGTGAAAGTGAGAACATAACGATATCCACCACGCGATGCTACACTCATTGGTCCGCACACATCGGTATGTATTATTTCCAATAAGTCTGTAGCTCGCTCCATTGTACCAGAGAATGGAGTCTTAGTCATTTTTCCCATTAGACATGCTTCGCATCTTTCAAGTGATTCAAAATCAAGTGATTCAAGAAGTCCATCTGAATGGAGTTTCTTCATACGTTTCACTTCAATGTGACCAAGACGACAGTGCCACATGTATGTAGAATTATCATTTAATTTTATTCGTTTAGCATCTATGTTGTGAACATGTGTATCACTACTATCGAGATTCAGTAAGAATAAACCATTCATCTCAGGTGCATTACCATAAAAGATATTACTCATATAAATCGAACAACCTTTATTCTCGGACTTAAAAGAGTAACCGCCTCGCAATAAACAGGATCCAGATATAATGTTCATGCTTAACGCAGGCACCAAATAATTCAAATTTAAAACTAATCCCGAAGGTAGATGTAGAGGGAGCGTGCCGACGGCGATCACATCAACCTCGGAGCCATTTCCAACGCGCATCGTCACCTCGTCTCTTGCCAGTCTTCGTTTATTCTGCAGCTCCTGTTTCGAGTTACAAATATGAGCAACCGAACCAGTATCAAATACCCAGGCACTACTACGATTACTAGTAAGATACACATCTATAACACATATATCAAATATACCTTTCTTCTTGATGTTGTTGTTCTTCAGATCCGCCAGGTACTTGGGGCAGTTACGCTTCCAGTGACCATCACCCTTGCAGTAGAAGCACTCAGTTTCAGGCTTAGGACCAGCCTTGGGCTTCTTAGCAGGTGCGGCAGCTTTATTGCCGTCCTTCTTGAAGTTGCCCTTGTTCTTAGGCTTGCCCCGTCTCTTGAAATTGGTGGTCTTATTGACCATCAACACTTGGTGCTCCTTCCTGATCTCCACTTCAGCAGTTTTCAGCATGGACGACAGTTCAGGCAACGTCTTGTTCATGCAGTGCATGTTGTAGTTCATCACAAAGATCTTGTAACTTGGTGGCAGTGATTGAAGTAGACGGTGAATCCCCAATTCATTAGGAATCGATATTCCCAACTCTTGGAGCTTCTTTGCGTACCCAGACATGGTGAGCACGTGCTCGCTAACGGAGCTTCCCTCTTCCATCTTACAGTTAAAGAATTTTTCGGAGGCCTCATAGCTCTCCATGGCGGCGCGAGACTCAAAAATTAGCCTGAGCTCCTTAATGATCTCGAACGGGTCGTGGTGCTCAAAACGCTTCTGGAGCTCCGCTTCTAAACCGTACAGCATGGCACACTGAACTGTGGAGTAATGATTTTTCCGAGTGGCGTAAACATTCTTTACGTCATCGATGGCATCATCTACAGGTGGGTCACCTAGCGGTGCTTCGAGCACATAGGTCAACTGACCAGCCCTGAGGACGATCTTCAGTCCACGGAATCAGTCCGTGAAATTGCTTCCATTGTTCTTAAGCTTTTCTTTCTCTAGGAACGCATTGAAATTGATGGAGGGGGTCGCCATAATCTACAACAATTTGCAAGTAGTTTAGACTAAGTTTATGACAAATTAAGTTCCAATTTAATACTTAAGTTAACTAGGTGAACTCCCACTCAAAACAACATCCCTCACATTGTCTTAGTGATTACACGAACCAAGTCCACTACACCAAGTCCGATCTTCACGAGAGAAGATGTAGTTTCATTGGCGAACAATCTTCATGTTCATCATATCATTTATATGACTCATGCTCTACCTTTTGGTATTATGTGTTCCGAGACCATGTCTGTACATGCTAGGCTCGTCAAGATAACCTTAGTTTCCGCATGTGCAAATCTGGCTTGCACCCGTTGTATGCACACGTAGAATCTATCACATCCGATCATCACGAGATGCTTCGAAACGACGAGTCTTAGCAACGGTGCCAACTAAGGGTGAACACTTTATTACTTGATATTTAGTGAGAGGGATCATCTTATAATGCTACCGTCGCGATCTAAGCAAAACAAGATGCATAAAGGATTAACATCACAGGCAATTCATAATTAGTGTGATATGATATGGCCTTTTCTTCTTGCGCCTTTGATCTCCAACTCCAAAGCACGAACATGATCTCCATCATCACCAGCATTGCGTCAAGGTCAGTGGCGCCGCTTCATGGTTGTCCATCATCACCAGCAACTATTACAACTACTTGGAATAAAGCTATTACAAGATGAATATACACGCAGGTCTTAACAGAATTAAAGACAACCATTAGGCTCCTGCCGGTTGCCATATTACAACAAGGATCATTGCATACATCAAATACAATGACAATCACATGATGGCCATATCACATCACAAAACCCCTGCAAAAACAAGTTAGACGCCTCTAATTTTCTTTGCATGTTTTACGTGGTTTGGGGCTTTCGCATAAGACCGATCTTACCTACGAACAAGGACCAGAACGTTGATACAAGTGTTGTCATATTCTCATTGTAAATTGAATCGTAACTATGGTGGGAGAGACAGACACCCGCAAAGCCACTTGTGCAAAGCAAGTTACACGTCAAGCGTGGAGCAAGTCTCATGTGCGATGACATGTAATGTTAGCCCGAGCCGCTTCATCCCACCATGCCGCAAGATGCAAAGTACACGCTAAGACACCGACAACAAAAACATCAACGCCCACAAAAACATTGTGTTCTACTCGTGCAACAGATCTACGCATAGATACGGCTCTGATACCACTGATGGGTTCGTAGCATGGAAAACAAAAAATTTCTACCGCAAGAACGAACAAAACCCAGATCTAATCTAGATAAAAGACAAGATCTAATCTATTAGACATGTGCAACGAGATAGATAGGAACTAACCCTCGTAGATCCGAAAGCGTTAACGAGATTAGATCTCGTGGTTGATGTAGTCGATCACTTGCCGATCTCAAGATCATGTGGACGATCCTTCCGGCGTCGCGTTCCAGCAGCGCTTCCGCAGTCGGTCAAGTGGACGATCCTTCCGGCGCCGCGTTTCGGCAGCGCTTCCGGAGTCGGTCACACGTGCGGAGTCGAAGCAGACCTTCCTCTCCTCGTTCCAGCGAGCAGCGGAGGTAGTAGATCTTCTCCACGGAATCCCAGCAGCACGACGGCATGGTGGTGGTGGTGGAGTAGAGAATTCTGCAGGGCTTCGCCTATGCCTGTGCAGAAGAAAGGAGGAGGAGAGAGGCGGCAGAGATTGGGAGTTATCGAGGAGGGCCAGGAGGTGGCGCCCCTGCACCTCTATTTAAAGGGGGGAGGGCGCCTTGGGGAGGGGGAGTCCTAGTAGGACTCCCCACCTCCTAGGCCGTGGGATTGTGGAAGGGGGAGGAGTCCTCCTCCCCCACGACTCCTAGTCTTGACCCACCAGGACTCCTTGATCCCTTTCTTGGTTTTCAAGCAAACTCCAAGAAACCTTCCAGAACCTTCCAGAACATTCCGAAACCTTCTAGAATCCTCATACAAACACTCCGGAACATTTCCTAACTCATAAAATGATCCCCTATATATGAATCTTATTCTTCGGACAATTTCGGATCTCCTCGTGATGTCCCGAATCCAATCCGAGACTCCGAACAAAATTCGGTCTCCAACGCATATTCCATATCTACTTAAAACAACTTCGAACCTTAAGTGTGTCACCCTACGGTTCGTGAATATGTAGACATGACAGAGACACATCTCCTATCAATAACCATCAGCGGGACCTAGAGATCCATAATGGCTCCCACATACTCAACAATGACTTCGTGATCGATTGAACCATTTACATACGAAACCAATTCCCTTTGTCTCGCGATATTATACTTATCCGAGATTTGATCGTCGGTATCTCCATACCTAGTTCTACCTTGTTACTGATAAGTACTCTTTACTCGTTCCGTGATATGTCATCCCTTGTGACCTAGTCACATGCTTGCAAGCTAACTAGATGACATTCCACCGAGAGGGCCCAGAGCATATCTATCCGTCATATGAATGGACAAATCCCAATCTTGGTCCATGCTCTTCAACACATACTTTCAGAATACCCAATGACACCTTTATGACCACCCAGTTACGAAGCGGTGTTTGATGTCATCAAAGTACCCATCCGGTGATGGTGATTAACACAACCTCATGGTCGAAGGATTAGGTTACTATGCATTAAAATCTTACAGCAATACGAACTTAATGACTTGATCTTATGCTACGCTTACTATGGGTGTGTGTCCATCATATCATTCTCCTAATGACATAACCTTGTTATTAATCACATCCTAATGTCCATGATCAGGAAACCATGATCATCAATTAATCAACAAGCTAGTTCAACAAGAGGCTTACTAGGGACTCTCTTATGTTTACAAAACACACATGTATTAGTGTTTCCTAATAATACAATTATAGCATGGGATGTAAACATTCATCATAAACACAAAGATATAATAATAATCACTTTTATTATTTCCTCTTGGGCATATCTCCAACAAGATCAACCAAGCCAATGAAAACCGCAAGCGCAGGATGATGCACCAGAATGGATCCACCAATACCCAGAAGTATCGCCCCAACCCGTCTGCAAGATATGCCCCAAGAAACAATAGACCCCCGATGAACCGTCCAAGCTACCCCAATCGTAGCGGAGGAAACTTGAAGTCTGGAGGAAACCACCACAACAACAACCCCAGCAACTCCAACAACTTCAACCGTGCACCGCCCAAGTCCAACAAACAACAACAACAACAATACCCCGAGGACTGGAAGAAATGATGTGCCTGTTGCAGCCAAAGACAAGTCCCAGATTACTTGCTTTGAATGTGGAGCCAAGGGTCACTACTCCAATGAGTGTCCCAAGAAGCTTGCAGCCACCACCAATGTGAATGCCCTAGCTCAGCAGCAGTGCCGTGTTCAGCCTGGAAGAAGATTTTCCCTAGGGAATTCGCTCAACCTCAACGACCGTTTGTTTCACATGAATGCTAAAGAAGCCCAAGAAGCGCCAAATGTCATGCTGGGTATGTTTTTTATTAACTCAGTTTTAGCAAGAGTGTTGTTTGATTTTGGAGCATCGCACTCATTTGTTACAGAAGAATTTGCATGCACTAGTAAGATTCAACCAACAAAATTGAAGCGTGTTATGATAGTTCAAATACCTGGTTCAACCACAAAAGCTAGAAAAATTTGCAAGGCTATACCTAACAGAATCCATGGGATAGATTTTTATGCCCATCTAATAGTACTTGGAAGCAAAGGTTTGGAAGTAGTATTAGGAATGGATTGGATGTCGAAACATAAAGGATTGATCGACTATGCCAAGAAAGCCATAACCATGACCAGTAGCTCTGGAGTATCAGTAGAGCATGTATCTAAAACCTTGCCCCGTCAATTCAAATGCAACAAGATTCTATCCCAACCAACCATTGACCAAGTCAGAGTAGTCTGTGAATACCCCGGCATATTCCTAGATGAATTGCCCGGTATGCCCCCAGATCGGGATATCGAGTTCATCATTGAACTAATTCCTGGAACCGAACCCATAGGTTAGAGACCTTATAGTATGAACCCATCTGAATTAGTGGAGTTGAAGAAGCAACTTGATGCTATGTTGGAGAAAGGTTTGATTCAACCAAGCGCATCGCCATGGAGATCGCCTGTTCTGTTTGTGGATAAGAAAGATGGAGGTAACCGTTTATGTACAGATTACCGGAAGCTGAATGATGTCAGCATCAAGAACAAGTACCCACTACCAAAGATAGAGGATCTGTTTAATCAGTTGACTGGTGCCAGAATGTTCTCTAAGATTGATCTTAGAACTGGTTATCACCAACTCAAGATTCGTGCAACGGATATTCCAAAGACCGCCTTTACCACTAGATATGGATTGTATGAGTATACGGTCATGTCTTTTGGATTAACCAATGCCCCCGCTTATTTCATGAATCTCATGAATAATATTTTTATGAGCTTTCTGGATAAGTTTGTTGTTGTTTTTATCGACGATATTCTAATCTATTCCAAGTCAGAAGAAGACCATGAGCAACACCTGAAAAGCATCCTTGAAACCCTTAGAGAACATCAGTTGTATGCCAAGTTTAGAAAATGTGAGTTCTGGTTGAAGGAAGTAGGATTCCTTGGACATATTGTGTCGGCAGGAGGAGTAGCTGTTGATCTCGCCAAGATGTTGAAGAATGGGAAGCTCCAACCACTCAAACCCAAGTCCGTGCATTTCTCAGATTAGCGGGATATTACCGCAAGTTTGTTGAAGGATTTTCGAGTATCGCAAGACCGATGACCCAATTGTTGAAGAAAGATAAGAAGTTTGAATGGACCGACAAATGTGAAGCAAGTTTTCAAGAGCTCAAGAAGAGATTGATTTCAGCCCCAATCTTGATTATGCCAGATATCAAGAAGCCTTTTGATGTGTATTGTGATGCATCCAAGATTGGTCTCGAATGTGTGTTGATGCAAGAAGGCAAAGTCATAGCGTATATGTCTAGACAACTAAAGCAGCATCAGCAAAACTACTTACCCATGATCTTGAACTAGCAGCTGTAGTTTAGCCTTGAAGACATGGCGTCATTACCTTATGGGTAACCGCTATGATATTTACTCGGATCACAAGAGCCTGAAGTATATTTTCACCCAGAAGGAGCTCAATATGAGGTAAAGGAGATGGATAGAGTTAATCAAGGATTATGACCTTGACATTCACTATTACCCCAGCAAAGCCAATGTGGTAGCGGATGCTCTTAGCAGATTGCCGTGTAGATTAAACACCATGATCAAAGAAGCCCAGCCAAGTTTGCATGAAGAGTTGGAGCAGTTTAGAACAGAGCTAGTTAACAAAGGATTTTTCGCTAGCATTGAACTTTAACCCATGTTGATTAGCCAGATCAAGGAAGCCTAGAAGGGAAATGCAAGCATCGACGGAATCAAATGTCGTATTGGTATAGGAAAGGTACCTGGATTCACCGAAGATGAAGAAGGAGTTTTATGGTACAAAGGACGTATCTGTGTGCCAGCAGATTCAGAGCTGAAGCAAGTTATCATGCAGGAAGCTCATGATACTCTTTATTCTAGCCACCCCGGAGGAACGAAGATGTATCAGGATTTGAAGGAGCAATTTTGGTGGCACAAGATGAAGAGAGAAATTGGAAGCTACATAGCCAAGTGTGATATCTATCAGCGAGTCAAAGCGGAACATCAAAGACCCGCATGACTCTTGCAGCCATTGAAGATTTCAGAATGGAAATGGGATTCCGTCGGAATGGACTTTATCACCGGTTTGCCTACATCTAGTAAGGGAAATGACTCTATTTGGGTCATAGTTGATAGACTGTCCAAGGTAGCCCATTTTATACCTGTCAAGACTACCTACCAGAGTTCGAAGCTAGCAGAGCTGTACATTGCTAGAATTTTTAGTTTGCATGGAACCCCCAAGACCATAGTGTCAGATCGAGGATCCCAATTTACCTCAAGATTTTGGTAGAAAGTCCAAGAAGGATTAGGAACCAAGTTGAATTTCAGCACCGCTTATCACCCACAGACCGATGGACAGACTGAAAGAGTCAACCAGATCTTAGAAGATATGTTGAGAGCTTGTGTTTTGGAGTATGGATCAAAATGGGGAGATTGTCTGCCTTTCACAGAATTCTAATACAACAATAGTTATCAAGCTAGTTTGCAAATGGCCCCATTTGAGTTCTTATATGGAAGAAAGTGTCGTACCCCTTTGAATTGGTCACAAGTAGGAGAGAGTCAGATTTTCGGACCCGACATCCTATGAGAAGCTAAAGAGAAGGTTCACAAAGTCTGTGAGCACCTCAAGACCGCCCAATCGAGATAGAAGAGTTATGTTGATAAGAGAAGTAGAGACCTGACTTTCAATGTCGAAGATTTTGTATATCTCAAAGTGTCACCTTTGAAAGGAATGCAGCGTTTTCAGCTGAAAGGAAAGTTAGCCCCCAGATATATTGGACCCTTCAAGATTCTGAATCGCCGAGGAGAAGTATCTTATCAATTGGAACTGCCAGAGGAGATGTCAGCCATCCATGATGTGTTCCATATCTCGTTACTTCGCAAATGCTTAGAAGTGCCAGAGAAGACCGAAGTTTTCAAGAACATCGATCACCGAGCCATTGATATCAACAAGGATCTGACGTATTGTGAAGTACCCATCCGTATTTTGGAGGAAGCCTTCAGGACCACCAGGACCCGGAGTATCAAGTTTCTCAAGATCCAATGTAGCAACCATACTGAAGAAGCTACTTGGGAGCGAGAAGATTACCGTAGGACTGAGTTTCAAGATCTCTTTAGTTCCTAGTTTTTCTTAAATCTCGGGACGAGATTTTGTTTAAGGAGGGAAGGTTTGTAACATCCCAAAACTTTAATCAAGGTTATCAAGTTCTAATCACCCAAATTAGGGTTAACAAAAAACTTTTATTAAGAAAAAGCATATGAATACATGTGTGTTTGCATTAGTATAGATTTGAGTGTATATGCCATGCTTGATTGTTCTAAATGATTTGAAATGGTTTAAAGGTGAATGCTACATCATCTAGACCATTTACAAACAAAAGGGAATGAAAAAGAAATCAAATAAGAATAAATAAAGCAAATGGTCATTTTGACCAAAATCAACCACTAGGCCACTTTAGGTGCTCCTAGAAGAAGATTTCTAACAGAAAAATTTCAACTTATTTTCACCCCTTTCTAGACCAAGTAAAAGTGTATCAAGGCCCACTTTACAAACTTACAAAAGCATATTGCAAATCACTTTAATTTATAGTTGAAAATGGAATCTATTTCATATGTTAAGATCACACTTTTTCAAAAACCACTCAAACCAATTCCCCTTGACCTCTCCAAGCAAACTTAGACTCTGAAGCTTAATTCAAGATCACTCAAAAAATTTGAATCAAAATTTCCAAACTTTGTTTCATGCGGCCATTAACACAAACACCTGGTTAGCACAGATTAAGCTTCTTCCTAACTTCACTGTTGTGCATAGTAAACCTCGACCATTTAGTCCCCTCTTAACCCTCTGGTCCCCTCTAAGTCTAACCAGTACCCAGACCAATCCCTCCTTCGCCGTGGAGCATAGTGGGGAGCCGCCCATTTGTGGTTGTCGCCGGCCGACCACGACCAGCTCACAGCAGACCACCTCGCGCCCATCCAGGATGTCTAGGAGCTACACCGCACTCTACCGCCACACCCTGTCTAGGACACGACCACAGCTGAGCCATGGACCACCCTAGCTACGCTGCGCACCGCCTCTCTACGCCATGTTCAGAGCGCGCCAGCGCACCATGCCCGACCAGCCCCGCCAGCTCGCGCCTTGCACTCGCCGCGCACGCGCAGCCTCGCCAGGATCGTAGCACCCCGTCAGACACCCCCGTTCGCCGCCACACGACCCGCAGCTGCCGCACACTGCCGCAAACACTTCTGTGTCCGTGCGGAGCGCCGCACACTCCCGACCAAACCATGCCACCCCACGCCACGCCAGTAAGTCCGTGTGAACTGCCAGGGAGCACTGCACTGTCCTACGCCCTCGCCCATGTCGTTAGCTGCCTGTAGCGACGCCACCGTTGAGCTCACTGCCGCACCGCTCGATCCCCTCGCCGCGCTATAAAAGGAGGCCACCCCTGCCTCCATTCTTCACACCAGTCCACTCCCCACCTCTCACTGACCTTCCCCACTTCTCCCTGGAGCAAGGCAAGCACCACTGGCATGAGTATACCCTGCAGGGACTTGAGTTTGGTATATACGGTCCAAATACGGTGGAAGCCCACGGCGTTGCCATGGCCCAATGAAGACTTCGAGTGGCCTATAGACTCTCGATGACTTGCGAGACAAGAAGAAGTTTAAAGATAGAAAGTTTAAAGGGAAAACCCTAATTTGTAACCGACTCGACCTGCTACCCAAGACCTGGCCTATCTATATAAAGGCTAGGAGGGGGCGGCGAGGAGGACATACGCAACTCTAGTTTCCACAACTCTCGCCAGATTGCATCTGTGCGTCCCTGTAATCTTCGATCCCTTTGTTAATTCCAAGAGCAGACAGGCAGGAGTAGGGACCTCTACGAGGCCTAAACCTGGGTAAACCTTGCGTCCTTGTGTGCTTGTTTGCTAGCCGACTGATGCCTCCGCGCTCCCTCCTTCTCCAAAACCCAAGTCCATAACAATGGGCATTGATGAGTTAAACCCTCGTCAATTGGCGCTGTCTGTGGGAATTGGGAGTGCTAATGCCGTGGCTTCTTCGGCCCCATCAACCGCGATCTACAACTCCGCAACAGCGGAGATTCACCATTTTTTCGGGACGTTCGACTTCACCGTCCACACGCCGGCCACTCGCCCGGCTTTCAAGTCCGTGGGCAACGGAATCCGCTTGGCGATTGGGAGCTTCCGCTTCCAGGTTGGTCAGATGGGCACGCTTCGCATGCCTGACCAGCCAACAGAACCCACGATTGCTCTAGCATCGTGGTTCCCGCCACCAATCGGCACCCTCAGCAAGCTCAACACCTCAGCAGCATCTGAGAGCACAGACAGCAACAGTCGTGGATCCAATCTGGGTGACCTAGCGACAGAAGATGGAGTCTACGGCTCTGGATCCAAAAGTTGCGGAAGCAACAGCTTCCCTAACCACTTCATGTGCACCGTCATCAATGCTGGCGAAACCAGCGCCAATCACGAAAACAGTGGCAACGGGCCTGATCCGCCCAACGGTAGCACACCTAATGGCGGACCGCCCAATGGTGGCCCCACTAACGGTGGCAATGGCACACCCGTCAACAATGGAGGGGTAGTTGAACCTCCAACCATGGTGAACGAACACACTGGTTAATGTGTCGTGGTCAGGCTCAACAACAACGAGTGGGCCCGTTGCCGAGAAGCTCTGCGAGGCAACCCTCTGCCCCCAGCACACCGCAAGACCTGCTGATGGGCTATCATTGGCAACTAAAGGAGGAGTACAGACGCCAGCTACACACGATCTCGCAACTCGAAGCGCGTAAAAAGGCGGCGGACGAGTCGAGCCTTCGACGAGCCGGGCTCTCCTCCCACGGAGGATCCTCCTCCAAAGGCAACGAGTACATCGCCAACAAGAGGCGATCTCGAATGGCTCATCTCACCGGACAGGAACGCATAGAAGCTGCAAAAGTCTTTGATTTCAGCTGTATGACAGTCGACACGCGGGGCAACATAGTCCCAAAGATGCCGCAAGCTGTGGTGACAGCGGCCACCATGTACCTCCTCAACAACCAGCCGCTGGCTGGGGACCCCCGAGCCGCCATGCACCGATCTACGATCACGGGCTTGGGGTTAATCGAGGCTGCTCTCGACAAAGAGCCGACGCCGGAGCTGAAGAAAGGCAAGGCTCTGGCAAAACACTATTCCTCACCCTCGTCCAGCGATGACAGTCATGATCTGTCTCGATGTCGCCGCTCATGGCGACATGACCACGACTACGACGCGTGCGATGACCTCACGCAGCGCAAAATCGACAAGTCAAGGGCACGACATCCCTGTTCTACTGACTCAGAGGACGAAGACGTGGAGCTCTGTGGCGCCAGATGCTTTAGCAGAGCTATCAGGCATAAGAGAATGCCCAAGGGGTTCAAGCTCCCATCGGAGAACCCCAAATTTAACGGCCTACAGGACCCGAAAATATGGTTGGAGGACCACTTCTCCTCCGTCAAGATTCACGGCGGGAGTCGAAGCACAGCCATGTAGTGCCTACAGCTACAGCTGCAGGGCGCCACTCGAGCATGGCTCAACAATCTCCCGCGTGGATCCATTCGCAGCTGGGAAGAGCTGGTCTACAGCTTTGTTCGCAACTTTAAGGGCACTTACAAAAGGCCTGCATCAATCGAAGAACTGAGGAGCTGCCAGCAAAGGACGGGCGAATCGCTACGCTCGTATATCCAAAGGTGGTCCATCATCAAGAACTCCGCAGAAAACATCTCGGAGGATCGCGCAATCGACACATTCAATGGTGGCATTCGCCGCATAGAGCTCAGAGAGGCGCTAGGCCGCTCGAAGCCCAAAACAATCGACCACCTGATGGAGATTGCGAATCAGTGGGCCGATGGAGAAGATTCAGTGAGAAACCGCACCTACTCCGACAACGACAAAGACCTCGGGCACAAGAGCGATCGTCGAGGCAAGCGGTGAATGTGCGCCTACGATGATTGCGAGGACGTCAACATTGTCGCAGCCGGCTATGCCGACAAACGCAACGACGGCCACAACAGTGGCTACCGCAGCGGTGGATACCACGACTCCGGGAAAACCACCCAAGTATGGCATCGCCACACTCGCGAGGAAGCACCCGCAGCATCCATCAAGGACAAGCTATCCGAACCGTGCAACGTGCACTTCTACATCGACAAGCATGACGGCAAAAAGAAATCCAGCCAACTCCTCAAGGACTGCCGCGAGTTCCTCAAACTCAATGAGGGCCTGGCTTGGATGAATCGCGACACGGTCAACATGGGCTACGGAACCGCCTAGGCGATGTGGCACGTGGAGCTCCTCCACCACCGCCCGGACCACCACCACCCGCAGCTGCGCCCGACCAGCATCACGGAGGAGAGCCGTACCCACGGGCCGTGGGCAACATGATGATCCAAAAGGTATGCCCCTCGAATAGGGTGCAGAAGGCCATCACTCGCCAAGTCAACTTGGCGACAAACTCCCCACCATCCACCACTGAGTACCTCAGCGGAAGCGACTCCTGCATCACCTTCGACAAGCGTGACCATCCGCGCCAAGTCCCTCGTCCAGGCCACTGTCCCCTCATACTCGAGGCACATATCGGAGGCTTCGACATGAGTCGCGTATTCATGGACGGAGGAAGCGGTATCAAACTCATGTTCGCAAGTACCTTGCAAGCAATGAGGATCCCCCTGACATGCCTGGAGGTCTCAGACATGACATTCCACGGCATCGCCCCAGGCAAGGGCATATATCCCCTGGGAAAATCAACCTCGACGTCATCTTCGGCACGCCGAAAAATTTCCGGCGTAAACGCATCGACTTCAAAGTCGTCGACTGGCCCTCACAGTACCACTCCATCCTTGGACGCGTCGCGTTCGCTAGGTTCATGGCGGTGCCGCACTACGCCTACCTGCAGATGAAAATGCCAGGTCCAAACGGCGTGCAGATGGTCACGCCTACCTGCAGAAGGCCATCACTCGCCAAGTCAACTTGGCGACAAACTCCCCACCATCCACCACTGAGTACCTCAGCGGAAGCGACTCCTACATCACCTTCGACAAGCGTGACCATCCGCGCCAAGTCCCTCGTCCAGGCCACTGTCCCCTCGTACTCGAGGCACATATCGAAGGCTTCGACATGAGTCGCGTATTCATGGACGGAGGAAGCGGTATCAAACTCATGTTCGCAAGTACCTTGCATGCAATGAGGATCCCCCTGACATGCCTGGAGGTCTCAAACATGACATTCCACGGCATCGCCCCAGGCAAGGGCATATATCCCCTGGGAAAATCAACCTCGACGTCATCTTCGGCACGCCGAAAAATTTCCGGCACAAACGCATTGACTTCGAAGTCGTCGACTGGCCCTCACAGTACCACTCCATCCTTGGACGCGTCGCGTTCGCTAGGTTCATGGCGGTGCCGCACTACGCCTACCTGCAGATGAAAATGCCAGGTCCAAACGGCGTGCAGATGGTCACGCCTACCTGCAGAAGGCCATCACTCGCCAAGTCAACTTGGCGACAAACTCCCCACCATCCACCACTGAGTACCTCAGCGGAAGCGACTCCTGCATCACCTTCGACAAGCGTGACCATCCGCGCCAAGTCCCTCGTCCAGGCCACTGTCCCCTCGTACTCGAGGCACATATCGGAGGCTTCGACATGAGTCGCGTATTCATGGACGGAGGAAGCGGTATCAAACTCATGTTCGCAAGTACCTTGCATGCAATGAGGATCCCCCTAACATGCCTGGAGGTCTCAGACATGACATTCCACGGCATCGCCCCAGGCAAGGGCATATATCCCCTGCGAAAATCAAC
This sequence comes from Avena eriantha, assembly GCA_910589775.1. Classification (NCBI taxonomy): domain Eukaryota; kingdom Viridiplantae; phylum Streptophyta; class Magnoliopsida; order Poales; family Poaceae; genus Avena; species Avena eriantha. Next base: position 268,047,418 of record OU342744.1, read on the forward strand.
CTCAACGTCATCTTCGGCACGCCGAAAAATTTCCGGCGCAAACGCATCGACTTTGAAGTCGTCGACTGGCCCTCACAGTACCACTCCATCCTTGGACGCGTCGCGTTCACTAGGTTCATGGCGGTGCCGCTCTACGCCTACCTGCAGATGAAAATGCCAGGTCCAAACGGCGTCATCACAATCAACGGGAGCTTCGATAGGTCCGACAACTACGACAGGGAATTCAACAGAATCTCCCAGTCCTTCGTCATGCAGGAGGACCCCGCAAGATTGAAGGAGTCGACATACAACAGTCTGCCTCCCCTGAGCCAGCCTAGTTCACCCGACCTGTCCTTCGACTCGTTGGTGCACACGAAGAAAGTCCAGGTCCACCCATCGGACCCAACCAAGACGGCCCTCATTGCCAACAACTTGAGTTCCGCATAGGAACTCGCGCTCGTCGAATTCCTCGGTGAGCACTGGGAAATCTTTGCCTGGTGTCCAGCAGACATGCTAGGAGTACCCGGGGAATTCGCCGAGCACGCACTCAACGTCAACCCAGACGCAAGGCCAGTCAAACAAACAATTCAGCGACTGTCCGAACCAAGGGCAAAGGCGGAATGGAGATCAACAGACTCCTCGACGCCAACTTTATACGCCAGATCAAGGAAAGCACTTGGCTCGCCAACACGGTGCTGGTACCTAAAAAATACACGAATATCCTGCGAATGTGCGTGGATTTTACCTCCCTGAACAAGCACTACCCAAAGGATCACTTCCCGCTACCGCGAATCGACCAAATCATCGACTCCACTGCAGGATGTGAGCGCCTCTGCTTCCTCGATGCCTACTCAGGCTATAATCAGATTCGAATGAAGGAGGAAGATTAAACAAAAACGGTGTTTACAACGCCTTTCGGTGTATTCTGCTACAACACAATGCCCTTCGGGCTCAAAAACGTAGGAGCCACCTATCAACGGTGCATGCAGGCTTGCCTCAAGGATCAACTTGGTCACAACATCCAAGTCTACATGGACGACATCGTCATCAAAACCAAGGAAGAAGCCTCGCTAATCGACGATTTACGCGAGACCTTCGCCAACCTCGACCGCTACCGGATCAAGCTCAATCCGGACAAATGCGCCTTCGGCGTACCATCTGGGAAATTACTCGGGTATCTCATCTCCGCGAGAGGCGAACCCCAAGAAAATAAAAGCCATACTGGCCATGGAGAAGCCGAAGAATGTAAGGGGCACCCAACAGTTGGCTGGGCACATCGCGGCGCTCAGTCAATTCATCAGTCGAATGGGCGAAAAAGCACTGCCCTTCTACCAACTTCTCCGCAAAACTGACAAGTTCGAGTGGACCGATGAGGCGCAGGAGGCATTCAAAGACCTCAAGCGTCTACTATCTACCTCACCAGTGCTAGTGACTCCACGCGAAAAAGAACCATTGCTGCTATACATCTCCACCACCAACCAGGTGGTTAGCACAGTACTCGTGGTGGAACAAGCCGAAGAAAACAAAGTCCACGGGGTGTAGCGCCCAGTCTACTACCTCAGCAAGGTGCTCACGCCAACAAAGCAGCAGTACCCGCACTACCAGAGCTGGCATACGACGTCTCAATGACAGCCAGGCGACTGCGTCACTACTTCCAGGAGCACCCAATCATGGTGGTCAACGACGCCCCGCTTGGGCATATCCTCAACAACCCCGACGCCACTAGATGAGTCACACTTTGGGGAATCGAGCTGTCTCCACAGGACATTACATGTGAAAAGCGCGACGCGATCAAGTCACAAGTCTTCCCTGATTTCCTCGTGCACTGGATGGAGAACCAGCTCCCCAAAAAACCAGATATGTCCTACCTCTAGACGATGTACTTCGATGGATCAAAGCATAAGGACGGGGCTGGCGCAGGTGTCATACTGACATCGCCCCAAGGAGACAAGCTGAAATACATTATGCGAATGCAGTTCACCGCCTCGAACAGTGAAGTTGGATATGAGGCCCTGTTGCACGGGATGCAGATGGCAAAAGCCTGCGGCGCCAAGAGGCTCATCATCTACGACGACTCCAAGCTGGTCGTCAACCAGACAATGCACGAGTGTGACGCACTGAACGACAATATGATCGTTTACCACGACCTCTACGACACACTCGAAGGGGATTTCAACGGCTGCGAGTTGCGGCACGTAGGCCGCGAAAGCAATGAAGAGGCGGACACACTCGCCAACATTGGCTCCACCTGCGCCCCCATACCACCTGGGGTATTTCTTGAGCGTATCTGCGAACGCTCCATCAAGCCAAAGGATGCAGAGAAGAAAACAAGCGCAACAACGGACTCGGGCGCTACGCCACCCAATGAGCCAATGGCACTCAACGACCTAGAGCTTGACACAGGACTCGAGGGGCCAATGGGCGTCATGATGATCGAGCCATCCTGGACTCAACCCTGCATCACATATCTTCTCAGCAAGAGGCTGTCGGACGACCCGACTGACGCGTGACATATCGCACGGTGATCCAAGGCATTCGCTGTCATCAATGGCGAACTATACAAACGCAGCATCATAGGAGTACTCCAACTGTGCCGTCTCCAACACGGACGGAAGGGCCATCCTCCTCGACATCCATGAAGGAACTTGCAGACACCATGCTGGCAGTCGCGCCCTCATCGCCAAAGCTCTACGAGCAGGATTCTACTAGCCCACGGCCATGCGCGACACCAAGGACATCGTCTAGAGATGCAACGCTTGTCAGCGATTCGTGGACAAACCGCACGCACCTGCGCAGAACTCTAGCCAATACCATTGGCCTGGCCCTTTGCGCAATGGGGACTCGACATGGTCAGCAAACTCCCAAAAACCTTGCGCAGGGGCTACGTATACCTCCTGGTCGCAGTCGACAAGTTCACCAAGTGGATAGAGGCCATGTCGGTTACAAACCAGTTAGGAGCCAATGTCGTCATGTTCTTCGAGTCCATTGTCTATCGCTTCGGAGTGCCACACAGCATCATCACGGACAATGGAACAAACTTCACCTCTAAGGAGTTCTAGGGTTTCTGCGAAAACCTGAGAATCAACGTAAGATATGCCTTCGTAGCTCATCCACAGACCAACAGTCAAGTCGAAAAGGCCAACGGCCTCGTCTATGGTGGAATCAAGAAGCGACTTCTCTGGCCACTCGAGCAGGACGCCAGATGTTGGCCAGACGAATTGCAGTCCGTACTTTGGAGTCTGTGCACAACCCCAAACAACGCCACGGGATACACCCCGTTCTTCATGGTGCACGGGGCTGAAGCAGTACTACCCGCAGAAGTACGCTTCAAAGCCCCACGGGTAGTCGCATACAACAAGCAGGAGTCAACACTCGCACTCGAAGACTCCATCGATCTCCTTGACGAGGCATGAGAAATCGCAGCGGAGAGATCAACGATCTACCAGCAAAACCTTCGCAACTACCACAGCAGAAGGCTACGCCCCAGGTCCTTCATCGAAGTAGCAAGGGCACCTCAAGCTCGAGTCCCCTTGGGAAGGACCATATGTGATTACAGAAGTAATCCTAGGTGGCGCCTATCGCCTCAAAGATTTTGAGACAGGAGTCGCATACTCCAACCCCTGGAACGTCGCGCGGCTGCGGCGTTTCTACCCCTAGTCATTTTTCTTTCCTTTACATTGCAAATAAGACTTTTCAGCCAGGCTACTTAGCCACACATTGTACCTCGTACTATTCTACGAATAAATAAAGGTAAGTGCCCCAAACTCTATGTTTTCTATTATCTGTCGCAATTTTATTACTCGGGGGTTGCGCCACCCTTTACACAAACTGTTCTACAAACTAATCGCGATATCTCGAGTAGCCGACGCAATAATCGAACCCTTGACAAACACCAACCTAGCTGCAACGCACCTGGCAGGTTGGCAAGGTGCTGAGATAAACACACGTCAGGCTAACAAAAAGGAATCGCATAGTGCAACGCACTCGCAAAACATACAAGCTAGCAAGCTCTTTACATACCAATGTCAATCAATTATATACAGCATACAAATACGAACTTTACAACACTGGTACACTTATATGCAGGATGTAGGATACACTACTGCTGCAGCAGAAGAACATTTGTCTGTTCCTCAAAGAAATCGACAATTTCTTCGGCTAGACGATCCACCGCCTGATAATGGGGAACCATGTTCCAGGTCAAGCCTGCCGGTAGCGTCGGAGGTCAAGCAGCAATAGCTGCAATGTCCACATTAGGCATGTGCAGTCGCACCAGCGACAAAGCAGCCTTGGCACCAGCCACTAACTGCTACCGCATGCACTCACGAACTGCACTTAAATCCTGGAACCTCCACAGAAGGGCCAATAGGATTGAAGGGACAGCGTCCAGCGGAAACATCGTCTGATAGATGTGCCTGAGGCACGACTGCGCTTTCTTCAGAAAATGAAGCACTCGAGAAGCTCAATCCTGCAGGGTCGCAAGTGTAATTGCACGACCATGATCCACCCAGAAGTACCCACTCGCCTACAATTGCTTCTGTGTCAAATCATTCATTCGAACAGCGATCCGATCTTTTTCATTCTGCAGATGGTGAGCACTGAAAACTACACCACACAAAAGCAAAAGTGTGAAAGATAGGCATCACTGCGACTGACTAAAGGAAAAGATAAGAGGATAGAAGGCTAACACTTGAACTGCTCACTCAGCTAGGCCTCCTCCTCCAATAGGTAGTTCTCACGATCAGAGGCTGTCTCCACCTTCGATTTCCATACATCGGCGCTACCACAGAGGATGGGAAACTCACGCTCTAGTTGTTTAATACGGTCACGCAGTCGCGCAAGCAACGACAACTCATCCACCTTCGAACGAGGCCGCGCCAAGTTCTCATCGGCAGAAGAAGGATCGGAAGGATCACTCGAAGGAGCACTCGATGTACCCTACCACGAATCAAGCAAAAAGCAAATAAGAGACTAAGAATACATTTGGCAAAGGGCATATATGCATTCAGACAAAGGAAAAGTTTCGATTGGGACATCCCAACAAAATCATCGTTCCATCAAACAAAAGGCTAAGCCACTACAGCTATTACAGAAGGAGACTAAGGCGTAGCATGTTTCTTCGACTTGGACTTAGGCCTCGGGGGCTTCATCACATCCGTGGCTATCTCCGATGCCACGGACTTCTCGGCAGTACCCCTAGAAGCCGCAGCCTTCGCCTGACGCCGCTCTTCGGAGTACTTGGCGAGTGTCTCGATAAGCTAGGGACCGTAATTTTTGCATTTACCAGCATAGGGAGCAAAAACTACCTGTTGTGCCTCCAGCATCGACAGGCATCGCCTCAGAGATAGCTGCGAGATCCATCTCCACGCCATGGGCCTGCACCATTGTGAGTGCCATGGTGGCGCCGACGGAGCGCTACGAATTTTTGAAGTCCGCAGGGATTCCTCTAGCCAGGGATTCCACCAGGTCGCCGAGATTATCAATCATCCCAGCCTTCAGAGTCAAGTCCTCACGGATGCGACTGAGCACATCCTTGGCCTTCTCCAGCGTCTCCTGGAGGGCAATGCTGCGATCCTCGACTGCGGCAATGGCACCAGCCAAAGCATCTGCACGGCACAGAGATTGGGCATCGAAACTCAAGCCGCCAGCATCTGCATACTAAAAAGCATCAGTACAACAATCATACGTCAAAGCACAGAAGAGCAAGACATATCCAGATGCAAAGGTCATACCTGAGAGGGACTTGGCAATCGAGATAAGTTGCTCCTCGAACATCTTCTTCCTCTCAGCAGTGGAGGCACGGAGATCCTACTCTCGCTTCCGTGACTCCTCCAAGGCTGCGATTGCCTCGTCACGATTCTTCGTCGCCGTGGCCAATGACTTCTCCAATGCAGCAGCATGGCCAAGTAATTCATTGTGTTCAGCTGCAAACAAATAAGAAAGTTACCAAAGTGGAATAAATAATATACGCCAAAGACAAGGACAAAGTATAAACTTACTTTCGACAATATGATGGCGATTGTCCAGTCACGCATGCTGACGACCCATGTTAAGAACCTACTCTGCCAAGCGGGCGGCTTCCTTCACGATGAGCTGCATCAGAAACATTCCAAGTTCAAGTAAAAGCATGCCAATAATAAATTCAACTACCAACTACAAGATACTTACATGATCCTCCATAGACTCCGAAGAAGGCTGTTGCATAGTCATCCGGGTAACCATCTGATGCTCCCCAGCATGCGGGGAAGTCAAAGAGTTATGCCTGGAGTGGGCCACCAATGGAGGAGAAGGAGACCGCGAGGCCACCTTCTTGGACTTGGAGCCTGCGACTCCGGACTCTTTCAAAAATTGGACATCATCAAAAGACGACTTCGCCACCTGACTGAAACACACAATCAAACAAGAGCTTCAAGACAGATGACAACTCTGACTCTGATGAAATTGTAAGACTTACCAGTCAAATCTATCAAGATCGAAGAAATTGCTCCTCTGACTCTGATGATTCCTTTAGCAGTCGAAGCTTCTTCTGGGCGGGAGGAGCCATAGAGCGCACATGAATGGCGGGTATCGGCTCCTCCACACCAACGGATGGGCCTTCCGGAGTCGACGGAGACGAAGCATCTGAATCCTTGCTGCGAGAACGCTTGTGAGTGTCCGGACTGCTGGACTTGGGGGCTTCCTCCTTCTCTTCAAGTGGGACGGTCGATTCCGACTCATCCTCTTCATCTACTTCGCGAGGAATAACCCCCTCGGGAAGCGGGGGCAAACTGGGAGACACCTTCCAATCCTGCATACAGAAAACAATTCCGTATACGTCAAGAACTCAGAAGCAATCGACAAATAAAGCTACTTCGTAGCACAATCATACCTCAGGAGGAGGGTTAGAGGCATCGAAGGGAGGCATGACTGGTTCACTGGGGAGAACATCCTTGGCGGTTTACTTGGTCACCAGTCGCACCCTCTTATCTACTTCACCCGTGGAAATGCCATCGGCAGATACGCGAGTGACATCGTCTGCACCAGCCCATTGGAACATGGGGTGGACTCTGGCCTACATAGGCTGGATGCGACGGCGCAACCATGTGCGAATGAGGGCGGCGCCTCCCTCTTGTTTACCCATGCGACTCTCGAGGTCGCAGATGTGCTTGTACAGCACTTCCGTCTCCTCGGACTCGCCAGGCATCACTACGTTCTTCCAGGAGCACCTCCTCTTGCACGGCGTCGCAGGATCGAAGGGTGCGAGTCCGTAGTGTTCTCCGTCGGCCTTCTGGTCGCGAATGTAGAACCACTTGTCCCTCCACCCTTGGACGGATGCCGTGATCTTGATATCGAAGTAGGTAGTAGAGGAGTCGACATGAATCCCACAGCCGCCTACGTTGTAGAGTAGCGAGCTAGAAGCTGACTGGCGCTTCATCTTGAAAAGCCTCTTGAAGAGACCAAAGTGTGGGTAGACTCCGAGCCAGCACTCGCAAAGCGTGATATAGCACGCAATGTGAAGAAGAGAGTTTGGGGTCAGCTGGTGCAGCTGGAGCCCATAGAAACAAAGAAGGCCCCTGACAAAGGGATGTAGGGGCACAGACAGACCACGAATAATAAACGCGAGGAACATCACCCAGAAACCTCATGGAGGACAGGGGGTTACCTCGTCACCAGGCACATGTGAATCGTCTTCAGTGCGTGGAAGAACCCCATCTTGGCGCAAAAGGCGGAGTTCAGAGGCCTTGATGATGGATACGCGCCACGCGCCATTGTTGACGCGAGTGCCTGCACCTTTCTTCTTGCCGGTGCCGGCGGTGCTGGTACCCACGGCGGCGGAGCCACCTTTCTTCTTGGCGATGACAGTGGCGGCAGCAGACCAAGTGGCGGCGCCTCCTTTCTTCTTCCCCATCTTGCGGTGGCAGTGCGAGCGGAGGAAATAGCTCGGAAACACACGGAGTTGGTCCAGCGCCGCGAAGGGGACGAACTCTAAGAAGCAGAGAGCAGCAGCAATGGCAATGGAAGCACAAGCAGAGAAAGAGCATATGGGAAATTACCGCAGCTGCGCTGCTACTTAACCCCCTTGCGGATGCAATCCAATGGCCAGCAGAAACCCTATTGGACGCGTGGCGCACATCGCGATTGACATGCGGAGAGACTAAAACACGAACCGTCCCCCACTACCTCCATTACACGTGGAAATCGAGGAGGCGCAGTTAAAAAGAAAGATTACGCACGCTCGGTCAAGTCAGGGTCAGAAATTGGGACCCACCGCTCGTCACGTCCCGTCAAAGCCGCTCACGCAGGCAACTGAGGTCATCACATCGTCAGCACAGATGTCATCAAAGATGAGCACTACAAGACTTCAACTACTTTAGTCCTTGCTCGAGTCTTCGACTCCACCAAGAACTCGGGGGCTACTCCCATAGGGAGCGCTGGTCGCGCACCCTACGATTTTCTTTTTATACAGGCATATGGACATTCAAAAGCATACCCAACCACTCAAATCTATGATACGACTATGGATCATGGGTTAATCCCATAGGGAGCGCTGGAAACAAATTCGACTAAAACAAGCAAACAAAAGACGACAGTAGTCGCGAAAGTTCTTTAGTCCCTGACTGAGTCTTCGACTCAACCAGGCACTCGGGGGCTACTCCCATAGGGAGCGCTAGTCGCGCACCCTATGATTATTTGTACATCGTACTGTATACTGACAACATCCACACTCGAAGTCTATGGCGACACCGGCTCATATTTTTCCTACAGAGAGACTGTGTCTCCTGGGTCACCTGAATCATCTTCGCGATGACAAAAATTCGGATGTCGTGCTTACAGCATGAAGATAAGACCTGAATAAGGCCTGGCAACGCATTTGCTGCGCACTACCAGAAATATATCCATACCTATAGGTACGATGAACATGCCTTGATGGATGCGTCGAGTGCTCACATCCACATACTGGAATTCGACTTCTGTAATACCTCCGTGGCTTGAGTCGAATTACACCAGCACTTTTCCGAATTCAAGTCCGGGGACTCGAGTTCAAGTAGATGGCGTTGTTTTGCCCTAAGGCAGTTAACTGATACTGATACATCGGTTAAATCAGGCACGCATATTAAAAATCCCTATGACATAAACAGAACACTCAAAAAAATACTCAGTCATACACTCGAAAGGCTTCATAAAGTCCCTAGTCGAATCTACGATTCCACTGGACACTCGGGGGCTACTGAGGTATACCCTGCAGGTACTCGAGTTTGGTATATATGGTCCAAATACGGTGGAAACCCACGGCGTTGCCACGGCCCAATGAAGACTTCGAGTGGCCTACGGACTCTCGATGACTTGCGAGACAAGAAGAAGTTTAAAGATAGAAAGCTTAAAGGGAAAACCCTAATCTGTAATCGACTCGACCTGCTACCCGAGACCTGGCCTATCTATATAAAAGCTAGGAGGGGCGGCGGGGAGGACACACGCAACCCTAGTTTCCACAACTCTTGCTAGATTGCATCTGCGCACCCCTGTAATCTTCGATTGCTTCGTTAATTCCAAGAGAAGACAAGCAGGAGTAGGGACCTCTACGAGGCCTGAACCTGGGTAAACCTTGCATCCCTATGTGCTTGTTTGCTAGCCGACTGATGCCTCTAGAGCTCCCTCCTTCTCCAAAACCCAAGTCCATAGCAATGGGCATTGATGAGTTAAACCCTCGTCAACCACCGTGCCCGAATTTCACCGGAGCCCACCACTGTTGTAGGAGAAGGGCGCTAGTGATTCCGACCACCCCAAGCCCTACCGTGACCACGCCTAGCCTCGCCGTCGTCTACCACGTCGATCGCCCCCGTCGTTGACCCTAGCTGGAGCCCAGGTGAGCCTCGCTAGACCCCCACCGCCATGCTAGGTCATTTTCCCTCACCGGAGCTGTTCGTCGTCGACGACGACTCCCCGCCGTTGGATTAGAATTAGATCGCACAGTCCAGATGCTTAGATACCATTTCACATAGACTAAGTCGCTGACGAGTGGACCCCCTCGGTCAGCAGCCCACTGCACTGTGCAGTGCAGTTGGGCCGGCCCGTTTAGCTTTCCCACGCAGCCCAGGAAATTCAAATATTGTTTTTTCCATTTAGGTTTAAACTAGATTTTGTCCACATTTTCAAAAATCAATTCAGATAGTTTCACTTAACCAAATTGCATGATTCAAATTTTGTTAGAAAGATAATTAAAATATATATCCAAGCCTGATGGATTTAAATCATTTGGAGTTAGTGATAATCTATAGTAAAAATAACAAGGCAAATACTTTTGCAACTTCAAACATTTTTCAAAAATCAACCATAATAGATTTCGAGTTGATTCCAACTCTCAACAATCACATTTGATAATATCTATATGAATATGTAACAATATCTAGATTTGCATGCAGTGACATTGGACTAGTACCAAAATAATGCTATTAGGGCATTTCTAGTCACTTTAAATCTATTAAATAATAATCTTAAACTTTATAAAATATGACCAACCCTTTATATCACATTCCCATGTATTAGAATATGTGGTGATGACATGTGTCCACATGATCCCATATTTTAGTTGGAGAATATTAAATCTTAATTAATTTCAATGAGTAGAAAATACTTTTCTCAAATAAGATAAATAAAACTAGTTCTTTATTTCATGTGATGATTGTGATGATGCTAGATCATCAAGTGTGAGCCTTAGTGAGCTAAATAGACTTAGTTAAGTATTGTTTGGTGATTGTGTACCCCGTATTCATTTATAGATGATAGTACCGAACAAAGATACAAGGAGGAGGAGTTCTACCCCGAAGAAGACGAAGAAAACTTCAATCACTACACCAACCAAGGTAAGCTATTATTGGCAAGCTAGAATTATACAAGATAACCTAAGAAAGATGCATTAGGCATGCTTTGGTTATATACCTTTGATTTATACCCATCCCAAGTTTTACTTGCAAGATTTACTCTTCTATTTTACCAAAGTTCTTTACTTTTAGTTAGTGCTTTGTGAGTATTTGGAAAGTAGTATAGATAGCATAAAGAGTATAAAACTATGCCTATACTAGATGTCATTCTATGGCATGAGATTGAGATTAGCATCCCTCATTAGTGAACACTCTTAACTTAGTGGCTAGTGCTATGCATAAAGCTTGATTACTTTAGATGGGAATAGTTGGTGAAAATGATTATGAAAACCTAGGAATGATGCTTCATTCTCCATGTGTTGAGAAACACAAATGGATTTGATGATGAAAATGGTGAGGCATGAGCCTTAGCCCTTTATAAAAACTGATGGTTGCGTTTGGATGCGATACCATTCCAATTTTACCGTACAACCATAATACCTGAATTGGGTAAGGCTTAGCCGAAAGTTTATATGCATTAGTATGGGTTCCCTCACGAAAGAGGTTTGAGCTGAGGCTACCTCTTGATGATGTCCACCTATGCAGTGGACAGGATGGCAGATGGCCATGGCTGGGAGGCCAAGCTCATAGGGGAGGTGCCTATACTAGAGTGTGTAATTGAAAGGTTATGATTGATTATCTGCATACTAAGTATGATGATTCAGGGTTATCCCTGACTGATGTAACGAATTCTGTGGTGAAAGTGTACCATCTCTACAGAGTGTCAAACTATTCGAATAGCTGCGTCCGCGATCATGGACAGTTGGAGTGGCCATACTGTTCTGTCGTCAGATATTTTCAAAATGACTTATGAAGTGAACTATCATTTTTACTTGACCACAACAGGGTTGTGAATATGAAAGCTAGGTTCCCACTTAAGTGATTTAGAACTTTAAATTAGCTTTCTTTACTTCTGAACTCAGTTTAGATAAATCTGGATTTTTCCAAATAAACCTAGAGCTTAAGATTCCTATTGGAACTACCTTACTTGTTAGTGATAGTTTGCAAGTACTTAAAGAGTACTCATGGCTTTGTCCCTGGCTATTTCCGTTGCCAGACTATGAGGAGGACTATCAGGAAGATGGACAGCAGGACGGCTACGACAACTAGGATCATCTTCCATCGTCAACATTGCCTGTGACACTGAAGATGGAGCTCACTACTACGCTTATTATTCCGCTTCTTGATTGTATTAAGACTGGATCATGGGATCCTTTATTTGTGTAAAACCTTATTATGGTTTGTAATGGATGGCGTACTGTGATGTCCAATATGTTATTTCTCGCAAAAATGGTAATCCTGGGATTGCAATGTATGGCATAATAGGCATCTGGGATTAAAATCTGGGTGTTGACAGATTTAGTGTCGAGGGAGGGAGAAACAAGGACCTCCGCCGCCAGCAGATTTAGGGGCCGAGAAGGGAAGAAAAAGGACCGCCGCCGCTGCAGCTAGATTCAGTGTCAGGACTTAGGAAAGAACAGTAATGGATTTGCCCCTACGACACGTGCAGGGTGCCTAAGAAGAGAGACCGGCGAAGAAGGGGCATAGCAGGACCTAGTGTAACGGAATATCCTAACTTAACGGGCACGATTTGAAAATATTGGGTTTGGCCATCATTCACTCGGAACACCCCACTCAGCAATTGGAGTCCCAACTTTTCGAATCACGGTGATTAAAATCAAGTCGGGTACCGCGATGCACTGGCGTCTCAACTTTCGGGCCGCAAAGTGATATTCTCCGGCTCAGGTAGTGTGCTCTTAGAAGCTATGCGCTTGAGTCAGAATGAGATACCGGCTGAGGCCTGTGGGAAATTGATGTCTCTAAGTCACGTGTTTGTACTAGTGAAAGGATAGAGATGTCGCCTAGAGGGGGTGAATAGGAAATTTCAAAACTATTACGGTTTTGGCTTGATAGAACGCGGAATTAAACTAACGTTTATTTTACAAGCACAAAACCTAAATACACTAGGCTCAACTAAGTGCACCAACAACAAGATAAGCTAAGCAAGATAGCACAAGATAAATATACCACAAGTGATAAGCAAGATATAAGTACTTCAAGCTCAATGGCTATCACAAGGAAAGTAAGCTCGGGTATAGAGATAACCGAGGCACACGGAGACGAAGATGTATTCCCGTGTTGCCTTACAAGTAAGGTACGTCACGTTGGAGAGGTGTGGGATTCCACGAAGGATTTCCCAACACCACGAAGGCTCACCTTCTTCTCTAAGTCTATCCCACAAAGGAATAGGCCCTTTCCTTATGGCTAGTTTTTCCTCCACTCCGGAGATGGCAAGCTCCACACCACTTCACAAGCTCCACGAAGGAGAAGCCCGGGTCTCTTCACAATCTTCCATGAAAAGGACACCGCGGCACCAACCGCCAAGCCAACTAGGAGGTCACCCTCCAAGAGCAACAAGCTCACCTCACTTGAACAAATCATAGTGGAGAGCTCAACACTTATGCAAGAATGCAAAGAAAGAACACCAAGGGCATTCAAATCCCTCACTCTCAAATCCCACCAAAACAACACGTGCTAGGGAGGAATTAGAGAGGAAGAACAATGGTGGAAGTCAACCAATGACTCCAAGATCTAGATCCAATGGGTTCTCCTCACTTAGAGGAGGAATTGATTGGTGGGGATTGTAGATCTAGATCTCCTCTTCCAAAGCACTCAAAAAGATGCAAAAATCATAGGAGGGAAGGGAGAGGAAGCAAGCTCAAGAGGTTCAACAATGGAGGTCAATTTCATGGTCAAGAACACACAAAAACGTTGGGGGAAGAATCCCCTTTTATAGGGAAAAGCAAATATGGCTGTTGGAGAGAAAACAGCGAAAACTCGGTTCCAAAGTCGGTTGGACCGGCCCCAGAACCGGGAAACTCGGTCCCCAGGCCGGAGGACCGACCTACAAACCGAAATACCTCTGCTTGCCAACCCGGAATAGACTCGATCGTGAAAACCAGAAAATCCGGTCTGAGATCCGGTCTACCGGAGCTGGAACCGGACCGTCCGGTGTGGGACTCGGTTGAACCGGATCCACAACCGGGATGAAACAGTCTTCACGAAAAACGCAATAACTTTTGCATCCGGACTCCGATTTTGATGATCTTGGGATTGTTTTGACGAGGACAACAAGCTCTACAATATGGTGCATGAAAACGTCATAGTAAAACAAAGGAGGATAGAACAAAATTAGGAAAGGTATGGAGCCTCCCTATAAGAAGAACCGGTAAAACCTTCAAACTCGAAAACGCCATATAAGATGCATACGAATTCCGTTTTCGATGAACTTGGGCTTGTTGAAGAGCTAGCAACAAGCTCAAGAACCTCACATAGAGAAAATACTTAGAAGCAACAAAATAAGAAGATGCAAAGTATGCAAAGGATTGAGCTCCCTACGACGATGTGATCAAGTTACCCAACCGAAAGCCCCTCTTGATAGTGCGGCTATCTATCCTATAACCCGGTCTCCCAACAACCACCTTGAGACCGGCAAAAGGAAAACCTAGCAAGGCCATATCTTTGCCTTACGCATACCTCTTGATCTTGATGACAACTCTTCAAGCTCCATCCAAGCCAGAATGCACCACTTGATCATTGTTGCTTCGTGAAGACTCATAATTTGCTCCCCCATACACCACTATGGGATAGTTTCATTAAGACGCGTCTTCACATGTCCATTATCACCAATATGGACGACAAGCTTCAAGCAAATGATCTTCTCGAGATGCTTATCTTGAACTTGCCCTTCTCAACCTTGATGACAATCACCACTTGATGCCATCCTCTCATGGGCTATATGAGATCTTCACTTTTGAAGCATGCCCATGGAAAGATACCTATCCCATATATAAAAAACAAAGGAACATATATAATGGGTTAGTTCATGATGCATAAATGACAAGGCTTACCACACCACAAGATCCATGTGGTACATTCTTTATGCTTCATGTGTTGACCAACTTGAAATCATTCTTCACTCTTTGCATTGGTCAACCAAGTGTCTTCTCATGCTCCATCTCAATATCTTGAGGTACATAAGGAACTCTTCATTTGATTACATGCTCTAAATCTTAGTCAACCATAGCTCAACTAATGAGGCTATCATGACACCGACTTAGAGCCATATCTTGAATTCTTCTATTGAGATCACACTCTCAAGATCTTGAACATTTCATATTCTTATCTTCAATTCGATGATATTGATGCCAAAACTCAAGGTTATCTTTATCTTCATGGCATCCATACTTGAATCCAACATATGGACTACAAGCATGACCTATGGAATATTCCTTCATATAAAACTCAATGAAAACATTAGTGCACAGGGATTGTCATTAATCACCAAAACCACACATAGGGGCAATTACCCTTTCAAACTCCCCCATTTTGGTAATTGATGACAATCACAACAAGAGGGTTTATATAATGAATATTAGAAACAAGTATGCAACTTATGCTAGAATAAGTTGTATACAAGAGGTTGTATTTGATATGGTTAAGCAACACAAAGATACTAGCCCATATCAAAACCGATTCTACTCACACAAACTACAACTAATGCAAGAGATGTGAGTAGAACTAACATACATAGAGAAAACTCCCCCACAATATATGCACGTGTGATGAACTTGAATTTCATTGCATATATTGTCAAGCATAACCTTTGGGAGAGTTTACACTATATATTCAACCATGCAATACATAATAAAGATGAAATGCATGAAAGGCAAACACTTAAGAACAAAGCAATCTTAGGTATAAACCCATTTTCCTTAAAACCCTCTAAACTTCTCCCAAATTGACAGCAAGTGCCAAAATGGATGAGAAAGTTAGAAGGCCAATATAGTTCAAGTTCCTCCCAAGGCGTACATTTCTCATAATATGAGTGAAATCATATGCACATATCCAATGATGAATACTTGGAGGAAATCAACTATATTGAGGATCAAATATTGCTAAAAGGATAACAAGGTGAAGAAACTTCAACGGATGAAGCAAGCAATCAAAAGATCCAAATAATCAAATGGACAAATAGTGATCTAAATGAAATAAGGAAGCTCCCCAAGGTTCGTGCATAAATTAGTTGTTTAATTTGAATACAATATGCACAAACATGGAATCCTCACTCCCTCTATATCATTTAGAACATAACCAAGATACAAGGAGTATAGATATAAATCAATACACTTGTCAAGACAAGCTTCAGTCCAAAATAAACCAAATATGAGATATGAGTGCGCGAAGATGCAATAAAAGTAAACCGAGCACTCATAAATCAAGACCTTACCAAAACCATTAAAAACTAAGCGGATAAGTGAGATGGTTGGCAAAAGGCGAGGATATCAAGGCGAGAGATTAACACTCTTGTGTATATAAGTCTCTAATTGGGAAAATATGAGAATAATCCACAAGGAAACATCCACACATAAGAGGTTAATAAAGATAAGAAAACATGATATCCAAGAGGAATTCATAAGATATACCCAAAAAATGATATTTTCCTTAAGTGCATATATATAGCCTATGGCTCTATTTTCTCTTATGGTACATCAATGAACTTCATCGAAGAAAAAAAAGAAAACCTCAAAAACATCACAACTAACACTAAGGGAACTAATGCTAGTTGGGATATTTTGAGAAAGGCAACAAGTATCAAAAGGAAGGATTCAATGCAATTTCAACAATATTTCACATGAGAGTACCTTGAGGAATTGATATGCAATAAATTGCTAGAAGGCATATCTGGGAGTGGTGAATCATGAACATGATTTTATATCCTCCCCATTATATGCATCATCTCAAATTACTCACATAAGCAATAAGGATAGAAAAGTCTTTCAAAGATCCTTGCAAGAACCGCAACATTTACAAACAAATAAATCCATGCCAAGATGTAACCTACAAGAGATTGGATGGAAGAATAGTATGCATGAATAAGATACTTGTTATCGAGATAGCAATGGTATGATGTAGTAGATAAGAATTCTTCAATCATCCTAGCTTGGCTCCAACTATCATGTGGTGACAACACCTTTCTTATAGATGAGACAAGCATCCATTGCATCTCCAATGTACCTAAAACAACATTGAAGTACATCTTTGTCCCCAAACTTATTGGGTCCAAAGTGGTTAGACTAACCACAACACATAGGACATACTTCATAAAAATATGTGCATATTTAGAGATGAAATTTGAATTTCATGCACATCATACCAGTTTAAGTATTTGATTGAGTATACCCTATATATTGGATCAAAGAAAGCAAAACATGATATAAGATATACATTTAGTAAACATGCATGCACAAGACTTTCAAGAACCAACGAAGATATAATTTGGACAAACACCAAAATATTAAAGAAGGCATTCAAGGTGTGACAAAACACATTTGTTGTCCAAACTATATCAAAGAATCAAATCAACACAAGATTTGTTCAACAAAGTTCAACAAATGAACCAAGCAAAAACTATTGAGCATAAAAGATGAGATAAAAACATAAATGCTCAAATATTTATCTCATTCAAGAAAATAACATAGAGAAGAAATAATGAGATAACAAACTCCTGAAAGAGCAAGGTTTCAACAAATAAACCAAATCCTTAACACTTTTCACAATGGCACAAGGTTCCGAGAAGAAAAGGTTTGTATTCCACTAAAAGCACATTTGATAATAATCAAAAACACCATCAAAGAGATGTTCAAAATCCAAGGAAGACAAAGGGATCCACAACAATTTTTTGAAAGAAAAAAGGCAATAGGAGGTGAAATCCAAGGTGAAGATAATCCACAAATTCTACCACACCCAAGTATATCAATTTTCAAAGACAATGAGTGTATTGGAATTTATTTCCGGTGGTATATTGCACAGATATTAAAGATAAATCTTCACAATAAAAATCATAGGATGGGAATAAAAATATTAAGCACTATGCAAAGATAGAGATTCTTCATAGCTTCAACTAGTCACACAATCATGCAAAGCAATGATTAGAATAACTTGAAGCAAATGGTCTCCCAAATAAGATATAGAGATATGCATTTGAGGAAGGCCACACCAAGAATTTCTCACTCAAGCAAAGACCAAAAAGATGAGCAATAAAAGCTTCTAACAAAAAATAGGATCTTGTTTGAGCAAACATGCCACCTAGATACAAGATAATAAACAATATCAACTCTAATTGGCACCACCTCATATGTTCACATTTCCTAGGATTGTGATATGAAAAAGAAGCATATTACTCCCCCATAATGTGGTATTCAATTTTTCTTAATAAGAGGAAAAACAACCTCAACTAGAGATAATTAATGGACATTTAGACTTTGAATTTCTCATGAGTATGACACACCACATAGTGACTAGATAAGCTTACAATATCAATACTAAGTGGTATTACTCATGTATACACATTTTAAGGTATGAGAGATGTGCGAGGCATATCACTCCCCCAAAATGGGATGTTCCATTAACCACTCGAAAAGAGCTAAATAAGATATCATCAAGATGCATTAGAGGCTCAAAACAAAACACACGAGTAAATGATGTGCCAAACACCTATACATACTTGAATACATAAAATAAGAAAGCGAGGCACAACAAATACAAGCACATACTTGGTACAAAACCAAAACATGTAAAGGGGCAAATAACTTACAATATAAAAGAGTTGAGTTCGAATTACCGCAAAGAGGCGCATTGGGTATATGGTAGGGAGATGATAATCCTTATAACTTGGCTTAATAAAATAAAATATATGAAGATCCCTTAATTCTTCATGAGTTAGCCAAGTCTCCAATGCCCTCCAAAAACACCTATTGATCAAGTTTGAGCTTGTTGGTCCCCAACCAAGTTGGGTCCTAAGAGGTTAGTCACAATAGGCTTGGCAACCCAAATGGTTCGTTTCTTGACACCACTTTGAGTTCCAACAAACTTGGAAAACACATTGCCATCCTTATCCTTCCCAAGAGAATAATAATCATCAACAATGATAGGGTTAGATAAGGTACCATTTGAACATGAAGAGGCCAAGTGCCCCTTCTCACGACATATGTAGCAACAAGTGCTCCCCTTTCTCTTCTTTATTGATTTCTTGTCTTGGGGAGTCTTATCTTTATTCTTCTTGGGAAGTGGCCTAGCTTCAACTTGAGGTTGAGATTGGACTTGATCTTGACCTTGTGGCTGCTTCCCTTGTTGCTTATCATTCAAGTGCTTTTTCTTCAATGAACAAGATCTTACATGATGTCCTACAACCTTGCACTTGAAGCAAATAATCTTAGACGAATTCTTGACTTGGTCTTGGCTCTTCTTCTTGTTTCTCTTGGACTTGTTCTTGTTATTGGAGTTGAATCCAAGTCCACTTTTATCATTGGGCATTTTTGCACACTCAAAATATTATCGAGTGTGGATTTGCCTTCATGACTCCTTTCCAAGTCTTTCTTTAAAGAAGTGACTTGGGTCTTGTGCTCTTTGATTTACTCTACATGGTTAGTAGAAATAGAGGTACTAGAGGAAGTAGAATCTTCATTGTTAGAGCAACAAGGCAAAGCAAGTAATCCAATGCAAGTTTTATCAATAGTATGACAAGAAGTATCGCTAGGACTAGCACATGGCAAAATAGCATTTTGAGTAGAAGTTGTGCTAATGTCCAAATGAGGCTCACAAGATGTTACCTTAGTGATACTTGCCTCACGAGCTAACTTTAGCCCATCATAGGAGATTATAAGATCATTATGAGAGCCCGAGAGCATTTCATGACTCTCTTCCAATTTCCTATACTTGCTAGTTAGCAACTCAAGTTGAGCCCTTAGCTCAACTGTCTCCTTTAATATAGATGCTTCACAAGAAGTAGAGTTAGTAGAACTAGAATCATTAATAGATTTTTCCTTTTCAAGCTCATAAGATTCAATTTTTTATATGAGGAGACAATTAGTGTTCTTCTCCTCTACAAGCTCTTTCTTAAGGAGATGGAATCTACGACTCCCATCATCAAGTTGGAAATCCAACTCCTCTATGGTTTCCGTTTTTTTAGTTATGGTGTCCATAACATGTTTGAGACAAGAAACGGCCTTATTATTACCACGAAGAGAGGTACACAAAAATGTCAACTCAAGCACAAGAGCACTAGTATCCTCATCAAGGTCATCATCACTATCATCATTATTATTGCTATTATCTAGAGAAGGTATGTTGGGATACAAAGTAGGAGATACCTTTGATCCTCTTGCCATAAGGCATATGTGAGCACGGAAGGATGAAGATGGGGATATTGTTGAATCTCTGTTCATGATTGTGTCTTGATCCATAGAATGTTTGATTTCCTTTACATTGTTAGATACACAACTAGAGGAAATAGAAGCATTTTGCACATGGGAACAAGACAAATCAAGCATATCATCTACATTAGTACTTAAATAGTTTCTAGACGATATGCAAGGACTATCAATACAAGGGGGTATAGAACTATTGTTGCAAGAAGTGTTTAAGTCCAATCTCTCTACACCATTATCATTTATAGAACAAGAATCATTGGTGTAAAGAGAAACACTACCATCATCACATATGATTTCTCCACTCACCATGCCATTACCTTGTGACTTGTCACATGTAGGTGAAGTGGAAGGAAATGAAATCTCATTGCGGGCGGAGGTGGAAGCAATTTGGAGCTCTTCATGATGTGAAGGAGAAGATAGCTCCTCGGAGATACCACCGACCATATGAGAAATGGACCCACCAAATATTTCTTTAAGCTTAGTCCACATCTCATGAGATGACTTGCGCATTACATTTGTCAAGAACAAATTAACTATGGGGCTCAAAGAGAAAATAAGCTCATTAGATACTTGAGCTTCGAGATGTAATTTTTTCTCATCCTCTAACGATAGATTTTGAGGATCCATCGGAGGAGAAAAACCTACATATAGAAATCTCTCAATATTTGGACACAAGGTCTGAAGATTACAAAGCAAGCAATTTCTCCACAAAATATAATTTGTGCCATCAAAGATAATTGTGTCATTGTGCACTATACTACTAGCTGACATCTTTACACTCTAGGCGGTGAAGCCTAAACAAGGAGAGACCTTGCTCTGATACCAATTGAAATGATAGAGATGTCGCCTACAGGGGGTGAATAGGCAATTTCAAAACTATTACGGTTTTGGCTTGATAGAACGCGGAATTAAACTAACGTTTATTTTACAAGAACAAAACCTAAATACACTAGGCTCAACTAAGTGCACCAACAACAAGATAAGCTAAGCAAGATAGCACAAGATAAATATACCACAAGTGATAAGCAAGATATAAGTACTTCAAGCTCGATGGCTATCACAAGGAAAGTAAGCTCGGGTATAGAGATAACCGAGGCACGCGGAGACGAAGATGTATTCCCGTGTTCCCTTACAAGTAAGGTACGTCAGGTTGGAGAGGTGTGGGATTCCACGAAGGATTTCCCAATGCCACGAAGGCTCACCTTCTTCTCCGAGTCTATCCCACGAAGGAATAGGCCCTTTCCTTATGGCTAGTTTTTCCTCCACTCCAGAGATGGCAAGCTCCACAACCACTTCACAAGCTCCACGAAGGAGAAGCCCGGATCTCTTCACAATCTTCCACGAAGAGGACACCGTGGCACCAACCGCCAAGCCAACTAGGAGGTCACCCTCCAAGAGCAACAAGCTCACCTCACTTGAACAAATCGTAGTGGAGATCTCAACACTTATGCAAGAATGCAAAGCAAGAACACCAAGGGTATTCAAATCCCTCACTCTCAAATCCCACCAAAACAACAAGTGCTAGGGAGGAATTAGAGAGGAAGAACAATGGTGGAAGTCAACCAATGACTCCAAGATCTAGATCCAATGGGTTCCCCTCACTTAGAGGAGGCATTGATTGGTGGGGATTGTAGATCTAGATCTCCTCTTCCAAAGCCCTCAAAAAGATGCAAGAATCATAGGAGGAAAAGGAGAGGAAGCAAGCTCAAGAGGTTCAACAATGGAGGTCAATTTCGTGGTCAAGAACACACAAAAACATTGGGGGAAGAACCCCTTTTATATTGAAAAGCAAATATGGCTGTTGGAGAGAAAACAACAAAAACTCGGTTCCAAAGTCGGTTGGACCGGCCCCAGAACCGGGAAACTCGGTCCCCGGGCCGGAGGACCGGCCTACAAACCGAAATACCTCTGTTCGCCAACCCGGAATAGACTCGGTCACGAAAACCGGAAAATCCGGTCTGAGATCCGGTCTACCAGAGCTGGAACTGGACCGTCCGGTGTGGGACTCGGTTGAACCGGATCCACAACTGGGATGAAACAGACTTCACGAAAAACGCAATAACTTTTGCATCCGGACTTCGATTTCGATGATCTTGGGCTTGTTTTGACGAGGACAACAAGATCTACAATATGGTGCATGAAAACATCATAGTCCAACAAAGGAGGATAGAACCAAATTAGGAAAGGTATGGAGCCTCCCTATAAGAAGAACCGGTAAAACCTTCAAACTCGAAAATGCCATATAAGATGCATACGAATTCCATTTTCGATGAACTTGGGCTTGTTGAAGATCTATAAACAAGCTCAAGAAACTCACATAGAGAAAATACCAAGAAGCAACAAAATAAGAAGATGCAAAGTATGCAAAGGATTGACCTCCCTACGACGATGTGATCAAGTTACCCAACCGAAAGCCCCTCTTGATAGTGCGGCTATCTATCCTATAACCCGGTCTCCCAACAACCACCTTGAGACCGGTAAAAGGAAAACCTAGCAAGGCCATACCGTTGCCTTGCGCATCCTGCTTGATCTTGATGACAACGCTTCAAGCTCCATCCAAACCGGAATGCACCACTTGATCATTGTTGCTTCGTGAAGACTCATAATTTGCTCCCCCATACACCACTAAGGGATAGTTTCATTAAGAAACGTCTTCACATGTCCATTATCACCAATATGGACGACAAGCTTCAAGTAAATGATCTTCTCGAGATGCTTATCTTGAACTTGCTCTTCTCAACCTTGATGACAATCACCACTTGATGCCATCCTCTCATGGGCTATATGAGATCTTCACTTTTGAAGCATGCCCATGGAAAGATACCTATCCCATATATAAAAAACAAAGGAACATATATAATGGGTTAGTTCATGATGCATAAATGACAAGGCTTACCACACCACAAGATCCATGTGGTACATTCTTTATGCTTCATGTGTTGACCAACTTGAAATCACTCTTCACTCTTTGCATTGGTCAACCAAGTGTCTTCTCATGCTCCATCTCAATATCTTGAGGTACATAAGGAACTCTTTATTTGATTACATGCTCTAAATCTTAGTCAACCATAGCTCAACTAATGAGGCTATCATGACACCGACTTAGAGCCATATCTTGAATTCTTATATTGAGATCACACTCTCAAGATCTTGAACATATCATATTCTTATCTTCAATTCGATGATATTGATGCCAAAACTCAAGGTTATCTTTATCTTCATGGCATCCATACCTGAATCCAACATATGGACTACAAGCATGACCTATGGAATATTCCTTCATATAAAACTCAATGAAAACATTAGTCCACAGGGATTGCTATTAATCACCAAAACCACACATAGGGGCAATTACCCTTTCAACTAGTGATAGTTGAGGCAGATTTATTCGCCCGTGCACCGCTCCCACCACCCCAACAGCGCACCATTAAAGACAAAACCTAACCCTAACTTGGCCAGAACGGAGAAGCGACATCCTCCTCCCTTCTCCTGCCGCCGGAGTGGCAAGCGGAGGGAGAGGGGACCAAGACCAACGTCCTGGCCGGATGAGATTGGGGGGACTTATGCTGCCGCCACTCGCGCGAGGGAGAGGGGTGGGCAGGAAAACCGAATCCAAAAAGACCGAAATCGAAACCGAATAGACCGAGACAAAAAAGACCGATCAGAAAATTGGGTAGCAAATTTTAAAGACCAGATTTAGTTTAGTTAATTCAGTCATTAGTTCCCGCTACCCGAATGAACTGAACTGATCGAAAGTTACATGAGAGTGGCTTAGTCCCAAAGCCTAAGTTGCCCATCATTATAGTTTTTTCTTCCTCGACTGAGCCAAATATGGTATTGTTGACTATTAATTCCCGCCAATTGATATGAATTGACAGAGCGTATTATATTTTTAAATTACAACTGAAATTATACCATTTTTTACGAAATATTATCTAACTTTTATATTTGATAATATCTACCACACAATTCGGTCATGACCGAACCCGAACCCGAATTATCGGGTATCCAAATTTGTCGGGTAGTAAAAATAATAAGTAAATTTCGATCTTTATTTTTTAAAAATCAATTTTAAAATAGACCGAAATACAAAGACCGAATTTTTGGTCATGACGGGACGTCCACCCTAAGGAGGGACAAAACGATTCGTCGGTCGCCAACAGTTTTGGTTAAAACCGGCTGGACTTTATTTTTATGGTTCTCTAGTCGACATGTCGGGCGGAATCTTTGAAAGTTTGTTAAAAGTGACAACAAGAATCTTGCTGAAATTGACATCTAAAATTTGCTAAGAATAGGAATTCCCAATTTTATTGGAAGCTCGTACATTTCTGAATTGTGACAACGGTGCCAATGGGCCTATCCTGTAGTAGTGTACTTGCTGTCCATACGAACACGTATTTTCTGCAAAAGAATCATAGGCCGTTTTGCTTGCTCCCGCTACACCACACGCCACACACATGCCGCTCCTCCATCTCTCGCTTCCACCGCAACACCTTCTCGCCGGGCGGCGCAGGCAGCTTATCCGGCCGACGGCGAAGCATCCTCCCTCCCGTCTTTCTGTAAGGTACGTCGTCCCCTCGCAGGCCTCCAAACCGACGATCCTCATCCTCCGGATCGCACGTATATCAGTTCTGACAGCAAGCGGCCGCCTCGTTGGCTTGCCCCTTATTCTTCTACCTCAGGGCGGCGGCGGTGACGGCGGTCGACGAGGCGTGCGCGCTACCCTTCCCTCCTGGACGCGCCTCCCACCACCGCGAGCTCGGCGCGGCCGTTGTCTCCGTCGAGCGCGCCTGCCGCCTCTGCGTGGATGTGAGCTCATCAATTCCTCCCCTCTCCTCTCTGGATTTGACCGTCCGTCTGAAGAAGAAATCGATTGCCTTGACAGGTGAAGGCGTCGCTGCTATCAGATGACAGGGACAGGAGGAGGGTTGTCGAAAAGGACGACCAAACCCATGTGACCATTGCGGATTTCGGAGTTCAGGCCCTCATTAGCTTTGGTAATTCACACACTTCGCTTCCTCAGTTCAACTAATCAGTATGATATGTACCTTGCACCTCTGTCTGATCTGATGCCACCTTAATTTTATCATGGTGCTACTGGAAGAGCTGCAGCAACAGTTTCCATCGATACCTCTGGTGGCCGAAGAGGACTCGGCGTTTCTACGGTCGCCCGATGCCGATGCTGCAATTGTTGACTCGATCTCAAGCTTTGTCACGAGAAATGGTCCACCTTTGGCTCACGATGATGTGTTGAGAGCCATTGACAGAGGTGGCAGGGAAGCTGTCTCCTTTGATTCAAACCCTGCTACTTACTGGGTAAGCTCTGGAAGTTTGGTTTATCATACATCCAGATCTGCGAAAGCTGGTTCCAGACTCGATGATGTGTGGTTTTTTCTGTAGATACTTGACCCAATTGATGGCACTAAGGGTTTCTTGAGAGGAAACGATACACTGTATGTGGTATGTCTCTTTGTATCCACTATATGCACATTTCTGCAAGCACAAAAAGAAAGTTATCCCCATTGAACAGGCATGCCTGAATGCAAAGCATGTTTCCTCTTACTCTGGTTTCTAAGGATTACATCCAATTTCTTGCAATATGAAGCTTTTTTGGCTTGGTTCTTAGGTGGGGTTGGCGCTAGTGGTGGATGGAAAGTTGGCAGTAGGAGTGATGGGATGTCCAAATTGGACCAACGATGCCACCAATGGCAACAAGGAAGACGAAAGCACCGCGGCCTGTTCTGGTGATGGCATCCTCATGGTGTCCCATGCAGGCTGTGGCACCTGGGCTAGGCCCCTGTCGGCTGGGACTGACCAGTTCCCAACACCAATGGATGCTTGGAAGAGATGCTCTGTCGATCCCTGTTCAGTTGTGCACAATGCACGCTTCTGCATCGTCGATAGCCACACTTGGGATATGATGCCGTTATCTGCCCACTTTGATTCGACGATGGATGAATCTGAACCGAGAGACGAGAATACGATTCTTCTCCAAAATTCTTGCGGTGGCAGGTTCGTTGTGTTTTCCTCTAACAATTCTTCGGTTGTACACAAGGCTTTTCACAGACCGACAGATATTTTAGCCCCCATCGCAAACCTTATTATTTCTTTTGTTTTAGCTTGTCCAAGTATCTCATGGTAGCTTGTGGGAGAATGTCAGTTTTCATCCTCTTAGCACGGGCGGCGAAACTACTCAAGGTGACTTCTTGCTTGAATTAGCCGTTGTATTGCATGCCAAGTGAAACATCTTGTTGATTAGTACTGATCTTTTAAATTCCGGTTGTTCATGTAGACTTGGGATCATGCTGTTGGGGTAATTTGTGTTGAGGAAGCCGGAGGTCAGGTACGCCTCGTTTGCTAAGCGAAGGGATACAAGAAATTTCCAATTAATTGTTCTATCGATATTTAAAATAATAATTATAAACATGCTGAATCTGTAACTTGATTAAACTGACAGACCTGTGACTGGAGCGGAAAGCCATTGGATTTTGCAGCCGACAGAACCGGGCGTAGAATCATCTATCCCACGGGTGGTGTTCTGTCGACAAATGGTGCTCTACATGACAGGCTTGTGGAAATGGTCTCGTCAAATTACAAATAGGAATGTCGCATAGCTTCAGACACCAGCACAGCTTTATCCTCTCTTTTTTTCTTGACAATTTTTTCCCCAGATGATCTGGCCAAGCAAACTTGGTCTGATTACTCTCAGTGCCATTACCAAGCACACACACATGAAGAAAGTAGATGTTCTCTCTGAATTATCAGTCCCTACACTGCTTCAACATCTGAATTATCAGTCCCTACGCTGCTTCAGCAACTTCATTCGGAACATTTTTCCTTCACAATGTCTGAATTTGTTGGATAATCCTGAAGGCTGCATGCATGGTCGTAAAACGTCCACACGGACCTGAAGGTAGCTTGCGACAGGGAGAAATCTTGAACCGAATCTGACACAGCAGTGCAAGATGTTTGGCCACCAATTCGAACCGACCACGAGAAAGTTGCAGATCACCTGGCTCCATCACCGGATAACGACCTCTCTCTGGGTCTCATGCAAAATCGGCATCTTCCTATTTATCATCACCCTCGCATAACCCATCAATGCAATACCCGATGCGATGAATATACTCCCTCCGACCCATATCAGTTGATTTGGATTTATCTAGATTCGGATAATATGGATCGGAGAGAGTAGTATAAAAGCTTATCTCTTAATAGATTTGGTGGTATTCATTCAGTACTGTAGGCCTATCTATCTAACGATACTATTAAATTGCAATCTACAGTCGTGATACGTCATCCGCTCTAGCGTCAGTGGAGGACAGATGAATGAATGAGAGGATGGGCACACTTCAAATTGTTTTTACACCGATCCATGTGGAATATAAAATCTGTAAGAAGTAATGTAAATAATATAGTAGAATCTCATAATATTATAGTTCTATAATATGTTTCAATTTTCAGGTCAAAAATATATTTTTTTTTGTAATTTACGGTACAGATACAAGAGACGAGTAAACAATAGAATTAAACAATTAGAAAAATGATGCTTTTCAGCTACTGGACCTGTGTAAGTAGAGCTTATCCCTTGCTAGATTTTTTTGCAATAACCCATGTGGGATACGAAATCTATCTAAAAAGTCTTATATTGTACTCATTGCTAGGGTATTACAGAGTTTATATACTCTCTCCAGTTCGATTTAATGGACTCGGGTCCGTTTAGATATGAATTCTAGCACAAAATATGTCTAGATATCCGTATCTAGACAAATCTGAGGCCATTAGTTTTGATCGGCGAGAGTAGTACATGTGCCGACTATCTAAAAAGTGATATTTGCTAGAATACGCCAACGGTAGTAAATGATGTATGATTTGTACGTTTAGTGAAAACTATTGACCCGACTTGAATCGCTCCCATCCTCACGTATTATTTTTAGGGAAATGATCCTAATTTCTCCGGGATCCCGCGACTTCCATAGTCTGGATCCCCGTGCGTGCACGTTTGCATCCGTGCACGTTTGACTCCGGCGAGACTCTTGAAAAAATGTCTCCGACAAGATATATCTTTTAACTTTTGTCCCATGGGTGAACTTTTTCGCTATATGCAAAAAGGGATAGTTTGTAGCAAAAATGAACCATTTTGTATTAAAAGCGGGATTTTGACAAAACGTACAAGATAAGTGTCAGTAGGAGAACCAGGACGATGGCAACACGCCATCAACCCGGAGACGC
Organism: Avena eriantha; assembly: GCA_910589775.1. Lineage (NCBI taxonomy): Eukaryota > Viridiplantae > Streptophyta > Magnoliopsida > Poales > Poaceae > Avena > Avena eriantha. The sequence goes on from OU342744.1 coordinate 268,075,799, forward strand.
GTAGTATTGTCTCTATTTTTATGCAATCAACTATTCTTACGGCTAGAAAATGAATACTCTCAAACTGGTCCACGACTTGAACATCAGATTAGTTTTTTAGACGATGAACATTAAATTAATGGTAGTATATTTATTCTTAAAATTCTGGATGGGTCATTGCCCCCCCCCCCCCCCCCCCCCCCCCCCCCCCCCCCCCCCCGTGTAAGCCAATGTCTAGCGCACACGAGGCCATATGCCACCATGATTTTGCTGTTATGATTTTTTCCTTTATTCTACTATGTTTCAACCTAGGAGTATGAACAGAACGATCCTTTTCTTTTATCCTGTTGGCTTTGCCTCTGTTTTATCCTCTAAGGCAAATTCAATAATGCCTTGTAAAGTTAGTTTTTTAGGCATTATTGGTATTGTATCTGTTTTCTTTTAAAGCAAATCCAACAATGCCTATATTTTATCTTGAGGCGCATTTACATTTCAGTTATTAATAGTAACAATTTATTATTAAATTTGAACTTTAAAGAGCAAAATCCGCTCCCCCTATTTTTTCCACATGGTTCATGTGTTCCCCTAAAATTTTCTTGGCTCACTAAACCCCCATAAACTATCACTAATGGTCCATGTTACACACTTAATCAGGGATTTTACTCAGCCAAAAAGTGGCCTTAGGACCGTATTTTTGCAAATCCACAATTAGTCGCAAACCAACACATGACCATGACTAACGTGAGCCAGATTTAATTGGAAATATTTGTATTTAGATGGGTTTTACTGAGCCAAGTAAAAGTTTAGTGGGAAAATATGAGCCAAGTAAAAAGTTTAGGGCGCAAAAACAAACTTTGTTCAATTTAAAATTGCATTACAGGCAACATTCAGTTTTCAACATTAAATATGCAACAACATCATTCCTATGATTCAACTTACAACAAATGCAACAACAAATAAAGCAACATGAAGTAATGCAATAGCAAATGCTCAACTTAGAGCAGCATTACTGTGCTTCAACTTACAATAAATGCAACAACAATCTTCAATTTTCATCATTCCTGTGATTCAATGAATTTCGAAAACCTTCTCTTCCTTCTACTTGTTCAAAGTTCAAAAACTCCTTGTTCAAAATCCTGTGAATCTAGTACTTGGGAAGCATGTGAAGCCTATGATTGTTGAACTTGTGAAGCCTTCCTGCTCTTCTTTGTACTTGTTCTAAGTTCAAAAACTCCATGTTCAAAGTCATGTGAATCTAGTACTTGTGAAGCCTGTGATTGTGGAACTTGTGAAGTATTTCTGCTCTTCTTTGTAGTTGATATAGGAGGAGGTACATGGTTGCCATCAATTGGAGAATACTTCCCTCGAACCCTTCAGTCTTTGTCCAGTTTATGTATAAATTCAACATTATCTATGTCAACTTCCTCTGAATCTATGACCTACAAGTGTTTCCTTCAATGTAAATAACATGAACTATACCACATATCTCATTAAACATTAACTTGTAGACTATCATTTATTTGCACAAGAATTCATTAAGGTGGTGTTTGAATTTAAATAATACAAGTAGATCAGTTAAATAACTTACATTTCTCTTTGTCCATGGGATGTAATGTGATTGAGCATGCCCCATGTGGGTCACTCTTCCTTTAGCTTGTGATAAGATGGTGTGACTATGCATCACTATATTGACCATAACTTTGAAAATTCATTTTCTACTTTCTGAACTATCGCTGTTGTTGCCATTGTATTAGGTTTTGGTCTAGTCAATCCCACCTCCATCCCAGTTTTGTTGAAAAAAATTCTTGCTCTTGTTAATGTTCTCCTTCTTGTTTCTTTTCTTATTTTCCCTAGCTTCTCGGCCTTCACTTTGTGTACACCTGCTATCTCTGACTATTTGTAAAGTAATAATGTAGAGAATATCATTAACTATTGAATGTTGAGAACCATATGCACGAAATGGACAAATTAGGTGTTAAAGATACATGTGAATAGGAATGTTTGGTTGATTCCTTAATATGCTTAGTTTTGTTTGGCTTTTCTTTGGGTAGAACTTCCTTGATACCTCCTAGAACAACTTCTTCAGCAATATTTGATTTTGTTGGCTTACTTTCTGGCAAATCTTCCTCATTTTTCTAATCCAAGTTAATTTCTGGTATAACTTCTTCATTTGTTCTAGATTTGCTTGGCTTGCCTCGTTGCATTTCTTCCAAACTTTTCGTGCTAACTTCTAGCATACCTTTCACCCCTTTCCTTTGCTTTTTGTCTTGGTTAATTTCTTCCACACTTGTTTGGTTCTTTTGTGTAGCTTGAAATAGAACCATCATCTGACTCACTTGATTCTTATGTTGGCTCATCTCATCTTTTCACTCTTGGCCATCAGAGTGTGCACCACCTGTGATGAGGGTATACCCAACAACGTCAGCCTAGGTTGCGAGTCGACACGAAGGCCGATGGAGTCTAGAAGCCCATAACACGGTGAGATCCTTCCAGAAGACATAGGAGTGAAGACTTGGAGCCCAAGTAGCGGTCCAACTCGGCCCTTTAGAGACTCAGATCCGAAACCACCCTGAATCCTATCTTGTAAAACCCTAGACGAGGTGCTTTATAAACCTCCATAGGGAACCCTAGTAGCATAGAACACATCTCATGCCATAGCGCGATCCCTACCTCTATTTCCATCCACTCGTTGCCTACAATGAATCCTTGTACTCACATAATAAATACAATCACAGTAGGAGTAGGTATTTATCTCCCAAGCGAGGGGCCGAACCTGGGTAAAACCACACGTGTTCATCTTGTACCGAGAATGCCTAAGATCCCTCATTCGGCCCCTCACTAAAGCTACCCCTAGAAGAATATGTTGGATCAATGCACCGACAGTTGGCGCCCACCATGGGGCGTGGGACTCCAGGAATGTTATTCTCAACAAGTCCAACTCCATCTCTCTACGGCCAGATCATGACTGGCATCACAATTGGCCCCATGATGTACGTCACCAGCGAAAGCTATCGCCCGGTGCTTGTGCTGGTCACGAGCTCCCACATGGTGCCATTTGTCCGCATCAACGCCTTTGTTGGCTAAACCACGGCCATCGAGGCCATGAGGTAGGGGAAATCATTGGAAGCCTCAGCTCTGCTAATCCCGTGACCTCCAAGGATGACTCCATCGACAATCCGCTCGCCGCTACCACAGACCCGGATCTTGCTGACAGCGGCTAGCATGACGAGGACACGGACTCAGTCACCCCGAACTTCGACGCCGGGTCAATCATGAGAGTCTCCAATGCTGACAACTTCGAGCATGACTCCATGCTCCCCATCCTTGACTATGGCTCAGATGGCGACTCTGTTGGAGTCGTGGCCATGGGGATGGTCACACCAGCGGGCGTGTACATGGCCTCAGGCGGGGGAAACAACAACAACGTAATCCCTAGCCTTGTCAATGCCAACGCCTGTGACAATGTCACCGCCAACCCCAACGTCAGTGTCAACGCCAACGCTGCTACAAACGCCATTCCGCAAAGCCAACGCTAGTGCCAATGCGAACATTGCTGCCAACACCAACCTTAATGCCAGCATCACCGCCAATGTTGCTGCAAACCACAACCCCAATGTCACCGCCAACCCTAACGTCGGAGTCGCCATGAATGGCGGTTCAACATTGGTAACACCAGAATTGCCAGAAATGGAGGAAAAACTGGCAACACTAGGAACACCAGGAATAGCGGAAACTGTGGCAACCTTGGAAACACTGAAAACATCAGCAACAACAACACCGCCACAACTATCCGGTTCTTTAACCCACTCTCCATGCCGATCAAGGTGAAAATGTGGGCCGCGGACCTAGATATGTTATGTCTCAACATCGCCGAGCAGAATGTGAAGCTCGACTAGAGGCAGCGCCTCCAGATCGAGCAGAACCTGCACAACAAAGTCTCTGATTACCGTGTTCGCCAATGCGTGGTCCATGTGGACCTAAACTACTGCGGTGGCAACCTCTATGTGGCCTTCGACGAGGAAGATCTAGCTCACGCGGAAGAAAGAGAAGGCTGCCGCATCTCGGTGGATGGAGGCAACCAGCAACCAACTATAGCCACCCGGTGCCGGATAGCCACAACCACCCCAACCGGCGTGCATTGTCCTAGGTTAGTGAGGGCCTCCCTTTTTATGGGAGCCCTTTCAAAAATATGGTTTTTGGAGATAGCATCTTCCAAGGCATCGTCCGAGGCGGCAACCAGCAAGTCATCGTAGGCCATGGATTCGCTCTGGTAAGGAGGGCACTCGAGCAACAGCTCAATGGTGTAGACAACAAAGGTAGGATCTACTCCCGTACATAAAAAATTTGTGTGAAATCTTCAACACAACACTCCCATGTGTGAATCTGCAGAACTGCCCACCACCGCCCCCTTAGCCTCGAAGAGACAAGCTGACTGTCTCCAGCAACCATGGGTGATTGATACATTGCAAATGTATCTATAATTTTTGATGTTCCATGCTTGGTTTTATCTACTTTCTTGTGTTTTGTCCACACTTTGGAGTAATTTTCATATGATTTGTTGGACTAACCTATTAATAAGAACCACAGTGCCAGCTGCCTGTTTTCTGCTATTTTTGGTTCCAAGAAAGTCAGAAAATGAATATTCTCGGAATTGGACGGGAAAAAAGCCAAAGTTATTATTTTATCGGGGGACACCCGGAGCCAGAATACGAGACAAAGAAGGGCCAGAGGGCGGACACACCACCTAGCCACGCGGCCAGGCCTGGCCCACGCCAGGAGGTGGTGTGGCCAGCCCAGACACCCCCTCGGCCTCTCCTTCCGCCTATATATTGCCTCTGATACGGAAACCCTAAGTACCCAATTAAAATTCCACGAAAGAGTCTGTAGCCGCCATTGTCTCTGTCCCTAGATCGGGAGGGATCTGAAGCTCTTCCCGACACCCTGTCGGAGAGGGGAATTCACCCTGTAGGCCTCCTTCATCATCATGCAAGCCTCCGGTGTGATGCGTGAGTAGTTCATCTCTAGACTACGGGTCCATGTAGTAGCTAGATGGCTGGTTCTCCTCCTTTTTGCTATCATGTTTAGATCTTGTGAGCTCCGTTCATGATCAAGATCATCTATTTGTAACTCTGCATGTTGTGTTTGCGGGGATCTGATGGATATTGAGATGCTATTTCAGATTGATTATTGATTCTATCATGTCTTTGTTATTTGTGATCTTGCATGCTTTCCGTTGTTAGTAGCTATCTTGGCCAAGTAGCTGCTAGCAACTCCAAGAGTTAGTATTTATGCTCGATAGTGGGTTCATGCCTCTGGTAATCTGGGGAAGTGACAGAAATCTCTAAGGTACTAGATGTGTTATTTGCTACTAGGGAGAAAACAACAATCCTTTGTTCATAGAACAATCATATTGTTTACTTTACACGCAATTCGTAATGCAATTATCTGTTGCTTGCAACTTAATACTGGAGGGGGTTCAGATGATAACCTAAAGGTGGATTATTAGTCATAGATGCAGTTGGATGGTGGTCTATGTATAATGTTGTAATGCCCAATCAAGTCTCAAAGGAGTCAAGAAGAGTAGTATATGCTTGTATGCTTTCTTGATGTTTGTCAATTGCCCCACTGTAATTTGTTCGCCCAACATGTTATCTATCTTAAGGAGAACCACCTCTAGTGAACGATGGACCCTGGTCCTTTCTTTTACTTTAAATCTACAAATTGTTTACTGCTTTGTGTTTACTTTCTGCAAACTATTACTTTCTTCCACTCGATACGTTTAATCCTTTGTTTTCAGCAAAATCGGTGAGATTGACAACCTCATCGCAAGTTGGGGACAGAGTTCTGTGGTTGTGTTGTGTAGGTCTCCACGTTGCTGCTGGCACCGGTAGTGCGCCCTACCAACGTTCAGCTAGCTACACCTTTGGGGTGTCTCCTTACTCCTACTGGATTGATAACCTTGGTTTTGTACTGAGGGAAAACTTGTTGTTGTGCTCATCATACCTTCATCTTGGGGGTCCCCAACGAGCTCGATATATTTTGGGCCATCAAGCATATTTTCTGGCGCCGTTGCCGGGGAGTCAAGGACATCTTCACAAGGGGAGTCCCTCGTAACCAATCTCTTTACTTTGTTATTTTTGTTTTGCTTAGTTTACTTTTGCTTTGTTTGCTTGTTTCTTTATCAAAAACACACACAAAAATTTAGTTTTACAAGTTTGTTTTCTTTATCAAAAATACAAAAAATGACTACTATTGAAAATACTAAGTTGTGTGACTTCACTAGCACCAACAACAATGATTTTATGAGCACATCTATTGCTCCACCTGTTCCTGAAGCTACTTTCTTTGAAATAAAACATGCTTTACTCAATCTTATTATGAGAGAACAATTTTCTGGTATTGGTAATGAAGATGCTGCTACTCATCTAAATAACTTCGTTGAACTTTGTGAGATGCAAAAGCATAAGGATATAGATGGAGATATTATTAAGCTTAAATTTTTTCCTTTCTCTTTGAGAGGAAAAGCTAAAGAGTGGTTGAATTCTTTAACTAGGAATAGTATTGATTCTTGGACTAAGTGCAAAGATGCTTTTATTGGAAAATACTATCCTCCTGCTAAGATTATATCTATGAGAAGTGAAATAATGAAGTTTAAACAATCTGATAATGAACATGTTGCTCAAGCTTGGGAAAGAATGAAATCTTTGGTAAAGAATTGTCCCACTCATGGACTGACTGTTTGGATGATTATCCAAACTTTTTATGTAGGATTGAAATACTCTTCAAGGAACCTATTGGATTCTGCTGCTGGAGGTACCTTTATGACCATCACTTTGGGTGCTGCAACAAAGCTTCTGGATAATATGATGGTTCACTACTCTGAATGGCATACTGAAAGAGCTCCACAAGGTAAGAAGGTAAATTCTGTTGAAGAAACCTCCTCCTTGAGTGATAAAATTGATGTTATTATGTCTATTCTTGTTAATGGGAAAGCCCATATTGATCCAAATAATGTTCCTTTAGCCTCTTTGGTTGCTCAAGAAGAGCAAGTTGATGTGAACTTTATAAGAAATAATAACTTTGGCAATAATGCTTATGGTAATAACAATTATAGGCCCTATCCTCCTAATAATACTTAAGGTTATAATGGCAAACCTGGATTACCTAGTGAAGGAAGAATTCTAGAAGTTGAAAGAGCCACTAAAAACTTCATGCAAATGCAATATGAGCAAAATAAGTTATTTACTAAAACTATGGAGGAACAGTCTACCATTTTTAAGAATATTAGGCATCAACTTGAGAGTTTAAATAGAAAAATTCCTAGTTTACAATTGAAACTTTCTAATGCTGAAAGAAATATATCATCTTTGTCTGAAGCTCAATCTTCTTTGATTAATAAAATGGCTGCTAAACCTGAAACTAATGACAATCCTTTGCAGCTACTAATGCCATACAAGTAAGAATTGACGAAAATGTTAGACTATTAGCTGGATTACATGCTAAGTGGGAAAGAGAAGATGAAATTGCTAGAAACATTAGTGTTTCTACTATCAGCACCACTAGTGTTGAGGCTAGTAATAGCTTTACTACTTTAGATGATAATTATGATTTTGATCTTGATGGTTGCAACATCTCTGAAGTTATTAAGTTCCTACAAAAGCTTGCAAAAAGTCCTAATGCTAGTGCTATGAATATGGCCTTTATAAAACACATTACTAATGCTCTCATAAAAATTAAAGAAGAAAAGATGAAACATAAAGCTTCTATTCCTATAAAACAAGAAGATGGTTGGGAACCCATCATCAATATGAAAGTGAATGATTTTATTTCAAAGCTTTATGTGATCTTGATAGTAGTGTTTCTATTATGCCTAGAAGGATTTATGATATGCTTGATTTGCCACCATTGGAAGATTGTTATTTGAATGTCCCACTTGATGATAATGCTAAAAAGAAACTTATGGGGAGTATTAATGATGTTCTTATTATGGTTAACAATGCCTATGTCCCCGTTGATTTCTATGTTTTGGATGTTGAATGCAATGCTTCTTGTCCTATTACTTTGGGAATACCTTTTCTTAGAGCTGTTGGTGCCATTATTGATATGAAAAAAGGCACCATTAAATATCAACTCCCACTCAAGAAAGGTATAGAACATTTCCCTAAGAAGAGAGAGAAGATTTCTTTTGAATCTCCTATGAAAACAAAATTTGCTCTTAATGCTTCTTCATTCGAGAATACTTGATTCTTTTTCATCCTTCTTATGCCTAACTTAAAGGCGTTAAAGAAAAGTACTTATTGGGAGATAACCCAAAAGTTTTAGATGAGTCTTGGAAGTTATTACTTCAGTAATAACCGCTCCTTATCCTTTTTATTTGCTTTTTGTGCCAAAGTAACCTCTAATGAGAGAGAAGTAATGATTGGGAAAGTTGCTGTCCCGAAACAGATTTCTGTGCTTCACCATAAAAATTCGTGTAAAAACTCTGTACATCCTTTTGAGGCGTGATTTTTGTGCTTCTGCCCCAGGTTGTTATCTAACTTTCGTTAGTTCAACAAGTTTTGATTTGAGCAACACAAGGTCTTTGAAAAAATTCATCTTTATCTGTTGGTCTGTTTTGACAGATTTCTGGCATTTTCTGCATTTGCTTCTTGTTGGTTCCTTTTTGAGTTCTTTTGGGGAATTGAGATTTTTGAGGGAAGTGCTACAGTATCTAGTGTTTTAATGGATGTTTTATTGGTGTTAAAACTGAACCTAAAGACTTATTATCTTGAGTGCAATAATGTTGCTAATAAAGATTGTGTGAAGTTTTGTATGAAGGAAAATTTCAGGTGTATGGAAGGAATAAGTAATGAGATGAAGAATGGACTAAAGCTCAAGCTTGGGGATGCCATGCGTGTCACCCCAAGAAATATCCAAGAAGTACAAGCGTCAAAGCTTGGGGATGCCTAAGGCATCCCCTCTTCATCAATAAAAATCCCAGGTTTCTTCCAAACGCTTCATTTTTATTGTTTCATGCATAGTTGTGTTGTTCTTGGAGCGTCTTCTTTTTCGTTTTTGTTTTGGTTTTTCATTTGCTTTGTTTGCTTAGTTTGCTGAATAAATTGGTTGGACCCCCTCTTTCATACATTGGTTTTCAAATAGTTTGGTTTGGATTGGAAAAGAGTAGGAAAATTCATGCTTAAGTGGTAAAGAGAGCTTGTTTTTGACTGTGGCCTATGCTTTCTCATGCCATGCTTGATATTGTTTTGTCTTATGCTTAGTATTATTTGCTGTAGCATGAATTGTTATAAACAATTGAGATTGCTTAATGTTCCTTGGAAGAATCATGCGTTGTTTTAGCATATTAAAGCATAGTAGTGTGGTATTCTCCTTTGATGCTTTATTTGGGTTGACTTGGCGCATGCTCACACCATGTTATGACTATCTCAAGTCACCATAGCCTTTACGATCCTTTAGTTTTCAACTTTTAGTATCACTTTATGCTTTGATCAATGATGTTTTGTTGCTCTGCATGATTATGACCATTATTGCTCTCTTAGTTTGTCGCTCCTAGCCTTTTGCTAGCCTCTGCAACCAAGTATGAGTTCCACTCATGCATCCAACTCCCTAAACCAAGTTATTCCAAAGAGTCTGCCATACCTACCTATTAGCATATGCTATTCCAAGTATATTCATGTTTTTGTTTACCTTCCAAATTAAACTTGTTATGAGAAAACTAGTGATTAAATATCTCACGAACTTGATGGCACACTTTACTTTTCTTGCCCTTAATAAACTTGAACCATTGTGTCGTATATGTTGTATATGCTTGCACTTATTTGTTGGGGATTAGCAGAACCATGTTGTCATGGGGAACGCTTTCAACATTGCACTGGTACTTTGTACCTAGTTGATATCATGCTCTTTTGTCTATGGATGTCGTCGGTGTGAAATGAAAGGGGAGCTTGTAAGTCCATGGAGTTATGTATATGTGTTAGAGAAACGCCTGGGCCGCTGGTCTAATCCATGCTGACATGGTGGAAACCTGCAGCGTAACCATAATGAGCTGTCTATGAAGCATTATTCTTATAAAAAAAGAGTCCTATATTGAGAAAAAAATGTGAAATAAGAGATTATGAAAAGAGGAAAGAGATAAAAAAGCACCATAATCCCATGGTAAATAAGAAGATTGCTGAGATGCTTGTTGTTTGCTTGCCTTGTCATTTTGATATGGGGATTCTTCCATATCATCGGGCAAGGGGTACCCCGTTGGCGATCCTCTATGATACACATGTACTTACGATGACAAGAACTTACCGGTGACTAAACTTGAGTAGAATGAGGAGCGACCCTCGTATTCAAGGGACATGAGATTTCTAACTTATACTTCGTCAAGCATGTACACCATAGTTTGTTCACTTTAACCTTAATCACTTCAAGATGCTTATGATAGGGGCAATGAGAGCTGAAAGCTATTAAGTACCATATTTTTTGGAAGCTCTTTATGAGACTTGAATCCCTACTTCCTTCTATGAAGGCCTTTCTTCCACTTATATATTGAGTCTCCACCTTCTATCTTTATGCACCCACTTTGAGAGCATAGTGGCCATTCTTAGTTCTATGTGCATTGTCCCTAGACTTGTTGATTGATGCATACCTTGATATTGCTTGTTTTAAACTATTTGTATCTAGTCACTCTTATAAACTTTAAAGGTGTCCTATGCATTTATGTTTGCTACTCTATGAGGGACAAGCTGAATGCCATTATGTTATGTTTTCTTTATCTGAAACAAACAAATGTCTTGCAAAGCATTGTTATTCATGAATCTTTTGTTTGTGCCTTTTCATGTTGCAACATAGTTTCTTTGTCTTATTGCTAGAACTTTGTCTTTCATGTTATGATTGAAGTACTATGATCCCAGCTTGGAATGTTTTGCAAATACTTTTATCAAATTTATGATGGTGCATGCCACCTAAAAAATTATTCTTTCTTTTTATCACTTACCTACTCGAGGACGAGCAGGAGTTAAGCTTGGGGATGTTGATACATTGCAAATGTATATATAAATTTTGATGTTCCATGCTTGGTTGTATCTACTTTCTTATGTTTTGTCCTCACTTTGGAGTACTTTTCATATGATCTCTTGGACTAACCTATTAACAAGAGCCATAGTGCCAGCTGCCTGTTTTCTGCTATTTTTGGTTTCAGGAAAGTCAGAAAATGAATATTCTCGGAATTGGACGGGACAAAAGACAAAGTTATTATTTTACCGGGGGACACCTGGAGCTAGAATACGAGACGGAGAAGGTCCAGAGGGCGGCCACACCACCTGGTCACGCGGCCAGGCCTGGCCCGTGCCAGGGGCTGGTGTGGCCAGCCCAGGCACCACCTCGGCCTCTCCTTCCGCCTATATATTGCCTCTGATACGGAAACCCTAAGTACCCGATAAAAAAATCCACGAAAGAGTCTGTAGCCTCCGTCGTCTCTGCCCCTAGATCGGGAGGGATCTGAAGCTCTTCCCGGCACCCTGCCGGAGAGGGGAATTCACCCTGGAGGCCTCCTTCATCATTATGCAAGCCTCCAGTGTGATGCGTGAGTAGTTCATCTCTAGACTACGGGTCCATGTAGTTGCTAGATGGCTGGTTCTCCTCCTTTGTGCTATCATGTTTAGATCTTGTGAGCTCCGTTCATGATCAAGATCATCTATTTGTAATTCTGCATGTTGTGTTTGCAGGGATCCGATGGATATTGAGATGCTATTTCAGATTGATTATTGATTCTATTATGTCTTTGTTATTTGTTATCTTGCATGCTTTCCGTTGTTAGTAGCTATCTTGGCCAAGTAGATGCTAGCAACTCCAAGAGTTAGTATTTATGCTCGATAGTGGGTTCATGCCTCTGGTAATCTGGGGAAGTGAAAGAAATCTCAACAATCCTTTGTTCATAGAACAATCGTATTGTTTACTTTACACGCAATTCGTAATGCAATTAGCCGTTGCTTGCAACTTAATACTGGAGGGGGTTTGGATGATAACCTGAAGGTGGATTATTAGTCATAGATGCAGCTGGATGGCGGTCTATGTATAATGTTGTAATGCCCAATAAAGTCTCAAAGGAGTCAAGATGAGTAGTATATGCTTGTATACTTTCTCGATGTTTGTCAATTGCCCCGCTGTAATTTGTTACCCAACATGTTATCTATCTTAAGGAGAGCCACCTCTAGTGAACTATGGACCCCAGTCCTTTCTTTTACTTTCAATCTACAAACTGTTTACTACTTTGTGTTTACTTTCTGCAAACTATTACTTTGTTCCACTCGATACGTTTAATCCTTTGTTTTCAGCAAACCGGTGAGATTGACAACCTCATCGCAAGTTGGGGACAGAGTTCTATTGTTGTGTTGTGTAGGTCTCCACGTTGCTTCTGGCACCGGTAGTGCGCCCTGCCAACGTTCAGCTAGCTACACCTTTGGGGTGTTTCCTTGCTCCTACTGCATTGATAACCTTGGTTTCGTACTGAGGGAAAACTTGCTGTTGTGCTCATCATTCCTTCCTCTTTGGATTCCCCAACAAGCTCGATATATTTTGGGCCATCAGTGACCAGTGAGACGATCGCATGCGGCTTCCTTGTTGATGCCCTCACACACATAATCACCAACTAGTAGGCCCACAACACTATCGCGAGAGATTCCCGCAATATCATCGATAACAATAGAGCCGCTGCTCGGTCCCCGGGTAGAGCTTTCAATAGACTCGGACCCAAGTGTTTCGGCTACCTCGTCTGCAATGTGCGCTACCCCGACAACTTAAAGGGGACCTGAGGAGTTGACAAATATGACACATCCATGAATCTAGAAACATGGATCAAAAACTATGCGATGGCCATGAGCATCACCAACTGCAATGAGTTGGTGGTGACTCGCTACCTCCCTCTCATGATGGAGGGGTCGACTCACCAATGGCTCAACAACCATCCCAACGAAAGCATAGAATCCTAGGAGGAGATGAAATACAATTTCATAAAAATTGAAGGCACCTACACATGCCCGATGATGCATGAAGACTTCAAGCAGTGCGTAGAGAGAGACGACAAATTGACTCGCCACTGGCTCCAAAGATGGGCCAACCTATGGAACTCCTCTTCAAGAATCAACGTCAATGCTGCAAGCCTCATCTTCAAGGAGAAACTATAGGTTTAACCCACTAATCCTTAAGCTCATGCGGTCAAAGAAGTCAATCAATAGCATCATTGAGCTCATGGAACTTGCTAGTCGCTACGCCAAGTCGGATAAGACCCCTGACAAGGAGGCCGACGATGCAATCGGTTGGTGAGATGGAAGAGGCCGAAGTTGAAGGAAATATGCCCTGAGAGGCAAAAATAAAGTTGTTATTATGTATTCCTTGTATATGATAGATGTTTATTTTGCATGCTATAATTGTATTGATAAGAAACATAAATACATGTGTGTTTAATAAACAAATAAAAGGTTCCTAGTTATGCCTCTCTTATATACTAGATCGTTGATTAACAAGATGATCAAAGTTTCCTGATCATGGACATTGGATGTTGTTAATAACGAGGCCACAACATTTGTGAAATGATGTGACGAACATTCATCTGAAGTATAGCATTACGATCAAAGTCATTATGTTTATATTGCTATAACATCATACAAAGTAATCTTTATCCTTAGACCATGAGATCATGTTAATTGCTGACATCAGAAGAGTAACTTGATAACATCAAACGTCACACCGTAAAAGGGTTACTATAAAGGTGGGTTCAGATACTCCGAAGATGTTATGTTGAGGCTCATGGATCAAGAGTGGAATTTGTCAATCCCGATGACGGATAGATATACTCTGGGCCCTCTCGGTGATATCACATTAAGATAGCTTGCAATCAAGTGATGTGATCACTAGAATGTTATATCACGGGAACGAGAAAAGAGTGCATGTCGGTAACGAGATCAAACTAGGTATTTGGATACCGATGATCGAATCTCGGACATGTAATATATCATGAGACAAAGGGATTAAATTACTAGCATTAAAGGTTCTCACGATCATACAAGTCATCATTGAATGTGCAGGAGTCAGTATGGATCTGCAGGTCCCGCTTCTGATTATTGATTTGAGAGGAGTCTCAAAAATGTCTGCATTATTCGCGAACCATAGGGTGACACACTTAAGGGTTGCCAAATACCATTTTGGAGCACATATGTTTCATATGAAAGAATCGCAAAGCACTGGAATTATTTCGATGGAAACCGGAATTATTTCGGGTGAAATTGCAGAAACTAGTTCTGCATGTGATATTGAAATGTTACAAGGGTTTTATGTGAATGTTTGTTAATTAAAGTAATTAACAAAATTCCGAATAAAATAAATAAAAGAGTTTTATTAAATGAGAGTTGCATTAAATTTGGCGGAAATTTAATGCATGTGAGTGGAACTTTGGGTGGAGGCTAAATTGATGTGAGTGGATATTCTACCACATGAATGAGGAAGAGGTGACGGCACCCCCCGTGGGCGCCAGCCATGGGAGGGGAGGAGCCCCCTCTCCTATAAAAGTCCCCCCTCTCCTCCCTCACAAAGCACACCTCCTCATGAAGGATCTCTCTCCCCCTCTAGATATATTCCCCCATGGTCTCAGATTAGCGAGATACATGTTGACGGATGCACTGTTGATTTGCGGTGCTAGGACTTCCACACGATCTTGAGATCAGCAAGCATACGACTACATCATCCACAAGTTCCAACTTGTTAACAAAGCCTTGTTGTCTTCGAGGGTAAGTTCTCTATGGATGTATATCCACCAGTTGCTTGTATCTAGTAGATAGATCTTGGCATATAGTTCTCATCGTAGGAAATTTTATATTTTCTATGCTGCAAACCCAACAGTGGTATCAGAGCCTGATCTATGCGTAGGTGGTTTGCACGGGTAGTACACATATGTTTATATATGGGCGATGATGATTATGTTATTTCTTCTTTCGTGTATTTTGGATATTGGTGGCATAGTGGGATGAAACGGCCCGGACCAACCTTACATGTCATCGCACATGAGACCGGTTCCATGACTGACATGCAACTAGTTTTGGATAAGTGGCTGGCGGGTGTCTGTCTCTCCTATCATAGTTAATATCTGATTTACAACGAGTTGCTAATAACTTAGTTATCATCATTGTGGTTCCATGTTCGTAGGTAAGACCGGTTCTATCTCCGAAAGCCCTAAGCCATGTAAAACTTGCAATGGATAAATTAGATGCGTCTAGTTTGGATTGTTGCTGGGCTAGTGTCATGATATGGTAATGTTGTAAGTTGATGTATGGTAGATACTCTTGCAACACACTTAACGTGTAAGTTCCATAGACCTTGGCCTTACACACAAAGGAATGATAGAGATCATACCACGATGCATATGATGGTGATCAAATGCATGGACCATATCATCCCACTTTACACATTTGATGTTCGCATCATATATTGCTAGTTTGGCGCTTTTAGTAGCACTGTAAGATGATCCCTCATTTAAATATCAAGATAAAGTGTGTTCTTCCTTAAGTATGCACCGTTCTATGGATCGTGTTTCGAGACATCACGTGATGATCAGGTGTACTCGACTCTACGTTTTCATACAACGGGTGTAAGACAGTTTTACACACGCAAGTACTAAGGTTCTTACTTGGCGAGCCTAGCATGTACAGACATGGCCTCGGAACACGGACCGAAAGGTTAAGCATGAGTCATATAATTGATATGATGCCCATATAGATGCTCGCCTTTGAAGCTACACCGACTCGTGTGATGATCGGACTTGGTGTACTGGATTTGGTTCATGTAATCACCAAAAGGACACGAGGGATGTCGTTTTTGAGTGAGAGTTCATTACTAATTTGGATTAGTTGAACTCAATCTATCATAAACTTAGTCTAAATAAACTTTACAAATTCTGTTGTAGATGGCACCACCTGTTTTTAATTTCAATATGTTCATGGAGAAAGAGAAACTTGCCGCGAATGGTAGCAACTTCACCAACTGGGCTATGAATTTGAGGATTCTCCTCACTGCTGCACAAAAGCAATATGTTCTAGAAGCGCTGCTAGGACCCCCACCAGCTCCTGATGCCTCTGACGAGGAAAAGAATGTCTATATTACTCGTCAGGAGGACCACAACTTAGTTCATTGCGGCATACTATATGGGCTAGAGCCAGAACTTCGTAAGCGTTTCGAAAATGGAAATGCTTTTGATACCATGGGAGAATTGAAAATGATTTTCGATACCCATGCTGCTGTAGAGAGTTATAATGCTTCTGAAAATTTCTTTAGCTGCATGATGGAGGAGAACAACTCCATTAGTGAGCACGTAATCAAAATGTCTGGGTACGCCAATAAGCTTGTGTCCTTGGGAATAACGATTCCCATTGACCTAGGCATACATCGTGTTCTCCAATCTCTGCCACCTAGCTACAAGTAGGGGTGGGCGTTCGGTTTTATCGGTTAATTCGGTTCGGTTTTATCGGTTTTTCCATAATTCGGTTTCTATGAAATAGGCACCGAAAATTACTTCGGTTTTCTAATTTATTAGCAATTCGGTTAGCTAAGGATTCGGTTCGGTGTTCGGTTTTTAACCGAACTACTGGGAAATAATAACACTGTACCATAATTTACATCTATGTGGCAGGTCCATACGAGCCAAGTCACTCGCCAGTGGCAAAAGACACCTCCAGGTCCACGAGGACCTGAAGCAATACGTGCAAGTCTTGCAATATGTGCATGTCTGGCCGGCGGCAGCTGTATGCATAAGAAAAATACATGGCTAGATGAAGGTGAACGTATGCGTAGACAAAGAACATAAGAATAGTGTGTATCTTTCATACATAGACATTGGACAAATTGTATGTGTTAAAAGTTTAGCTAAAATGCATGATTATAGTACCAAACAAGAACACGATTAAACATTTTGCAACAAAATTCATAGACACACACTTGACTCGATGGATGTGTACGTGCATGGGGCAGGAGACATGTTTATATGCATGGGCTGTCCTGGTGGATTTTGCATGCCTTTTGTCCCATAAGACAGAATCATGAATGTATTATGCTCTCTCGTGTATATTTTCGGTTCTTAAGGTTCTTTCGGTTAATAGAGGTTTAAAACCGAATTAATATATATAAATTCGGTTTATCACATTTACAAAACAAAATTAGCTTCGGTTAATTCTGTTTCGGTGTATTCGGTTTCGGTTTCGATTATTTCGGTTTTGGTGTTCGGTTTCGGTTTTTTATGCCCACCCCTAGCTACAAGAGCTTCGTGATGAATATAACATGCATGGCATGAAGAAGTCTCTTCCCGAGCTTCTATCAATGCTTAAAACTGCAGAAGTGGAGATTAGGAAAGAACATCAAGTGTTGATGTTCAATAAGACCACTAGTTTCAAGAAAGACAAGAAAGGCAAACATAAGGGAAAGAAGGGCGGCAAATCTGTTGCTACACCTGAAAAGAAATCCCGAGCAGGCCCTAAGTCTGATACCGAGTGCTACTATTGCAAGGGGACTGGACATTGGAAGCGCAACTGCCCCAAGTATTTGGCGGACAAGAAGGCCGGCAAGGCAAACAAAGGTATATGTGATATACATGTTATTGATGTATACTTGACTAGTACTCACAGTAGCACTTGGGTATTTGATACGGGATCAGTTGCTAATATATGTAACTCGATACAGGGGCTGCGGAACAAGCGACAGCTAGCAAGGAATGAGGTCACAATGCGGGTCGACAATGGATAAAGAGTTGATGTGATCACCGTCGGAACGCTGCCTCTCCATATGCCGTCGGGATTAGTGATAAATCTAAATAATTGTTATTTGGTGCCTGCACTAAGCATGAACATTGTATCCGGATCATGTTTGATGCGAAGTGGTTATTCCTTTAAATATGAAAACAATGGTTGTTCAATTTATATGAATGATATCTTTTATGGTCATGCACCTATGATGAATGGTTTATTTCTGTTGGATCTCGATAGTAGTATTACACATATTCATAATGTTGATGCTAAAAGGATTAAACTTTATAATGATATATCTGCATATATGTGGCACTGGCGTCTAGGTCATATTGGCGTTAAACGCATGAAGAAACTCCCTTCTGATGGACTTTTGGAATCACTTGATTTTGAACCATTTGATACATGTGAGCCATGCCTTATGGACAGATGACTAGAACACCATTTTCCAGTTCAATGGAATGGGCGACAGATTTATTGGAAATCATACATACTGATGTATGTGGACGAATGAGTGTGTCGGCGTGAGGTGGATATCGTTATTTTGTTACTTTCATGGATGATTTGAGTAGATAGAGGTATATCTATTTGATGAAACATAAGTCTGAAACCTTTGAAAAGTTCAAAGAATTTGAGAATGAAGTGGAAAATCATCATAAGAAAAAGATAAAGTTTCTTCGGTCTGACCGTGGAGGAGAGTATCTTAGTTACGAGTTTAGCACACATATGAAAGACTATGGAATAGTTTCACAACTCACGCCTGCCGGAACACCACAATGTAATGGTGTGTCGGAACGTCGTAATCATACTTAACTGGATATGGTTTGATCTATGATGTCTCTGACTAACTTGCCACTGTCATTTTTGGGTTATGCACTAGAAAACGCTACATTCACTTTAAATCGGCCACCATCTAAATCCATTGAAACGACACCCTAAGAATTATGGTTTGGAAACAAACCTAAGCTGTCATTTCTTGAAGTTTGGGATGCGATGTTTATGTGAAGAAACTTCAGCCGGATAAACTCGAACCCAAAGTGAAAAAATGCGTCTTCATAGGATACCTTAAAGAAACGATTGGGTATACCTTCTATCATAGATCCGAGGGCAAGGATTTTGTTGCCAAGAATGGATCCTTTCTTGAGAAGGAGTTTCTTGCGAAAGGTGTGAGTAGTCGGAAGGTAGAACTCGAAGAGGTTATTGAACCTTCTCTTCATGAAATGGCGAGTGGCACAACACCAGAAATTGTTTCGGAGCTGACTTCACCTGATGAAGAGAGAGCTAATGATAATAATCATGAAACTCCGAAAGAGGACACTACCGAACCTCGCAGGTCAAGCAGAACACGTGCATCTCCTAAACTGTACGGAAATCCTGTTATAAATTTCATGATTGATGAAATAGATGACCCTACAACGTGTGAAGAAGCGATGATGAGCCCAGATTCCAACAAATGGTTAGAAGCCATGAAATCCGAGATGGAAACCATGTACGAAAACCAGTTTTGGACCTTGGTGGACTTACCTCACGATTGAAAGGCCGTTGAGAATAAATGGATTTTCAAAACAAAAACTGATGCTGATGGTAATGTGACCATCTATAAAGCTCGACTTGTCGCAAAAGGGCTTTGGCAAATTCAAGGAGTTGACTACGATGAGCCATTCTCTCCCGTAGCGATGCTAAAGTCGGTTAGGATTATGTTAGCAATTGTTGCATATTTTGATTATGAAATATGGTAGATGGATGTCAAAACTGCGTTCCTCAATGGTAATATTGAAGAAGAGTTGTATATGATACAACCTAAGGGTTTTGTCGATCCTAAGGATGCTGATAAGGTATGCAAGCTTCAGCGATCCATCTATGGACTGAAGCAAGCATCCCGGAGTTGGAATCTCCGCTTTGATGAGGTGATCAAAGAGTTTGGATTTGTCCAAACTTATGGAGAGGCTTGTATTTACAAGAAAGTGAGTGGGAGCAATGTGGCATTTCTGATATTATATGTGGATGACATATTATTGATTGTAAATGATATAGATCTTTTAAAAAGTGTTAAAAGTTACCTAAACAGCAAATTTTCGATGAAGGACCTTGGTGAAGCTTCATATATATTAGGCATTAAAATCTATAGAGATAGATCAAGGCACCTAATTGGGCAATCGCAAAGTACATACCTTGATAAGATATTAAAGAAGTTTAATATGGACGGAAGTAAGAAGGGGTTATTACCTATGTTGCAAGGCAAGACATTGAGTAAGACTCAAAGTCCAGCTACGGCGGAAGAAAGAGAGATGATGCATAAGATCCCCTATGCCTTAGCCATAGGCTCTATAATGTACGCCATGCTATGTACAAGAACGGATGTGGCACATGCTATTAGTTTGACTAGTAGGTACTAGTCTGATCCAGGTTTGGAACACTGGATAGCGGTCAAGAATATCCTTAAGTACTTAAGAAGAACTAAGGATATGTTTCTTGTATACGGAGGTGAAGAAGAGCTAGTCGCTAAGTCTTATGTCGATGCTAGCTTTGACACCGATCCAGGTGACTCTAAGTCTCAATCCGGATATGTATTTCTCGTGAACGGAGCAGCAGTTAGTTGGAGGAGTTCCAAACAACCTGTGGTGGCTGGATCAACGACGGAGCCGGAATATGTTGCTGCTTCAGAAGCGGCGCAGGAAGCGGTTTGGATGAAGGAGTTCATAACGGAACTAGGTGTGGTTCCTAGTGCATTGGACCCAATGGTGATCTATTGTGACAACAATGGAGCCATGCCAACGCCAAGGAACCAAGGTCTCACAAGAATTCCAAGCATATTAAGCGCCGGTTTCACTCCATCCGCGAGCATGTCAAGGATGGAGATATAAAGATTTGTAAAGTACACACGGACCTAAATGTAGCAGATCCCTTGACTAAAGTTCTCCCTAGGGCAAACCATGATCAACACCAGAACTCCATGGGTGTTAGATTTATCACTATGTGAACTAGATTATTATCTCTAGTGCAAGTGGGAGACTGAAGGAAATATGCCCTGAGAGGCAATAATAAAGTTATTATTATGTATTCCTTGTATATGATAGATGTTTATTTTGCATGATATAATTGTATTCATAGGAAACATCAATACATGTGTGTTTAATAAACAAATAAAGGGTTCCTAGTTATGCCACTCTTATAGACTAGCTCGTTGATTAACAAGATGATCAAAGTTTCCCGATGATGGACATTGGATGTTGTTAATAACAAGGTCACAACATTTGTGAAATGATGTGATGAACATTCATCCGAAGTATAGAATTACGATCAAAGTCATTATGTTTATATTTCTATAACATCATACGAAGTAATCTTTATCCTTAGACCATGAGATCATGTTAATTGCTGACATCAGAAGAGTAACTTGATAACATCAAACGTCACACCGTAAAAGGGTGACTATAAAGGTGAGTTCAGATACTCCGAATATGTTATGTTGAGGCTCATGGATCAAGAGTGAAATTTGTCAATCTCGATGACAGATAGATATTCTCTGGGCCCTCTCGGTGATATCACATTAAGATAGCTTGCAAGCAAGTGATGTGATCACTAGAATGTTATATCACGGGAACGAGAAAAGAGTGCATGTCGGTAACGAGATCAAACTAGGTATTTGGATACCGATGATCAAATCTCGGAGATGTTATATATCTTGAGACAAAGGGATTAAAGTACTAGCGTTAAAGGTTCTCACGATCACAGAAGTCATCGTTGAATGTGTAGGAGTCAGTATGGATCTCCACGTCCCACTTCTGATTATTGATTTGAGAGGAGTCTCAATCATGTCTGCATTATTCGTGAACCATAGGGTGACACATTTAAGGGTTGCCAAACACCATTTTGGAGCACATATGTTTCAGACGAAAGAATTGCAAAGCGCTGGAATTATTTCGATGGAAACCGGAATTGTTTCGGGTGAAATTGCAGAAACTGGTTCTGCATGTGATATTGAAATGTTACAAGGGGTTTTATGTGAATGTTTGTTAATTAAAGTAATTAACAAAATTATGAATAAAATAAACAAAAGAGTTTTATGAAATGAGAGTTGCATTAAATTTGGTGGAAATTTAATGCATGTGAGTGGAACTTTGGGTGGAGGCTAAATTGATGTGAGTGGAGATTCCACCACATGAATGAGGAAGAGGTGGGGGCACCCCCCATGGGCGCCGGCCATGGGAGGGGAGGAGCCCCCTCTCCTATAAAAGGCCCCCTCTCCTCCCTCACAAAGCACACCTCCTCGTGAAGGATCTCTCTCCCCCTCTAGATATATTCCCCCATGGTCTCGGATTAGCGAGATACATGTTCCCGGTGGCATTGCGTCTGGAAGGAGTTGCTGCTTCTGCTGATTCGCTGGAGCAACGAGGTAGACGTTGTTCGGTGGCCTGAACGTGTGTGCGAGGATGGATGCGTTGCTGATTTGCGGCACGAGGACTTCCAGATGATCTTGAGATCGGCAAGCGTATGACTACATCATCCACGAGTTCCAACTCGTTAACAAAGCCTTGTTGTCTTCGAGGGTAAGTTCTCTATGGATGTATATCCACCCATTGCTTGTATCTAGTAGATAGATCTTGGCATATAGTTCTCATCGTAGGAATTTTTTTTTCTATGCTGCGAACCCAATAGAAGCCACTCCCGCAACCGCCTCAACAATGGCCACAACCATGATAACCACCACAATGGTGGGAAGCGCAAGGGCAAAAATAGTGAGATCATCGCCAAAGCAAACAACAGTTAGCGTGACTTCAAGCGTGACCGCCGTGGCAACATGAACTTCCATGGGAAGAAGCTCACCATGGACTAGCTACTGGATGGCCCGTGCGTCATCCACAACAGGGATGGATGCCTCATCACCCACATGACCATGGATTGCATTAGCTTCAAGCAGATCGAGAAGTCCAAGCGGAAGCTCGGTGGTAAAGACGTCGCACTCGACAACAATAAAGACAAGGAGGATGACATGGGTATGATTACTCGGATGCTCTACCCTACATTGGGTAAAAGGCTTACGACCCATAAAAATTCCAGATAATAGCTCAATGAAGCAACCGACAGAGACTTTGACTGTATTAGGAAAGAAACCACGAACATACATTATGTTGGTATTGTAATAACGCATGTATGAAACCTATCCGCATACAGCTTTGAGACCCGACCTATTATCTATAGGACGGGAGAAGCCCAAGCGAGGGTACTCGGAAATCTAGAGGACAACTTGTAATAGAGTGTTTTTCCAATATTCAGGCGACTTTGATTCCATTGTTTTCCCTAACATCCGACGAAATCCCCAGCGTTCTCTTTTCCGCAAAACCCCAAGTCCATCACCATGGGCATTGCCGAGGTTACCCCTCGTCAATTGGCGCCGTCTGTGGGAAATCTGAACGCTGGAAGTACGGATTCGGTGGAATGCTCTCTACCAAGCATCAACTCGACGAAACAAAATCCATGCCCGCCCACCCTTGTATTGGTACCCGCTAATTTTAACGGCGGATCCGATCTAATCATCGGAAGCCTCCACTTCCAAGTAGACAACATGCAAGAATCACACCCTTCGGCGCTGATCGCATCAGAGCTATCGGTGGAAAAAGCCACACCTATAGCAGTACCAGCATCGCCCTTTGGATCCTCCATAGACATCATAGCTCAGATCGGAACAGGAAAAGAAGGTCACTAACCAAACTCACCACATGGAGCAAACCCGACAAACTCAGAACCCGAAGAAAGCAGCGAAAACATCGACTTTGAAGAAAGAATGGCAAAAATTTATCCAGAAATACGATCCCAGAGTACTACCAACACACCAGTAGAAACAAAAGATGATGCCGTCAGGCCACACATAACACGCCACCAAGTGTACATGATCAACGGAGATACCTCAACACCACACGACGAAAATGGTAATCCTATCATAAACCCCGATGATATTCTATCAGATGACCATGCAGGAAACCATGGAAACGGAGGAGAACACAGAAATGGAGGAGAACACGACAATTGAGGAGAACACGGAAATGGAGGAGGAACAGCATATAATCGCATAGTCGAAGGACGAGGCGGAGAACCTCACACAAGAGAGAGAGACCAGGACTTCAGCTACCAGTGTCGGCATGGCAAAAAGCAAGGGAGGCAATTTCAGGAGCAGTCCCAATGACAACAGATGCTTCACATGAGGATCTACTGGCATACCAATATTTGTTCCACCACAAGAAAAGAGACCTACTGCGGATGCAAAGACAGCTCGATGAAAGAAAAAGGCTAGCTGACGAATCGAGTTTACGACGGGCCCAATTAAGCTCTACTCGAGGGTCAAGGAGTGTGCCAGGAGCAACACCGCCAAGAAGGACGACATCTCGATTACAGAATATTCCCGAAGAAGAAAGTTGTGGAATTATCCGAGATCTCGATCTATCATTCATGTCAATTGATCAAGCAGGAAACATCAAAGCAAAACAGCTCAAGCACCCATTGTGGCCGCGCAAACATATCTGATCACCACTCAATCCGCACCCAACGATCCACGCGCAGCCCTCCACCGCTCCGCCCAGATGAACCTCAGCATGGTAGGGCCTCACTCGCGGAAGCAGAAAAAGGACTCACACAAAGATCCCCACACCGTCACAACAGTCCTCGGCAAGTAGGACACACCCGGCGATCTCGATCACCACACCAGGCACACCTTGTAGGATCTGAGCCGCGAAGCAACACAAGGAATGACAACACCCGACACAAGAGTAGTGGACCTAGAGACGAAAGCCGCACCTGATGATATCAAGATGGAGATGACGAAGACGACCATGGGCTATGCGGGGCTAGTTGTTTCACGCAGAGGATTCGCAAAGCCTCGGTACCCAAAGACTTTAAACTTCAACATGACTAACACAAATACGATGGGCTCTAGGAACCCGAAGCTTGGTTAGCAGACTATCTAGCCACCGTCAAATTACAGGGCGGCTCCACAACTACTGCAATGCAAAGTCTACAACTACACCTCACCGGTGCTACAAGATCATGGTTGAAGCAGTTACCCGAAGATTCAATTGGTAGCTGGATCGATCTGGAAAATAAATTCATCCGACATTTCCATTCTACATTCAAAAGACCAGCATCCTTGGAGCAGTTGCGAGCGTGTAAACAAAAATCTGGAGAATCAATAAGAGCATTCATACAGCGATGGAATATTATTAAAAACTCAGCTGAATCCATATCCGATGAAAGGGCCATTGACGCCTTCAACGATGGCCTCCATCATCGAGAATTCATAGAAGAGCTGGGTCGGGTTAAACCAAAGACAATATCACAGTTAATGGAAATAGCAAACCGCTGGGCTGATGGAGAAGACGCGCTACATAATAAGCGCGCACGGTCACCCGAAGAAGATAGGGATAAACGCGGCAATGACAGAAGACGAAGGAACAACAATGGGAACACGGGAATAAGTTATGTTGCAGCAGGTTTTTCGGGTGAAGGTAACAACAGAAGTAACGACAATAATGATAGATATCGTCAGAACAGGGACGATGTCGGCGGAAGCCAATCCGCATAGCGGTATCCGCCAAGAGAACGAGACACACCTATGTCCGCAATACAAATGCTGGAGGGACCCTGTAATATGCATTTTTACGTCGACTCAGCAGGAAGACGACAATCCAACCACCTTATGAAAGACTGCCGGACATTCCTGAAAATGCAGGAGTTGTGCAATGCAAAGGTAGCCGAAGCAGCAAATCGAGGATACACATCCACGCCCGGTGCACCACCACAAAATTTAGACGATCAAAACAACGAGTACCCCTGATCAAAAGGAACAATGTCTATGATTCTGAAAGGGCGTCCACCCAATAGAATTCAAAAGCTCATCACAAGACAAATCAATATGGTGGAAACATTAACATCAGCTACACCCGAATATCTCCATTGGTCAGAGCAAGAAATCAAATTCAGCAGAGCAGATCACCCACTATGGTCCCACGACTAGGTCATTCAGCCTTGATAGTCAAAGCACAAATTGGTGGATTCGATATGAGCAATGTCTTCATGGATGCAGGAAGTAGCATAAATCGGATCTACGCTAAAACATTGCGAACAATAGGCTATCCCCTGGATAATCTCGCTCCAACAGAAACCTCTTTCCACAGAATAGTACGAGGTAAAGCCGAAATCCCTTCAGTCAAAGTTTTTCTTGACGTTGTTTTTGGTTCCAAGATAAATTTCAGGCGAGAAAGACTCAAATTCGAAGTCATGGATTGGCCATCACAATACCATGCAATCCTAGGATGGCCAGCCTTTGCACGATTCATGGCAGTGCCACATTACTAATACTTAGTAATGAAAATGCCAACACCAAAGGGAATTATCACGGTACAAGGAAGCTTCACACGTGCGGACAGCTATGATCGAGAGTTTAACAAAATTTCTGAATCTTTCAGGATGGCAATAGAGTTTGAGCAACTCAAAATTTCAGCAAACGAACAACCTCTGGAAATAGCACGTGTCAATCTCGATCAGGCTTTTCACACGGCAAAATACACATAAGAAGTACAGATCCACCACGCTGACCCAACAAAAACAACATTTGTGGCTTCTAACCTTGATCCCGCATAGGAAAGCACACTCATCGAGTTCCTCCATGAGCATTGGGAGATTTTCGCATGGCTACCCTCTGACATGCCGGGAATCCCCAGGGAACTCGCTGAGCACGCATTAAATCTAGATCCAAAGGGGAAGCTAGTAAAACAACCGCTTCGACGCTATGTAGAGCCAAAACGAAAGGCCATTGGAAAGGAACTCCATCGCCTAACCGATGCCAATTTTATCAAAGAATTAACAAAATCAGAGTGGCTTGCAAACCCAGTATGTGTTCCGAATAAATACACTACGGAACTTCAGATGTGCATTGACTTTACTGCATTGAACAAACATTGTCCAAAAGATCACTTCCCATTGCCGCGAATCGACCAAATAATCGATGCAACTGTGCGATGCGAACATCTTTCTTTCTTGGAGGCTTACTCAGGTTACCACCAGATCAGGATGAAGGAAGAAGATCAGGAGAAAACAACGTTTATCACGCCTTATGGCGTATTTTGCTATACAACAATGCCGTTTGGCCTCAAGAACACTGGAGCAACATATCAGCGGATGATGCAGAAGTGCCTAGGAAGCCAAATAGGCACAAACGTGCAAGTATATATTGATGAAGTCATAGTTACCACAGGTCAAGGATTTGTGTTAATAAAGGACCTAGAAGATTCATTCAGAAATCTTGACAGGTTTAGCATCAAACTGAACTTGAAGAAATGTTCCTTTGGAGTCCCGGCTGGCAGCTCCTCAGATATTTGGTATCAGCTAGAGAAATCGAGGCTAATCCCAAAAAAATACAAGCAATCCTCACAATGAAGAAGCCAACAAATCTACGTGGTGTACAGCAATTGGTGGGACGAGTGGTGGCTCTAAGTCGTATTATTGCAAGATTAGGAGAAAAAGCGCTGCCATTCTACGCCCTCATGAGAAAATTAGAAAAATTCGAATGGACGGAAGAAGCTCAGCGTGCTTTCGAAGATCTTAAAAAGACACTTTCGACATCTCCTATCGTCGTGTCACCAAAAGAAAAGGAACCTCTGCTCCTTTATATTGCTGCCACACATCAGGTGGTCAGCACGGTCCTGGTCGTAGAACGACCCGAAGAAGGAAAAACCCATGGCGTGCAAAGACCAGTTTACTTCCTGACCGAGGTTTTATCGCCATCTAAACAAAGGTACACACACTACCAGAAATTAGCATATGGGGTATTTATGACCGCAAGAAAGCTACGCCACTATTTCTCGGAGCACCCGATCACAGTGGTCAATGAGGCACCTTTGTCAAGCATCCTCAACAATCTAGAAGCAATTGGGCGTGTTTTTCTATGGGGCATCGAATTATCCCCTCGGAATATCACTTATGAGAAGTGCAAATCAATTAAGTCACAAGTTATACCAGATTTCATCATAGAGTGGACGGAATTGCAATGTGCGGGTCCACTAGACCTTTCTAGCACCTGGACAATGTACTTTGATGGATAAATAAGAACGGAGGGAGCAGGAGCAGTAGTCATACTAATATCACCTCTAGGCGACAAAATGCGCTATATTCTTTGGATGAGCTTTATAAACGCATCCAATAACGAAGCGGAATACGAGGCCCTGTTGCATGTCATGTGGATGGCTAAAGCTTGCGGTGCAACTCGCCTCAAAATCTTTGGAGATTCTAATCTTGTGGCACAACAGGCAATGAATAAATGTGATGCTGTCAACAAAAATATGGTTGCTTATCGCGACCTATATAGCATCATGGAGGCTCAATTTGATGGGTGTGAAGTATCACATATAGGAAGAGCAAGCAACGAGGAAGCCAAAAATCTAGCAAACATCGGATCATTGTGTTTACCAATACCACCTGGATTTTTTTGGGAGGAGATAGTGGAGCGATCAATCAAAGCGAGAAGAGTCTCCGAAGTCGTAGCACCAAAAACAGGGAAAAAGAAGCATCCGCAAATAGAGTCGGGGGCTCCTTCAGAAACCAAGAACATAGAAGAGGCCATCGAAGAAGAACAAGAAATCACAGAGGTCATGCTAATTGACCCAACCTAGATGCATCCGTAGATAGAATATATGACTAAGGGAGAGCTACCAGAGGATGTGATAGAAGATCGGCAAATCACCCAACGATCGAAGGCTTTCAGGATAATCAAAGGAGAACTAACAAAGCAGTATTTTGGGTGTGTTGCAACATTGCGTAACACCCGAAGAAGGAAAAATTATACTAGATATACATGAAGGAGTCTGTGGTCACCATGCTAGTAGGCGAGCAATTGCTGCAAAAGCATTCAGGGCAGGATTTTATTGGGTCACTGCAGTACAAGATGCAAAAGACATTGTCAGAACATGTGAAGCATGTCAACGATTCGCCACAAAGCCCGGAGCACCCGCTGCTGAGCTGAATCCCATACCATTGGCTTGGCTTTTCGCTTAGTTGGGACTCGACATGGTGCGAAAACTTCACAAATCATCGCCAGGAGGACACGTCTTTCTGCTAGTAGCAGTCGACAAATTTACTAAATGGATTGAAGCAATGTATGTCACTAACCAAGATGGAACTTCGGCTGTGAATTTTATAAAATTCATAGTATTTTGGTTTGGTGTACCGAACAACATCATCATGGATAATTGGACCAACTTCACTTCCAATGAGTTCAAGGAGTACTGCCAGGAGATGGGCGTCAAAATAAGCTACGCTTCGGTGGATCACCCACAAACAAATGGATAGGTCAAAAAAGCTAATGGACTAGTTACCGTTGGACTCAAAAAGAGAATACTGGCACCACTTGACAGAGCAAAAGGAGCATGGGTGGATGAATTGCCATCCGTGTTATGGAGTTTATGTACAACTCCAAATAATTCGACACAAGAGACACCTTTCTTTTTGGTCCACGGTGCGGAAGGCGTGCTTCCAGTTGAGGTGTCACACGAATCGCCAAGAGTAGCTGCATATAATGAAGAATAATCAAGAGAAGCACTTGAAGATGATGTGGTTGCGCTTGATGAAGCTCGAGACGAAGCCCTCCAAAGAGCAACTATGTACCAGCAAAACCTGCGTAATTACCATAGTAGAAGCTTGCGGCCTTGGTACTTTTTAGTAGGGGACATAGTTCTTCGCCTCGAGAAAAACGGCCACAAAAAAGCTAGAATAGCCATGGGGAGGATCATACATCGTCACATAAGTTTTTCTTGGAGGAGCATATCGACTACAAGACAAGAAGACAGGAGTAAATTACTCAAATCCATGGAACGTAGCACAGCTACAACGCTGTTACGCATAAGATTATTTGCAATATGATAAGAGTCACAGTTCGGCTTATCAGCCAAGATGTCAAGAAGAAAAGGCTAAAACATCCATCCGCTAAAAGAATAATGTACCGTTGACTTCTGCCATATATATAAAGAGATAAGTTATTAATCTTTTTATTTGTTCAAAAGATTAATACTTTCTATCAAGCTAACAGTAACTATGAGCCTATGTACAGATACAGGCATCCGGACATAGCCTCGGGGATACTCCCATCGGGAGCGCTAGCGCGCACCCGATAGAAATTCTTTGAGTTCTACACCAGTGTATCCTCAAAAAAGTGTTACTCCCATCGGGAGATAGTGTAAAATAATAAAATTATCTAATCAGAAATATTGGTGGTCCAGCAGGCCAACCGCCAATCAAGCCAAAAAACTTCGGATCACGCTCAGACAAGAGAAAAAGTCTGAATGCCATGTTCAGAAAAATGAAGGTAAGAACATAGGATTCGTCCTGTGTCGCCTGGTAATCGCACAAGAATGCGCTCTGCTAGTAAAAAATCCGTATCAACAATACGATGAAAAATCCCGACGGACGCGTTGGGTACCCGATAAAAAATAGAAAACTGGAATTCATTATTCGGTAAGACCTCAGCGGCTCGAGCTAAATTACGCTAGTTACAATTTCCGGATTCAAGCCTGGGGACTTGAGTTTGATGTAGGTCGACCTTGTTTTTGGCCAGGAGCAATTAACTGATTCCTGATCCATCGGAAGCATCAGACTCGTTGTACGAAAATCCCTACAAAATTAAAAATCAAGAAACAAAAGAAGGAAGAAACAAGACTTTGAGACTCAACCTGAAACTGTGGTTCAGATAGAGTCTCGAGGGCTACTGACATGGCTATGATTACTCAGATGCTCATTATTTGCTACCCTACATTGGGTAAAAGACTTACAGCCCATAAAGATTCCAGATAACGTCCCAAGGAAGCAACCGACATAGACATTTACTGTATTACGAAAAGAAACCACGAAACGACATTATGTTGGTATTGTAATCACGCGTGTATGAAACCTATCTACATACAGCTTTGAGACACGACCTATTATATATAGGACGGGAGAAGCCCAAGTGAGGGTACCCAGAAATCGAGATGACAACTTGTAATAGAGTGTTTTTCCAATATTCAGGCGACTTTGATTCCATTGTTTTCCCTGACATCCGACGAAATCCCCAGCATTCTCTTTTCCACGAAACCCCAAGTCCATCACCATGGGCATTGCCGAGGTTACCCCTCGTTAGAGGACGACAAGGTTTCGGCAAAGAGCTCGGGTCAATCCACACGTTCATCGAGATCGCTAATAGGGGAGATAGTAAACTACTCTCCAGCACAGTCATAGTAAACATGATTGTAATCGATGCAACATGCTACCTCGACTGGTCCGAGCAGCCGATCACGTGGAGCCGTGCTGACCACGCCCCTCACATAGAGGAGCCGAGGTGAGTCGCACTCATCATATGGACAAAAATCCATGACTTCTGGCTAAGCAAAATTCTATGGACAACAGAAGCTCCATCAACATCCTCTACTATGACACCTTCTAGCGCCTCAACCTCACCGATGACATGATGCAGCTGGACGTCACCATGTTCCACGAAATCGTGCTAGGTCGGATCGCCTTCCCCGTCGGTCGGATCACATTTGAGGTAACCCTTCCGGACGCCAGCTAACTTCCGCAAGGAAAGGATCATCTTTGAGGTCGTAAACTTCAAGAGCCCCCACCACTATATCATGGGGCGACAAGCATTCACCAAGTTTATGCCGGCCCCACACTACGTGTATAATATGCTAATGGCAAGGCCCAAATGCATCATCACCATCCACGGTGACCCTGCCAGGGTCATTGAGTGCAGGGACTTGAGCGCCAAGGTCGCCCACACCTTCATCGCCTCCGATGAGCTGGAGCAACTCAAGATCAACGTCAACTTTGGCAACGTCACTATCCTCAAGCCCCCAACAGTCGAGTCGATGGAGCCTTCTGCATCAACCTTCTAGGTGGCCAAGGACACCAGAAAGATCTATTTGGTGGAGGGCGACTCCTCCAAGAAGGACACCATTAGGACTAACCTTAGTCCCGCATAGAAATGCGCGTTCGTCAAGTTCCTCCGTGAGAACCGGGACATCTTCGCAAGCACAAATTCCGACATGCCTGGTGTGCCTCCGGAACTCGCCGAGTGATGGCCCAAAAAATATCGAGCACGTTGGGGAACCCCAAGAGGAAGGTATGATGAGCACTGTAGCAAGTTTTCCCTCAATTATGAAATCAAGGTTATCGAACGAGTAGGATCAAGGAAACACCTCCAAGGTGTTGTTGCCAACTTGGAATCCTGCACAACACAACCACCGAACTTTTCCCCCAACTTACAATGAGGTTGTCAATCTCACCGGTTTTGCCGAATACAAAGGATTAAACGTATTGTGTGGAAGAAAGTTAAAGTTTGCAGAAAGTAAACAGAAAATAGTAAACAGTTGCAGATTGATGATAAAAGAAAGGACCGGGGTCCATAGTTCACTAGTGGTGGTTCTCCTTAAGATAGATGACATGTTGGGTGAACAAATTACAGCGGGGCAATTGACAAACATCGAGAAAGCATACAAGCATATACTAATCATCTTGACTCCTTTGAGATTTGATTGGGCATTACAACATTATACACAGATCGTAATCCAACTGCATCTATGAATAATAATCCACCTTTAGGTTATCATCCGAACCCCCTCTAGTATTAAGTTGCAAGCAACAGATACTTGCATTACGCATTGCGTGTAAAGTAAACAATACGATTGTTCTGTGAACAAAGGATTGTTGTTTTCTCCCTAGTAGCAACAGCACATCGAGTACCTTAGAGATTTTTGTCACTTCCCCAGATTACTAGAGGCATGAACCCACTGTCTAGCATAAATACTAACTCTTGGAGTTGCTAGCATCTACTTGGCCAAGATAGCTACTAACAACGGAAAGCATGCAAGATCACAAATAACGAAGACATGATAGAATCAATAATCAATCTGAAATAGCATCTCAATATCCATCGGATCCCCGCAAACACAACATGTATGATTACAGATAGATAATCTTGATCATGAACGGAGCTTACAAGATCTAAAGATGATAGCACAAAGGAGAAGAACCAACCATCTAGCTACTACATGGACCCGTAGTCCAAGGATGAACTACTCACGCATCACACCAGAGGCTTGCATGGTAATGCAGAAGGCCTCCAGGGTGAATTCTCCCCTCTGGTAGGGTACTAGGAAGAGCTTCAGATCCCTCCCGATCTAGGGATGGATATGACGGTGCCTATAGACTCTTTCGTGAAATTTTTGATCGGGTCCTTAGGGTTTCTGTATCGGAGGCATCTTATAGGCGAAAGGGGAGGCCGAGGGGGTGCCCTAGGCGGCCACACCACACCCTGGCGTGGGTCAGGCCTAGCCGCGCGGCCAGGTGGTGTGGCGGCCCTTTGACCCCTCTCCGTCTCGTATTCTAGCTCCGTGTCCCCCGCGGTGAAAAACTGACTTTGGCTTTTGTCCCATCCAATTCCGAGAATATTCATTTTCTGACTTTCCTAGAACCAAAAACAGCAGAAAATAGGCAACTGGCACTATGGCATCTTGTTAATAGGTTAGTCCAAGAAAGTATATAAAAAGTACTCCAAAGTGTGGAAAAAACATAAGAAAGTAGATACAAACCAAGCATGGAACATCAAAAATTATAGATACGTTAGCAACGTATCAACATCCCCAAGCTTAACTCCTGCTCGTCCTCGAGTTGGTAAGTGATAAAAAGAAAGAATAATTTTTGAGGTGACATGAACCATCATAAACTTGATCAAAGTATTTGTAAAACATTGATAGTTGGGATCATAGTACTTCAACATAGCATGAAAGATAAAGTTCTAACAATAAGACATAGCAACTATGTTGCAACATGAAAAGGCACAAACAAAAGATTCATGAATAACAATGCTTTGCACGACGTTTGTTTTTTTCACATAAATAAAACATAGCATAGTGGAATTCAGCTTGTCCCTCATAGGGTACCAAACATAAATGCATAGGACACCTTCAAAGTTCATAAGAGTGACTAGATACAAATAGTTGAAGAACAAGCAATATCAAAGTTATGCATCAATCAACAAGTCTTGGGACAATGCACATAGAACTAAGAATGGCCACTATGCTCTCAAAATAGGTGCATAAAGATAGAAGGTGGATACTCAACATAAAAGTAAAAGAAGGGCCTTCATAGAAGGAAGTAGGGATTCAAGTCTCATAAAGAGCTTCCAAAAATTATCGTACTTATTAGCTTTCAGCTCTCATTGCCCCTATCATAAGCATCTTTAGGTGATTAAGGTTAAAGTGACACAACTAAGAGGATATGCTTTACAAGTTATAAGCCGAAATATCATGCCCCTTACTTACGAAGACCGAACCTCATGCTACTCAAATTCAGTCACAAGTAATCTCTTGTCATTGTAAGTACATATGTATAATAGAGAACCGCCAACGGGGTACCCCTTACACATGATACATGAGCTATCCCATAATCAAAATGACAAGGCAAGCAGACAATGAGCATCTCAGCGATCTCTTTATTTGCTATTTGCATAGGTTTTTATTGAGGACGCTTCATAGAGTGCTCATTATGGTTATGCTGCAAGTTTCCACCATGATTAGGCATGGCTTAGGATAGCGGCCTAGGCGTTTCTCTAACACACATACAAACGCCATGATCTTACAAGTTCCCCTTTTATTTCATATCGCAGGGATCCATAAGCAAAAGAACATGATATCAATGGGGTACAATGTACAAGTGCAATGTTGAAAGCGTTCCCCATGATACATGGTTATGCTAAGTTCAACTTATAAAGCGCGAGCATATACACAACAAAGATGGATGCAATGGTTCAGGTTTATTAAATGCAAGAAAGTAAAGTGTGCCATCAAGTTCGTGAGAGCTTTAATCACTAATTTTCACATAACAAGTTTAATTCGGAAGGTAGACAAAAACATTAATATACTTGGAATAGAAAATGCTAATAGGTAGGTATGGTGGACTCTTTGGAATAACTTGGTTTTAGGAGTTGGATGCATGAGTGGAACTCATACTTGGTTATGGAGGCTAGCAAAAGACTCGGAGCGACCAACTAAGAGAGCAATAATGGCCATAATCATGCAGAGCGAGAAAACATCATTAATCAAAGCATAAAATGATATTACAAGTCGAAAACTAAAGGATCATAAAGGCTATGGTGACTTGGGATAGTCATAACATGGTGTGAGCATGCGCCAAGTCAACCAAAATAAAGCATCAAAGGAGAATACCATAATACTATGCTTTAATATGCTAAAACAACACATGATTCTTCCAAGGCACATTAAGCAATATCAATTGTTTATAACAAGTCATGCTACAGCAAAGATCACTAAGCATAAAGCCAAAAGAATATCAAGCATGGCATGACAAAGCATGGGCCACAATCAAAAACAAGCTCTCTTTACCACTTAAGCATGAACTTTCCTACTCTTTTTCGAATCCAAACCAAACTATTTGAAAACCAATGTATGAAAGAGGGGGTCCAACCAATTTATTCATTAAACTAAGAAAACCAAGCAAACGGAAAAAATGAAGACGCTCCAAGAACAACACAACTGTGCATGAAACAATAAAAATGAAGTGTTTGGAAGAAACCTGGGATTTTTATTGATGAAGAAGGGGATGCCTTGGGCATCCCCTGGCTTTCACGCTTGTACCTCTTAAATATTTCTTGGGGTGACACGGGGTGGCATCCCCAAGCTTGATCTTTAGTCCATTCTTCATCTCATTACATCATTCTCTCCATACACCTGAAATTTTTCCTTCATACAAAACTTCACACAATCTTTATTAGCAACATTAGTGTACTCAAGATAATAAGTCTTTGGGTTTATGTAACATCCCAAATTTTGCAATTTCAGATGTTACTAGTAAGCATGCATCATATCATTGCATCATGGCATCACATATCGAAAAATTTGCATCGGGTAATTCTCAAACCCCATAGTCAATTATAGACAAAAGGGGGTAAAACCTTTTAAACCACCAAAACCTTTGCAAAAGGGTTATTTTATAGTCCTATTAACCCTCTTATTTTTACAAAATTTTAGAGACCAATTTCGTCTAATTCGGAGTCCGTTTGCAAAAGTTATTAAACAAATAGCAAATCAGAAAATAATAAAAAGGAATCAAAAAAACCTAATCTAACTGGGCCGGCTGAGCCAGCCCGGGGCTACCTGCCGCCCGCCTGGCCGGGTGGGCGACGCGTAGCCGGCCCGCTAGCCGCCAGCAGCCCGCCAGCGACCTGCCCCGTGCCCGCAGCCGCCGACAGGCGGGGACCACCTGTCAGCTGCCTCCTCCCCGAGTCCAGGTCGAGCCCGACGCCGCCGCCGCGCCAGCGCAACCGCCGCCGACGATTCCGGGGCGGACTCCGCGACCCCCGCGCCAAGTTTTCGCCCCTATATAAGCCGGGCACGCCTCCCCAAGCAAACCCTAGCTTTTTTTCTCCGCCGCCGCCGATTGCTCGCCGGAGCACCGCCGCCTCCACCGCCAGCAGCCGCCGCCCACCGTCGCCCCGGGAAGGGGGGACCGCCGTCGCCCCGAGAACGCGACCGCGACGAGGAGCCGGTCCCCGTCGTCTAGCTCGCCGGGCCGGAGGAGCACCGCCTCCGACCATCGCCGAAGGAGCGCCGTCCGCCGCCACCGCCAGTCGCCGCCCACGGTAAGCAGCCGCCGCCCACGGTAAGCAGCCGCCGCCCTTCCCCCTCTCTGACCGTCGGATCTAGATCCGACGGCCCCAGATCGGTCAACGGCCCCAGCCAACCGCGTCGCGCCGCGTGGCAGCGCCACGTCGACGCCGCGCCGCGTCACGCGCGCCTCGCTGGCCCACTCACGAGCCGCCACGTGTCGCGCGTCTCTGACCCCTTGTCCCTTTTTCTTTTAAAATAGGCAAAAATAGCTCCAATCTCGTAAAATTCATAGAAATTCGAATATTAGTCCAAAAATTGCGTATGATATACCATTGGATTCATATTTTCGAGTAGAACACATATATACAATAATATTACTGTTTTGCCACAGCAATCTTGCAGTAGAATTAAAAGTTTAGATTAGAGTATTTAATTCTAGAAAATTATCTGTAGCTCCGTTTTAGTTGATTCATGTTGCGTTGGCTTTGTATCATCGAGACCTTCGGTAGAAAATTGTCATATCTTGATTAGGGTGTTCAGATCTGTATCGAGGAAGATTAGAGTTATAGATCTAGTTTTGAGCTTGGTAAATTAGGGTTTAACCCAAAATACTTAAAATCTGTGGGAAATCAATTCTAATGATATCTCCAACTCAACAACACCCCTGGTTAAAACCCTTGGTCGAAATCAAATCCATCCTTGCATATTACCATGTTGCATGCATGCATAATTGACTTCGTGACTTGTTTTGTGCAATTTGTAATTGGACCCATGTTTGTTTCGTTAGATTGCTCGGAGTGCGCTGAGGAGTACTGTTGTGTAGATTGCTGCTCGGATCAAGGCAAGTTACACCACTTGTTCATGTTATGTCCCATTTTTGACTATACATGTTTTACTCTTCAAATTCTGTAGTATGCATGCGTAGGTTTTTGGTAGAATTTCTTAGTATTATTTTGCAAGTACGGTTTTGTAGTATGCCATGAGTAGCTCTATGCTTAGGATTTTCTATCCCAATAGGTTATCCTGTTGTTCTAGGTTATGCTTGCTATGCTATATACTTATATATATCAAATACCGTTGGGAGGGTTCGAAAGACTCAAGAATTTTCTATGTATGATAGCTCTCTCGAGCGAAATTTTCTTCTCCAAAACCCCTTCAAAATAAAACTAAGTTTTCTTCTAGGCGGAATGGTTGTCGGGACAACGAGTGAGATTTTGGTGGAGGACGGCCGCCCAGAAATCAAAGAAGTCTGCCATGTTTCAGAATTCAGAAGCTTCCCGTGCAACCACAATACATATAGGCTCTGTCTTGGCTTAGTACTTAGTGGGAAACCTCACCGGGGTACCAACATTTGGAGGTTCTTGGCACGGTTGGATCCAGCTGGTAGAGGGGCTACTAAGGGAAGGCTTCGCCATGGTCTTGTCTGTAAAAGGACTTGATCATGGATTGTGGGGAATGTGCACAACCTCTCGAGAGTATTGCAATCTGATCGATCAGTCGTGTTCACGGAAACAGAACAACGTTGAGCATCTGAAGGATGGAGCCTCTGGAAGATCTTCCTCTCTCTCTTTTTCAAACTTAACGTTTTATAAACCCCAGGGCGTGAGTAATATCGCCATTGGGTGGGATTTTGGGAACTTGGTGCGTAATATCCAAGTGCTAGGTTGATTTGGGCACTTGGTGAGTAATATCCACGTGTTCCATTCAACCCTATACTATTTATCAAAGTTTACAAAGTAGGAAAAACTTTCCTCCTCTTTTCTTATTACACTGGTAAAATTGGCTTTACGCAAATGAACCCCAGAGCCTACTCTTAGCCTTGCATGTAGTGATATTCTTACTCTTTCCTTGGTGTAATTTGCCAATACATTCAAAGTATTGACCCAACTTGTTGGCTGCACGTCTTATGTGCAGAATCCGAAGATTGAAAGGTGCGTAGGGATCACGGGTCTTCACGCAGCTAGCCCGAGGCGTTGATGGACTCGAGTTTTACTTAGTTTCCGCTGTTTTATTTGAGCTAGCTATAAGCTATGCAAGTTGTAATAATTATACTATGGATTATTCGTGTAATAATGACCTGTGTTTTACATGATATTCATCGATTGTGAAGTGCTAGCTATTGATCCAGGGACTAGCATGATAATCACAGGGACTTAGGATCCTTAACGATCCGAGGTCGCAACAATTTAGTTTCAACACCAATAAAATTTCCATTAAAACACAAGCTATTGAAGTACTTCCCTCAAAAAGCTCAACTCCGCAAAGAGAACTCAAAAAGGAACCAACAAGAAGCAAATGCAAATAATGGCAGAAATCTGTCAAAACTGACCAGCAGGTAAAAACCAATTTTTTTCGAAGACCTTCTGTTGTTCAAATCGAAAAGTGTTAAACTAAATAAATATAGATAACAACCTAGGGAAGAAGCAAAAAAATGCACGCCTCAAAATGACGTACAGAGATTTTACATGAATTTTTACAGTGAAGCACAAAAATCTGTTTGGGGACAATAACTTTCCCAACCATTACTTCTCTCTCATTAGAGGTTACTCTTGGCACAAAAAGCAAATAAAAAGGATAAGGAGCGGTTATTACTGAAGTAATAACTTCCAAGACTCATCTAAAACTTTTGGGTTATCTCCCAATAAGTACTTTTCGTTAACGCCTTTGAGTTAGGCATAAGAAGCAAGATAAAGAATCAAGTGTTCTCAAATGAAGAAGCATTAAGAGCAAATTTTGTTTTCATAGGAGAGGCAAAATAAATCTTTTCTCTCTTC
This sequence comes from Avena eriantha, assembly GCA_910589775.1. NCBI lineage: Eukaryota > Viridiplantae > Streptophyta > Magnoliopsida > Poales > Poaceae > Avena > Avena eriantha. Next base: position 268,114,967 of record OU342744.1, read on the forward strand.
TTAGGGAAGTGTTCTATACCTTTCTTGAGTGGGAGTTTATATTTAATGGTGCCTTCTTTCATATCAATAATGGCAACAACAGTTCTAAGAAAAGGTCTTCCCAAAGTAATAGGACAAGAAGCATTGCATTCAACATCCAAAACATAGAAATCAACGGGGACACATGCATTGTTAACCATAATAAGAACATCATTAATACTCCCCATGAGTTTCATCTTTTCTTCTTTAATTTTTATGAGATCATGAATAATGTGTTTTGTAAAGGCCATATTCATAGCACTAGCATTAGGACTTTTAGCAAGCTTTTGTAAGAACTTAATTACTTCAGAGATATTGCAACCATCAAGATCAAAATCATAATTATCATCTAAAGTAGTAGAGCTATTACTAGCTTTAACTCTAGTGGTAGTGACAGTAGAAACACTAATGTTTCTAGCAATTTCATCTTCTGTCTCCCACTTAGCATGCAATTCAGCTAATAATCTAACATTTTCATCAATTCTAACCTGTATGGCATTAGTATCAGCGAAGGGATTATCAATAGTTTCAGGTTTAGCATCAATTTTATTCAAAGAAGATTGAGCTTCAGCCAATGATGATATATTTCTTTCAGCATTAGAGAGTGTTTCCTCAATAGTTTTGTTGGAAGCAGTTTGTTTACTAATAAAATCTTTAAGCATAACTTTGAGTTCAGAGGGAGCACTCCTATTATTGCTGTAGGAATTTCCATAAGCATTACCATTGTTGGGAGGATATGGCCTATAATTATTATTACCAAAATTATTCCTGTAGGCATTGTTGCTAAAATTATTATTTCTTATAAAGTTCACATTAACTTGCTCTTCTTGAGAAACCAAAGAGGCTAAGGGAACATGATTTGGATCAATATGAGCTTTCCCATTAACAAGCATAGACATAATAACATCAATCTTATCACTCAAGGAGGAGGTTTCTTCAACAGAATTTACCTTTTTACCTTGTGGAGCTCTTTCAGTGTGCCTTTCAGAATAGTTAACCATCATATTATCCAGAAGCTTTGTTGCAGCACCCAAAGTAATGGTCATAAAGGTACCTCTAGCAGCAGAATCCAATAGATTTCTTGAAGAATAGTTCAACCCTGCATAAAAGTTTTGGATAATCATCCAAGCAGTCAGTCCATGAGTGGGACAATTCTTTACCAAAGATTTCATTCTTTCCCAAGCTTGAGCAACATGTTCATTATCAGATTGTTTAAATTTCATTATTTCTGACATAGGTATACCCTACAGGTACTCGAGGTTGGTATATACGGCCTAGATACGGCAGAAGCCCACGGCGTTGCCAAGGCCCAAATGGAGAACTTGAGTGGCCTACGGAGTCTTGATTGCTTGCGAGACAAGAAGAAGCTAAAGATAGAAAGTTTAAAGGGAAAACCCTAACCTATAACTGACTCGACCTGCTACCCGAGACCCAGCCTATCTATATAAAGGCTAGGAGGGGGCAGCGAGGAGGACACACAACCCTAGTTTCCACAACCCTCGCTAGATTGCATCTTCACACCATTGTAATCGTAGATTCCTTCATTAATTCCAAGAGAAGACAAGCAGGACTAGGGACCTCTATGAGGCCTGAACCTAGGTAAACCCTGCGTCTCTATGTGCTTGTTTGCTAGCCGATTGATGCTTCTAGCGCTCCCTCCTTCTCCAAAACCCAAGCCCATAACAATGGGCATTGATGAGTTAAACCCTCGTCAATTGGCGCCGTCTGTGGGAATTGGGAGTGCTGATGTCGTGGCTTCTTTGGCCCCATCAACTGCGATCTACAACTCTACAACAGTGGAGATTCATCAACTCTTCGGCGTGTTCGACTTCATCGTCCACAGGCTGGCCACTCGCCCGGCTTTCGAGTCCGTGGGTGATGGAATCAGCCTGGCAATCAGGAACCTCCGCTTCTAGGTTGGTCAGATGGGCATGCTTCGCATGCTTGATTAGCCAACAAAACCCACGATTGCTCCAGCATCGTGGTTCCCGCCACCAATCGGCACCCTCAGCGATCTCAACACCTCAGCAGCAGCTGAGAGCACGGACAGCGACATCAGTTGCGAATCCGATCTCGGTGACCTAGCAACTGAAGATGGACCCTACGGCTCCGGATCTGAAAGTTGTGGGAGCAACATCTTCCCCAACCACTTCATGTGCACCGTCATCAATGTTGGCGACACCTCCGCCAATCGCGACAACACCGGCAACGGTGGCAATGGATCCGATCCACCCAATGGTGGCATACCTAATGGCGGACCGCCCAACGGTGGCCCCACTAACGGCGGCAATGGCGCACCCGTCAACAATGGAGGGGCAGTCGAACCACCAACCATGGTGAATGAAAACATTGGGGAACGCGTGGTGATCAGGCTCAACGACAACGAGTGGGCCCGCTGTCGAGAAGCCCTACGAGGCAACCCTCTACCCTTCGGCTCCCGACAAGAACTGCTGATGGGCTACCATTGACTCCTGAAGGAGGAATACAAACGCCAAGTACATACAATCGCGCAACTCGAAGCGTGTAAAAATGCGGTAGACGAGTCGAGACTCCGACAAGCCGGGCTCTCCTCCCATGGAGGATCCTCCTCCAAGTGCAACAAGTACGTCGCTAACAAGAGGCGATCTCGATTAGCCCATGATGACCCACAAGTATAGGGGGTGTATCGTAGTATTTTCGAGGGAAGTGAAACCCAATTTATTGATTCGACACAAGGGGAGCCAAAGAATATTTATAAGCCTTAACAAATGAGTTGTCAATTCAGCTGCACCTAGAAACAATCTTGCTCACAACAGTTTATCAGTAGCCACAGTTTTGTAGTAGGAATAGTAAAGTAGCAGCACTAGTAAAGTAAAGATAGTAGTAACAATAGTAGTAAACAGTAGGATTCGAGTGCGGTAGGCATAGGGATGGATGAACGGGCATTACATGGACAAGACAATCCACATAGCAATCAGAACATAGGGCAATTGCAGATAAATAAGATAAAGCATCCAAGTACTAGATAATCCTAGGCATGTGTTCCATATATAGTCATACGTGATCGCAATGAGAACTTGCACAACATCTTTTGTCCTGCCAGCCCGTTTGCAGCGGGGCCTCAAGGGAACTACTGGCAATTAAGGTGCTCCTTTTAATAGAGCACCGGAGCAAAGCATTAACACTCCGTGAACACATGTGATCCTCACATCAAAGCCAATCCCTCCGGTTATCCCGATTTCTATCACTTCAGGGCCATTGGTTCCGGACAACAACGTGTGTATACAACTTGTAGATAAGACCATAAACAATACTATCATAATGAATCAATAACATGTTCAGAACTGAAATCATGGCACTCAGGCCCTAGTGACAAGCATTAAGCATAACAAGTTGCAACAATCCGATGCCATTACATGAACGATCTCATCCAACACATAAAGCACTAATAAAAGATACTAGGCACCATGCCCTAACAATCCGATGCCATTACATGAACGATCTCATCCAATCCCTACCATCCCCATAGCCTATAGCGGGGGATTACTCACTCATAGATGGGGGAAACATGGATGGTCGATGGAGAAGCGATGGTGATGATGATGGCGATGATCTCCTCCAATTCCCCGTCCCAGCAGGGTGCCCGAACGGAGTTTCTGTTGCTGTTTCGTGGAATCTGGTGGTGGCGGCGGAGCGGAACTCCTTTTGGAAAAACGTCGAACTCCCCAGAGTTTTTAGGTCAGAAGGCTTCTTATAGGCGAAGAGGGAGACCGAGGGGGTTTCTGGGGCGACCAGACCACCCCCTGGCGCGGCCTGGGCTAGCCCGCGCGACCAGGTGGTGTGGCCTGGGCCCAGCCCCCCGTCTTGTATTCTGGCTCCTGGAGTCTTCTGATAAATATGATTTTCAGCATATTTTCCGGGATTTTTCCTGATAGTTGATTTTCTGCACAAAAAGTAGACACCAGGGCAATTCTGCTGAAAACAGCGTCAGTCCGTGTTAGTTGCATCCAAATCACACAAGTTTAGAGGAGAAACAATAGCAAAAGTGTTCGGGAAAGTAGATACGTTTTGGACGTATCAACTCCCCCCAAGCTTAGCTTATTGCTTGTCCTCAAGAAATTCAGTTGAAAACTGAGTGCAATAAAAGAACTTTCACAAACACATTTGCTTCATATGATGTATATATTCTCAGCATGTGATCAACTACTTAGACAATTCATAATAAAGAGTATGCAAATAAGTTCACTTAATATGCAATGCAAGCTATGAAGAGATTCCAACTTAAAAATAATAAGTAGAAAGAAACATAAACATAAGCAACATTACAATGCTCATAACAAGGTATGATAGAGTGGTATCTCGCTTGCCTTTGATCTAAGGCACCTCTGAAGTTCAGGTGAAGACTAGAAGTAAAGATGTTAATGATACAAGCATCAAAGTCATAACACAAATAATCAAGTTTTGAGGCAAGCACATTACACTAAGAATGACAACTATGCTCTCAAGAAGGTGCTCATAGAATATGTGGAGACTCAACAAGGAAACGCAAAAGGTTTTGAATAGTTTGAAAGGCTTCCAAATGCTGAAAGTATGGTACTCGTTAGCTTTGAGCTCTCATTGCCCCTATCATAATCATCTTTAAATGGTTAAGGTTAAAGTGACACAACTAAGAGGATATGCTTGACAAGTTATAAATCGAAGCCTCATGCCCCTTACTTACGAAGACCGATCCTCATGCTACTCAACGTCAGTCACAAGTAAGCTCTTGTCATTATAAGTATATACGTATCATAGAGAAAATGCCAACGGGGTACCCCTTGCACATGATACAGGAGCTATTCCATAATCAAAATGACAAGGTGAGCAGACAATGAGCATCTGAGAGATCTTTTTATTTACTATGTGCATAGATTTTTATTGAGGATGCTTCATAGAATGCTCATTATGGTTATGCTGCAAGTTTCCACCATGATTAGGCATGGCTTAGGCTAGCGGCTTAGGCGTTTCCCTAACACATGTACAAACTCCATGATCTTACAAGTTCCACTTTTATTTCACACTGCCGGGATCCATAAGCAAAAAGAATCATGATATCAACGGGGTACAAAGTACCCGTGGAATGTTGAAAGCGTTTCCCATGATACATGGTTCTGCTAACTTCAACTTATAAAGCGCAAGAATATACGCAACAAAGAAGGACGCAATGGTTCAGGTTTATTAAGTGCAAGAAAATAAAGTGTGCCATCAAGTTCGTGAGAGCTTTACTAACTAACTTTCCCAAAACAAACAGACATTTTATTCGGAAGAAAACAAGGCATATTGAATATCCACGGAACAGCGAATGATGCTAATAGGTAGGTATGGTGGACACTTTGGCAATATTTGGTTTTAGGGAGTTGGAAACATGAGTAAAATACTCAGCGAAAGTGAAGGCTAGCAATAGTAAGGGAGCGACAAACGAGAGAGCAATAGCTGTCATAATCATGCTTGCAACAAAACAGGACTAATCATGGCACGAAAGTGATTCAAGATCCTCAAGGAAAAATAATTCATCGAGGCTTAACTGATTATTTCAGTCATATGCATGCATGAGCATGTGCCAAGTCAATTCAACTGAAACATTCAGAGGAGGATACCACGGTGTCATACCAAGTTATGAATAGCGTAATGCAAGCAAACATTCATATGACATGCTACAAACTATTAGCAAGCTGGAACTAATCATACAAAAGCAAGAACTACTAAGCATCCAAAGATAACATACACCCTACACGAACAGGTTAAGCATGCCCACAATGATGAGTATATGTACAAAAATGAAAACAAGTAGAGTTCGTTACCAGCCTCTTACCACACCTCAAGTTGTCATTAATTCTCATTATTGCCCTTCACTTGTGTGGCTTGGATAATAATATGAAACCAAATAACACTGAGGACTGCTGAACCCTGCAACAAACTCACAAAGCCAAAGAAGAACAACAAATATTTTTGGTGTTTTCGATTTTTAAACAAGAACCAAAAAGGGAAGAACAAGCAAAGCAAAATCTTTTTGGGTTTTTCGAATAGTTCAAACAAAGCAAAAAGGGCAAAGCAAACCAAGGCAAAAAGAAGAAGAGGCAAACCAAAGAGAAACAACAGAAATATTTTTGGTCTTTTTGTGTTTTAGAAAGCAATAGCAATGAAAGAACGAAAACTAAACAGAGAACGAAACATGAATACACAAAGTACCGACGCAACATGATAAGGAGATGAGTGCGATGCCGGCGTACCTCCCCCCAAGCTTAGGCTTTTGGCCTAAGTGGGTGTCAATCCAGGTACGGGTAAGGGTTCCAAGCAGGAGGATCATGATAAGAATGGTCGTAGTTGGTCCCTTGGGAGGAAGAAGAAGCTCCCCAATCATAGATAGGCTGCTGATATGAAGACTCCCCCTCATTCGAAGGCTGGACCGAATCATCCGTGACCTCCCTTCTAGTATCCTGCTCCTGTTGGGAGAGCTCCCCCAGGTACGTGTCAAGCTCCTCCTCAGTGAGGGACCATCCTACCCTGTTATCAAGGTTAAACAAAACATGTGCATGCAAAATAACAACACGCTCAGACTTGCTCTTTCTCCAGCCAGCTTTGAGAAAGGTTATTTCATAAGACAACTCACTCATACTAGCCCACGAGGGAACAAATTTATGATGTATCATGGAATTAAGATCAAGCCTTTCTATGGGAAATTGTAGTTCTAGATGATGAGGCACTAAACCATGCAATGCTAGTAAACGAGAAGCAATGAGGCTCCCACAAATTCCACCTTTCTCACGGTTGGCGGTAAGACGGAAAGCTACCAAAGCACCCAAGTTGTAAGACTTATCTCGTTTAAGGGCAGCAGAGATAAATGCTAGATTATATGAAGATAACATATTGGCAGTTTTCCTACCAAGAACACACTTGGCAATAAAGTAGGCAAAGTAGCGAATGGAGGGGAGATGAATGTTACGGATTTTTCCACTCTCCTTTGAGAAGCTGATCCCTTGACAAATTTTTCCGTATAAATCCATGAGTGGTGCAGGTCTCTCTTTAATACTCCAACATGATCCCCACTGAGGTACCTTAATAGCTGCACAAAAGTCATCGAGAGAAAGGTCGACAACAATATTGTAAATTTTGTAGTGGACCATGGGGTTAGGCAAAGAGTAGCTAAATTGAAAGTCCTGCACCACAGACATGGTTAGCTTCACAAATTGACAAGGTTCATCTTCCAAAAAGTGCTCCAACCCTGCATTAGAGACCAAAGTATGGAAATCTTGGAGAATTCATGCAGCTCTCATGAACTCAGAGCATGGGTAAATGGAAGGAAAAACTTCCTCCTCCCGGTGAACCTTCATGACCTCAGGCACCCATAGTTCATGTTGATTTAGTTGATGCTCATTCATTTTCTATTCTAAAATTTAAACACCTATTAAACAAGTGATTGCAAAGTGAATATAATGAAGGGTACTACTCATAGGGACTTGTAAGAGGCCTAAACATGCATTAAAACTATATCTCTAAGCATCAAACAAGCTTACAAGATCTCATAACCTGTCACCTACAACAACAAAATACTCAAGATATAATCCACTAAACACAAATCTACTTGGACAAGGGGAGGAGTCACATACCAGAGAACAAATGCTCCAAATTTCAGCAACAAAGATGGGCTGAGCAAGGAGACCGAAAAAAAATCGAGAGCAAGCACAACAAGAACGTGATTTTGAGCAATGAACTGAAGCTTACTCCAGAGAGAGAAGAAAGTGGCAGGTGAGAGAGTTAGTGGAGGGCCAGGGTGGCCCACACCATGGCATGGCGCCACCCAGGGCAGGCCGCGCCACCAGGTGGTGTGCCTGCCTGGTGGGTCCCCCTGGTACCTTCCAGGAACTCCTCTCCCCCTTTTTTTCCCGTAAAAATTTAATATGAATTTTCTGGAATTTTTTGAAAAACTTTATTTTTGGGAAACTTTCAGGCATAGAAGAATGATTTTCTGACAGACAGATTTTTTTTGGAATATGATGCAATGACAAAACAAGGCTAGAACTACAGGAGTTCTAAGACACTCTAACATGCAAGCAACTAACAACAAAGAGGAAGACTAAATGAAAACAAAAACTAAAATGGATAGAATAGAAGTAAACGGAGATAATCATAGTGAAAACATTGTTTTGTTCAACGAAATCCTTTTGTTAACAAGGTTGATCAGGTATTGTTACCAAAACAATTCCATATGAGGCAAAACTTTGTATTCCACTAATGATTATGTTACCTCTACCTTGATAGGAATGGTCCCAATCATAATAGTTTCAAATTTTTCTCTTGGTATGGGACAATATATTTCTCCAACTTGAATGCCCTCAACATGTTCAATTGAATTCAGACCATAAGTCCTTTCAATATTCTTGGGGAAATAGACAGTATGTTCCTTGTTATTAACATTAAAGGTCACCTTTCCTTGATTACAATTAATAACAGCTCCTGTAGTATTAAGAAAAAGTCTCCCAAGAATAATAGACATATTATCGTATTCAGGCATTTCAAGCACAACAAAATCAGTTAATATCAAGCAATTATGAGCCACTTGAACAGGTACATCCTCACATATACCAACATGAATAGTTGTAGATTTATCAGCCATTTGCAAAGATATATCAGTTGGTATTAATTTTTCTAGTTGAAGCCTCTTATATAGAGAGAAAGGCATAACACTAACTCCAGCTCCCAAATCACACAAAGCAATTCTAACATAACTATTCTTAATAGAGTAAGAGATAGTTGGAATCCCTGGGTCTCCAAGTTTCTTAGGAACCTTACCATTAAAGGAATAATTAGCAAGCAAAGTAGAAATTTCTTCATTAGGGATCTTCCTTTTATTCGAGACAATATCCTTCATATACTTTGAGTAAGGAGGCAATTTAATAGCATCAGTCAAAGGAATTTGCAGGAATAAAGGTTTCATCCACTCACAAAACTTATTATAGTGTTCATCTTCCTTTGACTTGTGTTTCTTATCAGGGAAAGGCATAGGTTTTTGTACCCAAGGATCTCTTTCACTACCATGTTTCTTAGCAATAAAATCTTATTTAGTGTATTTAGTATTCTTAGTGTGATTTTCAGGTTCTTCTTCAACTTTTTCTTCATTAGGAACTTCATTTTCTTCATTACCACTTTCAGTTTCAGCATCAGAAACATATATACTATTAGGATCTATAGCAGGTTCAGAGGGTTCTACAATAGTTTTATGTTTCTTTTTTCTTTTCTTACAAGTAGAAACACTATTTTCAGCTTGTTGAGAATCCTGCTCAATTCTTTTGGGATGCCCCTCAGGATATAGAGGATCCTGGGTAGCAGCACCACTTCTAGTTCTAATTTCATAAGCATGTTTTTCTTTAGCAGCATTAACTAGCAAGTCTTTTTGCACATTAATGAGTTGGTCTATTTGAGTTTGAACCATTTGAAAGTGTTTAACAATCATTTTAACATCATTAGAGGTTCTTTCCACAATATCTTTCAACTCCACAATAGCTCTAGTGTTTTCCATTAGATGATTTTGCACCCTTTTATTAAAATTATCTTGCTTAACAATAAAAATATCAAATTCTTCTAAGCATTGATCAGGAGGTTTATAGTAAAGGATATCACCTTCATCAAAGTGTTGGAGAGAGTGTACCTCAATAGTGGATGACCGGGGAATTGGTTTACATAATTCTTCTATAGGAGGTAAATTCTTGACATCTGCAGCTTTAATTCCCTTCTCCTTAAGACATTTCTTAGCTTCCTTCATCACTTCATCATTTAATTCAATAACTCCCCTCTTTTTTGATGTTGGAATAGGCACTGGTATAGTTGGTTCAGGTATGATTACTTTAGGTATAGCTGATTCAGGAGGAGTCCAATCTTCATAATTCTTGCTTATTTTAGCCATTAATACCTTAGCTTCCTTGGGAGTCCTATTCCTGAAAACACAATCAGCACAACTATCTAGGTATGTCCTAGATTCTTCAGTTAGTCCATTATAAAATATATCAAGAAGCTCATTCTTAGGTAATGGACTTCCAGCCTGTGCATGAATCAAAGCACAAAACCTTGCCCATGATTCAGGCAATATCTCTTTTTCTCCCTATTTAAAATCAAAAAGTTCCTGCAAAATAGCATGTCTAGCGCTAGGAGGAAAATATTTCTGTAGGAAAGTACTAATCAAACAATCAGGGCTATCAATAGATCCAGGAGGTAAATTACAAAACCAAGTTTTAGCTTCTCCTTTCAGTGAAAAGGGGAAAATCTTAGCAACAAAGTAAGTACGCATCTTAATATCACCAGAAAACAAGCTACTCATGGTAGAGAGCTCATTCATATGTGCTACCGCACTTTCATTCTTAGTCCCACAAAAAGGTTCTTTCTCAACAATAGCTCTGTAAGATAGATCGAGAGAGAAATCATAATCTTTATCTTTAATTTTTATGGGAGAAGAAGCCAACTTAGCAATAGGAGACAATTTGGGTCTAATAGTACACCTCTCAAGGAGACTCTTAGCAACGCTCCTATCATGGATTTTTTACATTCTTTAATAAATTCACCGGTCATCTCAACATAACCATCTTCAATATCATAACTCTCACTAGACTCAGGTGAACTAACAGGTGTAGTAGTGTCTTCATTAGGAGTTTTAGTATTTCCAGCTATAGTTCTAGCAATCGTACCATTTAGGAAAGGACCTAATGAACCACTCTTATCAAGCACAGTAGAAGCAACATCATAAGTATCAGAAGTTTCAGATTCAGCAGTAGTATCAGGGTGTGTAGCATGTGTATGTGGTGGTGTAACGAGCTTACTCATAACAGATGGTGAATCAAGAACAACAGAGGTGTTCAGAACCGTACCTCTTCTTGTAGTGGATGGTAAAATAGGAACCTTGCCATCACGAGACTTACCCATGATGGATGGATAACAATGAACAATAGAGAATCCAAGTAAACTTGATAAATAAAGTTATGCTCCCCGTCAACGGTGCTAGAAAATAGTCTTGATGACCCACAAGTATATGGGGTGTATCATAGTATTTTCGAGGGAAGTGAAACCCAATTTATTGATTCGACACAAGGGGAGCCAAAGAATATTTATAAGCCTTAACAACTAAGTTGTGAATTCAGCTGCACCTGGAAACAATCTTGCTCACAGCAGTTTATCAGTAGCAATAGTTTTGTAGTAGGAATAGTAAAGTAGCAGTAGTAGTAAAGTAAAGACAATAGTAACAATATCAGTAAATAGTAGGATTCGAGTGCGGTAGGCATAGGGATGGATGAATGGGCGTTACATGGACAAGACAATTTACATAACAATCAGAACATAGGGTAATTGTAGATAAATAAGATAAAGCATCCAAGTACTAGATAATCCTAGGCATGTGTTCCATATATAGTCATACGTGCTCGCAATGAGAACTTGCACAACATCTTCTGTCCTGCCAGCCCGTTTGCGGCGAGGCCTCAAGGGAACTACTGGCAATTAAGGTGCCCCTTTTAATAGAGCACCAGAGCAAAGCATTAACACTCTATGAACACACCTGATCCTCACATCAAAGCCATTCCCTCCGGTTATCCCGATTTCTGTCACTTCGGGGCCATTGGTTCCGGAAAACAACGTGTGTATACAACTTGAAGATAAGACCATAAACAATACTATCATAATGAATCAATAACATGTTCAGATCTGAAATCATAGCACTCGGGCCCTAGTGACAAGCATTAAGCATAACAAGTTGCAAAAAAGTCATAAAGCACTAATAGAAGATACTAGGCATCATGCCCTAACAATCTGATGCCATTACATGCACGATCTCATCCAATCCCTACCATCCCTATAGCCTATAGCGGGGGATTACTCACTCATAGATGGGGGAAACATGGATGGTCGATGGAGAAGCGATGGTGATGATGATGGCGATGATCTCCTCCAATTCCCCGTCCCGACAGGGTGCCAGAACGGAGTTTCTGGTGCTGTTTCGTGGAATTTTGTGGTGGCGGTGGAGCGGAACTCCTTCTAGAAAAACGTCGACCCCCCAGAGTTTTTAGGTCAGAAGGCTTCTTATAGGCGAAGAGGGAGACCGAGGGGGTGTCTGGGGCGGCCAGACCACCCCCTGGGGCGGCCAGACCACCCCTGGCGCGGCCTGGGCCAGCCCGCGTGGCCAGGTGGTGTGGCCCGGGCCCAGCCCCCCTCCTTCTCATATTCTGGCTCCTGGAGTCTTCTGGTGAAATAGGATTTTCAGCATATTTTCCGAGATTTTTCCTGATAGTTGATTTTCTGCACAAAAAGTAGACACCAGGGCAATTCTGCTGAAAACGGCGTCAGTCCGTATTAGTTGCATCCAAATCACACAAGTTTAGAGGAGAAACAATAGCAAAAGTGTTCGGGAAAGTAGATACGTTTTGGACGTATCAGCCCACCTCACCGAGCAAGAGCGTGTCGAAGCCGCAAAGGTCCTCGACTTTGGTTCCATGATGGTGGATACGCGTGGCAACATGCTCCCGAAAACGCCACAAGCTGCGGTAACGGCGGCCACCATGTACCTCCTCAACAACCAGCCGCCGACTGGAGATCCACGAGCTGCCATGCATCGATCTACAATCGCGGGTTTGGGGCTAATCAAGGCCGCCCTCGATAAAGAGCGAACGCCGGAACCTAAGAAGGGCAAGGCCCTGGTGAGACGCTACTCCTCACCCTCGTCCAGCGACAATAGTCACGACCTGTCTCGGCGTCGCCGCTCACGGCGGCACGATCACGATTACGACGCGCGTGATGACCTCACGCATCGCAAAATCGACAAGTCAAGGGCATGACGTGCTCGTTCGACTGATTCAGAAGAATATGGGACTAAACTCTGCAGCTCCAGATTCTTCAGCAGAGCCATCAGGCAGAGGCGAATGCCTAAAGGATTCAAACTCCCGTCGGAAAATCCAAAGTTTGACGGCCTACAGGACCTGAAGATCTGGTTGGAAGACCACTTTTCCTCCGTCAAGCTACGGCGGGAGTCGAAGCACGACCATGCAATGCTTGCAGCTACAGCTGCAGGACGCCACCCGCGCATGGCTCAACAATCTCCCGCGTGGATCCATTCGCAGCTAGGAAGAGCTGGCCTACAACTTTGTGCGCAACTTCAAGGGCACTTACAAAACACCCACATCAATCAAAGAACTAAGGAGCTGCCAGCAAAGGTCGGGCGAATCGCTACGCTCGTACATCCAAAGGTGGTCTATCATCAAGAACTCCGTAGAAAACATTTTGGAGGATCGCGCAATCGACGCATTCAACGGCGGTGTTCGCCGCATGGAGCTCAAAGAGGCGCTAGGCGGCTCGAAGCCCAAAACAATCGACCACCTGATGGAGATCACGAATCAGTGGGCCGATGGAGAAGACTCGGTGAGAAACCGCACCTACTCCGACGACGATGAAGACCTCGGGCGTAGACGCGACCGTCGAGGCAAGCGGCGAATGTGCACTTACGATGACCACGACGACGTCAACATGGTCGTAGCTGGCTATGCCGACAAACGCGACGATGGCCGCAAGAGCGGCTATCGTAGGGGCGGATATCGCGACTCCGGGAAAACCACACAAGTATGGCAGCGCCGCACTCGCGAGGCACCACCCGCAGCATCCATCGAGGAAAAACTGTCCGGGCCATGCACCATGCACTTCTACATCGACAAGCACGACGACAAAAAGAAATCCAGCCACCTCCTCAAGGACTGCCGCGAGTTCCTCAAACTCCATGAGGGCCTGGCTCAGATGAATCGCGACGCGGTCAACATGGGCTATGGAGCCTCCCCAGGCACTGTGGCACATGGAGCTCCTCCACCACCACCTGGACCACCACCACCCGCGGATGCGCCGGTACAGCACCACGGAGGTGAACCGTACCCACGGGCCATAGGCAACATGATGATCCAAAAGGGACGCCCCTCAAATCAAGTGCAGACTTGGCGATAAACTCCCCACCGTCCACAACTGAGTACCTCAGTGGAAGCGACTCTTGCATCACCTTCGACAAGCGTAACCATCCGCGCCTAGTTCCCCATCCAGGCCACTGTCCCCTCATACTCGAGGCGCGCAGATCGGAGGCTTTGATATGAGTCGCGTATTCGTGGATGGAGGAAGCGGCATCAACCTCATGTTCGCAAGTACCTTGCGTGCAATGAGGATCCCTCTGACATGCCTAGAGGTCTCAGACACGACATTTTACGGCATCGTCCCAGGCAAGGGCATATATCCCCTGGGCAAAATCAACCTCGATGTCATCTTCGGCACGCCGAAAAACTTTCGGCGCGAGCGCATCAACTTTGAAGTCGTCGACTGGCCTTCACAGTACCACTGCATCCTCGGACGCGTCGTGTTTGTTAGGTTCATGGCGGTACCGCACTACGCCTACCTGCAGATGAAAATGCCAGGACCCAACGACATCATCACAGTCAATGGGAGCTTCGAAAGGTCCGACAATTGCGACAGGGAATTCAACATAATCTCCTAGTCCTTCGGCATGCAGGAGGAACTCGCAAGATTAAAGGAGTCGCCGGACAACAATCTGTCTCCCCTAAGCAGGCCAAGCTCACCCGACCTGTCCTTCGACTCGTCGGTGCACATAAAGAAAGTCCAGGTCCACCCAATGGACCCGACCAAGATGGCTCTCATCGCCAACAACTTGAGTTCCGCATAGAAACTCGTGCTCATCAAATTCCTCTGTGAGCACTGGGAAATCTTCGCCTGGTGTCCTGCGGACATGGCAGGAGTTCCTAGGGAATTCGCCGAGGACAAACTCAACGTGAATCCAGATGCCAGGCCAGTCAAGTAGACAATACGGCGACTGTCTGAACCACGAGCAAAAGCAGTCGAGATGGAGATCAATAGACTCCTCGACACAAACTTTATACGCGAAATCAAGGAAAGCACTTGGCTCGCTAATACAGTGCTGGTGCCCAAAAAAGACACGGATATCCTGCGGATGTGCGTGGAATTCACCTCCTTGAATAAGCATTGCCCAAAGGATCACTTCCCGCTGCCACGAATCGACCAAATCATCGAATCCACCGCGGGATGTGAGCGCCTCTGCTTCCTTGACGCCTACTCAGGCTATAACCAGATTCGAATGAAGGAGGAAGACCAAGAGAAGGCGGCGTTTACAATGCCCTTTTGTGTGTTCTGTTATAACACAATGCCCTTCGGGCTGAAAAATGCAGGAGCCACCTATCAGCGGTGCATGCAGGCCTGCCTCAAGAGCCAACTTGGTCGCAATATACAAGTCTACGTTGACGACATCGTCATCAAAACCAAGGAATAAGCCTGGCTAATTGACGACCTCCGCGAGTCCTTCGCCAACCTCAACCGCTATCGGATCAAGCTCAATCCGGAAAAATGCGCCTTCGGCGTGCCATCAGGGCAATTACTCGGGTATCTCATCTCTGCAAGGGGGATTGAAGCAAATTAGAAGAAAATAAAAGCCATACTGGCCATGGAGAAGCCGAAAAATGTAAGAGGCGTCCAACAGTTGGCTGGGCGAATCACGACGCTCAGTTGATTCATCAGTGGAATGGGCGAAAATGCACTACCTTTCTACCAACTTTTCCGCAAAGCTGACAAGTTCGAATGGACTGACGAGGCGCAAGAAGCATTCAAAGACCTCAAGCGCATGTTGTCCACCCCGCCAGTACTGGTAACACCGCACGAAAAAGAACCACTGCTGCTCTACATCTCCGCCACCAACCAGGTGGTCAGCACGGTGCTTGTGGTGGAACGTGCCGAAGAAAACAAAGTCCACGGGGTGCAGCGCCCAGTCTACTACCTCAGCGAGGTGCTCATGCCAACAAAGCAGCGGTACCCGCACTACCAAAAGATGGCATATGGCGTCTTCATGACAGCCAGGCGACTGCGCCACTACTTCTAGGAGCACCTAATCGTGGTGGTCAACGATGCCCTGCTTGGACATATTCTCAACAACCCCGACGCCACCGGACGAGTCGCGCTTTGGGGAATCGAGTTGTCTCCATGAGACATCACATAAGTGAAGCGCGACGCGATCAAGTCACAAGTACTCCCTGATTTCCTCGTGCACTGGATGGAGAACCAGCTCCCCGAAAAGCCAGATGTGTCCTATCTCTGGACAATGCACTTCGATGGGTCCAAACGAAAGGACGGAGCTGGTGTAGGTGTCATACTAACATCGCCCCAAGGAGACAAGCTGAAATACATTCTGCAAATGCAGTTCACTGCCTCCAATAATGAAGCTGAGTACGAGGCTCTACTGCACGGGATGCGGATGGCGAAAGCCTACGCAAAGAGGCTCATCATCTACGGCGACTCCAAACTGGTGGTCAATCAAACAATGCATGAGTGCGACGTGCTGAACAACAAAATGATCGCCTACCGCGACCTCTACGACACACTTGAAGGGGACTTTGACGGCTGCGAACTACGACATGTAGGCCGCGAAAGAAATGAAGAAGCGGACGCACTCGCCAACATTGCCTCCCACCTGTGCCCCCATACCACCTGGGGTATTTCTCGAGCGCATCTGCAAACGCTCCATCGAGCCAAATGCTGCAAAGAAGAAAACAAGCGCAACAACGGACTCGGGGGCTACGTCACCCAATGAGCCAATGGCACTCGACGACCTGGAGCTTGACACAGGACTCGAGGGACCAATGGGTGTCTTGATGATCGAGCCATCTTGGACTCAACCCTACATCACATATCTTCTTAGCAAAAGGCTACCGGAGGATCCCACTGACGCATGGCGCGTCGCCCGACGATCCAAGGCATTTGTTGTTATCAACGGTGAACTGTACAAACGCAGCATAACAGGAGTGCTCCAACGGTGCATCTCCAACGGAGATGGAAGGGCCGTCCTCCTCGACATCCACGAAGGCAGCTGCGGGCATCATGCTGGCAGTCGCGCCCTCATCGCCAAAGCCCTACGGGCTAGATTCTACTGGCCCATGGCCATGTGCGACGCCAAGGACATCGTCCAGCGCTGCAACGCTTGCCAACGATTCACAGAAAAACCACACGTACCAGGCGTGGAACTCTGGCCAATACCATTAGCTTGGCCCTTTGTATAATGGGGACTCGACATGGTCGGCAAGCTCCCAAGGTCCTCACGAGGAGGCTACATCTACCTCTTAGTCACAGTTGACAAATTCACCAACTGGATAGAGGCCATGCCAGTGGCAAATCAATCAGGGAAGATCGCAGTCAAGTTCTTCGAATCCATCATCTACCGCTTCAGCGTGCCACACAGTATCATCACGGACAACTTGACGAACTTCACCTCCAAGGAGTTCCAGGAATTCTGCGAAAACCTGGGAATCAATATAAGTTACGCCTCGGTGGCTCACCCGTAGACCAAGGGTCAAGTCGAAAAGGCCAACGGTCTCGTCTGCGGTGGAATCAAGAAGCGGCTCCTCTGACCACTCGAACAAGCTGCTGGATGCTGGCCGGACGAGTTGCAATCCGTACTCTAGAGCATGTACACAACTCCTAACAGCGCCACGGGATACACCCTGTTCTTCATGGTGCACGGTGCCGAAGCAGTGCTACCCACTGAAGTACGCTACAAAGCCCCACAAGTGGTCGCATAAAGCGAGAAGGAGTCAACTCTCGCACTCGAAGACTCCGTCGACCTCCTCGATGAGGCACGCGAAATCGCAGCGGAAAGATCAACCATCTACCAGCAAAAACTTCGCAACTACCATAGCAGGCGGCTACGCCCCAGGTCCTTCGTCGAAGGAGATCTGGTCATGCGATTGAAGCAACAAGGGCATCTCAAGCTCGAGTCCCCCTGGGAGGGACCATACGTGATTACAGAAGTAATCCTAGGTGGCGCCTATCATCTTAAAAAATTTGAGACAGGAGTCGCATACTCCAACCCTTGGAACGTCGCGCAGCTGCGGCGCTTCTACCCTTAGTTGTTTTCCTTTCTTTACATTACAAATAAGGCTTTTGAGCTAGGCTACTTAGCTATACATTGTACCTCGTACTGTTCTACGAATAAATAACGCTAAGTGCCCCAAACTCTGTGTTTTTTCTATTATTTTCCACCATCTATTTACTCGGGGGCTGCGCCACCCTTTACACATCTGTTCTACGAACCAATCGCGATATCCTGAGTAGCTGATGCAATAATCGAACCCTTGACAAACACCAACCTAGCTGCAACGCACCTGGCTGGTTGGCAAGGTGCTGAGATAAACCTACGTTAGGCTAACGAAAAGGAATCGCACAGTGCAACGCACTCGCAAAACATATAAGTTAACAAGCTCAATATAAAATCAATTAAACTCAGCATATACATATGAACATTACAACACTGGTACACTTCTGTGTAGGATACAAATTAAACTACTGCTGTAGCAAAAGAACGTTTGTCTGCTCTTCGAAGAAGTCGACAATGTCCTCTGCTGGATGATCCACCGCCTGGTAATGTGGAACAATATTCCAGGTCGAACCTGTTGGCGGCACTGGCGGTGCAGCAGCAATCGCTGCAACGTCTACATTAGGCCTATGCAGTCGCACCAGCGATAGAGCAGCCTTGGAACCAGCCACTAACTATTGCCGCACGCACTCGCGAACCGCGCTCAAATCTTGAAATTTAGATAGGAGAGCCAACAAGCTCGAAGGGACAGCATCCAGGGGAAACAACGTCCGATAGATATTCCTCAGGCACGACTGTGCCTTCTTGAGGAAGTGGAGTACTCGAGAGGCACGATCCTGTAGGGTCACAAGTGCGATTGCATGATCATGGTCCACCCAAAAATATCCACTCGCCTGAAGCTGCTCCTAGGTCAGGTCGTTCATGCAAATGGCGATCATGTCCTTTTCATCTTGCGGATGACGAGCACTGACAACTACACCACATAAAAGCAAAGTGTGAAAGATAGGCATCGTTGCGACTGACTAAAGGAAAAGATAAGAGGATAGAAGGCTAACACTTGAACTGCTCACTCAGCTGGGCCACCTCCTCCAATAGGTACTTCTCGCGAGCAGAGGCTTTCTCCGCATTCGACTTCCATACATCGGTGCTACCACGGAGGATGGGCAATTCACGCTCCAGCTGTTTAATACGGTCGCGCGGTCGTGCAAGCAAAGACAACTCCCCCACCTTCGAACGAGGCTGCACCACGTTCTCATCGGCAGAAAGAGGATCAAAATGATCACTCGAAGGAGCACTCAAGGTACCCTACCACGAATCAAGCAAAAAAAGAAAATAAGAGACCAAGAATACATTTGGCAAAGGGCATATATGCATTCACACAAAGGAAAAGCTTCGATTGGGACATCCCCACGAACTCATTGTTCCATCAAGCAAAAGGCTAAACCACTATAGCTATTACAAAAGGAGACTAAGGCGCAGCATGTATCTTCGACTTGGACTTAGGCCTCGGGGGCTTCATAGCATCCGTGGCTATCTCCGACGCCACGGACTTGCCGGCAGTACGCCCAGAAGCCGCAGCCTTTGTAGCCTTCGCCTGTCGCTGCTCTTCGGAGTACTTGGCGAGTGTCTCGATAAGCTAGGGACCATAATTTTTGCATTTACCAGCATAGGGAGCAAAAACTACCTGCTGACCTCCAGCGTCGACTGGCATAGCCTCAGAGATAGCTGCGGGATCCATCTCCACGCCATGGGCCTGCACCATTGCGAGTGCCATGGTGGCGCCGACGGAGCGTTGTGAATTTTTGACGTCCGCAGGGATTTGTCCAGCCAGGGATTCCACCAAGTCACCGAGATTGTCGATCATCCCAGCCTTCGGAGTCAAGTCCTCACGGATGCGACTGAGCACATCCTTGGCCTTCCCCAAAGTCTCCTGGAGGGATACGCTGTGGTCTTTGACTGTGGCGATGGCACCAGCCAAAGCATCATCATGGCGAAGAGACTAGGCATCAAAGCTCAAGCCGCCAGCATCTGCATACACAAAAGATTTAGTATAACAATCACATGTCAAAGTATAGAAGAGCAAGGCATATCGAGATGAACAAGACATACTTGAAAGGGATTTGGCAATCGAGAGAAGCTGCTCCTCAAACAACTTCTCCCTCTCAGCAGTGGAGGTAAGGAGATCCTGCTCTCGCTTCCACGACTCCTCCAAGGCTACGATTGCCTCGTCACGATTCTTCGTCGCCGCGGCTAATGTCTTCTCCAATGCAGCAGCATGGCGAAGTAACTCATTGTGCTCAGCTACAACAAACAGAGAGTGTTACTAAGGTCGATTCAATAATATCCGAAAAAAGACAAGGACATAGTCAAAACTTACTTTCGATAATACGATGGCGATCGTCCAGTCGCACATGCTGTCGACCCATGTTAAGAACCTGCTCCGCTAAGCGGGCGGCTTCCTTCACGATGAGCTGCATCAGAAGCGTTCCAAGTTCAAGTAAAAGCACACAAAGAATAAATTTGACTGCCCAATACAAGATACTTACATGATCCTCCACAGACTCCGAAGAAGGCTATTGCACAGTCATCCGGGTAACCATCTGATGCCCCCCAGCATGCGGGGAACTCGATGAATTATGCCCGGAGTGGGCTGCCAATGGAGGAGGAGGAGACCGCGAAGCCGCCTTCTTGGACTTGGAGCCTGCGACTCCGGACTCCTTCAGAAATTGGACGTCGTCAGAAGACGACGTCACCGCTTGACTGAAACACAAATCAAGCAAAAGCTTCAGGACATATGGCAACTCAAAGAAGAAAACAAGGTCGCGAATATAGAACTTACTAGTCAAATCTATCAAGATCGAATGATTGCTCCTCTGACTCCAATGACTCCTTGGGCAGCCGCATCCTCTTGCGAGCAGGTGGCGCCATGGAACTTACATGAACAGTAGGAATCGGCTCCTCTGCGCCACTAGCTGGGCCTTTTGGATTCGACGGAGACGAAGCATCCGAATCCTCGCTGCGCGGACGCTTGCAATTGTCCGGATCACTGGACTCGGGGGCTCCCTCCTCTTCAAGTGGGACGGTCGATTCCAACTCGTCCTCTTATTTTGCTTCGCGAGGAATAACCCCCTCAGGAAGAGGGGGCAAATTGGGAGACACCTTCCAATCCTGCATTCAGAAGGCAACTCATTATATAGCAAGAAACTAATGGCAATCGACAAAGATAACTACGTCGTAGTACAATCATACCTCAGGAGGAGGGTTCGAGGCGTCGAAGGGAGGCACGACTGGTTCACCTGGGAGAACCTCCTTGGTGGTGTACTTTGTTACCAGTCACATCATCTTATCTACCTCACCCATAGAAATGCCATCGGCATATATGTGAGTGGCATCGTCCGCACCATCCCACTGAAAGATGGGGTGAACTCTGGCCTGCAGAGGCTAGACACGACGGTGCAACCACGTGCGAATAAGGGCAACGCCTCCCTCTTCTTTACCAATGTGACTCTCGAGGTCGCAAACGCGCTTATATAGCACTTCCATCTCCTCGGACTCGCCAGGCATCACTACGTTCTTCTAGGAACGCCTCCTCTTGCATGGCATGGCGGGATCAGAAGACGCGAGTACGTAGCGCTCTCCGTTGGCCTTCTAGTCGCGGATGTAGAACCACTTGTCGCTCCACCCTTGGACGGACCCCGTGAGCTTGCTGTCAAAATACGCAGCGGAAGAGTCAACATAAAATCCGCAGCCCCCTACGTCGTAGACTAACGAGCCAGAAGCTGACTGGCGCTTTAACTTAAAAAGTCTCTCAAAGAGACCAAAGTGTGGCTCGACTCCGAGCTAGCACTCGCAAAGCGTGATGTAGCACGCAATGTGAAGGATAGAGTTTGGGGACAGCTGATGAAGCTGGATCCCATAAAAACAAAGAAGGCCCCTGACAAAGGGATGCAGGGGCAAAGACAGACCGCGGATGATGAACGCGAGGAACATCACCCGGAAATCGGACGGAGGACGAGGAGTTACCTCGTCACCGGGAACTCATGAATCGTTTTCGGCGCAAGGAAGAACTCCCTCTTGGCGCAGGAGATGAAGCTCAGAGGCATTGATGATGGAGGCACGGCACGCGCCATTGGCGGCGTGGGTGCCCGCAACCTTCTTCTTGCCGATGCCGGCGGCACTGGTACCCACGGCGGCGGAACCACCCTTCTTCTTGGGGATGGCGGTGGTGGCAGCAGACCTAGTGGTGGTGCCTCCTTTCTTCTTCCCCATCTTGCGATGGCGGTGAGGGCGGAGGAAATAGCTCGGGAATATGCGGAGCTGGTCCAGCGCCGTGAAGGGGACGAACTCTAGAAAGCAGAGAGCAGCAGCAATGGCGATGGAAGCACAAGTAGAGAAAGAGCAGATGGGAAATTACCGCAGCTGCGCTGCTACTTAACCCCCTTGCGGATGCAATCCAACGGCCAGTACAAACCCTATTGGACACGTGGCGCACATCGCGATCGACACGTGGAGAGACTAAAACACGAACCGTCCCCACTACCTCCATTACACGCAGAAATCGAGGAGGCGCAGTTAAAACGAAAGATTACGTATGCCCGGTCAAGTTAGGGTCGGAAAATGGGATCCACCGCTCATCACGTCCCATCAAAGCCGCTCACGAGGGCAACTAAGGTCATCACATTGTCAGCAATGATGTCATCAAATATGAGCACTACAAGACGTCAACTACTTTAGTCCTTGCTTGAGTCTTCGACTCCACCAAGCACTCGGGGGCTACTCCCATAGGGAGCACTGGTCGCGCACCCTACGATTTTTTTTCTTTTAGTGCAGGAATTTGGACATTCAAAGCATACCCAACCACTCGAACTTATGATTTGATTATGGGTCATGGGTTACTCCCATAGGGAGTGCTAGAAACAAATTCGACGGAAACAAGCAGACAAAAGATGACAGCAATCGCAAAAGTTCTTTAGTCCCTGCCTGAGTCTTCGACTCAACCAGGCACTCGGGGGCTACTCCCATAGGGAGCGCTGGTCGTGCACCCTATGATTTTCTGTACGACATACTGTGTATTGATAACATCCACACTCGAATGCTATGGTGACTCTGCCTCCTACTTTCCCTACAAAGAGACTGTGTCTCTTGGGCCACCCGAATCATCTCCGTGATGGCAAAAATTCGGATGCCACGCTTACAGTGTGAAGATAAGACCTGAATAACGCCTGACAACGCATCTGTTGCGCACTACCAGAAACATATCCGTGCCTATAGGTACGATGAACATGCCTTGACGGACGCGTCAAGTGCTCACACCTATACACTAGAATTCGACTCCTGTAAGATCTCCGCGGTCTGAGTTGAATTACGCTAGCACTTTTCCAAATTCGAGTGCGGGGACTCGAGTTCGAGTAGATTGTGTTGTTTTTCCCTAAGGAAGTTAACTGATACCGATGCATCGGTTAAGTCAGGCACGCATATCAACAATCCCTATGACATGAACTGAACAGTCGAAAAATACTCAATCATGCACTCGAAAGGCTTCATAAAGTCCCCAGTCGAACCTACGATTCCACTGGGCACTCGGGAGCTAGTGACATGGGTATACCCTACAGGTACTCGAGGTTGGTATATATGGCCTGGATACGGCAGAAGCCCACGGTGTTGCCAAGGCACAAATGGAGAACTCGAGTGGCCTACGGACTCTTGATTACTTGCGAGACAAGAAGAAGCTAAAGATAGAAAGTTTAAAGGGAAAACCCTAACCTGTAACCGACTCGAACTGCTACCCGAGACCCAACCTATCTATATAAAGGCTAGGAGGGGGCACCGAGGAGGGCACACAACCCTAGTTTCCACAACCCTCGCCAGATTGCATCTGCGCACCATTGTAATCGTAGATTCCAAGAGCAGACAAGCAGGAGTAGGGACCTCTACGAGGCCTGAACCTGGGTAAACCTTGCGTCCCTGTGTGCTTGTTTGCTAGCCGATCGATGCTTCTAGTGCTCCCTCCTTCTCCAAAACCCAAGCCCATAACAATGGGCATTGATGAGTTAAACCCTCATCAATTTCACTTCTCATAGATATAATCTTAGCAGGAGGATAGTATTTTCCAATGAAAGCATCTTTGCATTTAGTCCAAGTATCAATACTATTTCTAGTTAGGGATTACAACCATTCTTTAGCTTTTCCTCTCAAAGAGAAAGGAAACAATTTAAGCTTAATAATATCTCCATCTATATCCCTATGCTTTTGCATCTCACAAAGTTCAACAAAGTTATTTAGATGAGCAACACGATCTTCATTACCAATACCACAAAATTGTTCTCCCATAACAAGATTGAGAAAAGCAGGTTTAATTTCAAAGAAAGTAGCTTCAGGAACAGGTGGAGAAATAGTTGTGCACATGAAATCATTGTTGTTGGTGCTAGTGAAGTCACACAACTTAGTGTTTTCAAGAGTAGTCATTTTTGTGTGTTTTTAATAAAGAAAGCAAACTAGTAAAACTATTTTTTTTTGTTTTTGAAAAATAAACAAGCAAACACAGCAAAAATAAACTAAGCAAAACAAAAATAACAAAGTAAAGAGATTGGTTTTGAGGGACACCCCTTGTGAAGATGCCCTTGACTCCTCGACAACGGCGCCAGAAAAATAGCTTGATGGCCCAAAATATATCGAGCTCATTGGGGAACCCCAAGAGGAAGGTATGATGAGCACAACAACAAGTTTTCCCTCAGTTATGAAACCAAGGTTATCGAACCAGTAGGAGCAAGGAAACACCTCCAAGGTGTTGTTGCAAACTTGGAATCCTACACAACACAACTACAGAACTTTGCCCCAACTTATAGTGAGGTTGTCAATCTCACCAGTTTTGCTGGAAACAAAGGATTAAACGTATTGTGTGGAAGAAAGTAAAAGTTTGCAGAAAGTAAAGAGAAAGCAAAAAATAGTTGTAGATTGATGATAAAAGAAAGGACCGTGGTCCATAGTTCACTAGTGGTGGTTCTCCTTAAGATAGATGACATGTTGGGTGAACAAATTATAGTGGGGCATTGACAAACATCAAGAAAGCATACAAGCATATACTAATCATCTTGACTCCTTTGAGATTTGATTGGGCATTACAACATTATACATAGACCATAATCCAACTGCATCTATGACTAATAATCCACCTTCAGGTTATCATCCAAACCCCCTTTAGTATTAAGTTGCAAGCAACATATAATTGCATTACGCATTGCGTGTAAAGTAAACAGTATGATTGTTCTATGAACAAAGGATTGCTCTTTTCTCCCTAGTAGCAATAGCACATCTAGTACCTTAGAGATTTCTGTCACTTCCGTAGATTACTAGAGGCATGAACCCACTATCGAGCATAAATACCAACTCTTGGAGTTGCTAGCATCTACTTGGCCAAGATAGCTATTAACAACGAAAAGCATGCAATATCACAAATAACAAAGACATGATAGAATCAATAATCAATCTGAAATAGCATCTCAATATCCATCAGATCCCTGTAAACACAACATGTATGATTACAAATAGATGATCTTGATCATGAGCGGAGCTCACAAGATCTAAACATGATAGCACAAAGGAGAAGAACCAACCATCTAGCTACTACATGGACCTGTAGTCCAAGGATGAACTACTCACGCATCACACCGGAGACTTGCATGGTGATGAAGAAGGCCTCCAGGGTGAATTCTCCCCTCTGGCAGGGTGCCGAGAAGAGCTTAATATCCCTCCTGATCTAGGGATGGAGATGACGGCGGCTACAAACTCTTTCGTGGAATTTTGATCGGGTCTTTAGGGTTTCTGTATCGGAGGCATCTTATAGGCGAAAGGGGAGGCCGAGGGGGTGCCCTAGGCGGCCACACCACCCCCTGGCATGGGCCTGGCCTGGCCACGTGGCCAGGTGGTGTGGCGGCCCTCTGGCCCCTCTCCGTCTCGTATTCTCGCTCCGTGTCCCCCTCGGTGAAAAACTGACTTTGGATTTTGTCCCGTCCAATTCCGAGAATATTCATTTTCTGACTTTCCTGGAACCAGAAATAGCAGAAAATAGGCAACCGGCACTATGGCATCTTGTTAATAGGTTAGTCCAAGAAAGTATATAAAAAGTACTGCAAAGTGTGGACAAAACATAAGAAAGTAAATAAAAACCAAGCATGGAACATCAAAAATTATAGATACGTTAGCAACATATCACCGAGCATGGCCTCAACCTGGACAAGGGCATGAAACTGGTGAAACAACCACTTTGATGGTGCAATGACGAGCGACGCTGCACAATCAGCGAATAGATTGTCCGGCTTGTCAACACCCAGATTTTTAATCCTAGATGCCTGCTATGCCATACATCGCAATCCTAGGATTACCATTTATGCGAGACATAACAGATTGGATATCACAGTACATCATCCATTATAAACCATAATAAGGTCTTACAAATAAAGGATCTCAGATCCAGTCTTCATACAAAAAAGCAGCGGAATAATAAGCATAGTAGTGGGCTCCATCTTCAGGGTCACATGCAATGCTGACGATGGGAGATGATCCTAGTTGTCATAGACGTCCTGTTGTCCATCATCCTGATAGTCCTCCTCATAATCTGGCCACGGGAATAGCCAGGGACAAAGCTATGAGTACTCTTTAAGTACTCGCAAACTATCACTAACAAGTAAGGTAGTTCTAGTAGGAATCTTAAGCTCTAGGTTTATTTGCAAAAATCCAAATTTATCTAAACTCAGTTTAGAAGTAAAGAAAACTAAGTTAATGTTCTAAATCACTTAAGCGGGAACCTAGTTTTCATATTCACAAGCCTGTTGTGGTCAAGTCAAAGTCATAGTTCACTTCACAAGTCATTTTGAAAACATCTGACGATGGAACAGTATGGCCACTCCAACTGTCCATGACCGCGGACCGGCTATTTAAATAATTTGACACTCTACAGAGGTGGTACACTTTCACCACAAAATTCGATACATCCGTCAGGGATAACCCTGAATCATCATACTTAGTATGCGGATAATCAATCATAACCTTTCAATTACACACTCTAGTATAGGCACCTCCCCTATGAGCTTGGCCTCCCAGCGATGGCCATCTGCCATCCTAGGCACTGCATAGGTGGACAATTCACACTCACGAGGTAGCCTCAGCTCAAACCTCTTTCGCGAGGGAACCCATACTAATGCATATAAACTTCCGGCTAAGCCTTACCCAATTCAGGTATTATGGTTGTACGGTAAAATTGGAATGGTATCGCATCCAAACCCAACTATTAGTTTTTATAAATGGGCTAAGGCTCATGCCTCAACATTTTCATCATCAAATCCATTTGTGTTTCTCAACACATGTCAAAACATCTCAATAGAATGAAGCATCATTCCAAGGTTTTCATAATCATTTTCACCAAGTATTCCCATCTACACTGATCAAGTTGTATGCTTAGCACTAGCCACTAAGTTAAGAGTGTTCCCTAATGGGGGGTGCTAATCTTGAATCTCATGCCATAGAATGACATCTAGTATGGGCCTAGTTTTACACTCTTTATGATATCTATACTATCTTTCCAAATACTCACAAAGCACTAACTAAAAGTAAAGAACTTTGGTAAAGTAAAAGAGTAAAGCTTGCAAGTAAAACTAGGGATTGGTATAATCAGAGGTATATAACCAAAGCATGCCTAATGCATCTTGCTTAAGTTATCTTGCAATTAGTGATGGCTTGCAAGTATTTGCTTGCCAATAATAGCTTGCAAGTGTTATCTTTCCTTGATGGGAGCAGTGGTTGAAGTTTTCTTCGTCTTCTTCGGGGTAGAACTCCTCCTCCTCGTAGCTTGGGTCGGTACTATCGTCTATAAATAAATACGGGGTACACAATCACCAAACAATACTTAACTAATTCTATTTAGCACACCAAGGCTCACACTTGATGATCTAGCATCATCACAATCATTACATGGAATAAAAAACTAGTTTTATTTATTTTATTTGAGAAAAGTAATTTCTACTCATTGAAATTAGTTAAGATTTAATATTATCCAATTAAAATATGGGATCATGTGGACACATGTCATCACCACATATTCTAATACATGGGAATGTGATTTAAAGTGATGGGGGAATACCAATCTGGGTATGTCCACGAAGCGGAGTCGCCAACTGGAGCGAGCCGACTGAAGCCTAACCCTAAGCAGATCGACTCGCCAAATACGGTGACTGGTGCATACTGGACCCGGACGCCATGCCGACTGGAGGCCCAAGACGGCGACTCCAATACAAAGCTCATTAGCACTTGTAAACCTTAACTGGCTGCATATATAAAGCCACCAAGGGCACCTCCACCACGGACATCACATTGGAGCTCTCTTCCACATCAGATTAGATCTAGTCTCTCCCACCGCCTTCAGCGACTCCATTGTAAACTAATCTATGATCATATACTGGATTGATAGCAGGACATAGTGATCCTCCACCGAGGGGACGTGAACCCAGGTACATCGTGTGCCAATCTCGCTCCCGGATTCTCCTACGCTGCCTTGTCTCCTCTACGTAAGTTACCCCGGTAGCATCTGTCGTGATCAATACCATGACATAAAGTGTTGGTCATATTTTATTACCTTTAATATTATTATTTAATAAATTTAAAGTGACTAGAAATGCCCTAATAGCATTCTTTTGGTACTAGTCAAATGTCACTGCATGAACCTAAATATTTTTACATATTCAAATAGATATTATCAAAGGTGATTTTTGTGAGTTGGAGTCAACTCAAAAGCTATTATGGTTGATTTTTGAAAAATGTTTGAAGTTGCAAAAGCCTATGTCTTATTATTTTTACTAAAGATTATCTATAACTCCAAATGATTTAAATCCAATGGACTTGGATAGATAATTTAAATATCTTTCTAACAAAATTTGAATCATGCAATTTGGTTCAGTGACACTCTCTGAATTAATTTTTGAATCTCTGGACATAAACTAGTTTTAACTAAATTGAAAAATCAATATTTTAATTTCCTGGGTTGCGCGGGAAAGCTAAACAGGCCGGCCCAACTGCACTGCATAGCGTAGCGGGCTGCTGACAGATGGGGTCCACCAGTTAGCGACTACATCTAAGCGAAACAGTATCTATGCATCTGAGCCCTACGATCTAATTCTAATCCAACGGCTGGGAGTCGTCGTCGACGACGAACTACTCCGGCGAGGAACTAAACCTAACGCGGCGGTGGAGGTCTGGCTAGGCTCACCTGGGCTCTAGCTAGGGTCAGCGGCGAGGGCGATCGACATGGTAGACGACGGCAGTTCGAGGCGCGGTCATGGCAGGTCTTGGGGTGGTCGAAATCGACGGCGCCCTTCTCTTCAAGCAGCGGCGGGCTCCGGCCAAATTCTGCAGAGAGAGAGCTCGCCTTGCTCCGGGAAGAAGTGGGGGAGGATCAGTGAGGAGTGGTGAGGGGAATGGTGTAGAGAAATGAGGCATGGTGGCCTCTTTTTATACTGTGGCAAGGGGACCGAACGATGCGGGTGCGAGCTCGTCGGTGACGATGCTACAGGCGGCTAGTGGCGCGGCTAAGGCTAGGGGACGGTGATGTGTTCCCTGGCGCTTGTTGCTGGCTTAAAGGCGAGGCGTGGGGCATTGTGGTTTGGTCGGGAGCATGCGGCGCTCCGCGCAGACACAGAGGTGTTTGCGACGGCGTGCGACAGCTACGGGTCACGCGGCAGCGAATGGGGTTGTCTGCGGGGTTGGGTTGATCATGATGAGCTAGTGCACGCGAGGCGGGGGTGAGGCGTGGTCCGTGCGAGCTGGTCAGGAGCGGCGAGCTGGCGCGCTCTGGGCATGGCACAGAGGCATAGGGCGCAACGGTTGTAGGGTGGAATAGGGCTCGTCTATGGTCGAGGCTTGGACAGGGGTGGCGGTGGAGTGCGGCGTGTCTGGTGCGCGTCGTGGGCGAGGGCGGCGATGCTCCTAGCGTGCTGCCCACTGCCGGCCGGCGACGACAAAAAACGGGCGGCGCTCCACTGTGCACACGGCTAAGGGGGGCTTGTCTAGTGCTTGGTTAGGCTCAGGGGAGACAGGGGGTTTAAGAGGGGAACAAATGGTCGAGGGATTACTGTGAAAACAGTGAAGTTAGGCAGATGCTTATTTAGTGTAAGTAAGGTGTTTGTTGTAATGGCCGAAAGAAACTTACTTTGAAATTTTTGATTCAAATTTGGTGAGTGGTTTGTTCTTAAGCTTGAGAGTCTATGTTTGCTTGGAGAAGTCAAATGGAATTTGTTTGATAGGTTTTTGAAAAAGTGGGATCTTACCATATGAACTAGATTCAATTTTTAACTGTCCATTTAATTGATTTGGAAAATGTTTTTGTAACTTTGTAAAGTGGGCCTGGATACACTTTTACTTGGTCTATTAAGGGGTGAAAAGAAGTGGAAATGTTTCTGTTAGAATTTCTCTTCTAGGAACACACAAAGTGACCTAGTGGTTAACTTTTGTCAAAATGACCATTTGCTTTATTTATTCATATTTGATTTCTTTTTCTTTTGATTTTGCTTGTAATTGGCCTAGATGATGTAGCATTCATCTTTAAACCATTTCACATCATTTCTAACAATCAAGCATGGCATTTTCAAACAATTCTACACTAATGCAAACACACATGCATTCATATTTATTTTATTAATAGAAGTTTTTGTTAACCCTAAATTGGGTGATTAGAACTAGATAATCTTGATTAAATTATTTGGGGTGTTACATGGCTCCTAGCTGTCGCTTCATCATCAAGGTCGTCGACCCGAAGTGGTTGGCGAATCCGGTCATGGTGCTAAAGAAAAATGGCACCTCACGCATGTGTATTGACTATACGAGCCTCAACAGAGCATTTCCAAAGGACCCATTTGCCCTTTCTCGAATCAACTAAGTGATCGACTCCACGGTAGGCTCTAAGAAGCTATGCTTCCTCGATGCATACTCGGGCTATAATCAAATCATGATGGCCCTTAACGACCAGGAGAAAAATATCTTCATCACGCCATTTGGCGCATTTTGCTACACGGTGATTCCCTTTAGGCTGAAGAACATTAGAGCCATGTATTAGCTAGTGGTGCATGCAATAATGCCTACATGAGTAGATCAGTCAGAACGTCCATGCATACATGGACGACATAGTCATCAAGTCCAAGATGAAACGTGACCTGATCACCGAACTGATGGAGACATTATCCAATCTCCGCGGGTACAATATGAAGCTCAACCCAACAAAGTGTGTATGCAGCATCTCGGCAAGAAAGATACTCGGCTTCATCATCTCACACCGCGAGATCGAGGCAAACCCATAGCCTCAGTAAGCCTACTTGCCTCCGAGATGTGTAACAACTCGCCGGATGCATCGCGGATCTCAATCATTCCATGCCACGACTTAGCGAGAAGGCCATGCCACTCTACCGACTCATGAAGAATTCAAGATCCTTCACCTAGACTGAGGAAGCCAACGCAACACTCGATGCCCTAGAGCAAGCCTTGTAGGAGGTGCCAATCTACTACTCTACATCGCGACGACCGCTCGCGTCATTAGTGTCATCTTGGTCGTAGAGCAACCAGAGGAAGGCCAGGAGTAGCTGACCCAACAACCGGTCTACTATGTCAGTGAGGTCCTCTCGGACTCCAAGAAACGCTATCTGCAATACCATAAGCTAGTATATGTGGTCTTCTCTGCTCAACGGAGACTACGACATTACTTCCACGAGCACCCATTTACGGTCGTCAGCTCAACCCCGTTGTTAGACATCATTCGCAATCACGAGGCAACATGCCAGCTTGCTAAGTGGGACTTGCATATTCGAGTCTACGACATCAAGTACCTGCCCCGGGCTGCCACAAATCACAATCGCTGGTGGACTTTCTTGTTGACTGGATGGAGAAACAACAACTGCTAGTGCACATCGAGAAGAGACTACTACACTCTATTCTCCGATAGCTCCAAAAAAGTTTAAGGGACCAGCGTAGGTGTTGTACTAACCTCCCCAAAGAGAGACAAACTTTGTTATGTTTTACAAATCCACTTCACCTGCACCAACAATAAGGCGGAATACGAGGCTCTGTTGTATGGCATGCACATAAGGATATGCACAACAGTTACCTCTACCAATTCAGTGACTCTGACCTAGTGGTCAGAAAATCTCTGACACCTGGGACGCAAGCGATCGCAATATGGCGACATACCATAATGTCGCCGACCAACTCGGCGGCCACTTTTTCATCTACCAGCTACAGAACATGGATAGTAGGAAGAATGAAGAGGTGGGAGCACTCTCCTTCTTTGGTTCCAAAAGAGAGAAGCCCCCGCTTGGAATTTTCCTAGATCATCTGCATCATCCCTCCATCGTGCCCCAAGGGAGATCGAGCTGGCAAGACCACCCGCGCCAGACTCAGACCTGGTCACAGTCAGCGAGATGACCCCTGATCGGACCATGAAGTACATGGAAAACCTGGATAGCCAAATACTACCAGCAAGTGGGGTGGAGGCACGACAAATCACACGACGAGCTAAGTCCTTCACCATCAACAGCAACGAGCTCTACAAACATATCACCTCTGGAATCTTCTAGCAATACGTATCGCTAGAGGAGGGCCATGCCATCCTCATGGACATCCACGCTAGAGACTGCGGCCATCATGGTAGCTCAAGGTCGCTAGTATCAAAGGCCTTCCGGCATGGTTTCATCTGGCTCACTACACATGACAACGCCATCGACATAGTACACAAGTGCATGGGATGCTAGAAGTTCGCCAACCAGACACATATGTCGGGCTCAGCTGAAGACGATTCCCCTTAGCTAGCCATTCGTAGTTTGGTGACTCGATATGGTTGGAACCTTCAAGAAGGCCAAAGGAATTCAAACACACATGCTACTAGTGGTCGACAAATTCACTAAGTGGATCGAGGCCAAGCCAGCCGCCAAGTGTGACGGGGTGACCACGGCCAAGTTTCCGAAGGAATTGATATTCAGGTATGCCTACCCACATAACATAATCATGAACAACAACACCAACTTTGCAAGGGTGCCATGGACGACTTTAGAAAGGAAAAGTAGACCCAACTTGATATCGCCTAAGTCACCCACTCGCAGTCCAACGAATAGGACAAACGCACCAATCAAAGCATCCTTCACAACATCTAGCCCCATCTCCAAGTTCCCCTTCAGTGAACCCCTGGATGCTGGATTGAAGAACTCCCTTCGGTGTTGTGGGGTATATGGATGACTCCAAACCGGTCAACAGAGTTCACCCCTTTATTCATGGTGTATGACGCTAAGCCTTGGTGCCAACCGACATCAAGCACGACTTCCCTAAAGTCGCTAACTAACATGGCTATGACCTGCCAGGTCTTTGTTGCTGGTATACCTGGTACGAATCAATGACAAGGCCCATAAGGAGCCAAATATTATGGAAGCGCTCGAAGCCTAGGAACCAGGCGTAATAATCAAGGCAAAGCCCATGATGTAGCTGACCCGGATAGGACTTTAAGACCAAGCCTGAGCCAATAGGGAGGGCACCTGAATCTACTCATAGCAATCCTCTACAAGCTAGATCGCATCTAGTAACCCGGCGACTTTGTACTCTCCGTCAATAAAGATCAAACAAGTAGGAAGTAGGGTTTCCTCTATGAGGGCCTGAAGCTAGGTAAATATCGCCTCCTTTGTTTATCAGTTAAGCTGAAAAAATCACGAGCGCACCCCTTTTCCATGAAACCCAAGTCCATAAAAATGGACATTGCCAAGGTTACCCCTCATCAACTGACGCCGTCTGTGGAAAATCTAGGCACTAGATTAATTAATTCAGTGGCCCCTCTTCACCAAGCAATAACTCAATGATCTGGACCGGTCAGATCTGTTTCGGCTCCATAGACTTCCTTCCACACCCGCCCATCCTTCTACCGACCTTCGACAACCTCGACCGAGGGATATATCGGATGCTTGGAAGTTTCAACTTTCGCGTCGGTTCACTGGGTACTCTCTGCCACCCGGATCCGATCTGTTCAGGTCCATTGACAGCAATCCCCACACCAATAGAAATATCGGTGCCTTACGTCGGCTCCTATAGAGGGACAAACTCGTCCCCAGTAGCCACCATGAGCGACTATCTCTCCATCGAGGACTTGGTGGGTCTGGCCGATCTTTATGATAGTCTCTCCTCCGATTTTGATAGAGAGCTAATGTCGACTCCAACACTTCATGTCATGAACTCGACAAGCATCATCAATCATGAACACGATGACCACATCGACTTTGGGATCAAGAAGATCGAAACGTACCTGGAATCAGACTCGATGGACTTTGTATATCTTAAGAATAGTGTCAGCTACAACTTTGATAGCTACAACAAAAGCCCCTACCTAACATGCCATTAGGTGGTGTGTGATCATTGGGTTTGGATCAAGGACCACACATGGATACTCAACAACATCGGAGCAATTCAACTCCAACGACAAACCCATCATCAACCCTTAAGATATCGTCATGGATGATGACCCGGAGGATCGCTCCAGAAATCAGACCGATGCACATGTGGACAACCGCAACGACGTGGACCACGAAGGGGTTGGTGCGTATAATGGGAACCAGATAACTGTCCAGATCATGGACGAATCCTTGGAAAAGTCAAGAAATGATGTCAGAGGTGCAATCCCTATGGTGGTGGATTCTACACGCGAAGAACTAATGGCCTACCAGTATCTACTTCGTTGCCATAAGCGGGAGCTGATAAAGATGAAGAGACAACTCAATGAGCGCAAGAGGAAAGCCGATGCATCAATTCCTTGAGCGAAAGCTATAACTCAGTTAGTGTCACCAGAGGCGCACCACCAAGGATGGGTGGCTCTTGATTGGGACAATATCCCCTAACATGATATGCATGACTTAATGAGAGACCTTGATCTATCCTTCATGTCGGTAGACTGAACGGGTAATATAAAACCTAGGACACCACAAGCCGCCATCGTAGCAGCTCAAACCTACCTGATAGCTACTGAACTACCAGCCAATGATCCTTGGGTGGCCATCCATCACTCCGCCCTCATGGGTCTCGGCATGGTTGGAGACTCGCTCACACCTAGAGTGCTAGGGGGTTGACCCTAGGGAGCGTTGAGCCGGGGCATAAAGGCAATGTATGCCAAGGTAAAACAAGTTCAAAGCAAATGCTAACTGACGTACCTGAAGGCCAACCGAGTTATGGCCGACTTAGGCATGGTGGTGTCCATCCAACGTTACCTCGGCTGACATAGAGCATATGTCGGCACCAACATGTTATGTGTTTGCATATATCGACTAGGCCGAGTTAACCAGGAGTGTGCCGGGTTGCTAGTTGGCTCACAGAAGAAGGAAGGTATCTTCCCATGGTCAGTGCTTTTCTCTCTCTACTGGAGCCAATGTAGACGGAGCGTAGAAGACAGAGAGAAAAGGACCAGAGGCATGAGCCGATAAAGGTGTCGTCGCCTAACTGTTGCTAGTCGAGTCACATGGAGGCATAGAGGCTTACATCGTGGCCTCAGAGAGGCTTACGCCATAGTCTCTGGGAGGCTTACGCTAGAGAAAAGAGGATCACCGTTTTGCTATTTTGGGCAGAGCATATTCGTAGGATATGCTCTCCACGTATACCCTATGTGTAACCTAGCCACCCCTTTATAAGGTGAGCCAGGACCTCTAAGGAGGGGGTCAGTCATTTTGGTAGAGGGAAGAACCCTAGAGTGTGTTGCGAGTAGAGAAGAACTTCATCTTTCTCCTCCCCTCGAAACATCTCAAGGAGCATTTGTAACCTTCATTGATCTGGAGAATACAAATCTTCGTGTGTGGAATCACCACACTATCCCTCCCTGGATACCACTAGCGCACATTGCCCCATCTTTAGCCTATCCATGGAATCTTCTGTGCCACCACCACGACAGTTGGCGCCCACCGTGGGGCCAGTAGTGGTGCTAGGTGGAGTTAATATCCGGACGAGAAACTTTATCATCACTAGGGAGCTGATACGTTGCTAACGTATCTATAATTTTTGATGTTCCATGCTTGATTTTTATCTACTTTCTTATGTTTTGTCCACACTTTGGAGTACTTTTTATATACTTTCTTGGACTAACCTATTAAAAAGATGCCACGGTGCCAGTTTCCTATGTTCTAGGAAAGTCAGAAAATGAATATTCTTGGAATTGGATGGGACAAAATCCAAAGTCAGTTTTTCACCGAGGGGGACACGGAGCCAGAATACGAGACAGAGAGGGGCCAGAGGGCCGCCACACCACCTGGTCGTGCGGCTAGGCCTGGCCCGCACCAGGGGGTGGTGTGGCCGCCTAGGGCACCCCCTCGGCCTCCCCTTTCGCCTATAAGATGCCTCTGATATAGAAACCCTAAGTACCCGATCAAAATTCCACGAAAGAGTCTATAGCTACCGTCATCTCCATCTTGTCACCTTTCCAGAGGGGAGAATTCACCCTGGAGGCCTTCTTCATCACCATGCAAGCCTCTGGTGTGATGCATGAGTAGTTCATCCTTGGACTACGAGTCCATCTAGTAGCTAGGTGGTTGGTTCTTCTCCTTTGTGCTGCCATGTTTAGATCTTGTGAGCTCCGTTCATGACCAAGATCATCTATTTGTAATCCTACATTTTGTGTTTGTGGGGATCTGATGGATATTGAGATGCTATTTCAGATTGAGTATTGATTCTATCATGTCTTTGTTATTTGTGATCTTGCATGCTTTCCGTTGTTAGTAGCTATCTTGGCCAAGTAGATGCTAGCAACTCTAGGAGTTAGTATTTATGCTCGATAGTGGGTTCATGCCTCTAGTAATCTGGGGAAGTGACAGAAATCTCTAAGGTACTAGATGTGCTGTTGCTACAAGGGAGAACACAACAATCCTTTGTTCATAGAACAATCGTATTGTTTACTTTACATGTAATGCGTAATGAAATTATCTATTGCTTGCAACTTAATACTGGAGGGGGTTCGGATGATAACCTGAAGGTGGATTATTAGTCATAGATGTAGTTGGATTACGGTCTATGTATAATGTTGTAATGACCAATCAAACCTCAAAGGAGTCAAGATGATTAGTATATGCTTGTATGCTTTCTCGATGTTTGTCAATTGCCCCGCTATAATTTGTTCACCCAATATGTCATCTATCTTAAGGAGAACCACCACTAGGAAAGTTCTGTGGTTGTCTTGTGCAGGATTCCAAGTTGGCAATAACACCTTGGAGGTGTTTCCTTGCTCCTACTGGTTTGATAACCTTGGTTTCATAACTGAGGGAAAACTTGCTGCTGTGCTCATCATACCTTCCTCTTGGGGTTCCCCAACGAGCTCGATATATTTTGTGCCATCAGGAGCGCATTGTCTTCGGGCTTGTTCAGCGCTTTGGTGCGCTGGACTACGTTAGCGACAACACACGCAGCTTCACCGACCGTCCTTCTCCATGCAACAGGCTCTTCGTCAGCTTTGGCGCCCACAAGATCTACATCAGCATCGATGAGTCCTTCGTGCACCCATAACACGTCGTCGAGGGAGGGGAGCCTTCCCTTAGCGCAGCTCGCGGTCCACGTATCGCTTACCTCGCAAGCTTTGCTGATGTAATGATGACCATGCCTGATGCGGTAATAAGCAAGGATCTAGCAGAAGACCCGGAGACAACACCGAAGATACCTAGAACTAGGGGTCCTCCACTAGAGAGGCCACAAAATGTACTGCAACAAGAAATAGAGAGCCTAAACACTCGGATAGAACCTATAGTAGATCTGGCTCAGGCATTGGCTGAGCTAGAGGAGATCCAGCAGAAAATGTTAGCGGGAGCAAAAAAGGTATTCGCACTTCAACATGCATTGAACATCATGTTGCGTGAATATGCAAAGGCAAACAGGATTAGTCCCACCCGCATGGACGGTGTGAAGACTAGGGGTAGAAACATCATAAGTGAGATAGAAAAGGAATATGTCCATAGGCCAGGAGAATTAGGTAACCCCATGTTAATGGGTCTACCGAGGTATAGCACCCTAGCAAAGAACCTCAGGGCTGCAGATGCAACATCATCCGAGTTAGAGGGTCTGACCGGTGAAGCCTGGCAGAGGCAGCAAGAAAGAGTAATTGAGTTAGTAAAATTGCTAACAAGAAAAATGAGGAGTTGCTCAAAGCAAACCCAGCAAGGGAAGGGGGCTCCCAAGTCGTTCATTCGGCAGGAGGTGCTCTGGCAAAATCTACTGGGGCATCGTTATCCCCACATGAAGGCCCAAGGAGAGAGAAGGTAGTAACCTCGGGAAGAAAGAACAAGCAGATGGTCCCATATGACCCGACAAAGGAAGGGAAAGGAAAAGAAGTATAGTGTGATGAGGACCGACAAAGTGCCAGCTGAGGTGAAGGTGGATAAGGAAACCACGGCCAAGGCCATTCAGGACATGGAAACGCTGGGAACGACAATGTCGGACAATGATGTCTACACACTTATATTCTTGTAGACAGTTGTTGGGCCTCCAAGTGCACAGGTTTGTAGAACAGCAACAAGTTTTCCCTTAAGTGGATTACCCAAGGTTTATCGAACTCAGGGAGGTAGTGGTTAAATGTATTCCCTCTCAAGCAACCCTACAATCAAGATACAAGAAGTCTCTTGTGTCCCCAACACAATCAATACACTTGTCAGGTGTATAGGTGCACTAGTTCGGCGAAGAGACAGTGAAATAGAAGTGGTATGGATAAAAGACAACAGTGCCAGAAAATAGCTTGATGGCGTGGAAGAGACTAAAGGCAAACTAAAATAAAGATGGCAGCAAGCAAACATGTAATAGATCTAGTTGCAAACGGTGTTTCAATGCTTAGAAACAAGGCCTAGGGATCATACTTTCACTAGTGAACGCTCTCATATAAATATCTTCTCTTTATGATACTACTCTTCGATTGGACACTCTAATCCATGGTAGGGCTATAACAGCACACCTCAAAGTTCGCTTTCCCCATCTATATAACCCCACACTGTCACCTTGAGCTCTAGATGGTTCCAACAAACACCACAATTTCATAGAAACATCCAACTCCAAATATAACTCATAACAAGTAATTGTAATCTCTAGCCTAAGTGCCACCATGGTGTGCATGCTGTCACTTTCACACACATGCGGAGAGCAGAGATATATTAAAGCACTTGAGTAGCAAGGTAGATCTACTTCATTACAAAGCTCATGGTCACAATATGATCATGCATAGAGAGAGAGATGAACACATAGCTACCGGTAGAACCCTTAGCCCTGAGAAAGAACTACTCCCTCCTCATCATGGTAATCAGCAACGGCGATGGAGATAGTGGTGGAGATCGATGGAGATGGCTCCGGGGGCACTTCCCTGTCCTGGCAGGGTGCTAGAACAGAGACTTTCTGTCCCCCGAATCTCCCCTTCGGTGGTGGCGGCGCAACGGAACTTCCATTAAAACGCAAGCTACTGAAGTACTTCCTTCAAAAATCTCAATTCCCCAAAGAGAACTCAAAAAGGAAACAACGAGAAGCAAATGCAAATAATGCCAGAAATCTGTCAAAACAGACCAGCAGGTAAAAATCATTTTTTTCGAAGACCTTCTGTTGCTCAAATAGAAAAGTGTTGAACTAACTAGAGTTAGATAACAACCTGGGGCAGAAGCATAAAAAATCACGCCTCAAAACGACGTACAGAGATTTTACACGAATTTTTACGGTGAAGCACAAAAATCTGTTTTGGGATAGCAACTTTCCCAAGCATTACTTCAATCTCATTAGAGGTTACTCTTGGCACAAAAATCAAATAAAAAGGATAAGGAGCGGTTATTACTGAGTACTTTTCTTTAATACCTTTAAGTTAAGCATGATAGTTTGAGAAGATGCTCACATAAGAAATATGAATTGAAGTAAAAGAGAGCATCAAGAAGCAAATTCAAAACACATTTAAGACTAACCCACTTCCTATGCATACGAATATTGTATGCAAATAAATTCACAAAGAACAAAGTGATAGGCATAGGAAGATAAAACAAGAGTAACTTCAAAACTTTTAGCACATAGAGAGGTGTTTCAGTACCATGAAAACTTCTACAACCATATTTTCCTCTCTCATAATAATTTTCAGTAGCCTCATGAATAAACTCAACAATATAACTATCACATAAAGTATGTTTTTCAAGATCTACAAACACATAATTTTTATCAGGCTCAAAAATAGTGGGATTAAAACCTTCAAACCCACATTTAACAATTCTATAACAAGATGACTGATCATTCAATGTAGGACCATCGTCTAGATCATTATCATAAACATTTTCTAAGCAAAACTCTTTAGTACCATGCATTTCAAAGTTAGGCACAAATAAAGGATTATCACAAATAACATGAGCATAACATTCATCCTCCTTTGGTAAGCATGGGGGACAATCAAATAATGTAAGGGATAAATAGTTACTCTCATTAGAAGGTAGGCATGGGTAGGTAATCCATTCTTCCTCCTTTTGTTCATCACTCTCCTCCTCTTTTTCATCTAATGAGCTTCCTGTTTCAACAATTTCTTCTTCCATAAGCTCCTGCAAGGCATTAGTCTCTTCCGTTTGTGGAAACCATCTATTAAGATATTCAAGAATATAGCCATTTTCTTCCTTGTAATTATCAAAGCAAAATTTAAGTATATCATAAACCTCATATTTATAAGGTGCATCACCAGTATTTTCAAGCAAATAAGCAAGTTTGAATGCACCCTTCCAAGAAATAAATTCTTCAATTTGTTCCACATAATAAAAGTCATAATTTCCCTTAACATAAGAAGATATGGTAACATCATCATTGTACTCACATTGAAAAGGGAAGTGTTTATACCTCTTACAGCAACAAGATTTATCAAAGCAATCAGTAACATTATAGGTAGAGCACATGTTTCTAGCGATGGTATACAATTTATCAATTTGTTCCCATAAGTGTTTCCCTTTTTGTGAGAAGCGGTGTTCCTTATAATAATATTTTTGTTCTTCCGTGAACCCACCTTGCCGATAAGGTTCAGTTTCAAAGAAGCCAACCATTGATAGAAACCATGATAAAGCAAGACAATAATAGACTAATGAAAATAACAACTATACTAGGAACTAATTTTTTTTGTATTTTTGATAAAAAGAACAAGCAAACAAAGCAAAAATAAACTAAGCAAAACAAAAATAACAAAGTAAAGAGATTGGTTATGAGGGACTCCCCTTGTGAAGATGTCCTTGACTCCCCGGCAATGGCGCCAGAAAAATAGCTTGATGTGTACGCACTTCTATTGTTGTAGACAGTTGTTGGGCCTCCAAGTGCACAGGTTTGTAGAACAATAGCAAGTTATCCCTTAAGTGGATTACCCAAGGTTTATCGAACTCAGGGAGGAAGTGGTCAAAGGTATTCCCTCTCAAGCAAGCCTATAATCAAGATACAAGAAGTCTCTTGTGTCCCCAACACACCCAATACACTTGTCAGATGTATAGGTGCACTAGTTCGGCGAAGAGATAGTGAAATACAAGTGGTATAGATAAAAGACAATGGTGCCAGAAAATAGCTTGATCGAGTGGAAGAGACTAAAGACAAACTGAAATAAAGATGGCAGCAAGCAAACATGTAATAGATCTAGTTGCAAATGGTGTTTCAATGCTTAGAAACAAGGCCTAGGGATCATACTTTCACTAGTGAACGCTCTCATATAAATATCTTGTCTTTATGATACTACTCTAAACTACTCTCCGGTTGGACACCATAATCCATGGTAGGGTTATAACATCACACCTCAAAGTTCGCTTTCCCCATCAAGATAACCCCACACTGTCACCTTGAGCTCTAGATAGTTCCAACAAAGACCACAATTTCATAGAAACATCTAACTCCAAATATAACTCATAACACGTAATTGTAATCTCTAGCCTAAGTGCCACCATGGTGTGCACGCTGTCACTTTCACACACATGGGGAGAGCAGAGATCTATTAAAGCACTTGAGTAGCAAGGTAGATCTACTTGATTACAAAGCTCATGGTCACAATATGATCATGCAAAGAGAGAGAGATGAACACATAGCTACCAGTAGAACCCTTAGCCTTGAGAAAGAACTACTCCCTCCTCATCATGGGAATTAGCAACGGCGATGGAGATGGTGGTGGAGATCGATGGAGATGGC
The DNA here is from genome assembly GCA_910589775.1 of Avena eriantha. Lineage (NCBI taxonomy): Eukaryota > Viridiplantae > Streptophyta > Magnoliopsida > Poales > Poaceae > Avena > Avena eriantha. Next base: position 268,157,085 of record OU342744.1, read on the forward strand.
CCCGGGGGCACTTCCCCGTCCCGGCAGGGTGCCAGAACATAGAATTTCTATCCACCGAATCTCCCCTTCGGTGGCGGCGGCGCTATGGAACTTTTCATGGCTGGAGGCTCTTGGATTTAGGGTTTTTGCATCGGGGGCTTCTTATAGGCAAAGGGGTAAGGTCGGTGGCCGGCTAGGGGGCCCACACCATGTGCTGGTGTGGCCTAGGGCTGCCCGCACCAAGGGGTGGTGTGGCCTCCCTATGGCCTCCCCTTCGTCTCTCCTTCGGACTCCATGTGTCTTCCGGTAAAATATCGACTTTGGGTTTTGTCCCGTCCAATTCCGAGAATATTCATTTTCTGACTTTTCTGGAGCCAAAAACAGCAGAAAATAGGCAACTGACACTATGGCATCTTGTTAATAGGTTATTCCAAGAAAGTGTATAAAAAGTACTCCAAAGTGTGGACAAAACATAAGAAAGTAGATATAAACCAAGCATGGAACATCAAAAATTATAGATACGTTAGCAACGTATCAGACAGCGTAACTCGGCAGGAGCTGGACAAGTTCCACCTCGACAGCACCAGCAACAATACATACCTCGGCAAGAGCAAAGTTCCGTCCCGGCTATGCAACAAAAATATGTTCATCCGGGTCAAAACATATATGATGATGGTTATTCGGCAATTGCCAATGCCGGGTTTCCTAAGCTGGATCATCATGTAATAGGATCAAGACTGGGAAATAGGAACTTGCAGCCGGATGATGCAAGATTGAAGTTAGACCGGATTTATAGGTCAGAAATAATGGAGGGACAAGGTCCTCCGGGGCCAGCATGTTTTGGACCTCGAATAATGAGAGAACCCATAGTGACGAACTTCTAGTTGGCTAGAGGGGCAAAAACCTATGATGGAAGTACCAAGCCAGAGGATTGGCTGATCAATTATGCCACCACAGTAAACATTTCGACGAGTAACTTGAGATGGGCTGTGAGATATGTACCTCAGATGCTAGAGGGACTAGCAAGGGTCTGGCTAAATAATTTGCTGCCAGGAAGTATCAAATGTTGGCTAGATTTCGAGGAGATGTTTATCAGCAATTTCACCAGCACGTATTAGAGGTCAAACATGCCACAACAACTAGCAATGTGTAGGCAAAGGCCTAATGAGACAAACCGTGAGTTTTTAACTCGGTGGTGTAATGTGCGTAATTCATGCAAAGGGGTAATCGAGTCATAGGCCATTGCCACGAGTGTGTCGTGGCGAAAATTGCAAAGGTATATGTCAACTATGTTGGCTGAAACAATCAGAATCACAGATTCATATTCCCTGGGTGGCCCAACCCAACCTCGGCTCATTTCTAACGAGTCAGGTGAGGAATACTACCCTCGTGATGGAGCCAGATCGTCCCGGTGAACGATTACTGGGGTATGAGAAGAGATGACATGCCGGATTATAGATATGGCTCGCATCAAGTTGCCATAGTAGATCCAAATCAGCCCGGAGCTGGGAACAGGCAGCGCTAGAAGAATGGAGGGCAATAGTGGACACCGAGAAATGATGGCAAGAAAACTTGGACATTAGAGAAGAATAAACAGTGGCAAGAAAAGAGAGACATGCCAAGTTATACGTATGAGGTGATGCTGGATCAACCATGCAAGTTTCAGACGCCTAACCCGAATAACCTAGCGAACCACACGACACAAAAGTGTGAGTGGATGAGGAAGATGCACCTCGGCACGATGCACCTCGGTAGCAGCAACTCTTTGGAGAAAATGCGCAGCAACTAATGTTGCCACCGCCCCCACCGAGGTATGAGAATCACGACAGAAGGGATGCAGTGCATCAGGTGGAAAACCAGAATCAGGGGAACTGATGAAACCCTGGCAATGATGGCAGGAATGAGTACATAGAACATCATCAAGCTTATTGTGTGTTTACCATGGAAGAAACTGATAGGCAGAGCGTGCAACACCAACATATAGAGGTCAATGCGGTTATGCCGGTCGTGCTGAGGTACATGCATTGGTCTGATCAGGAAATTGCATGGAGTATCAAGGATCACCCCAGGCTCATGCTGAGTCCTGGATCATACGCTTTGGTGCTTGACCCAACTTTCATCGGGCCAAGCATTAACGTGAAGTTTTCCAAGGTGTTTATTGACAATGGCACCAACATTACTATATTGTATAAGGACACCATGCACAAGTTGGGAGTCTTAGAGAATATGCTCTAGGCTACTAAGACCACTTGGCATGGCATTGTGCCGAGTTTGTCTTGTGAGCCCATTAGAAAGGTTCATATTGACATCTTGTTTGGCACAAGAGATAATTGTTGGACGGAGAACTTGGAGTTAGAGGTAGTAGATTTGGATAGTTGTTACCATGCATTACTCTACATGCCAGCTCTTTCAAAGTTTATGGCAAGTGACCACATCATTTACTTAAAGATGAAGATGCGAGGGCCAAATGGGTAGCAGGGGACTTTAGGCGCTCTATGGAGTGCGCCTCAGCCAGATCAAGCCTGGCCGAGTCATTGGTGATTACACAGGAAAAGAAAAAAATCAGAGAAGTTGTGGCTTTGGCTCGGTCCATAGAGATGAACATGCCGGCTCTGAGTAACCCGCATGGAAGTGTGTCATTTCAGCCGACAAAAGATAGCAAGAAAGTACCAGTTGATGATCAATTCCCGGAGTGTACCGTAACTATTGGTGCAGGCCTTGGCAACAAATAGGAAAGCGAGCTTGTCAGCTTCCTTCGTGACAATCGGGATATCTTTGCTTGGTCCACATAGGATCTACAAGGTGTGCCGAGGGAGTTGGCCGAGCACTCTTTGCACGTCAGACCCGGTGCAAATCCGGTGAAGCAACCTCTCCGCCGCTTCGCTGAAGATAGGAGAAAATTCATTGGTGATGAGATAGATCGGCTCCTTGCAGCCAGGTTTATCATGGAAGTACTTTACCCGAATTGGCTATCTAATCCAGTGCTGGTAGAAAAGAAGAAAGATGATCCGAATGTAGCAGTGGTGTGGCATATGTGTATCGATTACACGAACCTGTAAGGTGTGTCAAAAGATCCATTCCCACTACCAAGGATGGATCAGGTCATTGACTCGACCGTTGGGTGTGAGCTCTTGTCATTCTTAGATGCATATTCTGGTTTCGACCAGATACCCTTAAACCCGGATGATCAAATAAATACTGCTTTTATTACCCTATATAGGGATTATTGCTATCGCACTATTCCATTTGGCTTACGTAATGTAGGGGCAACGTATCAGAGGTGCATGCAAAAATGTTTACATGATCAAATTGGCAGAAATGTCCAAGTATATGTCGATGATGTGGTGATAAAAACCAAGGAAATTAAAACACTCCAAGATGATATCCGGGCAAATGTTTGTGAACCTAAGGAGGTTCCGAATGAAACTTAACCCAAAAAAATGTACTTTTGGTGTCTCGGCTGGAAAAATTACTCGGCTTCCTTGTGTCCAGTCGAGGTATCGAGGCTGACCCCACTAAGATCCAAGCTATTGAGCGAATGGAGCTGCCAAAGTGTGTTAATGATGTTCAGAAGTTCACTGGTTGCCTGGCATCATTAAGTCGGTTTGTATGTCGACTGGGAGAAAAGGCATTGCCTCTCTATCAGCTAATGAAAAAATCAGATAAGTTCATATGGACACCGCAGGTAGATAGTGCATTTCATGAACTAAAAAAGATGTTAGCCTCTACACCTGTGTTAGCCTTACCACTATCCAAAGAGCCGATGTTGCTCTACATAGTGGCGACCAACCGAGTCGTAAGTGTCGTTGTAGAGGTGGAGCGTGATGAGGAAGGTAAGTCGGTGCAGAGGCCAGTATATTACCTAAGTGAAGTACTATCCACTTCAAAGCAAAACTATCCACATTATCAAAAAATGGCATATGGGTCTACATGGCAGCCAAAAAGCTCAAGCACTATTTTGAGGAACACCCTATAAAGGTGATATGTGAAGAACCTATAGCCGAGATAATGAGTAACAAGGATGCAAGTGGCCGAGTCACCAAATGGGCAGTTGAGTTAGCCTCTTATTCTCCACAATATGATAGAAGAGACGCGATCAAGTCTCAGGAAGTGGCTGACTTTTTCGTGGATTGGGTGGAAATGCAGTATGAGCCACCCTTACTAGACTCCAACTAGTGGAGAATGCATTTTGACGGATCAAAGTTGAAGGACAGATTAGGGGCCGGGGTAGGCCTTACCTCGCCCAAGAAAGATTAGTTGCAATATGTGCTTTAGATCCATTTTCGAGCATCAAACAATGTGGCCAAGTATGAGGCGCTCGTGCATGGACTAAAAGTGGCAAAAGAGATTGGGATACGTCGGATACAATGCTTCGGTGATTCAGGTCTAGTGGTGCAGCAAGTGTCTAGTCATTGGGACGCGCTAGACGCAAACATGGCCCTTTATAGATTTCACGTCCAAAAAATATGTAGGTACTTTGAGGGATGTGAATTCCATCATGTACCCCGGGCAAAAAATGATGCAGCCAACGTATTATCTAAAGTGGGTTCATCTCTGCAAGCTATCCCACTAGGAGTTGCTTTGGAGCATCTAAAAAAACCATCTATTACCCCTTCACCAGAATCCGAGTTAATTTATATCCCGGCAAACCCCGGATCAGAAGCTGCCCCAATGGACATTGACTGGGGGAATACCTCGACAAACCCGAGGACTGCCTTACAGAACCCAGGGACTATTCAGCTTGATCCGGCAGAGGTTATGTTGGTTGATCCAATGGAGATTGAGGAACTACTTTTCCCAGCTCGTATTGTACCAGCATGGGTGCATCCAATATTTCAGTTCTTGAAATATGGAACTTTGCCAAATGATGAGATACTCTCGAGGCAAGTGCAGAGGAGAGCAAAGGCATATACTATAATCAATGCCGATTTATACAAGAGAAGTGTCACAAGTGTCTTGCAGCGATGTGTTGACCCGAAAGAAGGGCTGGACACCCCCTGAGATATTCATCAGGGAATGTGGGCATCATGCCTCGTCTAGGGCCCTAGTGGCAAAAGCTTTTCAGCATGGGTTTTACTGGCCAAGTGCCTTGCAGCAAGCCGAGGAACTTGTGAGAAAATGTAATGGGAATTAGAGGTACGCTAGAAAAACACATCTACCGATGTCTGAACTCAAAACTATACCTATCACTTGGCCATTTGATGTATGGTGTTTGGATATAGTTGGACCATTTAGGCCGGACAAGGGAAACATGACCCATATCTTAGTCATGGTGGACAAGTTACAAAGTGGATCGAAGTAAAGCCAATAAGGAATTGTGATTAGGCTACTGCCATATGATTTCTCAAGGACATTATCCTGAGAAACGGGTATCCACACAATATCATAACAGATAATGGCACAAATTTTTCCGAAGGAGCGTTTGCTCGGTTCTGCCAAGACAAAAGAATCCGGCTAGATGTTACATCAGTGGCCCACCCCTCATCGAATGGGCAAGTGGAAAGATCCAATGGACTAGTACTGTTCGGGATAAAACCCTAGCTCATTGAGCCACTGCAAAGATCAGCGGGGTGCTGGATTGATGAACTCCCAACGGTACTAGGGAGCTTAAGAACAACTCTGAATCGATCAACATGCTACACGCCTTTCTTTCTGGTATATGGGGTCAAAGCAGTATTACCAGCTAACATAGAGAATGACTCGCCTAGGGTCACCCAATACACAGAAGCCGAAGTGCAAGAAGCCCGGCAAAATGATGTTGATCTACTGGAAGAAGCGAGAGAATTGGAATTGTCCAGATCCACCATATATCAGCAAAATCTCTGACGCTATCACAGCAGGAAAGTGAACCCCCGAGTCTTCCGGGAAGGAGATCTGGTACTTCGGCTGGTGCAACGCACTGCCGGCATGCATAAGCTCTCACCCCCTTGGGAAGGTCCGTTCATCGTGAGCAAAGAATTGCATAAAGATGCGTACTATCTTATAGATTCTCAACCATAGGAGAAGACAAGGCAAACAGGGCAGGATAGGAATCAAAAAGGCCATGGAACATAGCACTAGTTTGTCCATTTTACACTTAGCTAAAAGTGTATGTATCTCGAACTCTCATATGTCGGCATGTATGTCGGCAATGAGCTTATCAATGAAACCTCGGCACCCCGAGCAAAAACTCGGGGACTGCCTTAGTACTAATTGTCATTTTCTGCATTTATTTTTTATACGTCAGCTGGCTTAAATTACTTACACCTTAGCCAAGTTAGTAGTGTGTCGGCACCAAAAGCTAACTCTTTGACTTGTTGTTGTCTGAAAAGAATTGGCTTCATGGCAAGCAAAAGAACAAGTTTGCAATTGCAAGGCACATGAAAAACGACTAAGGAAAGGAACATAATTGAGCTGGCGTTTGTTTTTTGGACTAACCCTTGTACTTACTTTATTTTTGTTATGACGAATTATTTTGAGCTAATACTAAAAGTTTCAAGTATTGTTAGATCAATTTTTTAGACCTCGGACTCATAAATTGAACAACGAATAATGGTAGATGCGAGTCGAGTCACTAAATTGAGAGAATAAGAAAATGAAACCCCGGGACTTCACCCAAATTGATCCGGCATAAAAACAAATTGTAGCAAAATAACTTCAAAGTGCTTAATACATCTTACGCCTAGCATACCAGGGATTTAACGAATTTTAAAGTTTGTCACTTCAAGGAGCAGCTGCTACCGGGTCAACTGCGGCAGAAGGAGGCATGTTGTTGTTGGTGTTGGCAGCTTCGGCTATGGTGTCATCATCTGGGTTTTCCTCGGCATCCTCGGTGTCGTCCGGGTCTTTTTAGCCTTCTTCTGCGCCTGCTTCAACATATTCATAGTCAATGGCATCGAGCAAACTCGTCCCCTCGTTCCACTGATGGCAGTGAGAATATTGAATAAGGTCGAAAGCTCGAGCTTGGTGTTGAGCAATGTAGTCCGGGTATATGGTCCATATGGATCTGGTGCGCATTCGGCTAAGCATGTTAAAATCAATGCCTTCATACCAAGACATAGCGAAGGCCAAGGCCGTGTTAGCTCCAGCGCGCACAGTGGATTCTCTCCACAAGTTAAGTTGCACTTGGCTATCTTTGATTTTCTCGAACAACAATGCAACCTGCTTGGGAGCGTTCTCCTCTGGCCAGAGAGCGTGGAAAGCTTCAAGTGCGACGCTAAGAAGCCCAACCCTGAAGACCTTCATGGGTCCGAGGCTGGCCACAAGACCAACTAAGGATTCATCAATGCTAAGTTCTCCGGAGATATGGCTAGCTTCCGCTCTTTTCTCCCGGAGCTTGCGGATGGCAACGTCTGCACGTGCTTTGGACTGAGGAAAATCCTCTAAACAAATGTGCAGAAGAAAAGTTAGGAAAAAGAAAAATGGGATAAGATGATACCTCGGCAATAAAAATAAGGTTGGCACAGAAAAACTTACTAGCTATGAGGCCATGAATCCGAGTCAATTCAGCCAGCCAATCAGCTTATTGCCTCTGGAGATCCACAAGGGCGGTGTTCACTGACTCATATTTGGCCTTGGCCTCTTGGGGAAGCTCCTTGTCCTTGTCAGGTTGGCCTATGAGCCGGATCTTTTCCTCAGAGAAATCCTGATCCAATTTCTCACACTCAGTTTTCTGGAGCAGTTAGAGGTTTTCATTCTCGGCATGGAGCCAAGATATCTCATCGTCTTTCTCCTTCAGCTGGACCTGGTGCTATCTTTCTTGCTCGAGAAAATGGAGCATCAGGTCAGGTAGGGGCACACTATCTTGAAGAGACACTACAATAATTTTTTGACCTGGCAGAGCCAAGGTATAATTACCTGCCGAGCCAGAATGAAAAAGGACAAAGGATAAGATGCGAAAGAAAAGTACCTTTCAGCTCAGCCACCTCCTTCTTCAGCGCCTCATTCTAGGCATCAACATTGGCTGGAGGAATCCGAGTCACAAATTAACCCGGCAAGCCAAGATGAAGGGAAGTAAAATTGAAAATATCAAAGAGAAAACTTTACCTTTATTCTTCAGCTCGGGAAGCAAGGCCTTATGCTTTGAAGAAAGCTCCTTATGTGTGTCTAAAAGCCGCTGAAACTCGGCGATGTGATAGTTGGTGGTGATTTGAAAAGGAAAGTATTAGTTCATGAGTGATAAGGAAAAATATAGTTATTCAAGACCCAGGCCAAGTGGAACTTAACCCGACTCTAGGTGAGTGAATATTTGAAGTTACTCAAGACCCTGGCCAAGTGGAACTTAACCTGGCTCTAGGTGAGTGAATATTTGAAGTTACTCAAGACCCGGGTCAAGTGAAACTTAACTCAGCTCTAGGTGAGTGAATATTTCAAGTTACTCAAGACCCGAGCAAGGTGGATTTTAGCCCGACTCTAGGTGAGTGAATATTTGAAGTTACTTAAGACCCGGGCCAAGTGGAACTTGACCCGGCTCTAGGTGAGTGAATATTTGAAGTGACTCAAGACCCGGACCAAGTGGAACTTAACCCAGCTCTAGGTGAGTGAATATTTAAAGTTACTCAAGACCCGGGCCAAGCGGAACTTAACCCGGCTCTAGGTGAGTGAATATTTGAAGTTACTCAAGAGCTGGGCCAAGTGGAACTTAACTCGGCTCTAGGTGAGTGGATATTTGAAGTTATTCAGATCCGAGTCAAGTGAAACTAAACCCGACTCTAGGTTATTGGATATTTAAGGCTACTTAATAATTGAAATGAGTAAAACTAAATTCGAACCTACATGGTTGTCTAAACAAAACATTGGTTTAAACTTTAATGGGTAAGTTAAAATATTTCGGAATTGGGAACAAGATACGAAAAAATGGTGCAAGTTAATTGCTAAGAGAATCCAGCCGAGTAACATGTTACCCCTCAGAGGCTCAGGGACTGGAGGATATATCTACAACTACTTGCGCATATGTGAAAAATATGGCTAAAAGGTTTACCTCTATCATTTTGCCGGCATAAGGAATGGCTTTGCTAGCAGTGTTCATCTGCGCACCAATCTCCACAGGACCAAACTTTGTCGGGCTACCAGAGCTGACATCAACGTATTCAGTGTTATTCCAGTTCTTGGCATACTCAGCAAGCAAGCTGAGGTTCCCACCATCAAGAGTCTGAGTCAGGACTAACCCCTTCTCGTGTGCGGCTTGGCGTGTAACCTTGGCAGCGGCCGGACTGGTATGCAGCGTGATCTGCTTGTCTGAAGTAGGGCTAGAGGCAGCACTGCCCTGTTGCATCATGGACGCAATGGTGCGCTGCCCAGACCCAGCAGTTGATCCTTTGGGCATCGCCTTGGCCACCTCGGTAGCTTTCTTGACCTTGGTCACCTCGGCAGCTTTCTTGGCCTCGGTGGCTGTCTTTGCTTGCTACTGTGAAGCTAAAGGTTGAGCTCCGGCCGCCGAAGATGACGCGACACTTGGTCTGAGGGCTCAACTGAGGTTGGTCTTCTCGCCGAGTCTAGGATACTTGGACAAGGAAGGAGGTGCTTGTTGAGAAGAACTTGAAGCTGGAATTGGTTGAGGTTGAGACGGAGGTTGAACTTGAGTTCGTGCCGGAGTCTCCGGCACCTCGGTAGAAACTTTATCAGCGTCGATGTTGCTGGCACCATGATCTTATGCTTGAGCAACAGAGGAGGAACCTTACTGATCCAACATGGGCATGTCCTCGGGGGCACCCTCTCCACCTGTGCTGATGTTACCCTCCTCCCATTGAGGTGAACTAATGATCGGCGCAGCGGGAGAATTTTCCCAGACGGGGCTCAGAATGGGAGCATCAGCATGTTGATAAGGTGGTGCCTCACGGAGAGGAGAGGCTATGCTAGAAGCGATCTGGGAGATGTCCTTCGCAGCCCTGCCAAGTCAAAATAGAAATGAATATCAAGTTATATCAGAAAGAGAGAAACAAGAAATACAGACAAGAGGAAAAATGAAATTTGGGAAACATGTGTAGAAGAGAAGAATTACTCGGACGCAGCAGGTGGGTCCTTGGGCCTTGGAGCTCCCTAGACAGTGGTCTTAACAGGGGTTTACCGCGACCTTGTTGGCGGACCTCTTGTATCTTTTCCCGACCCTAGATGGTTCGGAAGAAGAAGCCGAGGTTGCAGTTCACTTCTTTGCCGGGCCTTGAACTCCCACTACCACAGGAGGCACATCGTGCACCTGACCAGCCGGGTTAGCTGGAGGGGGATCAACGGGATAGGCATATGAGATAGGCACATGATTAAATACCTCCAAGATCTCACAATCATCATCATCTTCATCATCATCCATCCAATCACTTAAGACAGAAGTCTTACCGGAGGATCAGCCGGAGCTAGAGTCTAGGACAGGCATAAATTCTTCGGAATCAGGTTCCTAGGAATCCGAGGTTTCCCGATCCGCGCCCCAAGTAAGGGCCGGGGATCTAGGTGTCCTCAATCGCTTGCTGCAAAAATTTCTGAACAGAAAGATAAAATCAAATTAAATAGCAAAGATGAGCTGACATAAAGCTTAACTCAGAAGAAGAAACGCGAGGAGCTTACGTTGGGAGAAAGTTTACTTCGGCTGAATGGCTCCATCCCCCATGCCCATTCCTCGGTCATGGTGGTATTAAAGATGGATTTAACCCGTCAGAAGATTTGAGCGTAGGTGAGCTCCACCGAGGAAACCCGGTTGGGGTCGCGAGGACCGCTCATGTAGCAAATCTTGTGGCTTCTCTTCTGAAGTGGGTAGACTCGGCTGTGGATAAAGGTGGCCATCCAATCTTCGCCAGTTAACCTAGCATCTGTCAGCTCGAGAATGTGCTTCAACACCAGATTGACGAGCTGGTTGTTCCTCTTAGGGTTAAGATCCCAATTCTTCTTGGTGGGCACGCTAATTTTGAAGGTAGGAAGCTGAATCAAGTTAGTCAGAGTATCATTCTTCACATAGAAGAATGTCCTCGCCCACCCTTTGCAAGACTCGAGGCTGGTGATCCGGGGAAAGGTGGAATTTTTCCGGGGTCAAGGATTTATCGCGGGGCCGAAGTTCTTTTGCTGGGGATAACATTGACTTTGAATTATAAGAACTTGCCCCAAAGATTAACATCAGGCCAGAGGCCAAGATATTCCTCAACCACAGAGACAAACGCGGAGAGAGAAGCAAGAGCATTCGCTAGAAGGTGATGGGTTGCAAACCGAAGGTGTCAAGGAAATCTATGAAGAATTTGCTAACAGGAAGGCCAAAGCCATGTGGGAAATGGGAGAGGAAGACCACAAACTCACCATCCTCGGGGCAGGAGCGAGCTCGTCGCCGGGATGCGGCAACTGACCCCCTCTGAGATGCGTCACAGGCGAATGGGCAAGTCAATCTCTGACTGTGTCACGTTGGAACCAGCCCAGGCACCGCGCTCATGGGTGGCTCTACCCTCTTCGTGCTCCTCCGTGATGGTGACCTCGCGAGGCATCTCAAGATCTGGTTCTTTAGAGGAGAAACCAGATGAGCAGGGAAGAGGTTTTGACTAGCGTGGCCCGTAGTGGCGGCGAGCAGCACTGCTGCAGTGGAGCAAATGAGAAAAAAGAGCAATAGTGGCCAGGCTATTGCTAAGCGGGGAGCAGTGCTAGTAGCAGTGGTAGGAGGAAGAAGAAGAGAGAAAGGCGAACGAGGGAAACTGACTAAGGAATTCCCCCGCTCCTCTCTTTAGCCACACCCACTTCATGGGTAGTGGGATCGCAGTTCGCGCCGAACCACACGATGCGGGCATGTATTTCCCGAAGGAGCCTATTAGTGGCATGCCACACAGAGGGTCACACAGTGCAGCAGATCAAGCAATGCGACGTGGATCTGCGGTTATCAAAGAGGCGCCACACGATGTGATGTGTGTGCAGTAATCCCTGACGGCACGCGCAGTAACTGACACATAGGCCGTTAAAATAAGGCAAAGTTAATGATTTCCCTCCACGTAGGATGCGGGGAAGTGTACATGAGAAGATATGCATCTAAGAGGGATAACCCGGATGCGAAATCCTGACTCGGCCGACGAGAAATAACTCGGAAAGAGCTAAAGAGTCAGGATGAGAACCAAATCACCACAAGGTAAACAACCGAGTTAAATTCGGAACATGCCGACATAGAAGTACCCCAGAAAGAAGAACTGAGTTCCAAGTGGGTTGAACCTGCTGTGGACTTACCAGTTGAAGTTGCTAAGACCGCACCAACTTTGGGGACTAGTGTTGGGGATGACCCTTGGGAGGGTCGAGCTAGGGCATATAGGCAATGTTTGCCGAGGTATAACGAGGTCAAAGCAAGTGTTGACCGACGTACCTGAAGGTCAGCCGATTACGACCGACTTAGCCATGGTGGTGTCCACCCAACGTTACCTCGGCCGACATAGAGCATATGTCGGCACCAACATGTTATGTGTTTGCAGATGTTGACTAGGCCGAGTTAACCAGGAGTGAGTAGGGTTGCTAGTTGGCTTATAGAATAAGGAAGGGGTCTTCCCATAGTCAGTGCTTTTCTCTCTCTACTAGAGACACTATAGACGGAGCGCAGAAGACAGAGAGACAAGGACCAGAGGCACGTGCAGACAAAGATGATGTCGCCTGACCATTGTTGGTCAGGTCACATGGAGGCACAGAGGCTTGAGGCGTGGCCTCAAAGAGGCTTACGCCATAGTCTCTAGGAGGCTTACGCTAGAGAAAATAGGAGCACTGTTTTGCTATTTTGGGAGGAGCATATTCGTAGGATATTCTCTCCACGTATACCCTAAGTGTAACCTGGCCACCCCTTTATAAGGTGAGCCAGGACCTCTAAGGAGGGGTCAGTCATTTTGGTAGAGGGAAGAACCCTAGAGTGTGTAGTGAGCAGAGAAGAACTTCATATTCCTCCTCCCCTCGAAACAGCTCAAGGAGCATCTGTAACCTTCATTGATCTTGAGAATACAAATCTTCGTGTGTGGAATCACCACACTATCCCTCCCTGGATACCACTAGCACACATTGGCCCCATCTTTAGCCTATCCATGGCATCTGCCATGCCACCACCACGACTTGAAGATAAGGAGGTCACCGCATGATCCAATAGGTCATCGCACCGTTGTAGCAGCCCACAACATGCGGTTGACACCCGAAGGTCTATCTCACCGCACCACATGAGGTTTAATAAAAACCCACACGATCAGGATGCTAGAAATGACATCACACACTAAACTGTCGACGGATCTCGGTTTCAGCGCCACAGTTGAAGACACTCAGATGCCGAGGATAACGATGAGGATAGCGATGAAGCGAACCCCGTGGTGCGAGTTGCTTTACCCAGCGGTTTTGCAAAACACCGATGACGAAAGATTTCAAACTACCTCATGATCTCCAAAAGTATGACGGTCTCCAGGAGCCAGAAACATGGTTGGGTGATTACCTATAAACCATCAAACTTCAGGGTGGCTCAAAAGCTACCGCCGTGCAAAGTCTAAAAATGCATTTGAGTGGAGTCGCATGGCCTTTGCTTAAGAAACTCCCCGAGGATTCCATTATAAGCTAGAGCAACTTAGAGGACAAGTTCATCCACAACTTCAAGTCCACCTTCAAGTGACTTGCATCTATCAAGGAGTAGCGGGCGTGCGTGCAGAAATCTGGCAAGCCAATCCGAGCTTATAATCAGCGCTGGAACATCATAAAGAACACATCCAAAAACATTTCTGAGGAGAGGGAAATCGATGCCTTCAACAATAGCCTATTGACACATTGCAAATGTATCTATAATTTTTGATGCTCCATGCTTGGTTTTATCCACTTTCTTGTGTTTTGTCCACACTTTGGAGTACTTTTCATATGATTTCTTGGACTAACCTATTAACAAGAGCCACAGTGCCAGCTACCTGTTTTCTGCTATTTTTGGTTCCAGGAAAGTCAGAAAATGAATATTCTCAAAATTGGACGGGACAAAAGCCAAAGTGCCTATTTTTTCAGAAGACTCCAGGAGCCAGAATACGAGATGGAGGAGGACCAGGGGCTGGCCACACCACCCCCAGGCGTGGGCTGGGCATGGCCACGCCAGGGCATGGTGTGGCGGCCCCAGGCACCCCCTCGGTCTCCCTCTTCGCCTATAAGAAGCCTTCTGACCTAAAAACATCGAGGGGTTCGACGTTTTTCCAGAAGAAGTTCCGTAGCGCCGCCACCACCAAAGGGGAAATTCGGGGGACAGAAAGTCTCTATTCCGGCACCCTGCCGGGACGGGGAAGTGCCCCCGGAGCCATCCCCATCGATCTCCACCATCATCTCCATAGACCATCCATGTTTCCCCCATCTATGAGTGAGTAATCCCCCGCTGTAGGCTATGGGGATGGTAGGGATTGGATGAGATCGTTCATGTAATTACATCAGATTGTTAGGGCATGGTGCCTAGTATCTTTTATTAGTGCTTTATGACTTTGTTGCGACTTGTTGTGCTTAATGCTTGTCACTAGGGCCCGAGTGCCATGATTTCAGATCTGAACTTATTATTGATTCATTATGATAGTATTGTTCTTGGTCTTATCTGCAAGTTGTATACACACGTTGTTGTCCGGAACCTATGGCCCCGAAGTGACAGAAATTGGGATAACCGGAAGGGAAAGGCTTTGATGTGAGGATCACGTGTGTTCATGGAGTGTTAATGCTTTGCTCCGGTGCTCTATTAAAAGGAGCACCTTAATTGCCAGTATTTCCCTAGAGGCCCCGCTGCAAACGGGCTGGCAGGACAAAAGATGTTGTGCAAGTACTCATTGCGAGCACGTATGACTATATATGGAACACATGCCTAGGATTGTCTAGTACTTGGGTGCTTTATCTTATTTATCTTAAATTGCCCTATGTTCTGATTGCTATCTGAATTTTCTTATCCATGCAACGCCCGTCCATCCATCCCTATGCCTGCCGCACTCGAATCCCATTGTTTACTGCTTTTGTTACTACTGTCTTTGCTTTGCTACTGCTGTTACTTTGTTATTCCTACTACAAAACTGTTGCTACTAATAAACTACTGTGAGCAAGATTGTTTCCAGTTGCAGCTGAATTGACAACTCAGTTGTTAAGGCTGATAAATATTCTTTGGTTCCCCTTGTGTCGAATCAATAAATTGGGTTTCACTTCCCTCGAAAATACTGCGATACACCCCCTATACTTGTGGGTCATCAAGACTATTTTCTGGCGCCGTTGCCGGGGAGCATAGCTTTATTTATCAAGTTCACTTGGAATCCCTATTGTTCAAGCTAAGTTTATCTTTCTCCTTGTTTGCTTGTTTCTTTATCAAAAAATACAAAAAAATTAGTTCCAACTCTAGTTGTTATTTTCGTTGGTCTGTTATTGTCTTGCTTTATCATGCTTGTTGTCAATGGTTGGTTTCTTTGAAACTGAAGCTTATTGGCAAGGGGGTTCACGGAAGATCAAAAATATTATTATAAGGAACACCGTTTGTCACAAAAAGGGAAACACTTATGGGAACATATTGATAAATTGTATACCATTGCTAGAAACGTGTGCTCTACTTATAATGTTACTTATTGATGTGATAAATCTCGTTGCAGAAAGAGGTATAAACACCTCCCATTTAAATGTGAGTATAATGATAATGATACCATATCTTCCTATGCTAAAGGAATTTATCACTTTTATGATGCAGAACAAATTGAAGAATTTATTGCTTGGAAGGGTGCATTTGAACTTGCTAGTTTGCTTGAAAATATTGATGATTCACCTTATAAGTATGAGGTTTATGGTATACTTAAATTTTGCTTTGATAATTACAAGGATGAAAATGGCTATATCCTTGAATATTTTAATAGATGCTTTCCACAAATGGAAGAGACTAATGCCTTGCAGGATCCTATGGAAGAGACTAATGCCTTGCAGGATCCTATGGAAGAAGAAATTGATGAACCTGAAATCTCATTAGATGAAAAAGAGGAGGAGAGTGATGAACAAAAGGAGGAAGAATGGATTAGCTACCCATTCCTACCTTCTAATGAGAGTAACTCTTTATCCCTTACATTATTTGATTGTCCCCATTGCTTACTAAAGGAGAATGAATGTTATGTTCCTGAGGTTTCTCTTGAAAATGTTTATAATAAAGCTCTAGTGCTTGTAGATCATGAAGAGCATGCTTTATGTGATAGTTATATTGTTGTGTTTATCCATGAGGCTACTGAAAATTATTATGAGAGAGGAAAATATGGTTGTAGAAGTTTTCATGGTATTGAAACACCTCTCTATGTGCTGAAAGTTTTGAAGTTACTCTTGTTTTATCTTCCTATGCCTGTCACTTTGTTATTTGCTTACACGATTCCTATGCATAGGAAGTGGGTTAGACTTAAATGTGTTTTGAATTTGCTCCTTGATGCTCTCTTTTACTTCAACTCATATTTCTTATGTGAGCATCCTCTCAAACTTTTATGCCTAGAGATGATAATATGTCTATTATTCTTGGGAGACCTTTTCTTAATACTGCAGGAGCTGTTACTAATTATAATCAAGGGAAGGTGACCTTCAATGTTAATGACAAGGAACACATTGTCTATTTCCTCAAGAAGATTGAAAGTACTTATGGTTTGAATTCAATTGAACATGTTGAGGGCATTCAAGTTGGAGAAATATATTGTCCCATACCAAGAGAAAAATTTGAAACTATTATGATTGGGACCATTCCTATCAAGGTTGAGGTAACATAATCATTAGTGGAATACAAAGTTTTGTCTCATATGAAATTGTTTTGGTAGCAAGACCTGATCAACCTTGTTAACAAAAGGATTTCATTGAACAAAACAATGTTTTCACTATGATTATTTATGTTTACTTCTATTCTATCCATTCTAGTTTTTGCTTATGCCTAACTTAAAGGCATTAAAGAAAAGTACTTATTGGGAGATAACCCAAAAGTTTTAGATGAGTCTTGAAAGTTATTACCTCAGTAATAACCTTTCCTTATACTTATTATTTGCTTTTTGTGCCAAGAGTAACCTCTAATGAGAGTGAAGTGATGATTGGGAAAGTTGTTGTCCCAAAACAGATTTTTGTGCTTCACCGTAAGAATTCGTGAGAGATCTCTGTATGTCGGATTGAGCTGTAAATTTTTGTGCTTCTGCCCCAGGTTGTTATCTAACTTTCGTTAGTTCAACACTTGTTGATTTGAGCAACAGAAGGTCTTCTAAAAACTCGTCTTTACCTGCTGGTCTGTTTTGACAGATTTCTGCTATTTTCTGCATTTGCTTCTTGTTAGTTCCTTCTTGAGTTCTTTTGGGGAATTGAGCTTTTTGAGAGAAGTGCTACAGTAGCTAGTGTTCTAATGGAAGTTTATTTGGTGTTAGAACTGAAGACTTATTTATCTTAAGTGCACTAATGTTGCTAATAAAGATTGTGTGAAGTTTTGTATGAAGGAAAAAATTCAGGTGTATGGAAGGAATGAGTAATGAGATGAAGAATGGACTAAAGCTCAAGCTTGGGGATGCCACACGTGTCACCCCAAGAAATATCCAAGAAGTACAAGCGTCAAAGCTTGGGGATGCCCAAGGCATCCCCTTCTTCATCAATAAAAATCCCAGGTTTCTTCCAAACGCTTCATTTTTATTGTTTTATGCACAATTGTGTTGTTCTTGGAGCGTCTTTTTTTGTTTTAGTTTTGGTTTTTAGTTTGCGTGGTTTGCTGAATAAATTGGTTGGACCTCCCCTTTCATACATTGGTGTTCAAATGGTTTCGTTTGGAAAAGAGTAGGAAAGCTCATGCTTAAGTGGTAAAGAGAGCTTGTTTTTGACTTTGGCCTATGC